>JAQIUQ010000151.1:0-675000 GCA_030378365.1 Hybognathus amarus
AAAAAAGTGAAACCACCCTCCAGAGTGGAAATCTTAAAAACGCTCCACCATTGCGTTCCCGTGTAAGCGTCGAAACGCAAAAGTCTACTTGACAGTGGAGGTTGTACGCAGGCGCGCAGACTTGGTGTTGTTGTCTGGCAGTGCTTCACGTAGCCGCCTGGAGTACATACTACATTAAATTTCACACTCTTTTGCGTACACCATATACATGCGGATTTCCCACCAAAACGCTCGTCTGAACGCAGAATGAAAAAGTGATAACGCAAACGTCACTTTTGCGTTTTCTCTTCAGAATCGTTTCCGTGTCAAACATAGCCTAAGGCCCCGTCCACACTACTGCATTTTCGGTTTAAAAACGGAGACCTTTTGCTACGTTTGCACGTCCCGTCCACACCAAAACAGAAAAAAAGAACCTGAAACGGAGAAGTTTAGAAACGCTGCAGCTCCGTTTAGCGTTTTGAATCTCCAGAGGCGTTTTGCTGAAGACGGGACAAAACGGAGGACTTTAGAAACGATGACGCAGAGGCTCACGCTCGGCTCTATGATTAGGTGTCATCAGTCATGACGTGTCCTTCCCTGATTCGTCAGCCACCGTTTACACCGGCATGGCATGCCCGATGTTGGTGAATGGTCACATGATCCACGTTTTCAGTCATTTTAATGTAGACGGAGATTAATTCTAATACGCAGATAAAACGCTGAGTGCGGACGGAGATTCGTATTCGTTTTATTTCTCCGTTTTAAACGAAAACGCAGTAGTGTAGACAGGGCCTAAATGTTGTATTATTCTGTTATATTGGCTTTTCAGAAACCATTCCAAAACAGTAAATAAAGGGACTGATGATGCTCTTTTTTGCATTATACTGTGTTGCTTACAGTCCTTAAATTTGCACTCAAACCCGAATAGAAAAAAAAGCGAACATATTTTTGTGACTAGTCTGTATGGATTTTGTGATTTGATTGTACTTGGCTGTGATAAAGGATATGCTGTTTAAACTTCTTTCTTTCCGCAGCCTGCAATTGTAACCTCCATGCAAGGCGCTGTCGTTTCAACATGGAGCTTTACAGAACTCTCCGGGAGGAAAAGCGGAGAGAGTCTGCCTGAACTGCCGGCACATACACGGCTGGTCGTCACTGCCACTACTGCAAAGAGGGCTACTACCGAGACATGTCGAAGCCCATCTCTCACAGAAAGGCCTGCAAAGGTATGAAGGGTACTGAATCTACACCCCATGGGCGCAAAGGGCGACTATAGGTTTGGTCTTAAGGGCCCAAATCTGCAACTTATCACTAAAGAAAGCAGAAAAAGCTAACGCTAAGTGATTCAGCTGGCTGTTTTCTACACAAAGAAAATTCACATTGTACCACAAAGGAACCAATTAGATGACCCGGTGACTATTCTTAATGTGTTACCCCTCAAATGAGGGAGTCAGCAGGTCCAAAGGAAGAATTCTCACATTCCTGTTCTCCTCCACCCGTGAGACTCTGTCAGCATGCAGCCCAAGGACAGGGATGTGGGTGGGGGAGAGGTTAGATCTTTCTGACATAGAGTTATTGGGATTCATTTGGGGGATGGTTTGACAGGACAAGCCAAACAAACAGAGCAGAGGTGTGAACTGATCCTTGTTACAGGTCAGATGAGTGAGGTTCAGGGGAGGACGGACAAGAAGAGAAGAGCAACTTTCCACAGGTGTGCAACTGGCTGGCGACAGCACGCTACCTGGGAGCTGTCCAGAAGGAAAGAGACAAAAAGACAGGGTGTTTTTGCCTAATGTTGCCATGGGGCAAAAGGAGCTAAAGCTTTGTGCAAACAAGCCCCCAGTCACACCTTAGCGTCTCCTCATAAGCAAGGTCCGTTCTGCTGCTGTCCGTGAAGGCTTAGGATCATTTACTTCCAGCTTTAGCTCGTGGGTAAAACTAGCTGGAAGTTAAAGACTCTGTTTTCCCCAAACAGATAAATAAGTAAATAAATAAAAGCGTCCATCAATTCTGACAGTCAAGACTGTGGGGAATGTTTTTGCATCATGTGAGAATGTTATATTTGAAAGCTGAACAGAAGGTCTTTGTTTTCCCGCAATACCATCATGAGTCCTCATTTACAACATCCACACAACAACGCAATTAGCCTGATTCCTGCTGTCATATAGCGTTTTTTTTATGTAGCTTTAAACTGATAGAGCTGGATAAAGATTAGAATTTTTATATTTATTTTATAAAATATTTTTAACATATAAATTATGATTTATGTAACGGATTTTGTATGTTTTGAAATTTATAAATATAACTAAATTAATAGTTTTATAGTGTATCTGTTATATGCAGGTTGAGGATGTAAATACATTTTTATTAAACATTTTTCTTTAAGGTTCATTAGTAAACATTAGTTAATTTATTAACTAAGATGAACTAACAACGAGCAATACATTTGTTACAGTGTTCCAGCTGTTCATTGTTTGTTGTTAGTTCACAGTGCATTTACTAATGTTAACAAATACAATCTTTGATTTTAATAACGTATTAGTAAATGTTGAAATTAATATTAACTAAGATAAACAAATGCTGGAAGTATTGTTCATTCTTAGTTCATGTTAACTAAGGTAGTTAACTAATGAACCATTTTTTCATATTATATTTAGAAATTTAATCATTTTCTAAATTTGACTAATTAAACTGTTTTTGTGGTATATTTTATATATTAGTATTTTTTAAACAGCATATTTTTTAAATATTCTGATTATAAAATAATACCTTCAAATTTTCACATAAAGAAATTTGTCTGATTTGCAGTAGGCACAGTTTTCATAAAAATAATTAGTATAAAAAATAAAAGCGTGTTTTTTTAGTTCTCAGACTCACATTACACCTGATGAATATGAAAAAGATTAATAAGCATATAATAATATTCTCTGCTTGGAAAGGCATTACAAAAATGCATAACCTAACCAACATATCCATTCTACCATACTCCAGACTGACATTTACCCCTCTCTGGGCTCTCGTTTGATTCTCCTGTCGACTTGGAATGCAAACAGACATTCATCATCCGACTGTGTGTTTCGCTAACCCCCATGCTATGTGTCTTATTGAGGGACGAGAACTTCTTTTTGTTTTTACTTCCTTTCTCCTGTGGACAAGACTCTGATTCTTTCAGCATCCCATTACTCTCATTGGTGAGGTTTGTCTGTTGTGATATGTTGGCTTTGTCAAATGATGCATTTAATTGCAGAATTTTGTACACACTTCCCTAATAGTGTGCAAATGGAAAAGATGAGTCTGAAAACGGCCAAAGTTTTACTATGTTGTTTTAAAGTTTTGTGATAGAAACCCCATCACAGATTCACTGGAAGGGATTCAGTCAAGCTGGCATTTGATCGGTTCCGTTACATTTCTTCCACTTTTGCAAGGCTCCCGTTATTAAAACCAAGGGTGAATAATCCGTCAGGTCTCTGATGACCCTGGTCCTTTTTTTCTCCAAAGTTTTATTAAAATGATCTGCTTTGCTTGGAAAGTTAATGAACTCTTCTGTTTCCCTGAGATTTGAGACAGAGGCCATGGAGGATTTCCCAGGCACTTGGAATTAGGGTCAACAAACCAAATGGAATTCACTAATGGTTCTAAGTAAAACCTTTTTTTAAAGAACACACTAAAAATAGCTGCAATAGTGTGTAGATTGTTTACAGAATTATTAATGATAGATTCAAAATATTCATGTACTACTGAAAGATGTATTTCTGGATGGAAAAACGGGGGAACATCTATTCTGGATTAAAAATGCATCATTGTGTCCCACAGCCGTTGAGAACTTTTCCTAATGCAGATACTTTATTGTAAGGGAGATTCACTGAAGATGGCAATTATTCGATTTTACCGAAATAGAAAGTTCCCAGTGCTTTGTTATCTTGAATGTTTGCTGTCTGTTTGCAATTTCTCGCCTCTCTCTATACATTTCTCATTCCTTTCAATCTTTCGCAATAATCCACCACATTTGTTCTGTTTTAGGTCATTAATCTTCAGTTCCAACTGCTTCATCACATTTTGCTAGTAACATTTATCAGCACTATTACCATCTTCACATAGGGATGACATCAAAACCAAGAAGACTTATTCACCACTCGTTCTCTTGAGATTTTCGATGGGGTTTTGAAATACGTTTTTTTTATTTATGAGTACAATAAGTTAAAGGTGCTGTATGCGATTTTTAGCGGCCTCTAGCGGTGATGTTTCAGAATGCCACAAGAACGCTCGTGCTCGTGTGCGTGCTAGATCTCAAGAGCAGTCACTACCCGCCACACGGAGACTTTCAACGCAACGGTGAAATAATCACACAACATGCTGGAAACTAATGTAAACTCACACTGCAGGTACAATAATAGCCTACTTTTATCAGCTTGACATTGAACGTCTCGGTTACTAGTGTAACCCTCGTTCCCTGAGTAGGAACGAGACGTTACGTCAGAAGTGATGGAGATTGGGGGTTCGCATAGAAAGCCAATCCTCTTCGAGTATTTAACAACGAGCCAATGGCATGCGAATGCCTTGGGGCTGCGGAATTTGCATAGCGTACTCTGCCCCACCCTGCGGGTATAAAAGGAGGAAGTGAACGCAACCGCAGTATGTCTTCGCTGAGGAGCCAAGACTGAACTAGGCGTCTACCCAGCGGTACAGCAGAAGTGGCAAGGAGACGTAACGTCTCCGTTCCCTACTCAGGGAACGAGGGTTACACTAGTAACCGAGACGTTCCCTATCGTAGTCACTTCGAGTTACGTCAGAAGTGACGGAGATTGGGGTCAGTGCCATCACGCCAACTTCAAGCTGTCTTCCAGTGCCCTGCGAAAGACTGGACTCCTGAACAAAAATAACCAGGAGTTCCTTCTTTTACACAGGAATACTAAGGTACACTGGGAAGCATATCCCAGGTGGAACATGCTACCAATGCCTACCGAAGGAGGACTTACGAACACATGTGGTCGAAGGGACACACATGGAGATCACTGGAGCCCAACCGCAGGTGGCAAGAACTTAGCTCCAGGGGTGGCAGATGGCTTGCCAAGGGAAGACACATGCTCAGGGAGGCTTACAGTGGATAATACACATGAGACAGTTGCCGTAGGAACCGTGCACATGGATGCACCTAGCCGGCACCATAGCCAGCGCAGTGGTGCCCGCATCATGAGTGCTGGAGGACTCAGGGCTTCAACGGAAGGCTCAACTGAGGAATATCGCACTTATCCAGTCGGAGAGTGGAGTGGCGAGAGAGCGAAAGACACTAAGCGGGTCCAGCTGCTGGCGGAAGCGAGTACGTGAGAGGACACCGGCTCAATTCGCAGATTATAGAATCTGGCGAAGGTGTTAGGTGTCGCCCAGCCTGCAGCTCTGCAGATGTCTGTTAGCGAGGCGCCATGCGCTGAGAGCCCAAGAGGAAGCCACACTCCTAGTGGAGTGGGCCGTCACACCAAGGGGGCACGGGTCGGCCTTGCTGCTGGTAAGACAAAACAATGGCGTCCACTATCCAGTGAGACAGCCGTTGTTTGAGAGAGCCCTTCCCTTCTGGCTCCCCCCATGACAGACAAAGAGCTGTTCTGAGGTCCTGAAGCACCGCGTTCTGTCAGACGGTGAGTGCGGAGTGCACGTACTGGACAGAGCAGTGTCAAGGCTGGGTCTGCCTCCTCCAGGGGCAGCGCTTGCAGGGTCACCACCTGATCCCGGAAGGGAGTGGTGGGAACCTTGGGCACATGTCCCGGCCGGGGTCTCAAGATCACGTGAGAGTAAGCCGGCCCGAACTCCAGGCACGCTTCGTCAACGGAAAATGCCTGCAGGTCCCCTACCCTCTTGATGGAGGCCAATGCAACCAGGAGTGCCGTCTTCATAGACAGAAACTTTAACTCAACTGATTGTAAAGGCTCAAAGGGAGGCCTCTGCAGAGCATTTAGAAACAACTGCGGTCCCAGAGGGTACCGAGGGAGGGCGAGGCGGATTTAGTCGCCTCGCTCCCTCAGGAACCTGATGACCAGGTCGTGCTTGCCGATGGACTTACCGTCTACTGCAACGTGAGAGAGCGGCAATGGCCGCGACGTAGACATTGAGGGTGGAGGGCGACAGCCTACGCTCCAACCCTTCCTGCAGGAAAGACAGCACAACACTGATCGGGCATATCGGGGGTCTTCTCCGCGAGAAGAGCACCAGCTGACGAAGAGGTTCCACTTCAACGCATAGAGGCGTCTGGTAGATGACGCCCTCAGCGGAAGTGATGGTTGCCGCCACCGCAGGTGGCAGCGAACTCAAACCTGCCTCGTCCCGTCCAGGAACCACACGTGCAGCCTCCAGAGATCGGGACGAGGGTGCCATAGAGTGCCCCGTCTCTGAGTGAGTAGGTCTTGTCTCAGAGGAATAGGCCAAGGAGGTGCTGTCGCGAGGAGCATGAGTTCGGAGAACCACGTCTTGGTGGGCCAATAAGGGGCTACCAGCAAGACCTGCTCCTCGTCCTCCTTGATCTTGCACAACACCAGTGCAAGGAGGCTCACTGGGGGAAACGCGTCTTGCGTGAGCCCCGCGGCCAGCTGTGCGCCAGTGCATCTGTGCCGAGCGTGCCCCCGGACAGGGAATAAAACTGGGCGCAGTGGGATGAGTCCCGGGAGGCGAACAGGTCTATCTGTGCCTCCCCGAACTGGTCCCAGATGAGCTGGACCGTCTGGGGATGGAGTCTCCATTCGCCGAAGATAGGGCGGACTCGTGACAGCTCGTCGGCTGCCAGGTTCCGATCTCCTGGAATGTACACAGCACGAAGGGACCTCAGGTGCTTCTGACTCCATAGCAGGAGGTGGCGGGCGAGGCTGCGACATCAGACGTGAGCGGTAGACCACCCTGGTGGTTGATGTACGCTACTGTGGCAGTATTGTCTGAATGGACAAGTACGTGTTGACCCCTGAGCAGTGCTCGAAAGCGGTGCAGGGCCAGGCGTACTGCCAGCAGCTCGAGGCAATTGATGTGCATGAGGCGCTGGGGTCCTGTCCAGGAGCCCGCGGCTGCATGCCCATTGCACATGGCACCCCAACCCGTGGTAGACGCATCCGTGGAGACAACAAGATGCCTGGAAACTCGCTGAAGCGGAACATCAGTCCGTAGAAAGCTGAGGTTCGACCACGGGAAGAAGGTTCGGCGGCACGCTGGAGTCACTGGAACTCGGAGCGAGCCGCGATGCCATGCCCACCTCGGACTCGAATCGCGAAGCCACAGCTGAAGCGGTCTCATATGAAGCAGTCCGAGCGGCGTAGTCGTCGCTGCGGATGCCATATGCCCCAGGAGCCTCTGAAAAAGTTTCAGTGGGACCGCGCTCTTGCCCTCGAACTGTCGAAGACAAGTCGCGTTCTGACAAGTCGCGTGTGTTCGCAGAGCCGCTCTCGAGAGTGTGCTAGAAGTAGCCAGTCGTCGAGGTAATTCAGGATGCGAACCCCGTGTTCGCGAAGGGGAACAAGGGCTGCCTCGACGATCTTCGTGAAGACGCGAGAGGGACAGAGCTAAGCCGAATGGGAGAACTGCGTATTGATATGCCTGGCCTTCGAAAGAAAACCGGAGAAACGGTCTGTGTTCGAGGCAATATGGAGACATGAAAGTCACGCGTCCTTCAGGTCGATCGCTGCAAACCAATCCTGTGGCCGCACGCATTCGAAAATGCGTTTGGCCGTGAGCATCTTGACGTCATCCGATGAAGGGTGCGAGTTCAAGACGCGTAGAGTCCAGGATCGGTCGTAACCCACCGGTCTTCTTGGGGACGATGAAGTAAGGGCTGTAGAAGCCGGACCTCACCTCGGCTGGAGGGACTGTCTCGATTGCACCCTTCGCCAGCAGGGTCGCACATCTCCGCTCTCAGTGAGCCGGGGCATTGCCACCGACCAATGTCGAGCGAACTCCCCTGAAACGGGGAGGAGACCGTGCGAACTGAATCGGCATAGCCGAATCTGATCGTTCTGATGACCCAGCGGGACAGGTCGGGGAGCTCTAGCCAGGCTCCCAGGAACTGAACCAGCGGGGTCATGCGAGACACAGACGTCCCCCGGAGGGGCAGCGAGGCAGAGCGACAGGCATGCGCCCAGGGGTTAACCCGGGCGGGTGCGTAGTCGAGCTCTGCTCCTCGACAGTCGAGACCAGGGAAGGACCAGCATTCCACGGGGGTCTGTTCTGTCGAGGGTCTGGCGATAGAGGGGGATGGGAGCTGCGGTGGTCGGGGGACGACACATGCTCCCTTCCGCACCCTCAGGAGATAGAGAGGAATGAGTGGGGCGACACCCTTGGGCATCGAGCGCACTCATTCCAGTCTGTGTGCTCAGTGATGATGTCAAGTCTTAACCATTTTAGGGTGCTGCCCACCCGTGGGTGAGCAGCGGGAAAACAAAAGATTCTCCCCCGGCCCTCCACCGGGGGAAGGAGGGGGCCTGCTACCACCTCCCGAGAAGACTCGACGCCAACACTGAGCAGCCCGTCTCAGGAACGCCGCTTGACCTGGCGTTTCAGCGGGGCGCGGATCCTGAGAGGTGCTGTGACGCTCCTCTGCGGTCACCCTCGACGACGCGGCCTGGGTGAAGGCTGCTGCTGTGGCCGCGTCGGAGGGAGGGGGGCCGCAGGGGGCGTCCTCGGCGGCGAGCTGGCTGAGGCGGCTGCGCCGACGGCTGGGTGGAGGCAGCAGCTGGCCGTCGGGGCAGGATGTGTCTAATCGCCTCGGTCTGCTTCTGAGCGGTCGAGAGCTGCTGGGCAAAGTCCTCGACCGCACCGACGAAAAGGCCAACCTGGGAAAGCGGGGCATCAGAGCTGACGAGTCTGCTCGGCTTCGCGCACTTCCGCCAGGTTAAGCCATAGGTGGCGCTCCTGGACCACGCTAGTGGCCATCACCTGACCACAGGGAGCGAGCGGCCACTTTGGTCGCCCGGAGAGTCGAGGTCAGTGGGCGGCTCGAAGTTCATCGAACGAACCCTGGTCAGTCCCGCCCTCGGACATGTCTCTGAGCAGTTTGGCTTGGAAGACCTGCAAAGTGCTCATCGCATGTCAGGGCGGAGGCTGCCTGTCCCGCTGCACTATAGGTGCGCGCCGCCATAGACGACGAGAACCTACAGGCTTTGGATGGGTGCTTGGGAGGCCCCGGGAGGAGGCGCTCTGCGGACACAGTTGCATCGCAACAGAGCGCTGCCACCGGAGGCAACCCCGCATACCCACGGGCAGCCGCGTCCACGAGGGGAAAGGCGGAGGCTGACGGGGCGGACACGGGAGGACAAAGGAGCCCGCCATGTGTTCGGTCAGCTCCGCATGCAATTCGAGGAAGAATGGTATTGGGGTTGGCTGTGGCCTTGTGGCGGCAGCTTTGCCCAAGAACCATTCATCCATCCGTGAGTGATCGAGGGTGGGGCGGAGGGTTCCACTCCAGCCCAATACTCACAGCGGCCCGAGGAGAAGCATGGCCGTCATCTCAGGATCAGACACAGGCGGCGCCGGCACTCTCGAGGGAGGCAACGCCGCTGTATCTTCACCCGAGGAATCGAGCCCACCTTGTGATGCTGTGATCGACATCACATCATCCTCTGGAGCGCCGGAGCGAAGCAGAGGGTGCCCGCGAAGGGCAGACGTCTGCAACGCCCCAGTGCTCGCTGGCTGCAACACTGTTGCGGTGGGTGTGGCCCGAGGAGCTAGCATCGGGGTATCATGCCACACTGTCACCGACAGATCAGCCCTGGCCGCGACCAACGAGCTTCCCCGGGTAGAGGGAAGCAGGATCGGGTGACGGGTGGCAGGGACTCTCACAGTAAGATCATTGAGTCTCGATCTCAGTGTTGAGATGGTCATATTCCCACAAAAGGAACATGACTCATCCACGAGGGCTGCCTTTGCATGACGAAGACCCAGACATACAAAGCAGCGATCGTGACCATCAAGAGGAGAGGACAGAAATCGACCACATCCCAGAAGAACACGGGCGATTCATCTTTAAAAAGGCGTGCCACGTGCAGCTCTTTTAGGAGAGGAGGAAATTCACTCTGCAGCGCTGAGGCGACCAGGGAGAAGCGCAAAGTCTGGCAGACCGCTGCACAGATCGCAGGCAATGCAGAATCCTGCTGGGTACCGCCGTCACACCAACACTGGAGAGGACGCTCGTCTCAAAGAGGCTTTGTTCAGTGATAATGGCTTGTGGAGTGAAGAATGCTCTTGGCTCTGAAAGCGAAAACATACTGCGGTTGCGTTTACTTCCTCCTTTTATACCCGCAGGGTGGGGCGGAGACTGAGCTATGCAAATTCGCAGCCCCAAGGCATTCGCATGCCATTGGCTCAGTTGTTTAGATACAGGAGATTGGCTTTCTATGCGAAACCCCCCAATCTCCGTCACTTCTGACGTAACTCTGAAGTGACTACGATCGAGAACTAATGCTCTGTGCTTGTCCATGATAATGTTAACTGCATTTAGCCGACATGTGATGTTATAAGCCATTTATTTTTGTGTATCTTTCACAATCAGCAATGTCAACACAGGTGAATGTATAATATGAATAACGAAAACAGTTAGTGAACTAGACTGAACAGTTTCAGTGTATCAGTAAGATCGTAGGAAGTGACATTACTGTCAGTGAACGTGTCTGGAAATGTGTATAAACAATATGGCAGTGGAGTGATGACATTAGTAAATAAACTAAGTTAACGTTACATCCTAAAGCACCAACTTTTTGTTGTCTTGGAACATTCTTTTGTATTCATGTCATGTGTTATGTAGTTTACCTTGCTATTTACACTGGAGTTTACTATGTTGATACCAGCGTTTTCGTCCGAAGTCTCGAATAGATTCACGTTTTGCCTGACAAGCTTGGCCAGATAAAACTTCTTTGTTTTTATATTTATGTGGAGTTTGTGTTTGGAGTCTGTGTTGTGCTGGAGGCAGGACGTTTCGGCTGTTATCAGACTCCATGTCGTCAGCTGAAGTGCCGCTGGTCGCATGGTTGACTGTATAGAGACTGGATAGAGACATGGTTGACTGGATAGGAGAGCGCATGCATGTCACATCTGATGGATTTCGCAGGAATCCGACCCAGAGACCTCACATATAAATATGAATATTGGCCTTCAGAGGTAATAGCAAAATCTGAAAAGTGGATCATTGCAATATGTGATTACAACCACTTCAAACACAGGCAATAAAAAAGGATTCAGTTTTATTAAAAAAGTTACATATAGAACCTTTAAACACACCATGGCAATACTTGAACGTTTTGCTCTGCAACGTAAATCACACACACCCATTCAAAAATGCTAATTTGAAGCTTTTATTTTAGTTCCTAAAATGTAACAATATAGGAACGGTTAGGAGGGTGCAGTTTACATTTACATTGTACATTAAAGGGGTCATGAACTGTTTTTTTTTTTAATTTTATTATATTGTTTTCTGAGGTAAACTTATGACATTCGCTTGGTTTTTGCATTCAAGTCAGTCAGGCTCTTTTCTACCCTTATTTTGAGCCTATTTCAAAAACGCTCGATTTTTATGGGCGTCTCGCACTGAAGACTTGGAAGTAAACGCCTACTGCTGTGAGTGGATAACAGTTTGCATATTATAATGAGTTTCTACTCACCCGTTGATGCAGTTGGGGGGAAATTGTTTTGAATATGTCCAATGTTGTAAAATGGCAACCGGAATGATTCTCCCATACATGTTCGACCAACAGTCCGTGTGTTGCACAATTCCTGTCAGATCCAATATAGACGGCACAGCACCGTTCTTTAATCATAATCACACCAATGTCAAAAACAATCCTCAGTGAAATGAAACGAACAGACGGACAGTGTTTTACCTTATCAGCTGGAACGTCATTAAAAAATAAAGTTTATCCATGCAGTCCTATTGGCATTCCAGAGGAAGCATATGCAGCGACTGTCTTCTTCCACAACCAGGCACTGCACAATATTTTGTATTGCTCGGTAGCTGAATACGGTTTGTCATCATGAGGTAGGCCTATGTTATTTGCTATGCGTGAATGCGCAGAATCGGTGGACGGGGCTAAACCGGCCGCGGCGATGTTCTTCTTCTGCAGGGGTGGTGTTTTATCCTCTTTGATGTCATAGTTCCCCACTTTGAAAAACGAGTCATTTGCTGAGCCTGGTGTCAATAAAAGCTTTTATTGGACTAACAAGGACGTTTTCAGTTCTGAAACTTACAGGATATTCTTATAATATGATGACCTCTTAGATGTCAAAAGCTCAGAGGAAAATCTGATTTCTCAGTTCATCACCCCTTTAATTTACATTGTAGAATTGTCAAGTTTCATCACGTTGTGTTGTATCACAGGCCTTATTTCACTCATAAATTGGAAAACCCCATAGGAAAATCTCAAGAGAAAATATAGTGGCGAATTAGTCTTCCGGGTTTTGATGTCATCCTTTACCACTCTATAGGCACACGCTCAAATACTTTCTTTGTTATTGCTCACATTGTGTATTTAATTTTTTTATGTGTTTGGATACTTATGTCAGTTCCTTTCTGGGTCTCCTACATTACACACTCTTGAAAACACAGGCACTTTTCAAATGAGAAGGAGACCTCCTGTTAATCTGAGCCGACTACCTCAGAAATCGAATGTTGCTTCATTTTAAATAGTTCTGAAAACACATTTCATCATGTTTTACAAAATCTTTAACTTAAACAAGGCATTTTGTTCATTTTAATCCTGAAATTTGCCAGAGTTAGAGCCCCTAATGTAATTACAATCAAACACTGTCCAAGTTATACAGCTGTATTAAGTTACATCAAAACAGATGTACAAAAAAAAGCATGCGTGGTAATTACAGAAAGGTGACAAATGATATGAAGCATGATATTTCTATTCCCGCCAAAGAAAACATTTTTCACAAGCTAAATAAGCGATGTATTGCAAGTTAATGAAAATAGGTGTAAGTATGTTGTAATATAAAGCATCACACTCCCCTCACACTCATTAATTTGATGTGTTCACCACATATTTTTCTCTTTTCTTTTGACATTCTTAATCAGAGCAGTGAAATAGTGGGAATGATATACTATAACAATTTACTTTAGGAAAAACACTTACAGTGTGTGTGTGTGTGCTCTTTTTAGCTTTAATTCAATTCGGGCTCTTGGCTTATAGTGTTCATTGCCTTCTACACAACTCTTTTCTGTAGACTTGATTTGTCATTATGGAACACCTTGAAGCATTTTCAAATACATACGTTTGAGTCACAGATTTTGGATATTCTATAAATACACATCAAAGTTAGGTCCATATTATAATAATATAATAGTATTATAATATAACAATAGATGTTTATTTTAAATATAATGATATATGGAGAACCGGTTCCATTTTAGAACAGGTTCCAAATGTCCAAAAATCCGGTGATTCGAAATAAGAACGCTGGATTCAATGCACCCACATCCAAAGCGCGCCCACAGAAAAAGTCATTTGAATTAGATTTTAGGCCATTCAAGGTGCAAGAAGTCGTGCTGTTATCTGTGCTACACACACGTGTAACAGTTTATTGGGTCCATGCAGCTCTTAAAGTGACAGTAGCCTAATATTCCTGCTGCAGTCTCTTATAAAAACTTTAATCAAACAGCAAAAGACAAAGAGAAAATTCAGGCACTGTTCTTGACTTTTTTTTCCTCACTGGAATTGAAATTCAGAATCAACAAAGAATCGGAATCGATCAGCGGAATCGGAAACATTAAAATTCAAACGATGCCCAACCCTAGTGACCATTGAGCCCCATCTCATGAAAGTTCGTTTTTATAGCACGAATGTCATTTCTCGTGCCATTTATATATTATTATCAGTTTTTGCGTGTATATGGTATGCATTTTCCGTGTGCATATGATACGCACTTTTTGGCGTGTAATACGCACAAACTCCCCACCCTCCTCCCCCTAAACCTACACCAGGGTTTTTTGGTGCGTAGCATATCACACGCAAAAAAACATTTTTGGTGTATAAATGCCACAAGAAATGACATTCGTGGTATAGATATCAGCATTTTGAGTGAGACTGTGTTGGACCATTGACCTCCATTTTAATAAAAAAGAGACATTTCTTTAAAATATCTTCTCTTTAAGCGGTAACCTATATGATAATAGACATACTAACAGCAACATTGTTACAAGTCGCATTGTCTGTTTTAAACCCAGAGACAACTGCGGCGGATCAGCACCAGAGCTAAACTGAATGAAAGCGTGATGTTGATATATTGAAATATGGGCGACATGGAACGTACCCTGTAAAATTCATAAAGAACAATGAAGAAAATCTGTATTAGGTTACGCTTAGAGAAATATTTTAAGAAATGTGCTTTATTGAGCAAAAGTCAATGAGTCCAATACAGTATATATTTGCGCGAATGTAGTTATTTGTGGCGTTATACACCAAATGTTTTTGCGTGTGCTACGCTAAAGAACCTATTAGTAGTTTTAGGGGGGAGATGAGTATGCGTATACACGCCAAAATACATATATATGCACACGGAATGGTGCATTGTGCACGCAAAAACTGATATGATAATATATAAATGGCACGAAATGAGCATTCATGCTATAAAAACAAACTTTCATGATAACTAGCTAAGTTGGCGTGTTTGAATTTTAATGTTTCCAAATTAGCTATCAATTCCAACTATTGATCTGAATTTGATCCAGTGATCAATAAAGAGCATGCCTGAATTTTCTGTCTTTGTGTGTAAAGTTTATAGAGACTGCACAGGAATATTAGCTACATGGACCCAATAAACTGTTTACGTGTGTGTAGCATGAGCAGCGCGATTTCTTGCCACCTAAATGGCCTAAAATCTAATTCAATGGCTTTTTCTGTGGGCCAACTTTGATGTGATGGGCCAATTTCTTATCAATCCACCAATTTTTGGACATTTGGAACCTGTTCTAAATGGAACCAAGTTCTCCATATATCGTATATTTAGAAGTGGACATCTATAGTTATATTATAATCTATTATATTATTATAATATGGACCTCACTTTAATGTGTTGTATAGAATATCAAAATATATAACTGAGGCTATGTATTGAAAATGCTTCAACTGTTCCATAATGATCTACAAAAAAGCAATAAAACACTATAAGCCAAGAGCCAAAAGTAAAATTAAAGCTAAAAGAGCAGCACACACCGCGCTGTAATGTTTTTCCTGAACGTAAGAGTGTTATAGTATATGGTCCCACTATTTAGTCGCTACGTAAATGTCAAAAGAAAGAGAAATATGTGGTGATGAACACATATCGATTAATGTGGGGAGTGTGATGTTTATATTCAACATCTACACCTTATTTTAATTAACTACAAATACATCATTTATTAGCTGTGAAATTGTTTTCTTTTCAAAATAAAATATAATATTGCATATGCATTTGTCTATAATTACCGCAACACATGTTTTCCTTTTGTAACTTAATACAGCTGTATAACTTCAAACATGTTTAATAGTACAATTAAGCTCTAACTCTGGCAAATTTCCAGGGTAATGAACAAAATGCCTTGTTGAGTTAAAGATTTTGTGAACTGTTGAAATCGACAATTTAGTAATTACAAGCTGCGTTAACAAAGTCTGCTCTCATTGAAGTATGTCAAGATATAAGAAAACCAGAAGGAACGAGCATAATATCCAAACACATAAAAATTAGATACAATGTGAGCAATAACAAAGAACATATATATAGAGTGATAAAGATAAGCATCAAACATAAATTCAACCACTAATTTTCCTTGAGTTTTTACTATGGTTTCAATTTATGAGTGAAATAAGTATATGATGATGACGAATTTGACAATTACTACAATGTAAATTAAAGATAATGAACTGAGAATCGAGTAACTGATTCTGAGGTCATAGTGTATAAGAATATCCTGTAACTTCAGATGAAAAAGGTATTTGTTATCCAATAGAAAGTTTGTGACACCAGCTAAGCAAATGACTCATTTTCAAAAGTGGGGAACTATGACATCAAAGAGGACGCCACCTGCAGGAGCAAAGAACGTCATCACAAGGACTACTCCAATCACCAAATTCAGCATCCGCACATAGCAATAACATAGGCTACCTATGACAAAAAATCAACTACCAAAGCAATACAGAATATTGTGTGAAGACATCGCTGCATGTTATTATAAATATGCCAATAGTGCATAAAATGATTTTATTTAATGATTTCCAGTGATAAGGTAAACTGGTCTGTTGGTTCATTTCACTGAGGATTGTTTTGATTGTTGTGACATGATTAAAGATATGCCTGGATATACAGATATGCCAACATATGGTCAAACGCTGTATGGTCCATTTCAACATTGAATTACTCAACAATTTCCAAAGTGGCCAGGTAATGAATTATGAGTGTGCAAACTTGTTATAGTAGAATTTTGTTCCAACGTATTTTGAAGACAGCCATTTTTGAATAGGCTCAAAATAAGGATTAAAAATATTGAATGGACCAATGTCATAAGTTACAATATAATCGAAAAATTAAAAAAAAAAACAGCCCTTTAATGCTATGTTAAATGTGAACTACAGCCTACAACAACCCCTATGTGTTACATTTGCAGAACTAAAATAAAAGTTTCAATAAGCATAATATATGTGATTTAATTTGCAGAGCAAACCATTTTCATATTGCATAGTGTGTTTTTCTTTTTAATAAAATGAATATTTACCTGTTTAAAAATGGTGTAATCACATATTGCCAATGATCACTTTTGATTTTGTATTACCTCTGAAGGCCAATGTAGTATTTGTATGTGAGGCTCCAAATTCCAAAGTCTCCCAAATCCATGCGGATGTGATACATGAGGCTATATCCATCAACCATGTCTCTATGTATAAACCATGAACAGGCAAGTAGCTGAATAAACTGTGATAACAGCCAACGTTATCTATCAGCACAACACAGACTGCCAACGCAAACTCCACATAAATGTGAAAAAAACAAAAAGTATGTGGCCAACTTGTAGTCCAAATTCCAACCAATGATAGTAAACTGCCATGAAAATAGCGAGTAAACTTGCGACAAAAGTTGCAGTGCTAAATGTGGCAATTTTAACTAGTTAGTTACATGGTGGCTCATATAGTGTTTATACACATTTCCAGACGACAGTACATAATGTAGCTCTGAATCTTATAATACACTGAAACTGTTGGCCTAGTAAGCTAACTGTTTTAAATACATTAACTGTAGACATCTGATGTGGAAATACACAAAAATAAATGGTTATTGAGCATCACATCTAATAGTTATAGATAAAAACGAGCCAAGTCTAGTTCCTTATCATCACTTAAAATTCAATAAAAGTGACAAAATTGAGGTTTCGCATAGAAAGCCAATCCTTCAAAGTATTTGACAACGACCAATGGATGCGATGCTGGGCTTCCAAATTTGCATCGGGTATTCCAACCCCCCACCCTGAGAGGAGAGGAAGTGAGCAACAACCGCAGCATAATGTTCAACTTCAAAGCCACCTCTTCTCCACAAGCTGAACAACCTCTTGATAAATTCTTCTTCAGTGTAGTGTGGCAAGTCTGCATTGTGAATATGTGGCCAGGTTCTGCGGGTTTCTCCCTGGTAATTCAGTCTCCTCCTGTGCTAAAAATACCGCAATGATTTGTTTTAAAGATAAAAATCGACCAATATGAATGTGGTCAATTATGTCCTTCTACTGGTGGTCAGGAATCACTGCTTTTATGTCTGGTCTTCAATAATGCAAAGGCAGCCTCATGAATGAGTTATGACCATCTCAACACTGAGATCGAGACTCAATGATCTGACTGCCACACGTACCGCTGATGCTGTGTCCAGCACCGACTCCTGCTGCCCTGTACCCGGGGAAGCTCGTTGGTCGGCGGCCAGGGTGATCTGTCGGTGACAGCTGCCGCATGACCGATGCTAGCTGCCTCGAGGCCACACCCACCTCGCAACAGTGTTGCAGCCAGCGAGCACTGGGCGCTGGAGACCTTGCCTTCGCGGGCACCTCTGCTTCGCTCGGACGACTCCAGAGGATGATGTGATGTCGATCACAGCATCACAGCAAGGTGGCTCGATTCTCGGGTGAAGATACAGCGGCGATTGCCTCCCTCTCGAGAGTGCCGGCAGCCGCCTGTGTCTGATCGTGAGATGGCGAGCCATGCTTCTCCATCGGGCCGCTGCTAGTAGTTGGGGCTTAAGTGGAAGCGCTCCGCCCCACCCTCGGCCACGGATGATGAATGGCTTGCAAGGCTGCCACAAGGCCGCAGCCAACCCCAAGGCACTGACTCTTCCTCAGTTGCATGCGGAGCTGACGACACATGGCTGAACGGCTGTTGTGCTCCGTGTCGCCCGCCAGCCTCCGCCCCTCCCCGTGGACCAGCGAGCTGCCCGCGTGGGCATGCGGGAAGATTGCCTCCGGATGGAGCAGCGCTCTGCTGGATGAAGCTGTGCTCCGTCAGAGCGCCGCCTCCCGGGGCCTCCCAAGCACCCATCCATAGCCTGTAGGTCTCCGCGTTCATGGCGGCGCGCACCCACGTGCGAGCCGGGACAGGCAGCACTGCCGACCCCTGACATGCGATGAGCACTTTGCAGGTCTTCCAAGCCAAACTGCTCAGAGACATGTCCCAGGTCGGCAGCTGACCAGGGTTCGTTCGATGAACTCCAAGCCCCCAGCTGACCTCACTCTCCGGGCGACCAAAGTGGCCGCTCGCTCCCTTGGCTGAGGTGATGGCCACTGAGCGATGGTCCAGGAGCGCCACTGGCATGGCTCAACCTGGCGGAAGTGCGCGAAGCCGAGCTGACTCGTCAGCTCTCGATGCCCCGCGTTCCCAGACCGGCCTTTCCGTTCGATGCGAGTCGAGGACTTTGCCCAGCAGTCTCGACCGCTCAGGACAGAGCCGAAGCGCGATTGCAGACGCATCGTGCCGCGACGGCCAGCTGCTGCCTGCACCCAGCCGTCGGCGCAGCCGGCTCAGCCTGCTCGCCGGCAGGACGCCCCCTGCGGCCCCTCCCTGCCAACGCGGCCAGCAGCAGCAGCCGGCACGCAGGCCGCGTGGTCGAGGTGACCAGAGGAAGCGATCACCAGGCCCTGCAGGACGGCGCCCGTGAAACGCCAGGTCAGCCGCAGTTGCCTGAGGCGGGCTGCTGAGTATGTTGGCGATCGAAAGTCTTGGGAGAGTGGCAGCAGGGGCCCCCTCCATTCCCCCGGTGGAGGGGCGGGGGAGAATCTTTTGTTTTCCCGCTGCTCGCGCACGGGTGGGCAGCGGCGCCTAAATGGCTTGAGACTTGACATGGTCACTGAGCACACACAGACTGAACTCAGTGCGCTCGATGGCCCACGGGTGTCGCCCCACTCATTCCCTCTTGTCTTGAGGGTGCCGGAAGGGAGCATGTGTCGTCCCCCAGACCATGAGCTCCCATCCCGCTCTTATCGCCAGACCCTTTTGACAGGACGGACCCCAGTGGAATGCTGGTCCTTTGCCTGGTCTGCGAGTGTCGAGGAGCCGTGTTCGACCATGCACGCCCACCTTGGGTAACCTCCTGGGCGCATGCCTGTCGCTACTGCCGTGCCCCTCCGGGGGGACCGTCTGTGTCTCGCACTGACCCCGCTGGTTCGGCTCCTGGGAGCCCTGGCTAGAGCTCCCATCAGACAAAATGTTCCCGCTGGGTCATCAGAACGATCACAATTCGGCTATGCGATATCAGTTCGCACGGTCTGCTCCCGTTTCAGGGGAGTTCGTCTTCGAACATTGGTCGGTGGCCATGCCCCGAGTCAGGGAGACCGCACGTCGACCTGCTGGCGAAGGGTGCGATCGAGACAGTGCCTCCAGCCGAAGGTGGAGGTCCGGCTTCTACAGCCCTGGACTTCATCGTCCCCAAGAGGCCGGTGGGCTTACGACCGATCCATGGATCTGACGCGCCTTGAGAACTCAGGACCCTTCCATCGGATGACGTCCAACAGTGCTCACGGCCAAACGCATCGAATGCGTGCGGCCACAGGATTGGTTGCAGCGACCGACCTGACGGACGCGTGTTTCACGTCTCCATGTTGCCTCTTTTCGAGACACGTCTTTTCGGTCATCCTTTCGAAGGCCAGGCGTATCGACTGACGCAGTTCTCCCAGTCGGCTTAGCTCTGTCCCCTATCGCGTCTTCGCGGAAGATCGTCGAGGCAGCACCTTGTTCCCCTTCCCGACGAACTTACGGTTTCGGATCCCTGAAGTACCTCGACGACTGGCTACTTCTGGCGCGCTCGAGAGCGGCTCTGCAAGATCACTCGGCAACTGTCGACTTAGTCTGTCGACAGTTGGAGGGCAGGCAGCGACGGTCCCACGGAAGCTTTTCCAGGCGCTGTCGGCATAATGGCCAGTGCGCAGTGCCGACTACGCCGGCTCGGACTGCTGCATAGTGAGACCGCTTCAGCTGTGGCTCGCGATCGAGTCCCGAAGGTGGGGCATGGCATGGCGAGCTCGCTCGGAGTTCCAGTGACTCCAGCGCGACGGCCAACCTTCTTCCCGTGGTCGAACCTCAGCTTTCTACGGACTGATGTTCCGCTTCAGCGAGCTTCCAGGCATCTGCTTGCTCCACGCATAGTTGTTGCCATTGTAAGTTTTGGGGGTGCCATGTGCGACTGGGCGATGCAGCCGCGGGCTCTGGACAGGACCCCAGCGCCTCATGCCGCATGAATTGCCTCGAGCTGCTGGCAGTTTACGCCTGGCCCCTGCACCGCTTGCGAGCGCTGCTCAGGGGGTCAACACGCAATACTTGCTTTCTCATTGCAGACTATGTCTGCCACAGGCGTAAGGCGTACATCAACCACCAGGTGGTCACCGCCTATCGCCGGATGATGGCAGTGCGCCGCCTCCTGTGATGGAGTCAGAAGCACCTGAGGTCCGTTGCGTGCTGTGGGCAGTCCAGAGGTTCCGAGGGGCAGCCGACGAGCTGTCGGCCAGTCCGGGCCTACTCGGCGAATGGAGACTCGATCCCCAGACGGTCCAGCTCATCTGGGACCAGTTGGGGAGCGACATGAGACCTGTTCGAACCTCCCGGGACCTCAGTGCCACTGCGCCCAGTTTTATTCCCTGTCCGGGGACACAGCTCGGCAGCAGACATGCACTGCGGCACAGCTGGCCGCGGAGCTCACGCAATGACGCCAATTCCCGCCAGTGAGCTCTCCTTGACACTGGGTGTTGTGCAAGATCAAGGAGGACGAAGCAGCCAGGTCTTGCTGGTAGCCCTTGTTGGCCCACCAAGACGTGGTTCTCCGAACTCATGCTCCTCGCGCAGCACCTCCCTTGGCCTATTCCGCTGAGTACAAGACCTACTCACTCAGAGACGGGGCATGCTGATGGCACCCTCGCCCACGACTCTGGAGGCTGCACGTGTGGCTTCCTGGACGGGACGAGGGAGCAGTTTGAGTCCGCTGCCACCTGCCGGTCGGCGGCAAGCCATCGACTTCCGAGGGTCATGTACCAGACGCAAGCTCTATGCGTTGAAGCTGGAACCTCTTCGTCAGCTGGTGCTCTTCTCGCGGAGAAGACCCCCGGATATGCCCGATCAGTGTTGTGCTGTCTTTCCTGCAGGAAGGGTTGGAGCGTAGGCTGTCGCCCTCCACCCTCAATGTCTCACGTTCGTGGCCATTGCCGCTTCTCACGTTGCAGTAGACGCGTAAGTCCATCGGCAAGCACGACCTGGTCATCAGGTTCCTGAGGGAGCGAGGCGACTAAATCCGCCTCCGCCCTCCCTCGGACCCTCTGGGACCGCAGTTGTTTCTAAATGCTCTGCAGAGGCCTCCCTTTGAGCCTTTACAATCAGTTGAGTTAAAGTTTCTGTCTATGAAGACGCAGCTCCTGGTTGCATTGGCCTCCATCAAGAGGGTAAGGGACCTGGCAGGCATTTTCCGTTGACGAAGCGTGCCTGGAGTTCGGGCCGGCTTATCTCTCACGTGATCTTGAGACCCCGGCCGGGATATGTGCCCAAGGTTCCCACCACTCCCTTCCGGGATCAGGTGGTGACCCTGGCAAGCGCTGCCCCTGGAGGAGGCAGACCCAGCCTTGACACTGCTCTGTCCAGTACGTGCACTCCGGTACTTACGTCTGACAGAACGCGGTGCTTCAGGACCTCAGAACAGCTCTTTGTCTGTCATGGGGGGAGCCAGAAGGGAAGGGCTCTCGAAAACAACGGCTGTCTCACTGGATAGTGGACGCCATTGTTTTGTCTTACCAGCAGCAAGGCCGACCGTGCCCCCTTGGTGTGACGGCCCACTCCACTAGGAGTGTGGCTTCCTCTTGGGCTCTCAGCGCATGGCGCCTCGCTAACAGACATCTGCAGAGCTGCAGGCTGGGCGACACCTAACACCTTCGCCAGATTCTATAATCTGCGAATTGAGCCGGTGTCCTCTCACGGTACTCGCTTCCGCCAGTACTGGACCCGCTTAGTGTCTTTCGCTCTCGCCACTCCACTCTCCGACTGGATAAGTGCGATATTCCTCAGTTGAGCCTTCCGTTGAAGCCCTGAGTCCTCCAGCACTCATGATGCGGGCACCACTGCGCTGGCTATGGTGCCGGCTAGGTGCATCCATGTGCACGGTTCCCTACGGCAACTGTCTCATGTGTATTATCCACTGTAAGCCTCCCTGAGCATGTGTCTTCCCTTGGCAAGCCATCTGCCACCCTGGAGCGCAGCTCTTGCCACCTGCGGTTGGGCTCCAGTGATCTCCATGTGTGTCCCTTCGACCACATGTGTTCGTAAGTCCTCCTTCGGTAGGCATTGGTAGCATGTTCCACCTGGGATATGCTTCCCAGTGTACCTAGTATTCCTGTGTAAAAGAAGGAACTCTGGTTATTTCTGTTCAGGAGTCCAGTCTTTCGCAGGGCACTGGAAGACAGCTTGAAGTTGGCGTGATGGCACTGACCCCAATCTCCGTCACTTCTGACGTAACTCGAAGTGACTACGATAAGGGAACGTCTCGGTTACTAGTGTAACCCTCGTTCCCTGAGTAGGGAACGGAGACGTTACGTCTCCTTGCCACTTCTGCTGTACCGCTGGGTAGACGCCTAGTTCAGTCTTGGCTCCTCAGCGAAGACATACTGCGGTTGCGCTTACTTCCTCCTTTTATACCCGCAGGGTGGGGCAGAGTACGCTATGCAAATTCCGCAGCCCCAAGGCATTCGCATGCCATTGGCTCGTTGTTAAATACTCGAAGAGGATTGGCTTTCTATGCGAACCCCCAATCTCCATCACTTCTGACGTAACGTCTCGTTCCTACTCAGGGAACGAGGGTTACACTAGTAACCGAGACGTTCAATGTCAAGCTGATAAAAGTAGGCTATTATTGTACCTGCAGTGTGAGTTTACATTAGTTTCCAGCATGTTGTGTGATTATTTCACCGTTGCGTTGAAAGTCTCCGTGTGGCGGGTAGTGACTGCTCTTGAGATCTAGCACGCAGACACGAGCACGAGCGTTCTTGTGGCATTCTGAAACATCACCGCTAGAGGCCGCTAAAAATCGCATACAGCACCTTTAACTTATTGTACTCATAAATAAAAAAAACGTATTTCAAAACCCCATCGAAAAATCTCAAGAGAACGAGTGGTGAATAAGTCTTCTTGGTTTTGATGTCATCCCTATGTGAAGATGGTAATAGTGCTGATAAATGTTACTAGCAAAATGTGATGAAGCAGTTGGAACTGAAGATTAATGACCTAAAACAGAACAAATGTGGTGGATTATTGCGAAAGATTGAAAGGAATGAGAAATGTATAGAGAGAGGCGAGAAATTGCAAACAGACAGCAAACATTCAAGATAACAAAGCACTGGGAACTTTCTATTTCGGTAAAATCGAATAATTGCCATCTTCAGTGAATCTCCCTTACAATAAAGTATCTGCATTAGGAAAAGTTCTCAACGGCTGTGGGACACAATGATGCATTTTTAATCCAGAATAGATGTTCCCCCGTTTTTCCATCCAGAAATACATCTTTCAGTAGTACATGAATATTTTGAATCTATCATTAATAATTCTGTAACAATCTACACACTATTGCAGCTATTTTTAGTGTGTTCTTTAAAAAAGGTTTTACTAGAACCATTAGTGAATTCCATTTGGTTTGTTGACCCTAATTCCAAGTGCCTGGAAATCCTCCATGGCCTCTGTCTCAAATCTCAGGGAAACAGAAGAGTTCATTAACTTTCCAAGCAAAGCAGATCATTTTAATAAAACTTTGGAGAAAAAGAGGACCAGGGTCATCAGAGACCTGACGGATTATTCACCCTTGGTTTTAATAACGGGAGCCTTGCAAAAGTGGAAGAAATGTAACGGAACCGATCAAATGCCAGCTTGACTGAATCCCTTCCAGTGAATCTGTGATGGGGTTTCTATCACAAAACTTTAAAACAACATAGTAAAACTTTGGCCGTTTTCAGACTCATCTTTTCCATTTGCACACTATTAGGGAAGTGTGTACAAAATTCTGCAATTAAATGCATCATTTGACAAAGCCAACATATCACAACAGAGCAAACCTCACCAATGAGAGTAATGGGATGCTGAAAGAATCAGAGTCTTGTCCACAGGAGAAAGGAAGTAAAAACAAAAAGAAGTTCTCGTCCCTCAATAAGACACATAGCATGGGGGTTAGCGAAACACACAGTCGGATGATGAATGTCTGTTTGCATTCCAAGTCGACAGGAGAATCAAACGAGAGCCCAGAGAGGGGTAAATGTCAGTCTGGAGTATGGTAGAATGGATATGTTGGTTAGGTTATGCATTTTTGTAATGCCTTTCCAAGCAGAGAATATTATTATATGCTTATTAATCTTTTTCATATTCATCAGGTGTAATGTGAGTCTGAGAACTAAAAAAACACGCTTTTATTTTTTTACTAATTATTTTTATGAAAACTGTGCCTACTGCAAATCAGACAAATTTCTTTATGTGAAAATTTGAAGGTATTATTTTATAATCAGAATATTTAAAAAATATGCTGTTTAAAAAATACTAATATATAAAATATACCACAAAAACAGTTTAATTAGTCAAATTTAGAAAATGATTAAATTTCTAAATATAATATGAAAAAATGGTTCATTAGTTAACTACCTTAGTTAACATGAACTAAGAATGAACAATACTTCCAGCATTTGTTTATCTTAGTTAATATTAATTTCAACATTTACTAATACGTTATTAAAATCAAAGATTGTATTTGTTAACATTAGTAAATGCACTGTGAACTAACAACAAACAATGAACAGCTGGAACACTGTAACAAATGTATTGCTCGTTGTTAGTTCATCTTAGTTAATAAATTAACTAATGTTTACTAATGAACCTTAAAGAAAAATGTTTAATAAAAATGTATTTACATCCTCAACCTGCATATAACAGATACACTATAAAACTATTAATTTAGTTATATTTATAAATTTCAAAACATACAAAATCCGTTACATAAATCATAATTTATATGTTAAAAATATTTTATAAAATAAATATAAAAATTCTAATCTTTATCCAGCTCTATCAGTTTAAAGCTACATAAAAAAACGCTATATGACAGCAGGAATCAGGCTAATTGCGTTGTTGTGTGGATGTTGTAAATGAGGACTCATGATGGTATTGCGGGAAAACAAAGACCTTCTGTTCAGCTTTCAAATATAACATTCTCACATGATGCAAAAACATTCCCCACAGTCTTGACTGTCAGAATTGATGGACGCTTTTATTTATTTACTTATTTATCTGTTTGGGGAAAACAGAGTCTTTAACTTCCAGCTAGTTTTACCCACGAGCTAAAGCTGGAAGTAAATGATCCTAAGCCTTCACGGACAGCAGCAGAACGGACCTTGTTATGAGGAGACGCTAAGGTGTGACGGGGGGCTTGTTTGCACAAAGCTTTAGCTCCTTTTGCCCCACGGCAACATTAGGCAAAAACACCCTGTCTTTTTGTCTCTTTCCTTCTGGACAGCTCCCAGGTAAGCGTGCTGTCGCCAGCCAGTTGCACACCTGTGGAAAGTTGCTCTTCTCTTCTTGTCCGTCCTCCCCTAACCTCACTCATCTGACCTGTAACAAGGATCAGTTCACACCTCTGCTCTGTTTGTTTGGCTTGTCCTGTCAAACCATCCCCCAAATGAATCCCAATAACTCTATGTCAGAAAGATCTAACCTCTCCCCCACCCACATCCCTGTCCTTGGGCTGCATGCTGACAGAGTCTCACGGGTGGAGGAGAACAGGAATGTGAGAATTCTTCCTTTGGACCTGCTGACTCCCTCATTTGAGGGGTAACACATTAAGAATAGTCACCGGGTCATCTAATTGGTTCCTTTGTGGTACAATGTGAATTTTCTTTGTGTAGAAAACAGCCAGCTAATCACTTAGCGTTAGCTTTTTCTGCTTTCTTTAGTGATAAGTTGCAGATTTGGGCCCTTAAGACCAAACCTATAGTCGCCCTTTGCGCCCATGGGGTGTAGATTCAGTACCCTTCATACCTTTGCAGGCCTTTCTGTGAGAGATGGGCTTCGACATGTCTGGTAGTAGCCCTCTTTGCAGTAGTGGCAGTGACGACCAGCCGTGATTGTGCCGGCAGTTCAGGCAGACTCTCTCCGCTTTCCCTCCCGGAGAGTTTGTAAAGCTCCATGTTGAAACGACAGCGCCTTGCATGGAGGTTACAATTGCAGGCTGCGGAAAGAAAGAAGTTTAAACAGCATATCCTTTATCACAGCCAAGTACAATCAAATCACAAAATCCATACAGACTAGTCACAAAAATATGTTCGCTTTTTTTTCTATTCGGGTTTGAGTGCAAATTTAAGGACTGTAAGCAACACAGTATAATGCAAAAAAAGAGCATCATCAGTCCCTTTATTTACTGTTTTGGAATGGTTTCTGAAAAGCCAATATAACAGAATAATACAACATTTAGGCCCTGTCTACACTACTGCGTTTCGTTTAAAAACGGAGAAATAAAACGAATACGAATCTCCGTCCCGCACCAGCGTTTTATCTGCGTATTAGAATTAATCTCCGTCTACATTAAAATGACTGAAAACGTGGATCATGTGACCATTCACCAACACCGGGCATGCCATGCCGGTGTAAACGGTGGCTGACGAATCAGGGAAGGACACGTCATGACTGATGACACCTAATCATAGAGCCGAGCGTGAGCCTCTGCGTCATCGTTTCTAAAGTCCTCCGTTTTGTCCCGTCTTCAGCAAAACGCCCTCTGGAGATTCAAAACGCTAAACGGAGCTGCAGCGTTTCTAAACTTCTCCGTTTCAGGTCTCTTTTTTTCTGTTTTGGTGTGGACGGGACGTGCAAACGTAGCAAAAGGTCTCCGTTTTTAAACGAAAATGCAGTAGTGTGGACGGGGCCTTAGGCTATGTTTACACGGAAACGATTCTGAAGAGAAAACGCAAAAGTGACGTTGCGTTATCACTTTTTCATTCTGCGTTTAGACGAGCGTTTTTGGTGGGAAATCCGCATGTATATGGTGACGCAAAAGAGTGTGAAATTTAATGTAGTATGTACTCCAGGCGGCTACGTGAAGCACTGCCAGACAACAACACCAAGTCTGCGCGCCTGCGTACAACCTTCACTGTCAAGCAGACTTTTGCGTTTCTACCGTTTACACGGGAACGCAATGGTGGAGCGTTTTTAAGATTTCCACTCTGGAGGGTGGTTTCACTTTTTTTGCATTTTTAAGCCCCAAAATGGCGTCGGCATGTAAACGAAAGGCACATCCGCTAAAATATTTTTACGTTTTCACCCGTGAGCGTTCTCGTGTAAACAAGGCCTTAGAAAGGTTACAATGCAGGTGTGTACACTACTGTTTTTTTTTAAATGCTCAACAAGGCTGCTTTTATTTGATCAAAAATACAGTGCAAACAGTAATATTGTGAAATTATTACAATTTAAAAAAAAACTATTCTTTTTGAATATTGTTTAAATGTAATTTATTCTTGTGATGGTAAAACTGAATTTTCAGCATCATTACTCTAGTTTTCAGTGTCACATGATCCTTCAGAAATAATTTGTAATATGCTGATTTGGGGCTTAAGTAACATTTCTTATTATTATCAATGTTAAAACAGTTGTGCTGCTTAATATTTTTATATAAAATGTGATTCTTTGAGGAATAAAAAATTCAAAAGAACAGGGTTTATTTGGAATTGAAAAATGTTGTTACATTCATAATGCATTTAATGTTACTATTGCTCATTTTAATGCATACATTTAATTTAGATTTACTATATTTAATTTTACAGCATCACATGAAGCACATCTTCACGTTGACATTATGTTCAATGTAAGCTATCTACTAAAGATATCGACACCCAAAGCTATATTAAACTTTTTTTATAACTATTTTTATTTCAAATATTTTAGTTATTTCCGTTTGGAAAATTATTCCAAAATTATTTTCCACTCCACATGCTTAAAAGTCATTCGATCAGGAACGAACTAAAGTTTTCTAATCATTATACAGGCCTCAGTTTGACATTCATGTCTTTACCAACTGCAGCAAATGAAGTGCTCGGGAATTAACTTCTGGTAATGAGGTCAGTTTCTGAGCTTTTTCCCTAACCAGGCCTGCTCTTTTCCAATGATGCCAAACAATATCAGGCAGGCTCTCCAATTACCACTCCATTCCCAATCCTCACCATGCGCAGGAAGCTGTGCTCCTGCTTGTACTAATGAAGAAAGTTGCTGCCACCAAGTTTAATTACTGTCTGATGTTTATTCATGACTGATTTGTGTGCAGACATGTTCTCTTTCATTAGGCCTGGGTGAGACATTGGTGTGGCTCCTCCTCATGTATTATTCAACAATAAATCCCAACCCTCCAACCAAAATGCTTTGGGCTGTTCAAGCACAGACAACTGTTGGCAAGGCAGCTCATGCACATTCTCCTGAGCAACTTCAACTGTGTTTATTTGCTCTGATGCTAGGAGACTTCAATACAAAATAAGCATTTTGATGAGAGGGCATAATAACTTACAAAAGTGAACCCAGTTACTACACCAACACTGAAATAGGAAGAAACTGGCTTTAAGTTTTTTTTTTTTTTTTTTTTTTTTTTGAGTGACTCAAGAGCCTGTAATTTTTCACACTTCATTTTCAATGCTTGTAGTTGAATGTAGTTGAAAAGAACCCCCAAATATAATGATCCCTTCTTAAAATAAAGATATTATCCCCTTCTTAAAAAATAAAAACTTTCTGTTAGAATACAGTTATGTATTGTATATTAGAGGAGCATTGGTAGTACTTAATTTTTTTTTTTTTTTTTGCATTACTGTTTTGCATCTATATACTATGTACTTACTATAATAAGGTATTAACCCTAAAGCTAACTGGTAACACTTTATTTTACAGTATCATTGTTATAAATGTTACATGTAGTTACTAGTAATAATAACTATAAATTATTAATAGTTCACTCATAGAAAAAAAGGGTTCTATATATGAGGCATAGGGTTCTTTACTCAACTGCAAAGGACCTTTTATGCAAAAAATGATGATAATGACAAGAAAGAACCCTTTTGGCACAAAGATTCTTTATAGGCTATTATTCATTAATATATTACATTATTATGCAACATTTTGCAGTTGTAATTAAATTATTGTTTATTAAACTGTTGTAGTAACTTAATATCACATTTTAATCATGCTGATTTTAGTCTTACTGTGTTTTACTCTTAGTGTGATATTGATTAACTACATTTTTGAATTTTTGAATTTTGTGATCATTCACGCATTGCATTTTAGGGGTTCCAAATATGTAGCGCTTTAGAACCTTTTAAGGTTCTATATAGAACCTTTTCTTCTAAGAGTGTTACATACAGTACATCTACCCCTAAACCAAACCAAACCCTATAATAATTACATTACTTAATATTACTCAGCACTTAAATGTGTAATTACAGTGTAATAAAGTCACCTTAAAAAAGGTAACTATTCGAACTATTAAGAGAATAAAATAATCACAATTAGGACCAGATTTACTAAACAGAGCTAATTATGAGAGCACATGGGAGTGGATGGCGCAAATACCAGTAAATTGATGAGTGCAAACCTTAGTAAATCGCCTTGCTTGATTCATTTAAATACTTTCCTCCTATTCATTTTGTGTCTGAAAGGGAAACTCCTACATGCAAAAATGTCAGCCTCAAAAATAACTGTGTTCACATCTTTTCAGCGCTAATTTAATTTTTATTTAATGTATTAAGTATATCCTAACAGTAGGTTGTTGTTGTTTTTTTACACCAAAAAAGGTTTGTGCAGGCTTGTGTAAATCTCATAATTTCAGTCTTTAGACGAAGTGAAAACAGACATATTGTAAAATATCATGTTGGGTCATAACTTGATTTTGACAATATGTGTAGTTATGAATATAAATGAATATACTTCATTATATTTCAATTCTTGAAATCAAGTTAAAGGATTTCGATTTTCATTCTTATTTTGACACTTAGTCTGTTTCCTGTTCACTTGAGTACAATGTTATCAATTTAGTAAAGAGTGATTTTTTGGGTTGGAAAAAATCCACTCAATGTCTCCTAAAAAGACCCATGGCTCATTTTCCACTTGCTGCCATAAAAAATAATAATACTTGAAATAGGTTTTTCGAGATGCCTGCAGGACATAAAGAACGATAATTCGGCCCGTCCTAGAAGTGTCTCCTCTTCAACCTTGCTCCATGCACGGCTTGTTTGCTTTCAAACAGGCATACTGTTGGTATTAATTCTGTGGAAACTGATCCTTCCTACCCTCCAGCTATGGATTATTCACTTTTGCTAACAAGGCAAATGCAGTCCGCTATGCGGCCTTCAGCTTCTTTAAATTTCTACAGACTTGCTGAACTTATTGATAAACAGAAAATCCAAGTTGTTTTCTCTAAAAATCAAAATGGCACCACATTTTATTACTTTTCGAAGGCACAAAAATACCTTAAATTGCTATTGGAGAGGCATAAAACTGAGAAAAGTAATCACAACAGCATGTTTTACCAAAGTAACGAGAAAAATCTGTTATTACAATGACATCACCCTAAAACCTTTCAGTTGTATTCTTCCTTCATAACATGATTTAAAACAATCTGCGGTAAAAAAGTGATGTTTTCTACAGATTGGGCGGCATGCGCTGTCTTAGATCGTAATTTGTCGCAGTTGCTACAGTCAATGCGTCCTGCTAAAGGCGTTAATTTTGATTTCATTTATTATTTACTAATACTTAAGATGTTATCACATTAATTTGGTTATTATTTAATTATCTTATGAGTGATTTCTTTTAATTTTCTATGAGGATAACAGCTGGAAAACACTGTTGCAGCATCACCATGCACCTAAAAGAGCTGAAAGGAAATTGCACTGTCAACATGTGAGGCTATTGGTAGTCTTTGGCGCACGCCGTTTCCTCTTGCCCTCAGTGATGAAAAAACAACCTCAACACACAGAGGGCAGCTGGGGAAAGCTGTTTCAGTGCTCTACCTCATCTGGTTTCCTCGTTCTAGAGATTGTGATTGTTGTGATACGACCCGGTCTGTATGAAAACATGAAGCATGCGCTCGGCTCGCACCTGCTCTTTTACAGGCATGCAGGATTCAGGGTGGCTGCCTCTCAATGGGAGCGGATACAAAGCGGCTGTACATTATGTCGTCCCCCCAGGATCAACTCACTGTCGGACTCATTTTGTTTCCCTTTTTGTGCTTTAGGTTTGCTCATTTCACCCTTCTTTCATTCATTCTGCCCTCTGACACCCACTCTCACACCTTGTTCCCGTACCTTTGAAGTGCTTTCAGACTCACTAATCTATTCGTGTTATCTGCCTTGAAAGCATGATCATAATTTAAATGTTACCCTGTGTGAAGGAAGAAGATTACAGACGCTTTTGGAAGTGGGAGGAAAAGCTCATCCCTATGGTGGTACTTCCTAACCACAGAGTGGAACAGCATCTGTCTTAACAGAATGAAAGAGTTTAGAAGTCCAACCAGGCTGGGGAAGCAGAATCCTCGCAGTGGATGAAAACCCTCATCAGTGGAGCCGACAAAACAAGCTATTCTCACTTGTAGCTACACATCCACTTAGCCGATAAACCCCGGGCAGAGATAAGCACGAGAGATGACTCGTCTGATTGACTGGGTTGGGGAGAAAGCCAAACCAGATGCGTTTTGTCTCTTTCCCCTCTTTAGTTTGGCTTAGCTTTCAGAGAGGTTGATAAACACGTACAGCCGTGAGGAAAGAGTGTAAGGTGATAGCTTTCCAGAGAAGCTAATTGGTTTTGTTAACGCGTTAAGAATGTTCTTAGAAGAGAGAACTAGATTCTTAATTTTGCTTTGCTTGATGTTATTTGTTAGAATCTTTTTTTTCTTTTACTTTCTTTGTATTTTGTTTGATATTTGAACAAAAATTCCGGGTTACACTTTACTAGAAGGTTTCATTAGTTAACAATTAAACAAAGTAAACAACTACTTTAGTGAACATGAACTCTGAACAATAATGAACAATACTTCTGCAGCATTTATTAATGTTAGTTAATAATAATTTCAACATTTACTAATGCAAATGTATTTTTTTAACATTAGTAAATGCACTATGAGCTTACATGAACAAACAATGACCTGCTGGATATTTATAAACTAATATTAACAAATATTAATGCACTGTAACAAATAGATCATTGTTACTGTTCATGTTAGTTAATACATTAAATTAACAAATGACACCTTGTTGTAAAGTGTTACCAAAATTGTGTGTAATAAAACAATATTGAATGCCTGCACACACACACACACACACACACACACATATATATGTGTGTGTGTGTGTGTGTGTGTGTGTGTGTGTGTGTGTGTGTGTGTGTGTGTGTGTGTGTGTGTGTGTGTGTGTGTGTGTGTGTGTGTGTGTGTGTGTGTGTGTGTGTGTGTGTGTGTGTGTGTGTGTGTGTGTGTGTGTGTGTGTGTGTGTGTGTGTGTGTGTGTGTGTGTGTGTGTGTGTGTGTGTGTGTGTGTGTGTGTGTGTGTGTGTGTGTGTGTATATATATATATATATATATATATACACACACACATTTTGTTCATACAAATTGTGTGTTGTTGAATGAATTTGAAATACATAATTGAAAGAAACACTTTTCTCTTTTATTTTTTTATAAAAAAATATTTATTTATATATATATATATATATATATATATATATATATATATATATATATATATATATATATATATATATATATAAACATTCTTATAGTTCTGCATGTTTTCTGATTTTTCAATTTTTCATTATTCCTTGTATAATTTTCTTCTATTTTGCTAATCATCTGTAATCATAAAATTTTTTTCTTTTGTCAAATCAACTTAGATAATTTATGTAGTTCAGATAACATCATATTTTTGAGGTTCTGATGCTTAAATCAACCTCCTTTATTGTATTAACTCAGTTTTTCTAGTTTAATGAACTTAAAATTAAGACAACCAGGTTACTTCATTTTTCATTTTTAAGTTAAAACAACAATATTTTTTTACAGTAAAGCATTTTGTGGTCTTTTCCTCTCACATAATCACATTATTTTAACTCCAATCGATACTGTTCTTAATGCCCATTTATTTATTTGTTTGGAAAGCAGGACTATTTGTCGGCATTTATTTGTCAAAAATAACGTCCTCACATTACAATTGAAAGAGCCAGCAGACTCCACTCTGCTAGCGACCGCTCATTTCGTTCCTCTGCAAACATGAGAATTTCCTCAAACACTCTGTTAGTGCTTGAATTAGTTGACGTAGATTAATGTTTTTTCCATTAGGTTGAAGTTATCAGCATATCACCCGTTTATTAGGTATGAGTATATTTAGGATAAGATTTTTGTTAACCTGACCTTCAACAAACGTTAAACTCGCACACTTCATCAGAATTAGTTTGGGCATCTTCTCTTCTCTTCCTGAAAAGACGGAACATACCAATAAGTAAGCGGGGATTAATGCTCACTTTGTAAAAGCGTGCTGTATAAACAGTGTCAAACTAGAGGCAATTGGTAATTCTCCTCAGTTATCAGGGATATTAGTCCAGCACTCAACACTATTGGCCTTTTTTTCCCTGAGACTGTCAGACAGAGGGAAGATAAAAAAGACGTCACCTCTTACACATAATTCGGAGATTACAGCTGTTGATTCAGCAATTTGAGTGAGGGGTGTTGAAAGCATCAGATTTTGATGTTTTTCACCTCATATTTGAATGATCTTGATGTTAAAACTGAACATTCTGTAGGCGTAGAAAAAAGAAAAACTAAAAAGCCAGCAGAAAAGTAGGTGATTACACCTTTGTACACTTTTTTTTAATCAATGAAACATCACGCTTGGTGAAGCGTTACCAAAATGGTGGTGCTCTACATCCAATGGGGGTAAAACAAACCCGCATTCCGTGACTTAGAGCTAAAGAATCCATTCCCAGCTCATACATCCTTCAGAAGAGAAACATCTCAGGCATGTGATGTCTGTCTGCTCCGACACCATCTCAGGTGTGAGGCTTGACCTTCAGTGTCAAAAAGCACCAGCCATATGTCATGAACTCTAGGGCGTGAGATCTTTCCTGTACCGGGGTCGGTACCACCAGCCCGAACTAGACTCAATACCAACACCTAACACCGGCCCATCCGAGAAGGAGTTACGCCGAGGGGTGCTATCCTTTTAAACAAACATGGAAGAGGACCCATCCATAGCTAGTTTAGTTTTAATCTGTGTGTGCCCTTTTAAGTAATGCGATTAGCCCCTGAGCCCTGTAAGACTTAATGAGAAAATATTGGATATCACCACATCAGCCTTGTTTTGGTTTGGTCGTCTTTCAGCGAAGTTAAACATGGGGAGTGTGCTTGGGTGGTTGTATGGCATGGAGTGTGTGTGTGTAAGTGGAATGTAAGAGTTTATGTGTGCCTGCACATGCGTTTTTTAGATGTTGCGTCATTTCAAGGCTTTTTCGCTTTGGGCCTTAAATCAATATTCCCCACAGTACATATGCACTTTCTTCATAACTGAGACATCGATGAACGTTGGCATGGTGGTTCTGTGGTCAGTCAAAGATATTCAGTGGTTTGGTCGCAGAGACTAAGAGTAATAAATTCAATAAAATAGAAGCTTGTAAACTTCATGCCATATATTTCTTTTGGCGGTGTCAGTCGAAATTACTTTTTTTAAAATCGTTCATTATTTGCTCACCCTCATGTTGTTTTGAACCTGTATCACTTGCTTTGAGAAAATGAAATAAAAAGGGGAAATATTTGAAGACCCCACTGATCACTTCTTTTCATGCCATACACTGCAAAAGGAATTAGTTTTTTACTTTTCAATTGATTTTCTTTTTTTCTTTTTTAGAAAACTTTAGTTTTTTAGAATTTTAGATATTTTAATAGTAAAATAATGCAAAAATAGTAAGGATTTTTCAGTGTTTCATAAAAATGCAAAAGTACTGTAATAAAAGTGGGCTATATTTAATTTATACAAATGATAATATAGCTGGTTTGCTCAGAAACAGTGATATTTAATTAATTCTTCACTGGATGTTGACACTGCTTGGTGATGGTTAAGTGCTTTGTTTGTGTCAGTTTGATTTGCTGCTCTCGTATTGAAAATATAAAGACCACACTGGAGCCAACTATCTGATTCACAATCTCTGAAATTCTTGTTTGTAGAGAAATGATCACTTCACTCACAACGTGGTTTTTCTCAAACCAATTTATGTTTTGCTTTTAATCTAATAATAATGGAAACATTGTTTTCATTATTATATGAGAACACAACAATGAAAGATTGTGAACACTGAAGAACACTGCTCTCTGTGCTCATATGGAATCTCCTGTCAAATTTGACTTAATTGCTTTTTCAGATTTCAATAGGCCTACCACTGATTGTAACAGCATGCTACTCTTGCTGTTTGCTTCAGTTAAAGTGGCTGTTGGAGATCTGGGTTGGAATTTATTTAAAGGTGTCCGTGTTACAGTGTAATTATGCATTTAAGTACTGTGTAAGTAATAATTACCCAGGTGAAAAAGACGTCCAATTAAGTGTATTAAAAATGTACTTAAATATGTTTTTAGTACAATACAAATATAATGTAATGCATTTTTAATGCACAAAAAAATTGCTGTAATTATGTAGCAGTTTGCCAGTAACTTACTGTAGATTTAAATTAATGTATATTTACTGGCAACAGTTTGTTCAAAGTTAAATGAACATTAAACATTAACAAGTCTTTGTCTTTACATAATAAAAACTATAAAATAATCAAATGCAAAGCATTCTGGGAACCAGAAATCTTTATCAATCTTTATATTTTTTTTTTCCTTCAGATTTTGGTTCCCAGAATGCTTTGCATGATGATGTTATTTTAGTTTTATTCTGTAAAGATAAAGACTTGTTAATGTTTAATGTTCATTTAACTTTGAACAAACTGTTGCCAGTAAATAACATTAATTTAAATCTACAGTAAGTTACTGGCAAGCAGCTGCCAGTTTTACTGTAATTTACTGTAATTTCACAGTGTTTTTTACAGTGTACATGTACTTACTACAGGGATAGGGTTAGGATTGGGGTTTGGTTTGGAGTTAGTTGCATGTAATTATGCATAACTAATAGCCTAGTTATTACCACAGTAACTACATGTAACATATGTAACAAGTAAACTGTAAAATAAAGATCTAAGCTCTGCTTATCTGTTGATACAGACAGTGCTTTCATAGTAGAACAAAGTATGAAGAATTCTCATACATAAAACATTTCATGCTTCAAATATACGTGTATACAAATATATATACAAATATATTTCATGCTTCAAATAAAATAAGTGTATATATCTATGATCTAAAAGTCAGAAATTATAATGTAAAATTATAAAACTATATTACACAATACTTAACAAGTGCAAAAAAAATGTTTTCAAAATACATCAAGTTGAATTAAAAGCAATACTGGAGTTTTCCCAATACCCTGACATTTTGTCAGTCACGCTGTCATTTTGCCGACAAGAAACATACCTGTCTGAGATTATTTATGCTTTATGTAGACAGCTGTCTACACCTTTGTGAAGGAAAATGTAAACATTAAAAATTCCTCTTAAAAATATAAACAGCTATTAGCCAAATCATGACTCAAATCTGGAATGCTTTTAATGAGTCCCGAAAAAAAAAAAAAGAAAAACCTTTACAAATCACATGTTTAGAGAGTGAGGTACCACCTCTTCTCCAATCCCGGAGTGAACGAGTGTTAGATTTCCAAACTATCACCTTGGCATGAAATAAACAAATAAAAGATTAGAGGAGTTGAGGCAGCCAGGAAAAGAACATATTACCATTGGAGTCTTTGATCAGACGAACTGGTGTGGACACATTGGCGAAAAACAGCGGGGGATCACGTCCCACACGTCAACGGTATATTTCTAACAGGACACACATTTCAGGCAGTGCCTCTCTTCTCCACCCAGCATGCTGAGAGAGCTGAAGAGCGTTGAAGCTTTTGTTTCCACCTGTATGTGAACCCCAGAGTCAAACGGACTTCACTCAAGCCCTTTGAGTCCTAATTCAACACAAATGTGAGTGCTGTCAAAACAGAGAATCACTCCACATGACAAAAACTCTTACATGCGCATGCACCCAAACATGCAAAACAACCTGTCTTCGCTTTGTAAGAGCAGCCTTCATCCCTCACCCCCCAAGGAAAAAAAACAACATATTTATATGCATGCTGCTTGTTAAATTATGGCATGAACTTTAAAAATTGCTCTAATTGGATTCAGCCTAGATGTTTATCAACATAAACTCCAAGATCAGCCCAATGACATTTAAATGAATAACTGCAAATGTGTACATTTTTATTGACAACCAAACAGCATAACCTTTTAATGTCAATTCCAACTCCTGGGATGATATCTGCTACATTATTCATCACTGGCTGCAGAATGCTGGGATTATGACTTATGTACCTCCGGTTCTTCATAATTATGAATTCATCCACATGGGAGCCCAAGAGCACTGCTGTGCCTGACTGCTGTTGGTTAGTAATAAAACATGCTCAGTTTTGGCAATGAATTTAAGAATATGTGAATTTTGGAGGTTTTGGAGGGACTCCCTCTTTCGAATAGATGCTTTAATACACTTCCAGCCGCTGGCTTAACATATCATATCAACACACACATTTCATCCTAAAATATTTCCTTCTCAAAACCTTCCAACCTCTAAAAGATGATTGGTGGTTGAGCTGGAATGAGGAAACGGCCCCTTTAGGTTTGTATATACAATCCTATTCCATTTTAGCTTTAATTATCAACAACAAATCAATAGTAAAATTTTGCATTATAGATATTATTTTGTTAAGAAAAAGTCACATAAATGTACATTTGTATGTATATTTAGTGTAACTTATTTTTTAATTAGCTTATTGTTTGCCTATTATTTTAGACTAACCTCACTGACTATGTTTACATGCAGCCAATGTTTGGGTTATGGTCGGGTTAAGGTCACTATTCAGGTTTCTGAAACATTAGGAATAACCTGTTTACATGCGTGAGCAGAGAGAGTTTCTCCTGAATACATGGAATTGCAATATCCCGATGTAAACGGCGACGCGCAGTTAGCGTCTAGACATACGGACAACCTTAAGATGCAATATGCGTAATTTACGATTCTTCTTCCTGTATCCAAAGACAACAACAACAGCAGCACGCAGATAATGAATAGTTTGGCACAGATAGCGATCGCCTTTGTTTGTGCTTTGATGCTGGTAACGTTACTGACCTCGCTCCAAAAGTGTGCTGTGCTTTGTCTCGTCTTGTCTCGCCCATGTTTACGTCCAGTATACTGCACGCAGATGTTTGTATGCACAGAGAAGTTTGAGAAGAGGACATGCCGATACACGTTTACATGACCAAAAATTCGGGTTAGAAAAGCGGTACTCCAGGTATAATATCCCGGTTTTTAAAATCCGGGATATAAACATATTCGGGTTTTTGCGCTCGCGACCGGGATATCCCAGTTTTGAACGGGTTATTGGCTGCATGTAAACGTAGTTACTGTGTCACAGCAAAACTAATATAAATCCGATCTTCAATTCCAGCGCTATGTGCAAACTTCACACCAATGAAATCAATAGATATGAGCCGCATTTTATTTATCATCTGCTAATTTCAAGAAAAAGTGGCATCTGCAATGGTAAGATCATTAAGTCTCACTACTTTTAATGAAATATAATTGTGTGTTGAGCATCTGCAATTTACTTTTAGTTTCATTTGCGTTAGTTTGCACATCGACTTGCTGAAGAGATAGTTGCATTAGCGCTGTCATATTTGTCTGTAACCTGTCATTTAGTCTATAAGAACATGCTCTCACGTGTTTATTTTTTACATTTTGGAAGGAGTAAAATACATATGTAGTTTTAACAACCAGATGCATTTACACTTGACAAGTTTCATCTGGAATGCATCTGAGTGATTGGATTTAAATCCCTCTCAAAAGCATTTTAGGGTAGCCTGACTTCGTCATACTCATATTCTAGAGAGAATATGAGTCTGAATCTCCTCCTTAGGGCTTTGATTATGAGGCGTGTCGTAACCGAACCAGAAAAAAAAAACAAAAAAAAAAACTCTGCACTCAATTGGATATTCGGTAGACCTACAACCAATCAGAGCAACGCACTAAGTCAACTCCTTTGCATAGCGCAGTTTTCAACTGCAGAACGTAGCCTAACTTTACTTATTTTAGAAGTTAAATAACGAGTGTTGCTTCTTTTACTTACTTCTCCATGAGAGCCACCAAAGGAGAAACCACAACGACCACAGGCTTTTCATTATGTCCCATCTTCTTAGCGACCCTCAGAGCAAGTTGATAAGTTACACTTTTGCCAAATCATGTGGGAATGACGCCAAAAATATCTTTCCGATCGACAAATGCCTTGATTGCAGTTTTCTGTTCGTCTATTAAAATGAATGCGCTGTCGATTTATTTTACAACAGACGCAACAGCGGAATCTATACATCTCAATTCTCCAGCTGCAGTCATCTCTGAGGGAGACCAAGCACTCTTTGATAATGTGATGATTACGTCCTTGCAGATCATCTGTCCATCATCGTATAAAGCCCGCCCTGGCAATTTGATTGGCCCGAACGTTTCTTGTCTGATCATAATTACTCCTCAACGGATTCGAGTCCAGACCGAACTTCCTGACCAATAAATGTTGTGGGTGGAGTTCGGGCTGGCATCCAGGCTAGTTTCAGGGTGCATTTACACCAGTTTTTTTCATGATCGGATAGCTATCTGATTAGAGAAAACACATTAAGTGACCCAGTGTAAACAGGCCAAAGGTTAACGCTTTATACTGTAAATGGCTACAGGCATGAGGTGCACTTTTCATTTATGTTTTAATTCTATTTCAGGTTATTTCAGTTTGTACATTACCAAAAGTGGTTATTTCCGAGTGGGTGGGTGAGTTATTTATTTTGTAATCAGTCAATACAATTCTATCAGTGTGACACATTCAAGTTAATTTGTGGCACAGTTGTGACAGGATAATCAGCAAATTACAGAGATGCTAAGTGGCACTCCTTCTCCCATGTGAGCTTTTACATGTTTGGTGCTTTTTTCTCACATTCATGCAGATTTAGACTTAAACGAGTGCACCAAGGGAAAAGAAAAGACACAGCTTTCCTCTTTATTTTAGTTACGCCTATGTTTAACAACTATGTTCTAACATTTAAATCAAGCATTTGATAAAATGCACTTACATTTTTTTTGTACATTTTACTTGTATTATTATAATTACATGCATGCATTTACATCTGTAATTAATTTATGTAATTGCTGCTCTACACTATTGACCCTTCAATTTTAACCAACCCTTAAACCTACCCATACCACTAAACCTGTCCGTAACTTTCCCAATTCCAACCTCAATGGCAGCAAAAGCATTTTTCAATACATCAACACAATAAGTACATTCTAAGTATATTACGTATAGTAGTTTAAGACACCAAAAATAAAGTGTGGCCCAGTGTTGCTTTTGCAAACTGAGTGGTTTTCATATGTTTTCATATTTAGTTTTGGTGTGCTTTGTCATGTCCAAGTTGGCGATGCTCAGAATAATTAATAATTTCATTTTCAGCTGCTCCAGCATAACAGAATTTGTGCTACTCTAAGTTTCAGGGGCTCTTTGTTATTTATACATAATGTTCTCTATATCTTTATCTCACTCTTTCTTATTCTTTCTGTCTGTTCTTTTGTTATGAAGATGTTAAGTAGGGCCAGTGTGATAAGAAGGGTGGATCTGAATGCTTGGAAACTAATAAAGGTTTCAGGTCAAGAGGCTCATAAGGGTTTTAGAACCACAACAAAGAAGGCTTAATGGCCTCCACTTTCCAGTATTAGCACCCATTTAATGACCAGCTTGCCCCCTCGTTCAGGGATGATCAGCTGTTCCAAACCATGCACCACCCCTTGCATCAGAAGAGATAATCCAACTGCATGCTGTGATGTAGGAATACATAGTGTGTCAAAAGGTAGTGTGTCAATGTTGGTGCATGGATTTCCTGGCTAACGGAGGCATTGTGTATAACTTTGTGTGTGCATGGAGGAAGAGAAAGAAAGAAGATAATGACAAGGAGAGATAAAATTCTGCAAAAACAAAAAAGGAAAAAATAGAGAGAACAGCAAGGCATAAACAAAAGAGTTAAACAAAAGAGGATATTTAATTTTTTTTCATTGCCTTGAATGAAATTTGAGGATGTCTGTTTTGTGTGATTCACATTGTGAGAATTATACAGAAGCCGAATAAAGCAGCCACCTCTATTCTTCCCAGCTTGGTGAAAGCCTTCTGGGATTTATGTAGATTCTCCAGACTGAGCAAATCCAGACACATAGAGATGAGAAAAGATCCAGCTTTCGGGCTATGGCAGCACAGAAAGCAGAGTTTACGCAACAATACTGCAAATTCACTGCACATGCGCCTCACATCTGGCAACTAAGCTATTTCTTGGGACGCCTCTCTAAAAATCGATGTGCTAAATGAAATTGCAGTATCTGAACCATTATTTGCCATGAAAGCTGTTAGTTTGGATGCTAATGGAAGTGTTACACTGAATATGATTCCATCGTCCAAGGCTTATGTTAAAAAGATATTTATTTTATTACCTTGTAACGTCTTAGTTTATTGCTTTAAACATCGTAAAATTCGTCTTGAGCTACGATCATGAGCAACAAGACTAAAGGCAATTCACCACAAGATCTGAGGCATTAAACAAATCAACTTAGCAGCAGTCCTGTTATATTGCCAACAACAATAATACATTTATGCTTCTCACTGAAATGGTTCTTGTGTAGCCTTAATAGTACCATAGTCCATTGAGTAAAACCTGCCGAATGAGAACCTGCAAACAATCTGAACCAAATGGAGTGGTGTCAAAAGGCACCAGGCATTAAGGCTCAGTGTCTGAGCTTAGTTCTGTGAAACTAAGTGATTGCTCAATTGTCACAGATATCATATTCATTTGGAATGTTGGCAGTCTGAACTATAGCATGTAGTCTTATGTTGCCTTGGCGCTCAGAGAAGAGAAAAGGGGAACTCTTTATGAAGACATTATCTTGTCAAATTAGTCACTGAAGTCATTGATAATGTTGCAGAGCTGTTGGTGTGGCAGTTTTATGAGAAAATATCCATGTTAGAAAATTACAGTGATAATTCTTTCCCTCAGGCCAGGGAAAGACCTCCTGAGTCATATTGTATTGCTGTTACAGTTTCTTATTAATACTGTATGGCAAATTACAGGCCTAAATGTGCTTTGGAATTGTTTTGGGATGTCTCATGTCTCAAGTAAGAAAACATAAAAAATGTATTCATAAAACATACAACACATATGTAACATACATAACACATATCAGATGCATATCAGAGTTACATGTAATGGTGCGTTCACACCAGACGTGAATAGCGCGTCAGGATTGAATGATTTCAATGTTAAGTCAATGCAAAGACACGCTTCGCGCGTAAAAAATTCCTGTGGCGCGAATGAGGCTTGGAAGACGTGAATACGCCTCATTCACGTGTCAAGTTCGCGCGAATGGCGCGAATTGAGCGTCTGGCGCATTAAGCGCGAATGATTTAGGTAGTGTCATTTGTGCATTCACGCATTTGACACGTAATTCGCGTCTGCCGCCCGAGTTGAAAAATCTGAACTTTGGCGTCAATTCGTGACGCGTTAACCAATCAGGAGCCTAGCTGCTTGCACACGTGGTGAAAGTATCTGGATGATTCAAAAAATTATTTTGTAATATGACTAAATGCATGGTGGGATTATGCACAACAAAGCAAATATTTTATCACTTAAAACTTTATTTCTATATACGAGACATGTTCATTTTGTATTGAATGTTATTAATTCCATATCTAGATTATATGAAATAGTATTATGATGTAAAGACAACCAACAAACATGTGCAAAAGTTCGTGTCTGGGCGTGAGAGAGAAAAAAAATCACAGGACAGGTTAATAACTTTTGACGGCTGGCTCTATTTATCATAAAAACAAAAATAAATGACAGCTAGATTAGATGGATGACGGCAAGGGTGATCCTCACTCCGATGAGGGACAACAGGTCATCAAACTGGACGTGTGACAGGCGGAACACTGTTCTGCTCTACAGAGTAAATGATGCCTCTGTAAGAGCGATCGGGTGCCATACTCTAGCAACATTGCTGGGTTTAGACAGGTGAAAACACCTACTGGAGACTGCTGCTCCCTAAAACACTGAAGTGGCTGGGTGGTGAAACTATCTCATGAGGGCATCGGAAGAGAATGGACACATGACTTTTTTGTTGTCAAACATTTCCACCCATGGGATGCACCCTTAATACCCTGCGGTTGTCAAGTCTCTTACAAACAATCTTTAGAGGTTAACCACAGAAACCCCCCACAGTGACCATTTCAGTATAGAGGGCAGAGTTGGGGCATGGAGGGCCAGTTCCGTCTCCCAGCGGTAGTATTCCTCTAAACCTCTCAGAGTAAAATCTTATCAGAAGATCAACATATGCCAGCAAAACCACCACGGTGTGCAAGAACATGCTCAGCAAAGCAGATCAAACAGATCCGGGCCACACTATATAATGTATGGTGCTCTGGACATTCTGTAATGCCAGTGCCAAAGTCTATCATTAAAAAAAAATCACCAACAGACATATGGCATCTGCCACCAATAGCTAGCAAACATGACGTTTGTCAGAGTGTTTGTGTTTGCTTGTTCTAAACCTTAATTTGTTCATTTTAAAGTTCTATAATTCGGTTCTATAATTTCCTGTGAGGTTTTTCTATTTCCCATGGAAGTGGCAATATTGTTTTCTTGAACACATGGTAGGCTAAATATAAAATGCTTAATATAAAATAATGTATTTCACATACATTTTGGTATATTTATTTTTTCACTAAGGGATTTGCAACTTGAATGGAAACAGGACTATTGACACATAATGTAAGCTGTATCCACACACACTAAACCAACTTCCTTTTTCCAAACTGCTATACCATATAGGCACTTTAAAACAGAGGCTCTTACACTACAGAAAGGAAAGTCCATCCCCAAAAACAGTGGTGACTAAATCCAAATGCTGTGGAGGAGGAATCGGATCGGTTATGTTTCCACACCCTCCGGATTCAAGGATGATTCGCAAGGTTTTAAAGACAGATGACGCCCAAGAAATGAAAGCCCACGTAGGAGAAGTCGGCTGTTGTCTTAGGCAGCAACTCTACTCCACAGTCTACATCCAGTTTACCACCTGCTGTGGTATTTGCATTGCAGCGCTAGTTGCCTAAAACTCAAATAACTCTGGCGTTTTCTGTAAATGGCTTTCGGGAAATGGCTTCTGGGATACCACGATTGGTATTGGCACTTTCGAGTTAAAGGTTTAAGTATCTTTACGGCCAGGAAATCACATATGAATGTGTTTAGCACAAAAAGGGATGGTCTTCATTGATAATGCTTGGACCACATCTGATTATTACAATGTTTTTACAAATTTAAAAAACCTTAGACCCATCATGAAATCAAAACTGACAATTCCTACTGTTTATGAAATACTTCAGTATTTATTTTAAATTATTCATCCATGCACATCATTGGACAAAATCCTGTCCTACATTTTCTTCTGGTTTGAGAAGCTATTTCAATGGGATATTATACATCACAATAGGGAAGAAAAGAATCCTTTCATGCCGACTTTAAATATTAATGTCAGGTTAAAAATAAAGCTAGACAATGTAACCTATTTAATAAAATTATATCAAATAAATGAAATGAGAATGATGGGCTGGGAATATTGCTTCTGACTTTACATGGACCCTTTTCACAGACTGTGATGATGCGTTTCCCCTGTTTTTAAATCAAGCAAAGTTTTTATATTTTAAATTTTTTTAAATATATGTACATCTATTACACTGTACCTTGTGTTTTATTACTTATAGTTAATTATACCCCTAATTAATTACATGTACATAAAAAAGGTAAACGCTGCTGTGTGAGTGTTTCTAATACAACGGCAGAGGGAGTGACAGCTAATTTAACATCTTTCTGCCTTCTAACAAATTACGCAATATTTTGTTCCTCCTTTGCAAAGTCATTGAAACACTAGTCATTGAAACACCCCCCCACACACACACACACACACACACACACGCATACATTCTCAAAGTTCATTCGTTACAAATGATTTGCTCTTATCATATGATCGTGGTTGTATCTCTCTATTATACCCCTTTTCCACCAAGGCAGAACTGGTGCTGGTTCGGAGCCAGAGCCTAGTTTCAAATCGGTTCTTTGTTTTTCCACCACCAAAGCACCAGCTCCGAACCAGTAAAAGTGGTTCTTAAGTAGCACCAAATCATTGCTGGTCTAGAAGTAAGAACCGATTACGTCAGTGGCTGGGGGCGGGGTTACCGTGACCAACAAGACGAATAGAAACTTGTGACCGCCATTTTTTAAATAGCAGCTAATCATGCTAATAGCAGCTCGATTGTAATCTCCGTTAATGCAAGTTACGGCGAGCTGCACGGACGTAGGAATTCGCCGTGTTTGGATGCCGATTTAGGTTTGCAAAGCTATGAGCATAAATAGTAACGCAACAACCGGCAATGTTGATGGAAGGCTTGTTCGAGATGCATCGGATCAGCGTGGACTGTTCGGAGCTGCGGGAGTGTTTGGACAGTTTACGACTCCTTCTGCTTTTGGATCGAATCTTTTTCTAATGTTTTTTAGAATCGCTCTTGCAGTTCGAGATTCACTGTGTCGAACCATCTCGTACAAGCCTTGTGTGTTTGTGTGTGCCGCGTTAGCGTTGCTGGGCAACAAGAGATGTATACAGTGACGTAATATCTGGCTCTGTGATGGCTCTCTAACCTGTGGAAAGGCAAACCGGTTCTTTGAAAGCTAGTCAGTTGAACCAACTCTGAACCAGCACTAGCTCTAGCTCTGAACCAGCACCTGGTTCTTGTTGGTGGAAAGGGGTATTAGTGTTACTCAATCTTAGTGCTGCAATTGATACCATTGACATTCATTGACACAACATTCTTTTAAATAGACTCGAAAATTATGTTGACATTAGTGGAATTACATTAGCATGGTTTAAAAATACTCGTCTGACTGTTATCAGTTTGTAGCAGTAAATAAAGAAATGTCTTATCGATCACAATTTCAGTATGGAGTACCACAAGGCTCAGTACTAGGACCATTGGTGTTCACTCTGTACATGCTACCCTTAGGAGATATAATTAGGAAGCATGGGACTAGTTTTCACTGTTATGCCGATGATACTCAGCTCTAAATCTCTTTGCGCCCTGACGAAACTTGCCAATTCAAGAAATTAATGGAATGCATAGCTGATATAAAAAATTGGATGACTAGTAATTTCCTTTTACTTAATTCTGAAAAAAAAAAGATTTTCTAATAATTGGGCCAAAAAACCCCGCATGTACTAACCTAGAGTACTGTCTAACAATTGATGGTTGCTTTGTCAAGTCTTCGTCTGTCGGTTAGGAACCTGGGTGTTCTCTTTGATACCAATCTTTCATTTGAAAGCAACGTTTCTAGCATCTGTAAAACTCAATTTTTCCATCTTAAAAATACTTCTAAATATTTTTAAATATGCTTTCAAAAAAGAACAGTTAGTTCATGCATTCATGACCTCAAGGCTAGATTATTGTTATGCTCTCTAATGGGTGGTTGCCCTGCACACATAATAAACTAACTACAGCTAGTCCAAAATTCAACAGCTAAAATTCTTAGTATGTCAATATTAGCCATGTTCTGCCAACAATTCTTTGGCTCCCTATTAAACATTGTATACATTTTAAAATGTTGTTGATTACTTACAAAGTACTAAATGGTTTAGCTCCCCAGTACTTGAGCGAGCTCTTAACGCATTCAGCCGTATCCAGGCCATATCCAGACAAGATGGACAATGCATCCCTGAAGTGTCAGCAGAGATTGTGTCAACTTGACTTTGATTGAAGGCCTCATCTACACAACAGCCATCAGCAATGATCCTTAACAAACCCATCTCCATCCGATGTGATGACTCTGATCGATGGAACAGGATAATATTCTGATTGTTTCGAACCAATCTCACTTCTGACCTATAAAACTGCCTGAATCATAATCACTGTTCATTCATTGGCCAGAGGAGAACTGCCCTCCCAGCAAAGCCTGGGTTCTCCCAATCCTCTGATTGAGTTTTGGTTCCTTGCCACTGTTGCCTTTTCCCACCTTTGTTGCCATTGGCTTGGCTCTGATTAGTTGTGGATAATAAATTTAACATTTAATTTAATATTCAACAAATATACAATGACGATGACATCACGGTTTACTTCAGAGTCCTATATATATATATATATATATATATATATATATATATATATATATATATATATATATATACAGTATATATATATATATATATATATATATATATATATATATATATAATTTATTTATATTTTCTTAAAACAAAAATAAACATCACTGAACTTACTTAAGCTGGACTGTGACGCTATTAACTTTTTGCATTATTTTCCTGTTATCTCTGTAAAGCTGCTTTGAAACAATCTGCATTGTAGAAAAAAGTGCTATCTAGATAAATGTGACTTGACTTCATTCACACCAATGTGGTGGGAAGGTCTCAGGAAGATTAGACCTTCTGGAGCAGATGTCATTAGCGCGTGTCACTTCTCCGATTTACCGTCCTTGCTCAACGTTAACAAGCGATCACGCTGTTTTATTGGAACACAACTCCACTGCACCAGATTTTTCAATAAAATTTATTGAGCATGAAAATGACTTCAGTTGGGCAAGGAGGGACTGCAGTGGAACAGGGGAAAGAAAGGCTATGAAGGGCTGGAAAGACCATGGGAAGTCTGTTGGCCGATTCGGAACAGATTGCCTGGAAATGACCCCTGTGTCCATCAGCCAGTGAGAGGGGGAGCACTTCAAACATTTTTCAAGGCTCAGCCCTCTCAGTGCATTGACCTGTGTAAGTGTTTTAACAGGCTGCTAATTAGTAGAAGGACTCTCGTGGGAGATATTACCACAAACCAACAGGCAAAATACAAATATATGTGTAAACTCTGCACTGTAGCCAGCCTTGTTTAGGAGTGTAGCCATGTGTATGAAAATCTGCTTTTTTTCTAAACATGCTTATAAAGGGTTCATTCATCAGTGTTAATTGGGAAATATTTGATTTGTATGGTCTCTACCTCCAGTTGATTTATATAGATTAAGGTAAATTTCCATCTAAAGATGATAAATGAACACACAGACCACACATACACACACCCGCTGAGGTATCAGTGCAATGCCCAGGATAGTAGAAACATATCACAGCCAGAATACAAATATAATGAGACTAACTTGTCTTCCATCCATTTCCATTGTTCTCAGAAGTGCTACTAAACCCCTCGATCGGGCGGTTGTCCAAACCTTCATCAACAGCGGGTTGTGTTTTTCTCCTCCTGCCACATGTTCGGCACACCGTTCTCTCCCAGTGTGAGCGGGGAGCAGACAGGAAGCCCCTAAAACTGTAAATCTAAAGCCCAGGTTGCCGATTCATCCTGCTATGACATGTTTATTGTTCTTTTTAAAACCGTTGTCCTCACTCCTCCGCCATTTTTGGATGACGCCATTCTCTCCCTACGACTCCAGAATCACTTAGCGGCCTTCTTGAAAAGCTCATTGTGGTGTAATCAGCGTTTTTCACCATGTTAAAGTAATCAGACACTCAGCATGAGCCTTCAGAGCGCCTAATTGCGTGTGAAGAAAGCACCTCTGTGGCCACCGGCCACGCGTTTCCCTCAAGAGATCTTCCAAAAGACAGATGGTCAAACCAAATCACATAGCTATTAAATCATTTTTATCACATCTTTTATAAGTCTAACAAGGGTAATTTTCTATGATGATGTTCAGTAATTGATAAACAATGTGCCCTATAACCCGCTTCAACCCTTATCGTTGCTGTGGCACAATGACATTCCACAATTAAACATCATTATCTGAGGGGTCCAAGTTTATTTAACTGGGGAAAATTGGGAGCCTGGCAAATGTGAATATGATCGAAATTACTTTCTTTTGGGGAAATTAGTTTATCCAACAATAACAATCGTGAAAGTCAGAAATTGAAACATATTTCATCAGCTGGTTGGTTCCACTTAAATGACTTTAGACAATGATTGAATTTAGTTATTGTTTCTCTAAAGGTTCCATAACCGTAATTACCACAATAAAATGCCCATTACACTGTCCCAGTTCCAACTGGCATTGCAGTATATATGGTGGAAAACCACTTGCTCTGTTACCTTGAAATACTTATAATAACTTAAAGATGGAAAAAAAAGAAAAGAAAAAACTTCTTTCCACCTGTTGTCAAACTTAGAAATACTTAGACAAATTCTGTCCAGATATCCACCTGCTGAGAGCCATTAGCAAAGCCAAATTGTGAGCTGCAGAGGCAGGTGCAGGTTTTATTGTCTGGCAAAGGATTGGGTAAATGCAGATGCCTCTCGCTGATAACAGCAGAAGGTGCAGGCGTAGTGACACTGTAACTGTCATTAAATAATAATTACTGCACCACAAGGCTTAATGAGACTTTAATGTATCTTTAACAGACACCAACTGGGAAAAAAGGTAGCCTTAACCTGTTAAGGTCGTAAACCCGGTACCGGGGGGGATTGCGTTATTAAGAACGTTATTATGATCGCCTTTTAATATTTAAAGGTCCTGATGAAACATTAACAGTCATATGTTATATCATTACAAAGCTTAGACCTTCTACTTTTCACACAAAACCATCATTTTTTAATTCATTTTACATATTGGATAATTTAAAAGTTTATATTCCTCCACCCGCAACCGAAATACCGTTCAAAAGTAAGTGTGATTATGAATATGAATATTGATAGCATTGGTCAAATTTGATCAACAAAGGCAAGTCATATATCAAACAAAACCTTTCTTCCACATGATTTTTGCTGTATGGTTTATTTAGTTGACATAATACAACAGATCAAATGATTGCATAACTATTCGCGAAGTACATCTTTGATATTTGTAAACAAACTAGGAAACGCGTTGCATTTCGTCTCCGATTACAGCATGTCTGAGCTAAAAGTAGTCAAAAATATGCATAGACTTTCACCTTAGACTGTTTTCTTCAAAATGAGTCCATTTTCGCCTTCATGTGAGTTTAGCTTGATAAATAATCCCCTATTATGTCTCATTTAGTCCAGTAACGCAGGAAATAAGTCATTTGTTTTCATACGATCCACATGATATGTTATCGTCGACGGATGATGACGAACTACGCATCATTGGGAAGCTTACGCTTATCTCAGCATGACGTGACATGTCGTGACATCTATGGTGGACACACCTTTCCTCTAAAACAAACAGAGTCTGAGATATTCAGCGCAATTTTGCCTCAGAGTAAAAAAAAAGGTAGATATTCTTCAGCGCGCAGTCTGGACGCACTCTCTCATAAAAGACACTAAAAAGCCACTTTGCCCCCCCTTGGTGTCATAGCAATAACTTTTTTAATCGAAATGTTAGACACATAATTTTTTTTTTCAGTGTTGGGGACATCTAGTGGAATCAAATGGAACTTATAATAGGTAGCTGTTGCACACAATACCAGAGTAATACACTTTTAAACAAAGATTCAAAGAAAAAAACACACAAAAGCGCCTACTTTTTTGTGTGTTTCTTTTGATATTTTAAACACATACAATCATTTTTATTACATTTGACACTTGATTTTGTTTGTTTAAAGGGTTTCCTATAAAATGACACCAATTATTTGCATTTACTTCACTGTATGTGGGTATAGGGAGCCATCAGATTTGGGTATGACCAATTTTATGCGGAATTCCAAAATAAACCAAAGAGCTTAAGAGGTTAAAGGGATAGTTCACCCAAAAATGAAAATTCTTTCATCATTTACTCACCCTCAAGTTGTTCCAAACCTCTATGTGTTTATTTGTTCTGCTGTGCACAAAGGAAGATATTTGGAAGAATGTTTTATTCAAACAGATCTCAATCCCCATTGACTTCCATAGTAGGAAAAAAATACATACTATGGTAGTCAATGGGGATTGAGATCTGTTTGATTAAAACATTCTTCCAAATATCTTCCTTTGTGTACAGCAGAACAAATAAACACATAGGGGTTTGGAACAACTTGAGGGTGAAAAATACTGACAGAATTTTCATTTTTGGGTGAACTATCCCTTTAAGCAATGTGAGCTACCTAAAATGAAATGATGTCTAGGAAATTTGTTGTCTTGCTTCATTTGAAAAGTTCCACAAAAACATGCGTTTCTTGATTCGGTTTCTACGTCTATTACTTCATTAACCCAGACACGAATGAGGTCAAAGGTAAGCTCTGCTATCTCTGTAGGTAAGCTCTGTTAGTCTCCTGTACTGTAGATAAGCAAGAGAGGGATGAGATACCGTCACTTCAGATGTACCGCACGATTTGTGATGTTAACAGTTAATGCTATACACAGTGTTTTTTTTTTTTAATATTACTTAAGTGGTCCACAACATTAAAAGTTAACACACAAGATGGAATATATTAAAACAAGAACTCACACTGACTAAATTCCTTTAACTCACTCTTGAGCATCATAGCTCTTCTTGTACAAAAGAAGTAAGCTTAATTGTATTGAAAAAAAAAAAAAATATATATATATATATATATATATATATATAGGAAATAAAAGACCTCTTTAAGTGCACTTAATGAGAGTACACTTTCATGAGTATGTCATAAGTATGTACTTTTAATAGTGCACTTTATAATAACATATATTATGAAGTGCTTTTTAAATAGACCTTTAGAACAAAGTTTTACTTTAAGGTTAAATAATTAAGTATTAATAACATGTTGTCATACTTAAACGAAGTACTTAATAATACTTTATTCTTACCAAGTGAAGATATGGAACTGCAATGTCAATAATAAATGCTTAGTAAAAGTTGCTTAGTAAAAGTTCAGTAATTGCTTCAGCTGTGCGTGTTCTGAAGATTCTGGTGGAAAATACATTTTGATATATATATATATATATATATATATATATATATATATATATATATATATATATATATATATATATATATACACACACACATGTGTATACATATCTGTATATATACATACATATATCACACACACACACACACACACACACACACACACACACACACACACACACACATATATACTGTATATATATATATATATATATATATATATATATATATATATATATATATATCATGGGTGGGCGATATGACCAAAATTGTGTTTCGCGATATGACTAATTTTATTTCACGGTAACGATATATTTCACGATATAGTTATTTATATTGTTATCCTAAAAAAAAAATCGACAAAAAGGGCTTTGTATAATAAATAAACCCAAATACTTTAGAAATGAAAAGTACGTCACCTTGTTTTATTTTTATTTTATTTGGTAAATTATTTATTTGGTAAACTATTTTTATAGCAAAATATAGTGAACAAAAAAGACTCATCAACTTTTAGATGAACTTCCCACAACAGATTGATATTAAATACAACTCATAGGTGCTTTTCAACTAATTTTTCAATCTTCTATGCAATTCAAAAATAATTTTTCAATCTCATGCATTGCTTTACTTCATCAATCAGTTTATAATTATAATGTATATAATATAATTATGATATATTATTACCACATGTGCTTATTATACTGCGTTTTAAGGGGCTTGTTTTGCTGTTTTTGTTATAGGCCTATCTGGCAACCCGTCACCCTGAGCTTTAATCAAGAGTTCAGAAGTGTCAAGTTCATCAAGTTCAGAAGTTACTAGAAGAAGAGCAGCAATATGAAAACCAAACCTTATACACACCTTATAACAGTGCGTCGTTATTAGACCATAGCCCGGTAAACACCGCGCGCTCCCTCTCAGTGCATGTGCGCGCGCGTCTTTTGCATCAACAAAAAGCGATCAATTAATTTGAGAGTCAAGTTGTAATCACGGATCGACTCAAAGGAAGATTTTAACAACTGGTTCGGTAGGCAATTGTTTGGAGTTAAATATATAACTCGCGCTGCATATTTAATTTTGCCTCAGAAACAGGATTCGTTTTAACAGAGAACAAGGATGTTCATTCATGCTGAATGTGATTTTTTTATGTTTAAAAAGTAACTATACATAAGAGAAGGTGCTGCTCTGCTCTAGTTAAAGGCTGCCTTTCCCCCTGAACATATCACGTTAACAACAAACCTTTAGAAAACGGAATTCCTTTGTGGATCCTCTTGATCTGCTTTCTCCATGTTTCTTTGACAAATCTCAGCATGGGTCTCACGCGCGCTGCACGGGAGTTAACCACGCCCACTTATTTACATTTCGCGGTATACACCGAATAAAAAAATCTGTTACGCTGACGTTTTCTACCGCGGTAACGATATATATCGTCATATCGCCCAGCCCTAATATACTGTATATATATATATATATATATATATATATATATATATATATATATATATATATATATATATATATATTTTTTTTTTTTTTTTTTTTTGAAACAGAAAGGGTCACCTAAAGTTTAAATTTCTTACTCTGATCTTACTAAACGTATATAACAGAAAAACAAACACAAAATATGTAAATTAAAGGAATCCGGTCCCCTGAACAGAACAGATGTAAGCATTGGATTTACTGAATGTCTAGGGATGATGCACTAGTATGATAAAAATCTCTGTAGGCATAATAAAAGTTCATAAGTGTGACATATCAATATGTGTGTCCAGTTAGGGTGACCAAGAAAAATAAAGCTGAGGTGCAATTTCCGAACCAAACTGTCTACACCAGGCCCATCAAAACCTGCAAACACGGCTGCTGTTACCATTCTCCTTTAATCTAACTCCACTCTTCTTTTTAGTCCTCACTCTGTTTGTTTTTTGGGCTCAGCGATCTCTCTATTTCCCACCCATCACTATAGAAACCAGATACTGTATCTCAGCCAGGGCTATCCTGTGGAAACAGAGCTCACTTTCTCAGATAAATAAACGGTTACGGTGAGGCCGCGGGAGGATTGCAGGGAAAGGGAGATCAGGGAGGAGGCGGCGCGGCAGGGTCAGAGAGCTGTGAAAGCGGCAGGGCGCTGATCCTTATCACGCTCTCAAAATGCATCTGTGCCTCGGGAAGTAAACATCTCTACCAAACTTGACTGCAAGGAAAAGAAATACTGTAGAGGTCATTTCCTGAAAAGGGTTGCTGCTTTTTTATTGAGTTTGTTCATTTGATTGAACATGGCACACTTTATCAACATGACTATAGTTGATGTTGTTTTTAAACTATTATTGATATTTTGAATTAGCTTTTTATTTTTTGGTTTTCGGTTTCTTTTTCATTTTTTATTATTTTTCGCAACCACAGAAACCAAAAATTCTCGGGACAGCAGCATGTTTCCAAATTTCAATCCTAACCATTCTATTTCATCAGAAACGATCTTAAAACAGGGCTTTAAGTGTAAAATACCTTATCCTTTAAAGGAGTAGTTCACTTAAAAAACAAACAAAAAAAACATTTGCTGAATAATTTACGCACCCTATGTCATCCAAGATGTCCATGTCATTCTTTCTTCAGTCGAAAAGAAATTAAGGTTTTTGATGAAAACATTCCAGGATTTTCCTCCATATAATCAACTTCAATGGGAACCAAATAGTTCAAGGTTAAACTGCAAATAGTAGTTAGTGCAAACTGCAAACTGTTCAAAGGGCAAACTGTTTTTTTTTTTTTTTAAATGAGCGATCGTTTCGCTTGATAAGACCCTTATTCATCATCTGGAATAGTTTAAAGCCCTTTGAACAGTTTGCACTGAAACTATCTTTTGGACCTTGAACCTTTTAGTTCCCATTGAAGTCCATTATAATATGGAGAAAAATCCTGGAATGTTTTCATCAAAAACCTTAATTTCTTTTCGAACTGAAGAAAGAATGACATGGATATCTTGGATGACATGGGGGTGTGTAAATTATCAGCAAAAGTTTTTTTTTTTTTTTTTTTTTAAGTGAACTACTCCTTTAATATCTAAAGCCATATAGAGGCATACATATATAGAGGCTTAAAATAATGTTTTATGTTGCAGTGTGTTGTGACCATAGGTTGTAACCCATATACCCATATACCCGTCATCAAACTAGCTTCTAAAAATTGAGAAATGTTTGAAGCAGTCTCGTTGAGCTTACGGTTAGACACTCTCTCATGCTGCTGGACTCCCTCCAGCCCTTAACACGCAGAAGGAAATAAATAAAGAGGGCCATCAGATTGATCATCCAAAACATGTCTTTTATCCCAAGCCAGAGCCCTGTCCACCGGACAGCATAACATATGGAGCCTCAGTGAAAATATCTGGAAAAGAAGCTAAGATGAACTGAACTGGGTGCCCAGAGATATCTTCTGTGAGTGGCAGCTGCCTGTGTCAGGAGCCCCATAGTCTGGAAGGAAAAGCATGACTGCTCTGGCCTTGTCTAACCACTGTCCTATTTTTTCACTGCAAGCAATGCATGGTGGTCTTTAAAAAAAACAACAATAATCAGCAGTTGAGAATGACCTCTACACCAATTCATTTCCAGCCAGAAATAGTACCTTGGGGTATCATGTCATAACACAAACAGACTTAAGTGATTTAAACCTCAATTTCCTTATCAGCAAAAAAATGATTGGTATATTTGCTTTTCCACATTTTAATGAAGAACAATAATATAAGTGGTTGTGCTTGAGCAAAAATGAGTTTATCACCCCACGTCAGATTTCTTCTCACATTTCTTCATTTCATCAAACATTCTGTTGTATATTTAGAACCGTGTTGGGAAACTTACTTTGGAACTGCTCAAGCTGGATGCTACTCATAATTTAAAGTAACCCACTCTTAGAAAAAAAGGGTTCTAAATCTGTAGCATAGGGTTCTTTACTCAACTCCAAAGGTTGTTCTATAATGACAGAACACTTTTGGCACAAAGGTTCTTTAAAGGCTATTATTCATTCATATATTACATTATTCTGCAACATTTTGTTGTTGTAATTAAATTATTGTTTAATAAACTATTGTAGTACTTAATATCACATTTTAATCATGCAGATTTTTGGAGGATTAAAACAGAAATGGCACTCTTAATTCATGTGATATTGAATAATTAAATTTTTTAACCCCCATATCTTGAATTTTGTGCATTTGCATAATTCACATGCATTGCATTTTAGGGGTTCCAAATACGTAGTGCTTTAGAACCTTTTTAGGTTCTATATAGAACCTTTTCCTCTAAGAGTGGCAGCTGAAATAGCAGTTAGTTAAATTTCAATTTGCTAATTTATATATCGCTAATAGATTTTCCTATTTTTTATGTAATTTAGCTAAATATTATATGTTATATCTTACTGAATTATCTAAAATATGGTTTATAACTGCTCAATTAACCTTGAACTAACCTTGAATTATTAAATGTTTATGGACACTAAAACTAATATATGAGTCTTGAGTTATAACTTTATTTTAAATATCTGGGTGAGATAACACCCAGTTACAATGACAAGCACACATTTTTTTGAGCAAGGAGAAAAGAGAATTATTTCCTTGATTTATTATTTTTAAATAAATCAATATATACAGATGGCAAGAGTAACAGTCCATCGTGAAAATGAATGCGTAAAATTAATCAAATATAGCAAATTATGCAGAGCAAGCAGAAAACAATGTTTTTGGTGTGTGTGTGTGTGTGTGTGTGTGTGTGTGTGTGTGTGTGTGTGTGTGTGTGTGTGTGTGTGTGTGTGTGTGTGTGTGTGTGTGTGTGTGTGTGTGTGTGTGTGTGTGTGTGTGTGTGTGTGTGTGTGTGTGTGTGTGTGTGTGTGTGTGTGTGTGTGTGTGTGTGTGTGTGTGTGTGATTCAGAATATCATTATAAATATGCCAATCATTTTCATTCCAATCGTATATTCTATAGGGCATTAAAACCTTTTTTCTGGAATTAAAATTTAATGATAATAGAATCAATTAATTAATCAATTAATTAATTTAAGCAAATGAGCTCAACAAATTGAATCTATTATTGATTGAAAATTAATCTTTTTTTGAGTTGAACACATACTGCACATATAGGCATAAACCAGGAAATAGTAAGATACTAATGGCTGACACTTTTTTATAGGACCTTTCCAGCTGCTCAATGGCATGGACACTCATTATCAATGATCTATAGCATTTGCTTTAAGTGCATTCTGTCTCACCATTTAATTTTTCCAGGAAAATATTCTATATTCTTATTTAGGATCATGATACAAATGTCTTTAAAAAGCAAAGCCCAATATGCACCATACTTCCTCCACCATGTGTGTGCTTATACTGTACATGGCAAACTCATTACCACATCCATGGATTTTCCCCATTACTTTCTCACAGCCTAGTGTTCAAGGAGGTCAGGGGGCAGATGCACTTTCTGACCACAGCTTGGCCTTTTTCACAGACTTTGGGAATCCTGGATTAAGTAGGATCAAGTCTGGTTAATTCAGATGACCTGGCGAACCTCCCCTCTTTAACTGGCAGTCTGGTTATTTCTTTATTAAATTGTGCTCATTAACATTCCTTAAAAAACATCCATTGAAATTCATCAAAATTAATCATATTGAATACCTAAATATTTATTTGCTTTATTGTATTTTAAGTTTCCTGATAAAATGATCACTAGTGATCACAGAAGGCAGATTATTGATTTATAAATACTTTTTTAGTATAGATCATGATTTGTAAATGAATAGATTTTCCAACCTGGGGTGCGTTTCCCGAAAGCATCGTTAGCCAACTATGGTCGCAAGTTCCATCGTTATCTGCATAGTTTAACGAGTCGGTGTTTCCCGAAACCATCGTTCCAACGGACATTCGCAAACAGCATTGCAAAGTTGTGTGGTTTGAACGACAGCTCTCGACCTGTGGTTAGAGGCATCGTTTCTATATCGCATGACATTTGGACGTAATAAATCCTTATCTTGAGCAAAATAAGCAAGCTGACATTCAGTACAACCGGTGCCTTTTATTTAGAATACATGCAAATGTAATTTACAACTTTTCGTTTTTCAAAAGATTTGAAGTAACGTGTTTGAAGAGTGCGCATGTGCGAATCGAGCCAAATATTGAGTCCGGTAATAAAGCAAAAAACTGAGAACAATTAAAAATAGTCCTCAGATGACATGTTTGTAATTTATATAAAACAAATCTAGCGTTAATTAGATCTCAGACAGTTTCATTAAAAGTAGTTATTACTCCAACACGTGCAAAACCAACGTGGTTGAACGATATTTGCGACAGTGGGTTTCGGGAAACAGTCGTGACGAGATAGTTGATTTTTCCAACAATGCATCGTACTATGGTAGTGAAGCGGTGAATTACGTCGTTGTACAGGAATTTGTACGCCTAGATCTCACGGGAATTCGTATCAAATTTTACGAGGTGGCTAATTCGTAACAATCACTTGTACGAATTTTTACGATTTCTGCTAAATCGTACATATTTTACGAATAGGGCCAATTCGTATAAATGCGTACGAATGACCTACCCCCGACCCAGCGCCTAAACCTACCCATCACGTGGGTTTGGACAAATCGTATCGAATTCATACGAGTGAGGTCGTATGAATTAGTACGAATTAGCCACTTTTTATTCACTCATACGAATGGATTGGATAGCGTAGGATTTTCCTATTTGCATCACATAACATGCTCCAAATGTATTTTCTGATGTAAACTTGCTCAGTAGCTCACCTAATAAAGCATTGTACTTTCAATGCAGTGAGTGCAAGTCCTATGGGGAAAAAAAAGACTTGTAGAAGCATGCTAAAATTGAAAACAAAAAAAATATATCACATTTGTTTTTGTTTACACTATCAGTTAGGTTTAAGTACCTTCTAATAGTAATTCATTCCCAATTTCATTTCATTCCCAAATTGCCATGATATGTACACAACCTATTGTGCCTTATAAAATGTTTCCAGATTCACAGATATAGTCATATTAAACCGAACAAGATTTTAGTGCCTCTAACTGGACATTTCTCTTTGAAATTCTCACGGAACATGCAAAAAGCAATGTAATAATATCATTTTTCAAAAATGTTGCCACGGGCAGGTTTTTCCAAAGCCTGTTTTGGTATTTTATGTTGCATTGGCCTGAATACTTGGCTTTGTCCAAAAAACAGATTCTTTCTGTTCGCTGGGATTTTCTTAAATCTTATCTAAACTAACCCATCTACCCCGTTTAAGCATTCTGATGCCAGTACATACATTCATAGTGTTGAGTATTAATCTAAGTCAATACCCTAAAGCCATGGCTCTGTCTATAGTTGAATCTTGAACAAGCCTCTGCAGTTCCAAACCACAAACAGTTACGAATCAAAACATGGTCATGTTCAAGTACCACAGTTTGGGTAAATAAAGACAAATTCGCTTTAAATGAGGCAAGAAGAGCTCGGTTTACCTCAAACCAAGACTCACCATCTCACAAAAGAGGGTCAGCAGGCTTTTGGCTCCTTACCTCTGTAGAAATGCAAATAGACTTATCAAATTTATCAAACGTGCACAGTGCCGACATCTTCCAGTCTCCCCTGAGCTATCTCAATATTTGCCAGAGCACCTTATAAAACCTGTCATTAGTTAGTGCTCACCTTAAATCCTGTAGTATATTTACACTACTACATCCTTCAGGACATACTTCATAACTTTCCTCTGAGGTAGGGCAAAAGCTCTGCCGGGGTGTGTGAGGGGGTCCGGGACAAAGTGTATAGTAAAACACACGTAATTTCATACAGTCATTAATCACAGAGAGGCGGTTGCCGCGGGAACTGCTGCCTCGGGGACGATGCGCTCATGCTCACCACTGGTGGTCCTGTCGACAGACCTACCAGACTCATCGAACCTCAAGTGCCAGGGGTCGCACCTCAGGTGGTAACCCAGAAACAAGGAGCGAGAGATGCGGATCTGTTTTTTCATTGATGTTGTTTCTGCAATGAGAGGAAGAAGTCTGCGGGCAATGCTGTACTTCCGCCAGCTCTGTGCTGTTCTACGACTACTACTAAATTGAACTTAATCTTCAAATGTCAGTTCTGAAATATTGCTTTTGGAACTATTTTCATTTGTCAAACAAAATTAACTGGCTATATTTTGTGCTCAATATTCACTTACAGTTTATACAACTACCGTAAGTCTGAAAGTGCTTAGAGCTTCAATACACAAAGTGTCAATAACAAGCTGCTTACTACTGATTAAGAAAAATATCAAAATATTTTGAAAAGGAAATAAGCCACATTTCAAAAGTAATATTATTATTTATTACAAAATAATAGCGCTGTAACCGGGCTCTTCAAATGTGAACGTAAGTATTTAAATAAATAAGTAAACAGATGTTCAACTAAACATGGGGTTTAATTAAATCATAGATATGAGCTGTGCCAGAGTATATGTTTTTATTTAAACGTCAGCATTAGAACTGTACCACATTTGAACAAGCCCTTCCCTCTCTATCTGGCTCAGCTCATTTCCTTTTTGTCTTCACTATATGTTTGGTTTGGCTAAGAATCCAGCCCAAACACTTGCCCTCCACCCTAAGCGGAGGTCATCAATTCAGAACCTATACCCGGGCAATGGTGTTTAAGAGAATACATGTCAGGAGAAATGGTCGTGCCGAGCAGTGCACATGGTATGTGTCAGTGTTTCTGCGCTGTTTACAGCTCTGTTTATGATCTCTGTTAACAGTGTACTGACACTTTAACTGGCTTCAAAACAGCCGCCAGCACGAGGGCCATGAATCTAGAACGGCAGCAGACCTGCGTTTCACCTATATAAGGAAAGAGTAGGGAATATCTCCTTCCAGACGCTGTCATCTATACAGTTGTTTTTTTGTTTTTTTCAAAGGATTTCTATTTCTTATTTCTATTTTATGCTCCCATTCATGTTCTCTTTTCTATTATGCTTTATGTGTTGCTTTTTATTGTTGATTTTGTCTAAGAGATTCCAATGGTAAATGAGAAAAATAATAGTTTCACCGTTATACGCAGCCCATTCTCATCCCAAGGCGTCACCTAACAGATGCCTTGGAGAGCATTTTGACCATGCTTCAATATCCTACACGCTTTCAGACGCCCTTTAGCGTCAGTTAGATGACATCCTAGGATCACGTGTAACCCTACCCCTACCCCAGACCTAAACCTTCCCGTGTCATCTAACTGATGCTTTTCCTTTAGCGTCAGTTAGATGAAGCCGTAGGATCCGCGACATGTAACTGTCACATATAGGAGGATCTTTGTTGACATCATTGTACGCATGCGCGAGTCGTTGGGTGGCAAGAAAACAATATAATGACCGGCTGTAAAGAGCGCGACAAGCACTTTCAAGAGAGTTAGCAGGCAAAATCCACAATATATAAGCACTTTAAAATCTGACGACCGGAGGAGGTTTGGAGAGAAGCTCAAAATTTGTATTGGTGACAAAATTGAAGTTATTCAATTCAAAGCCCATATGTGATTTGGGATGTCAAAAAACGTCGGTCCGACTCGCCCGTGTCTTGGCCACTATAATCTACTGGGGAGACATTTATTCTTATTTAGGACCCTTCACTCATGAAATATTAAAGGCTTTCAAAAGCCTGGAGGGCTATGATTATTTTGTTTCTCGAAAAGTTGGGCCGATCTTTTCTGCCAAACAGAAAGCAGTGATAATGCTAAAAGCAACATGACATCATGATTTTTGCTTAAACATACACGCCACTTTCAAATCAAGTGGCGTGTTATCTTTATGCATTTTGAGCTATGCGTGTATGCTCCGTTAAATGAGAGCGAAACAAAGCAAAATGTAGATCTACATCTGGGGAGCGATATTTTTTCCTATGATGGTAGGGGAAGACTCATAAATGCTATTAACCACAGTGACGGGTGATTCGCAATTTCGCATCTTCCGTGGGTGATCGCAGAACGGAGAAAAAATCACTGCTCAAATGCAAAGCCGGGTAAGTCATTGATCAATGTTCTTATTTATTTAAAATGAAATGAAAAACTTTTTATCAAGCACCCAACAAGCCATACAATCGACCACACAGCAATAGTGAACCATCCTCTTCTCTAAATCGTCCTCCAAACGTGCAAAACAATCAAATTACAGGTATCTAGCGGTGTTTCTTGCCCCACGATTCCCATGATGCAACGCGATAAACGTAAACAATGACGTCACAAAAGATCATCCTATTAAGGGCGCCTAAAGAAGCTCTAAGCACTTTCAGACTTACGGTCAGTTCTATAAACATGTAAAGGGCGCCTAAAGCGTTGAATATTGAAGCATGGTCAAAAGGTGATGCCTTGGGGTGAGAATGCGTTGTTATATGTTATAACGATTTCCCACAAAACAGTTATGCAGCGCAACTGGCAGGTCACGTCAGTCAAGACTCGCATTAGCTGAATATACATCTACATACAACGCTTATCACAGCATTCCTATAAGGCCCCATTCAGTGTTATCAGCAGCTTTATCAAGTTTCTCAGGAGCTAATTAACCTCCTCCATCCCGACACATTTTACTTGAATTATGTTAAATTATTAAACATCAAATGAATGAGCATTAACAATATCTGCTATACATCTATGTTGGTTCTGTTTACCCTTAGGTAAACTAGCTAGACTGCATGGATGCAGCAGGAGTTCTCGCTGCAGGGTGCGTTTCCAGAAAGCATCGTTAGCCTACTATGATCGCAAGTTCCGTTCGTTATCAGCATAGTTCAACGAGTCAGTGTTTCCTGGAACCATCGCTCCAACGAACATTCGCAAACAGTCATCGCAAAGTTGTGTGGTTTGAACGACAGCTCTTCGAACTTGTGGTTAGAGGCATCGTTTCTATATTGCAACACATTTGGACGTAATAAATCCTTATCTTGAGCAAAATAAGCAAGCTGACATTCAGTACAACCGGTGCCTTTTATTTAGAATACATACAAATGTAATTTACGTCTTTTAGTTTGTCAAAAGATTTGAAGTACCGTGTTTGAAGAGTGCGCATGTGCGAACACGCTCCATAATGTTAGAACGAGCCAAATATTGAATCTGGTAATAAAGCAAAACAACTGAGAACAATTAGAAATAGTCTTCAGATGACATGTCTGTAATTTAGCTATATATATAAAAATCTTGCGTTAACTGGATCTCCAACAGTTTCATTAAAAGTAGTTATTACTTCACCACGTGCAAAACCAACGTGGTTGCAGCGATACTTTGCGACAGTGGGTTTCGGGAAACAGTCGTGACTAGCTAGTTGATTTTTCCAACGATGCATCGTACCATGGAAGTGAAAAAGTAGGGTGACCATATTTTGATTACCAAAAACCAGGACACTCGGCCCAAGCAAACAGAAGGGCCTACTCCAAATGATACTCGAAGTTTACTTTAGATACCTTATTAATTTCAGTACATTTAAAGTAGGTTATGCCTCCTCTGTATGGATAGAAAATGGTTATATTGTTATATAAAAACAGGACATGTCCTGGGAAAACAGGACAGTTGGTCACCCTAGAAAAAGTGAACTACGTCGTTGTACGGAAAACGCACCCCAGAACAGAACCATACCGCCAATCCAAACTGTTTACTAATTCGTGAGCTTAGAATTATAAGGTTCTATCTCCGTTTGTGGTAGTTCTGAGATATTGAGCATCAAAGTTTTTACATCCCAGCTGGCAAAACTGTTAAGTAGTATAATCTTCTATTATAGCTTTATCTATTAATCTTTTTTTACAAAAATAACACCAGCATTAATAAACACCTAATGGATCAGATTATGTCAAAAACTCAATTTTGACCAAAAGTGGAGATAGAACCTTATAATTCTAAGCTCATCGAATTGTCAATCATCTTTGACGATAGTGGTCCTGACAGATTTTTTTTTTTTTTTTTTTTTTACTTGAACATATTAGAATGAGGACCATGAGACACTGAAGACTGGAGAATGTCTGCTGAAAATTATTTTTCAAAATCCTGTATTTGCTGATACAGGAATAAATTACATTAAAAAATATATTAAAATAGACAACAATTACACCCCAAAATGTTTTAACAGTTACGTATATATATTCAGGCTTTTAAAATTGCATTCGTCAAACAGAACATGAGCAGATGAACAGGGTTTCTTCAGTAAAGCACATTCTCATTCTCTAAATTTACAGTATACACAAGAATTTGGTTTTAGACATTGAGGTACAGATGTTTGTCATAAGCTCGTCACTCTGACTATTCAACTGTTTCATCCCTGACTGTAATCTTAGCAGTATGTTCTCCTGGCAGACTAAATGGAAAATATCCGGCTGATGTTTATTCTGGCAGAGTGTGGCGATAGAACTGAGAAACTCTTTCTTGTGTCTACATGTTACCTGTTAGAAACTGTCATTGATTTTGATCTAGTGACAGGTCTATTGTGACAGAGTGTGAAGTGTATATATACAGTATATATATATATATATATATATATATATATATATATATATATTAGGGCTGTGCAAAGATTATTTGCGATTAATCACATCCAAAATTGAGAAGATATTTGTGTGTGCTGTGTATAATTGTTTTGTATATATAAATGCATAAGCTTACATGTATATATTTAAGAATACAGTAAATACTGTATATATATATATATATATATATATATATATATATATATATATATTCTATATAAATATAAATATCTTGTATATGAATAACACATTTTCTTAAATATTATACATAATACATATACAAAATAATTATACACAAACACAGCACACACAAATATATTATGTAAACACAAACTTTTATTTTGGATGCGATTAATCGCAATTAATCTTTGCACAGCCCTATTATAATGAGTAAAAAATAATTACTTTGAAAACAACTGCCAGCAAACATGTAATAAAATAATTCGCAATAACGAAACACAAAATGTTGCAGTCTCTGTCTGTAAAAAGTAAAACACTAAGTATTGCTTTGTGCCAAAAAGAAACATTTCTCAATTTCTCACAATCAACTGTCTCACCGAATCTTCATAACATCCCTCATTTATTCCTGTGCTTTGCCAAACCACAGCTGAGAGAGTTTGACACAAGCTTTCACTATGGAATAAAAGGCTCAATTAATTCATTTCGTTGTTTCTTCGCCTCGAGGGCCAGACATCAATAGGCAAGCAGACAATCCTCTTCTATGCCTACTATAAACAATGGCGGCTGGCGCTGACAGAGGAAACAGGTATCAACAAGGGTGAGTCTGAACAGCACTGCAGCACTGTGATTTAAGAGAGGTGTTAATGCCATCAAGAGTGAAGTCAACTGTGTCTTACCCTAAAGGCTCACGAGGAAACAGCCAATAAATTACACAATTGTATGATATATGAGCTATCCATATAGTGCTAAAATTCACAGCCAATGAGCAGGTCTCTGAACTCGTAACAAAAAGCTAGAAATGAACAAGACACACCAATGTCAAAAACATGCAATGGTTGCAATTATGTTTTTGAATGAATACTGTAAAAAGGTGGTTATGTTGGGAAGTGGCCTATAGCGGTTAGCACATAATTCCCACATGTTTGATGCTCAAGCAGGTACTGCAAGGTATATTCTCCACCCTATTCTCATCTCCTCACCAAAAAATATAAATCTGGCAAAACGACCAAAAGTAATATATATAATACTCAAATTTGACTAAAGTCACCATGATGACCATTTTCATTTTTTAATGGAATATTGCAGTATTTATTATAAATGACTTATTCATGCACATCAATATATTTTCAAAATGAATGTACTATTATGCCCTTTTCAAAGTCTAATTATATATATATATATATATATATATATATATATATATATATATATATATATATATATATATATATATATATATATTAGGCTACATGTACCTCTCTTTCCAGTCTGTCTATAACCGTCTGGTATGCATTTCCCGTACAACTACGTAGTTCGCTGATTCACAACCATAGTACGATGCATTGTTGGAGAAAGCTAGTCACGACTGTTTCCCGAAACCCATTGTCACAATGTATCGTTCAACCACGTCTGGTTTCGCACATGGTCGAGTAATAACTATTTTTATTGAAAATGTTTGCAAGATTTTTTAAATACAAATTACAGACATGTCATTTTGAGGACTATTTCTGATTGTTCTCGGTTATTTTGCTTTATTACCAGAGTCAATATTTGGCTTGTTCTTACATAGTAGAGCACGGTCGCACATGGGCACTCTTCAAACAAGATACTTTAAATCTTTTGATAAACTAAAAGACATAAATTACATTCGTATGCATTCTAAATAAAAGGCACCAGTTGTACTGGATGTCAGCTTGCTTATTTTGCTCAAGATAAGGATTTATTACGTCCAAATGTCATGCAATATAGAAACTATGCTTCTAACCACAGGTCGAGAGCTGTCGTTCAAACCACACAACTTTGCGATGCTGTTTGCTGATGTTTGTCGAAACGACTGTTTTCGAGAAACACCGACTTGTTGAACTATGCTGATAACGACGGAACTTGTTGGCTAATAGTTGGCTAACGATGCTTTCGGGAAACGCACCCCTGATAAATCTCTGTGAAGCCCCTCCGATCAAGTGTGTTGTGATTGGTCAACTACTTCAAGCTTGTTTTGGATGTGTCAGCCTCGCAAGTTTCAGCATACTACTAACTTCCAAACTACTAATACTACTAAATACTACTAACAACTATACTACTAACTTCCAAAGCAGGGGCTTGGTTCTCATCTTTTTCAAAGAGAGTAGGACCGGAGCTTGATGAGATAGAACTTGTCAAAATGATCACACATCTCCTGTACTTTTTTCCAGTCATGGTGGAATCTAACTCCTATACCTTTATCAAACACATACACAAGGCAGCAAACACACACTCAAACACGTGGCTTCTGAAGACGAACAAGCTAGCAACACACTTATATGGCGACTATTTATGGTGTCATGGACATACAAGGCTTCGTCACTGTGTTGTGCTTCAGACACGGCTCACCAAAGCAATATTACTATATAAACAGCAATCTACGAATGAAAGATGTAACTGTTAAAAAAAATAAAAAAAATAAACAAAATAATAATAATAACTTCTGCTGATGTGTTTACTGGCGCAAAGGCGGGACAAACTGTTATTCACATGAGATCACAGCAGAAGCAAACCACACTGATTCAATCAAGTCCCATCATACATTTTTTTTCTTGTTTGAGAAGCCATTTCATTCCTCAAAATAGGGAAGAAAAGACTATTGCAATTTCTGCAACTATGTATTATATATATATAAATATACACTGTACATTATTTTTATGAAACAAATCCGAGTTGGTATCATTTACTCTGTGTGAACGAATGCAATCAGACTTCTAGACAGGAGACACTCTGTTTGTGTTGTGAGAGTCAGCCAGTTTATCCTCAGCTGGTTCCCGTCAGTGATGTGGAGACTGCTTTATTTCTGTATCACACTAACAATGCAGACAATGAAGGATGACATTCCCCATGTTCCTAAGAAACAACTTTGAATCTGTGAAGTGATAACATGAACCTGCCTGAAATTATAAAATGTAGTCATAATAAGTCATGATAAGTTGTAGAGTGTGTAGGAGAAGTAGTTTTGGAGAAGAAGCAACCCAGCTTCCACCAAAACACTCAAAATAACTCATCTTCATCTTGAAACATCTTCACATTCTCCTTCTTTCTGAAACAAGCTCAAGGTTTCCTCTTCATGGGCTTGTAATGGGAATACTGTGTTCAATTATGTATCAGACAAGTAATATCAAACAAAAGCCTCAAAAATGAATGTTTTGCCTTAGGGAGGCAGAGAAAATCCACTGAGATGCCAATATAAAGTCTTAACCATGCCGTTCTATGCAGTGATAATTTAAAAAATGTTGTCCCTTTGCATGCCTTATGTTTGTGGGATTAAGCAGTGGCAATATTGTTCCACACAGAAAAAAAAGTCAGTTTGATTCATGACTCTGAATCTGACTCTTAATCTCTGAATGACCTTGATTTTATTTACTTATTAAAATTTAGCAAAATACTGTCACATTTTGGTATCAGTTTTGTCTTATAAATGTATTTTCTGACAAACTGTAGGGCTTATGTATAATTTGAATCTTAGAAATACAAGCTGTGTAAAAAAAAATTGTAAGGTAAAGGTAAGCTTGTAAATTAAAAATTGTAAGGTTATTCAACATAGATACAATTGGATATTAAAGCGGGAAGTGAAAAATAACTTTTTAAAAGTCACAAACATAACATGATTAAATAAAATATTTCAGGCAAAATATCCCTGGATGTAAAAAAAAGAGTGTCGGATCACTGCTGATCTTATATAGCCTGGATGCCAGCCCGAACTCCGCCACAACATTTTTTGGTCGGGGAGTTTGGTCGAGGCTGAATCCATTGAGGAGTAATTATGATCAGGCAAAAAATTATCGGGCCAATCAGATTGCCAGGGCGGGCTTTAGACGATGATGGACAGGTGATCTTCAGGGACGTAATCATCACATTATCAAAGAGCGCTAACTGGTCTCCCTCAGAGATGACTGCAGCTGGAGAATTGAGATGTATAGATTCCGCTGTCGCGTCTGTTGTAAAATTAATCGACAGCGCATTAATTTTAATAGACAAACAGAAAACTGCAATCAAGGCATTTGTCGATTGGAACGATATTCTGCAAAAGTGTAACTTATCAGCTGGCTCTGACGGTCGCTAAGAAGACGGGACGTAATGAAAAGCATGGTCGTTGTGGTTTCTCCTTTGGTCGCACTCATGAAGTACCAAGTGAAAGAAGCAACACTCGTTATTTTACTTCTAAAATTGTAAGTTCTGTTGTTGACAACTATGCAATGCAAAGTATTTGACTTACTGCGTTGCTCTGATTGGTTTTAGGTCTGTCCGACTATCCAATTGAGTGCAGAGGGTTTTTTTTTCCTGGTTCGGTTAAGACACGCCTCATAATCAAAGCCCTATGGAGCGGTCTCAGACTCATATTATGACCAGAATATGAGTATGACAGAAGTCAGGCTAGATCTTATACACATTAGCCGAGTATTATCAGGTGTTCATAATTAAACAATCAACAAATTCCAGCTGAACTCCATCATAAAATTAGCCTGGCAAACCAGACCTATGAATATGTTAGGTCTGGGAACTCACAATTGGCCTACCTCAATCCGGGGGGGGGGGGGGATAAAGGTTGTCTTTCAATATCTGATAAAAGGTTGTCTGTTCGCCAGCTGCGTCTTGTTTGTTTTTAAGTAGCAGGGAAATCACCTATGAAAATCACGCGCAGAACCGTCACAACTCTGCCGTCATTGTGTTAAGCCCGCCCACCAACTCTATACACGATGTGATAGGCCAGACCAGAGTTTGGATTTTCCACTTCGAAAGTCAATGGAGAGATGCTAGACCACACTTTGCAGCAAAATAATTTTTGCTGCCACTAGGGTGCGTCTAGATTTCTAGGCTATAAAATAACAGCAATAGAAATAACAACACATCAGACACAATGCTCCTCAGAGTTGGAATTGAGTCATGATAGAAATACTTTAAATGCCAGCTTAGCAGGCTTCAGCTCTTGAAACAATTCTCTGTTCATGAGCCATCATTCTGGCTGAGATACAGTCCTTCTATCCTGTTGATATACACTTTCATACATTGGCCTGCAGCTGTCAATGTGTCCTTGCATTACAAGCCATGATCATTGTAATTTAAAAAAAAAATGTTTAAGTGCTCCGACCACAGATGTACTTGTGGTAAGATGGGAAGACAGAAATCTGGACATTGTTAAACATTGTCAAATTGATGAATAAATTGTTTTGACACCCATTTATAATCAGCCATGGAGTCCAGTTCCCTCAAAACTTGACAATACCAGCAATCTAAAGCTAAATCCTAGAAAATGACATCAGATATACTTAATAGTATTCTCTCACAAACTGGGCACAATAATTCTCCATCACTTATGAGCATCCAAATGGCATTGTCCTTGAATTCACTCAAAACTATCCACTAGTACAAAGAGAAGCATCATTATCATATTTTTACACATACCATCCTGTATGCGCGTGATATGTGTGCTAACCCTTATGTTTCCGAGCCAGTGTGTGTGCGTGTGGTGGCGTCTTAGGTAAACGAGATGCAGATGGCTGGTTTGGGCCTTGTGTGCTGCAGCCTGGCAGGCATCAGGTTGAGTTTGCTGCGGAGTGTTCGGCTCAAGAGCCAGGCTCTCTTCTGGAAATATACTCACCCCTACAGCAGAGCCTCAGCGTGGGCTTTCCGCCAGCACTGATCTCGCCAGGAGGTCTGGGCCTTCTCAAAAACACACAGCCTGCCTGCCCCACAGCCAGTTCAATACACCCTTATATATCTGGTTCTCCTGAAGAGGCTGGGCTTGTGCATCATAGTCTTGACTCCAAATTCTCCCCCAAAAAATGTTTTTGATCACCGTTCCTGTCAAAAAAGCTGGCAGCTAGTGTGGAGTAACATGAAAGAGCTAATGAGCTTTCTCACTTGCTAGTGGAAAACATTCATGTTCATTGTTACAATCACAAACAGGTGGTTCATAACTTCTAGGTGATTGCTGTATTTGTTTGATGCATTTGCAGTGGATGAATACACTTTTTAAAATTCCTCCACAAGAATCATGTGCACGTGAAGGTTTTGTTCACCTGTGCTTTACCAAACAAGCTGGACACCAGTAAAGACTGATAAGTATTCTGGGAAATGTGGCCACTGGTTAGAGAAATGAACTGCCTACGTCTATGATAGTAATTCATCCCCTTTGAACAGTAGTGAGGTACAATAGTGATGCAGTAGAGCAAAGTGCAAAAGTTCTGTCAGGTTTCTCATCTCACATCTCACCCTATTTTGCTTGATAGGTGGGACTATTTGATCCATCGGCAGCTTTGAAGATTAGAGATGTTGATTTATAAAAGCCATGTGGCAGCTAAAACATTAACTAGAACCTGACATAGACAAAAACACAAATACAAAGATTGCTGATGGCTGATTGTTTAAGAAATCTGACAAATATTTAACACCCTGCTGTATTACTGAACTAATGGAATAATATATATATATATATATATATATATATATATATATATATATATATATATATATATATATACATTGTTTAGCTTTTTGTTAAAAGAATGTTTCAGCCCCAAAAAGGAAAGTTGTCATTTGTCATTGCAAAAGTTTTGTCCATACAATGAAAGTCAATGGGGTCCAAAACTTTCAAGCGCCATACAGCTCCAGCGATTTAAACCAAATCTGAGTCCAAATACAATTGGAATTTGCATGTCACCTGACTTGTCATAATAGTACAACCACCAATGAGGTTTGATGCTAGTGACATGTTGCCACATTTGATTTGGGCATACATGAGTTAATCAATGATTTGATTTGACTTGAGCGTAAATCACTAGTTAAAGGTATTGTAGGTAGGAATTAAAAAAAAACTTTTTTTCCAAATTTCTTTAAACTTTCTGTATATGTCAATGTATAATTAAAATGTGAGTACTCTGAAAAAGAAAGTATAAAAATCGAGTGTCTGTAGACCTCTCACGACTGTTTTAAAGACAGCTCATTATTTCTATTCACTTCACCCCCTCCCTTCTGCTCCTTCCAAAGCCATGCCCCAAAACCACATGAACGCGCGACTATTTACCATAGTGAGATCATGTCAGAATACTAGGGTGACCAACTGTCCTGTTTTCCCAGGACATGTCCTGTTTTCACATAACATTATAACAATTTTCTATCCATACAGAGGAGGCATAACCTACTTTAAATGTACTGAAATTAATATCTTTGAGTAAACTTAGAATATCATTTGAGTAGGCCCATCTGTTTGCTGGGCAGAGTGTCCTGGTTTTTGGTAATCAAAATATGGTCACCCTACAGAATCATATGTAATAAAAAAAAATTCGAACTTTATCATTATGAAGATAAACAAATAAGATGTATTTTAGTACTCACTATCAAGCTAGCATATTGATATCGGTAAAGTTTAAAATTTATATTTATTGATTCGCTTACAAGCTAGTTATCTATAAGGCAAAGCTAAAAACAGGTTGCATGATACACGTTTTTCCATTGCCATCATTTACACTGTGATGAAGATGAATTTCGTGTCAGATTCATAACATATATGGAGTTCGGCATGTAAGAGTATCTATGATGACAGCATTGTTGACTCCGACTTTTCAACGTGTTTGTGAACGCCGTTGACTTAACGTTATTACTGTATATAAATATATGACCTAACCCCATCCCTAAACCTACCCGTCAATGGGGTTAATAGCATTTATGAGTCTTCCCCTACCATCCTAGGAAAAAAAAATATCGCTCCCCAGATGTAGATCTACATTTTACTTCGTTTTGGAGTTTTGTCGTTTTGATTTTGAGTTTTGCATCTTCAAGCTCAAACAAGGGCATGTGAACAGGTATGATCTGGATACGCGCAAGTGAGCAGGTCCTGTGTGGCAAAAGGGTGGTTGCCGGAAATAATGAGCTGTGTTTAGTGCAAATTAAATAGTCTAGAGTCACTCGGTTTTTATACTGTTTTTATCAGAGTACTTACATTTTAATTATGCATTGATATATATATATATATATATATATATATATATATATATATATATATATATATATATAGAAAGTTTAAACAAATTTTGAAAAAAGTTTTTTTTTTTACTTTTAAAGTGATAGTTTACCACAAAATTCTTACATCATTTACTCACCCTCATGTCATTCCAAAGGCGATTTTCGTTCATTTCAAAACACCGTGTTTGAGCTTTCATTTACCATAAATAATGTGTTCTATGTGTGTCAGTCAATTTTTATATGTTTAAATCCAGAGTAAAATTAAGACTATTCATCATATAAAGCCATCACGTCTCTTCAGAAGACTTGGATTAAACTGCTCAATACATATGGATTTGGTTTACAATCTCTTTATGAACTTTTTGAAGCATCAAAGTTTTGGTGGAATAGGCATTCAATTGAGGGACAGAAATCTCTTACATTCATTAAATATGTTTCATTTGTGTTTTGAAGAGGAAGAAAAGCATTATGGGTTTGGAATGACATGACGGTGATGATGTGAATGATTGAATTTTCATTTTTGCGTGAACTAACCCTTTATATTTCTGGCTTTTCAACATATGAAGGGTATTAAACCACTGGAGTTGAATGATTGTTACCTTTATGTCCGTTTTGGAACCTAAAACTGTTGGACCCCATTGACTTTAAACATACTAATTGTTTGGAGAAAAGCAACTGAAGCATTCTTCAAATATCTTCTTTTGTTTTCCACAGAAGAAAAAAAATCATACAAGTTTGATACAAACGTGAGGATGAGCAAATGATGACAGAATTTAACTTTTTGAGTGAACTATTCCTTTACATTTGAGAAAACCAAATTGAGAGTACTTTGTTTCCTCTAAAAAAAAAAAACGTGACAAAAACGTCCTTGGGGATTAGCCTGATGGGTCCACCTAATTCATGCCTTCAGCATATCAACCTGCACTGCCAGTCAAGAATTTCAGAATCAGGCCCAAGAGAGCTTTAAACCACTTCCAAGTGTGTAGTTAATGTTCAAGGAGATCATGTGGTAACTATGTGAGACAGTCTGTTCAAACTGGCAGAGTCATGTTGTGGTTTGGCATGTGGGAGAGATGCTAGGGAGTTAAACTTAACTTTGTGACAGAGAAACAAGCACATGCGGGAAATACAAGAGAAACAATTTGTATCCTGACAGCGATATGCTTTACTTCCAACAATAGAGGACAGAGAAACATCCCTCATTCGTCTATAACTCTAAAACCAGTCTTTGATTAAACACAAACTATTCTGTCATCAAGATTGCATTCCTTTAAAACATTTCCTTATCTTTACTGAAAACATTCAACTTTTTTGCTGCCTCATCTGCTCAAGTCCAGGGAGCGAAGCTTAAAAGACAATCCTCTTCTAAACGTTTGCTTATTAATGTGACTGAAATGAAGTGTGAAAGAATGCAGAAAATATAGCTTGAAATTAATTTTGCAACATTGACCGTTATTGAACTGAATTGAATCAACACTGAACTAAAGTGAGCTGACTAATGACTTATGTATTCTGTAGATGCTTTACAGTTAAAAATTCAAATTTTCAGAATTGATTTGATTTCATAAAGCTGCTTTAAAGCAAAATGTGTAAAAATTGTATACATAAATATGACTTGATGTGAAAATGATTTGATTATTTGAATGAGTTTCCCAAGCATGGAGTTGCATTCCTATTTCATAGAATGGCCGTCTTCTCTTTATTTTGTATTCTTGACAAGCTACATATTTTGGCTCAATGCATTAAGGAATTATGCTTCTCAATGGCATTAGCTGATCAATACCCTAAGGCCACATTAACGGGGCACTCAGGGGGTTATACGGCTCCTTTTCCAATCAGTTAAGTGCAGTTTAAGTAGAACCTAGGTCTCTTTGCAGGCCTATTGATTGCTATCTATTAAACACTCTCTCTCAACACTATTTCTTGTCCTATGTTTCACTCACGTTAAAACCTACCTCACGTTCTCAAATCATTCTATCCACTATATTTAGTAAATGGAATCCATAGCATCCTGGTTCAACTCGAGCTCCTTTCCTTTCAGTAAGGGTCCAATCTAGTACATGAACACATATTAGGACCAAAGAGAGTTCCACGGAAATAATTCCAAGAATGCTGAAATGTTTCTCCTACATACAGTAGTGATGAAAGAGGAGCAAACCCTCAGTCAGATCATTTACAACATACGTTCCATATTTAGGCTTGGGTTATGAATGAGAGGTTGCCATAGTGTTTCTATAGGTGTTTGATTGCATTTTGCCCTCCCTCGCACACAAAGGTTTTCCCTTGGGTTCTGCCCTCGCTCAGAGGTGTCACACGGCTCTTTCTTCTCCTGTTTAAGTTCTGTTTGCTTTAACGTTGCCCACCCCTTCACTCCTCTCTTTTCACTTCTTCACTCCTTTTCATTCTCTCGCACTCTCAGTTCATTTCGGCACTGGATCTGATGGCACTGCGCTCAGGAAAAACACAGCCGAGGAATGTTCGGCAAAAGCGTCCGGCTCCCTGACAGCAAGATGGATGCTGTGAGTGACGTTCTTTTGTGCCCCATGCAAGACGCACTCATGAAGGTCCGGTAAAAATAAAGTGTCAAGGATACAGGGGAGCAATTCATGTCTCATGTGTGACAGTGGCGTCTAAACTGGTTTGTTTGTTTAGAATAAGAACAAGCTCTTCTCTTAAGATGAGTCAAAAATGCTAAATTTGCTTCTGAAATGTGTGATGGATGATGATGATTATGATTCAGATTTGTTTACGTAGGACATGTCGAATTGACAGTGCACCCTCATTCCAGACTGCTTAAGTCATTCTGATATTGAACTGGATTTTTAAGTTTTCACATTGACAGAAAATCAGCAATGAAAGCTATCTGCTAAATACATAGAGTCATTAAATAGATGTAATGTATTCAAATATTGTTATTCTTCATCATGTTTTAAGATGCAGACACTTTTATCCAATGAGGTACAGCTTTTTTCAAATCACTGAAATACAAAAAGGGCACTGTCAGTATTAATTCTATTTTATTTGAAGGGATGTTTTAATCTACAGGTATTATATGTATCTGCTGGACCCATATACACTTTTTAATAACCTGAGTTATCTTATCTTTCAAACTGCTGATAAAGAGATTGATTTAACGGGCTTCAGCTTGGTGTAGGCCGGCTTAAGAGAGGCCAGGCAATTCAGGGCGAATTATGACTTTTAGTTTATTCATAAATGATGTTCTTCGTTCATTAAATTAAGTGTTATTGTTTAATTGCTTTATTTTTGCAGCCTTAGCAATAGGCTAAATATCCATATTCCCCAGTTTATCATGCATCATACAATGGTAATGTGTATTACAAATAGCTGTGCATGCAAAATATATTTTTTCCAAATGCTTAATAACATATCAATAACGCCACTTCTTGGTACCCTTTCAGAAGGTTATAATATGTTCCATTTAGGCACTAACATGTATATTTTTGGTACTATTTAGATACTAATACTATTATGCATTTATTAGGTATAGGCTACAAAGGTGTAGCTTTTGAAAGGGTAGGCTACCGTGATTTGAACCTTTTTTTATTCCTGAGAGTGAAAAATATTATTATGAAAATAAATAGATAGGAACCAGCACTGGATATAGCTTAATTCGATAGTTTGCAGGCATATCATTTTATCTGTATTTATATTTGTGATATAACTCTAAATAAAATCATTTAATTTAAGCCTATGAAAGTGACATGTCTGAAAATTTATTTTAATTACAGTGATAAAAGTGAGTGCATGCACGGGACAAAACACGAGGCGGCTCATTGGCAGACTTTTATCACTTTGCTCTTTAGACGACAAAATGCTGTTTGTTTTTAAGACACCTGTTCACTTTTTTTCCAAATTGATTTTTTTTCTATTATGCGTGTTGACGCCATAATACGATTTTTTCTCCGAAACTAATAGGCTAATAGACACTGAAGATTATTTAAACATTAGGCTATTATTATTATTTAAACTGTATTGACATATCTTGTTTGTAATGCTTATAATAGCCTATAAACATTAAAACGCATCTTAACAAGCTATACTGGACAAATGACAAAATTTTATTTTACCTATTTTTTTCTTCTTTTAATATATATATATATATATATATATATATATATATATATATATATATATATATATATATATATATATATATATATATATATATATATATATATATATATATATATATATATATATATATATATATATATATAACGCATTTATCCGTAGGCTACATTTAGGCCTAGTGTAAGCGAATTTAAGTTTCCAAAATTCCCATTTGTTTTATTTTAATATAAACACTTATTTAATAATAGCCTACATAAAATGGACTGCAAAAGCAGACCTTAAAATTAGGTTGAACATTCAGTAGCCTAATTATTTTCCTACATTTATTCAAACCAATAATCGATGCCGCGATACAAATCGGCTATAAGATCAAGTTAGACTGTAATAATTTATTTCCGTTTAACTCAGGATTGATAACAGTAGCTTATCTTCAGACCATTATTTCAAGTCTAATAAAAATGTAGATTTTGATTATCTCCCTTCCTCAAAATCATCGCGCTTTCTCCATAAATCTGTCGCGTATATTGTTACTGTAGCTAATGGTCCTGAAAGTTCTCTTCACTAGAAGCGAAATGCTTGAATTTAAAAAGAAAACACCCGCACATTTTACTAGGCAGTCATGGCTGGTTTCGAACTCATCTCAAACAAATGGTACGTGCGACGAAAGATCAACAACTTATCTTTGGTGATGCGCTCTCGCCGTATGCGCTTTCCAGAGATGACAGAAATAAAGAGTTGGACCTACCGACACATTCGTTGGCTTCTCTTGCGGTTGCGCGCTGCCAGGGTCGGTCATAGTGAAACGGTTTGCATCTGTCACACTCTGGTCCGGCTGTATTGTGCTTGCACTCGCACACTAGGTTTTCCATCCCGGTCTTTGACGCACCGTGACGCGTGTCCATTACACTTGCATCTGCCTCCGACCTGCAGGTCTGACACGGCGTAAAAATAGGAATCTCTGGCCAGCTCCGAGTCATCCTCATTTTCGTCTCCGAAAGTGTGCAGTCGGCTGAAAGTAACCTTAATATCAGTGGCAGTCACCCAGTCCTGAAGTACGGGTGAATTGTCAAAGTCGTGCGCGGAAGGTCGCCCGTCCAGGGTGCTGAACGCGATCAAGCCGCCGGAGAGTGGGTGCATGTCGGTGTGAGAATCTGTGCAGATAGCCTCTTGCTCGTTTTGCTTAGTGATCGTGGCTTTGCTGGGCTTGTTAAACATCTTTCGACACTGGGTCGAGTAATACTGGAAAGGCACCCAGGACTTGCCGTAGTCCATTGATTTAAATATACCCATAGACTCTGGTCGGGGTGAGCAGAACTGCAAACTCACGTAGGTCACTTCGAATTTCTTGTTAAGGGATAATGTTAAAGTGACGTTTTGAGGATATTGGATGTAATTGTCCGACTGCCAGCAGGTGAGATTGTGAGGATTGTTCAGGTCGGTGAGGTAAGCAGGTGGGTGATATTTCTTTGGGTCCGACGCCTCGCACGTGTGGCAGTTTCTGTGCCTCTCATCCCCTTTCTCGGTCACCACACAGTACCGACTCGGTGTTTTGCCGCAGGTGCTGGACGCGCGCACTTCCTTCCCGAACGCCGCGTTCACGAAATCGGGGATACATCTTCTGGGGTGACCGTTCTCGTCGTAACACGGATCCGGTGGGGAGGTCTGAGCGGCGAACATGCTCATGCCGTATCCGCCGACTGTCCCGTTGAACACACGGTAGAGAGTCACCAAAGTGACCAAAGCATCCGAGACCCTCAACATCATCACGCGCCTTCCTCAGTCTCTCTGAGCTGAAACACAGCCGTGTCCTAATAAGAGATGTTCTCTGTTATCAGACGTAACGGGGGAATTCAGTTGACAATCTGAGCGAGAGCAATCCACAGCCGCTATGACACCACGACCAAACCGGTGCCAAATAACAAACTAATGTGAATCTGAATCTGACTCCAACACATGGGCAAACTCCAGGATACCTGATCTAAACCACTCCGCAAAAACCGGCAATATTTATACACTTTCGCAATTAAAGAAAATCGCAGAGGAAATATCCACACAGTTTCACTGTACCTCCGTCAAACATCAGTAAAAGCAGAAAGTCACAAAGCAATCTGAGTTCGTGCTGGCTCTCTTTTTCCTGGAGTAATGGACTCGCACTTTCACTTGTCTGGTTCTTGAATCTCTGTGCATGTAGAGGATATAAGAAGATCCCGTTAGTTTGAGTTCTAGTGAGATAGGAGACACTCACGTTGCCCCGTTCTCTCTCTCTCTCTCTCTCTCTCTCTCTCTCTCTCTCTCTCTCTCTCTCTCTCTCTCTCTCTCTCTCTCTCTCTCTCTCTCTCTCTCTCTCTCTCACACACACACACACACACACACACACACACACACACACACACACACACACACACACACACACACACACACACACACACACACACACACACACACACTATGCCTAGCTATATACTCTATGGAGACAGAGTCGGGCGCGTCTTTTACGCAGAGCTTTGAGCTCATTCATCTAGCAGTGACACTCGAGAGAACAACGACATCCACTGGTAGATTAGTCAATAAAACCAGAGCAGACAAAGAATAGAAATAAAGAGAATATAAATTTAATTTGTAATTTAGTTACAGTAGGCTAATAAATATGAAATGCATTTACTCTAATTGGGTGGTGAATATTTTCATTCATAAAAACTGTAAAGCAAAGAAAGATAAACATAATGGTTTTTTTTTTCTGAGCGTCATTGTGCCGATGGGAAATTCAATTTCTTTTTTTTTCTTTTCTTTTTTTCTTTTTTTTTGATAACAAAAAAAATCCGAATTGGTGCCTTTTTATTTAAATAGCAGCCAAAGTTAATGACTTGCATTTGAATGCTGTTCTGATTAAGTGCATATTTGGATAAGGCTCTTAGGCTATTAAAAGCAAACCCTGACTTTAACCTGGTAACTTGTGTCTATCCATGAGTTAATTAAACAGATTTTGCACGATGTCTTCACATTTGTAACACTTTTTAGCAGGTGTAGAATTGATGAAATCCTTTCTCACTCAATATACACATGTGTACCTGTACATACATATTACCTGTGCAAGGAGGACAGCCTAGGCCTATGCCACAAGATTACCATAAAATATCACTTTTACTAAATATATTCTAATTGTACAGACCCATATGGCCTTTGTTGCATTATTTAGCCTTCTGTATTTATGATTTTTGTTTACAGTGCATATATTTTATAAGCATATTTGTGACACATTGGCTAAAAAATATTGTCGCAATTGTCCTACCCAGTTGAAAAAGATGTCCGATTAAGTATAGGCCTATTAAAAATGCATTACATTATATTTGTATTGTACTAAAAACATATTTAAGTCCATTTTTAATACACTTAATTGGACGTCTTTTTCACCGGGGTATGCAAATTTACCTATGCACATTTTATAGCTCCGAAAAGAAAAGCCAAAAGAAATTTCGATGTAGCTGCTACTCATCCTGAATGGATAGGCTACTACACATCCGATGAAAAGCACAGAGCGGTTTGCCGTTGCTATAGTAACCTCAACAGGATGTGGTGCCCGATAACTCCGCGACATATAACTTCGATACGTCGAAATAATGTTCTGAATCCTCTACAATATGCAGGCAATAGGTTATGCAAATACAAGCCTGTTTTATGCATTTTCTTGGTTTACTTGTTTGTATGTTTTGAGTGGGATTATGACCTCTTAAAAATAAAGGTTCCAAAAGAGGCTTTTTGCAATGATGCCATTGAAGAACCAATTCTGGTCCCCTAAAGAACCTTTCAGAGAAAAGTTATGAAAATAGCCTAACATTTTTTTTTTCTTTGCGTAAAGAATAATTTCCAGTATAATGAAACGTTTGTGCAGCATGTTTACAGTTTTTCATGGAACTAGCCTATAAGCCTATAGCCACTATGACAGCAGGCTAAATTACATTTATTTTTAAGAATGTGGAATAACTGCTTTTAGACTATGTAGTAGGCCCTACTCTTTGTTGGGTTAGAAAGATCCCTCTTATCTAGGCTGATTGCAGTAGGCTATGAAGAAATGATAATTTAAATAAAAGTTGTCTCAAGTAGGCTAGGCTATCAGCACAGGTTAAATGCTCCAAACATTTCAGGAATAACAATGTTCAGCTCTGTGATCAATGAAATCAAACGGTCATTCAAATTCACTGGTTATCTCTATTAGCGACGTCAGTCACGCTTCGCCTGAATTTGGATAGTTGATTCGAGATGGGAACTGAACAGTGCTGTGTTTCTCAAAAGCAATGCCATTTGGCGGCAAGACGCACGCGCAAATAGCATATGGGTGTCAGAATGCATTTCAAGTCTAAAAATTCACATCGATTATACATGTGAATATGAATACAACCAGAGATCATATATCAGAGTTATTTTAAAGTGATTTCTATTATTAAACAGCTGACTTAACACTCATTTAAGTCGTTTCAGTCTATAGCCTACAAATAGGCCTCCATTCATTAAATACAAACGAATAGAACTACAGACCTTTCCGTATAGGCTAGGCTATAGGCTATTTCTGGCTTTCATTTGAGGAAGTTCAAGGTCTTAAAGTAGCCTATTCAACAGAATGTCTGACGGGTTTTTGATCATTTACAAATAACCACTAGATGGCAGTATTTCATTTTCCACCTACCCAAGCTCATCCATTATCTCCCATTAAACAAGTGTCACAGGCCTAGCCTATCTTTTGCTATTGTAGATCTTTCATTGCATATTCTTACTTATTCCGAGGTTCCTGTCATGATCCTTCTGACTGGAAGAGTTAGTTAGTTCCTGCTTTAGTACAACCACACAATATGAGTTCCATTTTTTACAGTCTATGGTTCCAACGTGTTGTGTGATTTTTGTGAAGGGAAGAGTCAGAGAGTGACTGAGACATTCTTACTGTTTAAAATGCAAATTTTGCCCTCATGGGGAAATAAGAGTTGATCTTACTCTCAGTATAGAGGCTAAGTCAGCAGTTAGACTTCAGTGAAAATTCTGGAAAAAAGACATCATGACATTTTATTATTCAAATAATATTATTCAGACAATACAACTAGTCAAAAGTCATTAAACCTAAGTTACCTTTTTTAACATTTTTAAAAGAAAACAAATTATTTTGATATTGTGGGTAGGCCTATACTCTTATGTTTGAGAACCTTTTAAAAATATCTACATGCCAGTTTAAAATATTTTTTCTGTATTCTCAAGATCAGCTTGATAAATGGCAAATTCCCATCCATGGCACTAATAAAAACGAAGGCATCCGTCAAAGAACAAAAGCTGTGTGTGTAAGTTAAACCTCCTCCCACTCATGAACACATGTGGCCCATGTCTTCCTCTTTGAGTTCTTCTGCACCTTCTCTCTCTGAGTTCCTGTTAGTTTCATTACAGCGTCACAGTCGTGCTGAAGACTGCTCCTGTTGTTGCTGCCGTCATTTCAGCGTCTATGTAGGCTGATGCTGAAAGATGTGGTTACATTTCCATCTCTCTTCATCTTAAGTGCTGGATTACGCTTCAGAGGACACTGATTCCATCTCACCCCGCATGCTGATAAGAGGCAAAGAAATCATGGGAAGAGGCTAACAACTCCAGGTAAGTGATTCCTGTGGGGCATTCCCATATCATGGTTAAATCTGAGCTCAATATAGCCTAAGTTCAAATTATTGATCATGACGGTGTGCAAGTGAATTGAAGCTTGCACATGTTTACTTTAGCCAGCATCTTTGCATGTACCAAATGTTCACAAGACCCACATTGATCCAAGACCCTTTAAATTGAGTTTTCAAGACACAGGACACTCAGCTGAGAATGTCAGATGGAAACTTTACTATTCACTGATTCTGTGCAGTGAGGCATGCAGGACAGCTGTACTGAACCATATCCTGTTGAATGATATTCATCTACCTGTATGCAACACAATATGCAGTCCTATACTATAGGGATATGACAGCATATCCATCCTGTTATGTTACTTTACATGATTCTATTACTCAAACTATGCAGAATTTTAGAGCTTAAAGCTATCTTTTTCTGTCTTCCTCTGTGGTGAACGGTCAGATGTAAAAACAGCAGCTAAGTCTGAGATCTTATCACATTCGTGCAACATACTTACAGAAGTCGTTCTCACAGAAAATTCATTAAGATTATGTGGGGGGTTATATGACGTTGAATAACAACATTTGAAAATATTTTTATTCATACATAGATATGTACAGTATAGGTCTATCGATTGGTTGTAAGATGTACAACAAACCCTCAAGTACACCTGATGTTTCAGCTCTGTAGATTAATGTGCTTTGGATTCTGTTAGAGACTGATTGCACTGAAGAACTCATAGTAGGCCTATTTAATGCATTTATGTGATGCACTGCACACATATTTTTAAAAAACAAAGTTCAAGGGTCTGATACTTATACATGCAGCTGAATAAAAAGGATATGTATTTACTTTACTTGTTAAAGGAGAAGTAGTTCACTTTAAAAAAAAAACTTTTGCTTATAATTTACTAACCCCCATGTCATCCAAGATGTCCATGTCTTTAACCCTTTGATGCACAACATGGGTCTAAATAGACACGACTGAGTTTTCATTTTCTATATATTTGCAAGAAATTAATTTCATAATTCAGTATTCCAGGTATTCCTCAATGAACTTGTTTTTGATCATCACAAATCCTTATTTTTATTTTTCCTTTTCTTACTTTTTGAATAAAAATAGTTTTTGCATAGCAACCCTTCTAATGCGCAACATGGGTCTAAAAGACCCGTATTCATTTCCTATGTTATTTCAGTGATGGCTGAGTGTTTCTTTGCTGAATCTTTAATATATGTTTTATTATCATTTCTTATTCCAGGTATTTATTAAATATCTTGTTTTTGATTTCCACAAATCATTGTGTTCATGTTTCCTTTCTTACTTTATCAATGTCTTTTTAGACCCATGTGTTGCGCATTAGAAAGGGTATCCTTAGCTTGCATATCAAAGGGTTAAAGAAATTAAGGAATTTGATGAAAACATTCCAGGATTTTCTCCATATAATGAACTTCATTGGGAACCAAACGGTTCAAGGTCCAAATGAGAGTTTTAGTGCAGCTTCAAAAGGCTTTAAACGACACCAGATGATGAATAAGGGTCTTATCTAGGACCCTCGAGTGACTGAAAAAAGATTTGGTCATTTTGATGAACGAGTTCGAACAGGAGAGTCACGAACGCTCATCACAGAACCAAATGGCGAGCATTTGTGCTTATAAAACTTTAACTTTTTTATTTTTTTTTAAATGACCGATTGATAAGACCCTTACTCATCATCTGCCGTTGTTTAAAGCCCTTTGAAGCTGCACTGAAACTCTCATTTGGACCTTGAACCATTTGGTTCCCATTGAAGTCCATTAAATGGAGAAAATCCTGGAATGTTTTCATCAAAAACATTTTTTTTCGACTGAAGAAAGACATGGACATCTTGGATGACATTGGAATGAGTGAATTATCAGCGAAAAGTTTTTTTTTTTTAAAAGTGAACTACTCCTTTAAATAATTTTACTTGCAAATTAGTTTTCTATTTAATACTACCTATAATATTCAAATGATTGATTTATTTTCATTGCTGCCATGGCACTCAGAAAGAGAGTTCATAGTCGTTCTGCAATAGGCCTTCAGTGTTTTGGTTGACTACAGCTTTAAAATAGTGAGATACTTCTCCTTTTCATGCAGAAACAGCATCCGACAGAAACTCTAATAATACATACGTAAGGATGTTTTTTTTAGGCATGGAATGTCAAAATATGTTACTGTTCGCAGGAAGTTTTGGTTCATTTCAACTAACAGATAAATTGATTTAGCATATTGGTAAATGTTTCATTACTACAGTGCAACATAAATGACTACAAGCAAATAAACAAACAAGTATTTTCTCGTGACAAACATCCACTTCAGTAAAATAACAGGTTCTTCGCTTAATAATAGATCATTGGCCAAGCTTAAATTCCAGTTAAAGGGATAGTTCTCAAAAATTCAAATTGTGTCATTGTTTAGTCACCCTCAAGTTGTTCCAAACATGTATGATTTTTTTTTATTCTTCTGCTGAACATAAAATAATATATTTTAAAGAATATACTATTGAAGTCAATGGGGTCCATCCATCAACTCTTTTGTGTTTAACGGAGGTTTGGAACAACACTGATGACAGAACTTTCATATTTGGGTGAACTGTCCCTTTAATCTCCAAAAAAAAAGTCTGCTGGAGGGCCAAAGATTGTGCAACTAGACTGTGGAAATGAAACTGGATCAAAGTTTCAGTGGTGACGAATCATCAGTGTGTGTAACATTGCTTTTAAACACTGTGGTCAGCCTGTAAACCTGTTGTCACTGGACAAAAACATATCTGTGCTCAGAATTTATGAAAGTTATAGAGTAATGTATGGTAATGTATTATTCTAAAGCATACTCCCGAAAGCCATATTCAGGCACAGCGATTATAAACATGCAATTTTTACATTAAACTTTGTTTAAATGGCTGCCGTAATACATGTTTTTGTCAGCCAGATCCTCTATGTTCAGAATTCGTTAAGTTTGAGTCATATTTTGAAGTGAAAGTAACTCCTTCATAATCAGACATAGGCGTTGGTAATGTCTGACATGAAAGACATGCTAAAGTTGTTTTGTGTTTAACCTCTTCCTGTTTGTATATGACAGCAGGGTTCATATCTTTTCTATCAATTTCATATTCCTTACTGTTTTTACTTGTGAACTCGCACACCTGGCATGGGCAAAATGTGATCCTTTCCAAATATAGAATGTGCTTTATTTATTCCACATATTTATATTCCACTGGCACACTTATTTATCCACTTCATATACACAACTAGAATCAAATACTCAAGCTCAATACTCATTTATTCATGATTAAAGGAACTCAGAACACAGAAATTCTGTTCAAACAGACTGGATACAGAACAATAATAGTATGTAAATTCGAAATATGTACACTACAGTATTACATCTTTAGATGGGCACTTGCAAATTTCACAATATGGGGATGTCCATGGAAGTTTACTTGGTAAAAATAACATCCATAGTAATAAATAGGTATTCAGATCTTTCTGAATTTATTTTTAGAAGTTAATTTTCTGTAAAAATTATATATATATATATATATATATATATATATATATATATATACATTATATATATATATATAATATAATATATAATAAATACAGTATATACAGGTATATATATATATTATATATTAAACACCATATACAGTACACATTAGACGTACAGTAATGGCCAAAAGTGATGTCCAGCCTAAGAAAATTTACATCCTCACCCTTAATTCAAATTATTGTTGTTGTTGTTGTTTTTGTTGTTGTGAGTCAAATTGTGCTGACATATTTTTTTGGTCAGGCTGTACAAAAAGATTATGAACACATGCAAAAAACAAGGGAAATATTAATAACTGATGTTGTTATAAATATGCTTGTTTTGTCATAGAAAAATAAAACCTGTAACTGTAATTTACCCCATTTTTTTCTCAAATGTCAGATTTTGTCAGATAAAAACCTTTACATATATATATATATATATATATATATAGATATATATATATATATATACTATATATGTGTGTGTGTGTGTGTGTGTGTGTGTGTGTGTGTGTGTGTGTGTGTGTGTGTGTGTGTGTGTGTGTGTGTGTGTGTGTGTGTGTGTGTGTGTGTGTGTGTGTGTGTGTGTGTGTGTGTGTGTGTGTGTGTGTGTGTGTGTAAAGGTATTTATCTGACATGTTCATATTTTCCTCGCATTTTGATGGTTTTATCAAACTTTAATTTAAAAAAAAAAAAAAAAAACAATGCCCAAAAAATATTGTTGTTTTAACTTAAAAAATGAAGTAACCTGGTTTATTGAAATGGAAAAAGTGAGTTAATACAATGAAGGAGAATGATTTAATCATCAGAAACTCAAAATTATATGTTTTCTGAACTAAGTAAATTATTTAAGTTGATTTGACAAAAGAAAAAATGTGATTTCTGATCATGAAAATATGTTTTACAGTGAAAATGTATACAAAATATTCAAAGGGTTTAACATGCAAAGCAGCAAAAACTAAACAATGTAGAAAATGTTATTACTAAGCAAAATTCTATTTTAATTAACAAATTTAGACACCTTTTTTCCCCACAATGAATTTGCTTGTTTCCTTGTTCCCTCAGTTCACTGTTGTTCACAATACAACATGCTCTCAAACTGAGGTGAGTGTAAAGTTCCCACGGGTACCAATAGAGGCTAAAAAGGAAAGAATAGAGTTCCTCATTTCCGCCTAGACAGGAGCAAATCAGCATCCTGGTTCTGGTAAATATTGCTCTGCGATAGATCCCCTGCATCCTACTGTATCTGCTCAACTGGGCCACTGTGTCGTCGGCAGCATATAAAAAGGAAGCACTTACTGTTGAATGCTGTCACCATTGTTCGACTGCTGTTATTTCCTAAAACGATCACGGCGGGGGGAGTTTGGCCTTATTGTTGTGGGAGGGAGGGATGTGGATGAGAAGACTCGAGGCTCACAGGAGAAGGCGCATTGGGGATATTGGTCCCCATCATTCAGAGAGTCCACACAATGAGCGTCGACCCCCTCGCGGTGTGGGAGTCTATCACAGTGGCCGATCGCACCACAACAATGGAGAAACACCTGTTTCCTCGGCAAAGCCCGGGAGCAACCTTCCTGTACAGGGCTGTTGGAAATATGATCAGGAGAAGGAGCTACAGTAGCTGAGATGAACCTTCATACTGGGTCACAACGTGAATCAGCTGAGATGAAGAGAGCATTTATCAGACATGCTGTTAGGATTTGAGGTTATCTATGTGGAATTTAGTGTCCAGTGTTCGTACTGTCTAGTTGTAGTGTGGTAATGTGGTATTGTGCTGGTTTTTGTTTTTTTTTGTTTTTTTTTACTCAAGTAATGGGTAAATTAGCTAAAACATCTAAAATCAAAACTTCCAAATATTGAACACTTTGCTGCTAATGTACATCAGGCAAAGGCCCTGGTTGCATTTCACTCATTCGGTTTATAGTCTGTGCACCTCAAATGCCTCTTTGCTTCATATAGGAAGTTTGCTGGGATTGTGTTTGTGTTGCCCAGATGAAATCATCCTCTCACATAAGAGGATGTGAACACATCCTTTTACGTGTCAACAAGGTCACTTCCACATTTTCAGAGGTTGCAAAATGAACAAAGGGCCATAGGCATCTGACTGACTGATGGCTGCTGATCACTTGTTTGCACCAGTTTAGATCTTTTATTATGCCAATAATGATCATCTAAAATGATCTAGAGCAGTGCTTCTCAACCTGGGGGCCCTCAGCAAACTAACAAAGGGGCTGCATGATTAATATACATCATAACTTATCCTAAATAATATAGGTCATTTTACAATAAAGCCTACAGTACATCTGTCACTGCATGTATTTGCTCATCTTTGTTAACATTAGCGAATACAAATCCAGCTGTTCATTTGTACTTCACAGTGCATTTACTAATGTTAACAAATACAACTTTCGATTTGTATTATGAAATGAACATTAACATAGATTAATAAATGCTGTAGAAGTGTCCTTCATTATTAGTTCATGATAACTAATGTAGTTACCTAATGTTATCCATATGAAAGCTTATTCTAAAGTGTAACCATAACTCCATAATCTGAAATGCAAAGGTCCCTTTGCAAATGCTAAAAAAATGCTAAAAACTGATCAAATCAAGATGTAAACTGATAACATGTTTGCTTCTTTCCTCTCAGTAACTTGTTTCTAGAAAGCAAGTTTCTTGTTTTTGAAACTTCTGACAAGACTACAAAAGAGAATGTGTTGGCTCAACAACGACATGACAACTTTGAGTACATTCAACCAATAATCTACATTGAGTTTGAGGAACTTAAAGGGATAGTTCGGCCAAAAATTATATTTAAACCATGCATTACTCACCCTCAAGCCGTTCGAGATGCATATGTCAATCTTGTTTCAGACAAACACATTTTCAGTTATTTTAGAAAATGTCTTAGACCCTTCAGTGGATATAATGTGAAGAAATGGGGTCTAGCTCCTTCAAGTCCCAAAAATGTGCATAAATCCTTTACAAAAGTAATCCATCCGGCTCCAGGGTGATAAACGAAGGCCTTCTGAGGGTAATCCGTGCGGTATTGTTGTAAAAATATACATATTTAAAACTTTATAAATGAAAATATCTGACTTCCGGCAACGGTCGTCGCAACGGTTCCTACACTACGTACGTTCACGGGTGATGGAAGTCGGCGTACGAGGTAGGACTTGGCGTAGGAAACGTGACTTCCATCACCCGTGAACGTACGTCGATTGTTGCCGGAAGTCAGATATTTTCATTTATAAAGTTTTAAATATGTATATTTTTACGACAATACGCACGGATTACCCTCAGAAGGCCTTCGTTTATCACCCTGGAGCCGGATGGATTACTTTTGTGAAGGATTTATGCACATTTTTGGGACTTGAAGGAGCTAGACCCCATTTCTTCACATTATATCCACTGAAGGGTCTAAGACATTTTCTAAAATAACTGAAAATGTGTTCGTCTGAAACAAGACTGACATATGCATCTTGAACGGCTTGAGGGTGAGTAATGCATGTGTTAAATATCATTTTTGGCCGAACTATCCCTTTAATCATTTGTAGCATAAACACAATTTTTTAAGTTGATTACTCAAAAAAAAAAAAAAAAAAACTACCAGAGTTGGAACCAACCTTATCAATTTCAGTTCAACTGAACAGAGCCCCTAAAGGGACCTTTGCAACAAAAGAAAAACAAACAAAAAAAATACAGACTTTCAAATACTCACAAGAAACTATCACATGTTCACGTGCTGATTTTGTAGAAACCATGGAAACACCAAAGATGCTTTAATAGGCTATATATTTTATTTGACAGATGCGCAACTGTTTGGATACAGTACATTCATCAACAGAAAACTAATCATTGTTATATTGCTAAACTCAGTTAGGTTGTGTGTCCACTAAAGCGTTTTTTCCACGCGCATGGCGTATGTTTTCAATGGGAACGCCGCGTTTTTTAAACGCCATGAGGGTGACGAGCGCTGAGCCCTTTTTCACGCTGAAGCGTCCAGCGTTTTTTACTGGTCACCGAGAGTTGAAAAATGTTCAACTTTGGATAAAACACAACGCTCATCACTGTCACTTTTTACCCAGCCGTCCAATCACAATGGAGGAGGGGCGGGACTAATACCACACCAACCAACTGTCACAACATTCAAACTGTGCTGCGGATATTCTGTATCATAGCAACGAAACGTCTCAATCGGAAAAACGCTGCGCTGCCAAAATGCTCTCAAGCGCCCAAAGCTCGGCATCTTCAGCAGAGCGTCTACGCGTTTTCAGCTGGCTAAAATCACTTTGGTGGACACACGGCCTTAATCTTTTTGTTTCACTCTTGTTTTCTTAATTTACTATGACTCCGCGAGTACCATTTTTTACCACCTAATATTGTTCTAGCTCTCTGCAGTGTACAACAAGTGTCTCATAGTCGCCGCTGAGCGAACACACAGAGTAGCATTATAACAACTTTGAACAAATTCAAATGTATCTAATATGACAAAACAGCGCTGCGTCACCCCACATACGCTTGAACGGAAGAAGCGGAAGCGACCTGCAATAAAAGCTCAACTTCCATGATTCTGCAAAATCAAGGCATCATCAAGCTACACTTTTGTTTTGAACAAGCGAGCCCTAGCAGCAAATAAATACATAGTGTGCCTTTAAGTTGTTGTAATGATCAAGATTATTATGTCAACATAATGCTAAAAAATTATGTTTGCAACTTGAAATCTTTAATTAAAACAATACATTCGATAAAAACAATAAAAAAAAAAAACTTGCAGCCATGCATTTATTTGAGTTATGGAAACAGGTCCCCTGAATTTCTTTTAAAAGTGATCTGATCTGTTCTTAAAAGTCCCCACATAACTGTGGGAACTTTGAAATATTTAGGCATGGTTCTTGATAACCATCTGAGTTTTACAGATAACACAGACTTTATTTTTAAGAAATGCTCACTCCTCAGAAGACTGAACTGCCTGGGCGTCCGTGCTCAGGTTATTGAGCTGAGTGTACATCACACACATTGAAAGTGTTTTAACCTTTCATCTCTCTGCTTGGTTTGGCCATTTAAACTGCAAACTTAAGAACAAACTTAACAGGATAGGTTTAATGGCTAGTAAAATAATTGGAAAACCCCAAAACACCTGTTCGAATTTTACACTGCCAGTATTTTAGACTCCCAGTATCTTCTTTTGTGTTCAGCAGAAGAAAGAAATTCATACAAGTGGAGTATGAGCCTAAATTATGTCAGAATTTTCCTTTTTGGTGAACTATCACTTTAAAGTTTGGTTCAGTCAAAAATGCAATGGAGCCCATCCTCTTAAATTCTAGCCTGTGTTTGACTTCATCTAGTCGAGTCTAAGTCAAGGCGTCAAGGAGTCAAGTGTGTAACAGAATGTGTAACAAGATCAAAGACGTTTTAACAGGCTGGGTTTAGAAATTAGACATTAGAAATTATTTAATACAGGAATTAAATATACCTATCATACATAACCTGCACTATATGTCTCTGTGTACAAATATAAATGATTTAAAGCAATTAGTAATCAATTGGAAAAATCCACATTTCACATCTGGGTTGTAAATTAATTTGCACCTGGCACCTGTTAATAAGGGTGCAACTTTGTGTAAAAATTAGTCAATGAAATATCAATCAAAATGCAAACAAAGCTTTTTGTTCACCAGTATAATGGAAATGGCAATCATAAGTTCAATGATGAATTAGTTCCTTCCAGGCAATCTGGTAAGGCTGTAATAGAGCTCCATAGGGTCATTAAGGCCATATCAAGACTGTTCCCACTATTGCTCGCAGGCCTATTGTTGTGCTTGACAACAAGTGACTTGTAACAATAACAGATTGCCTTAAATAACCTTAAATCAGAGACCAGTTACTATAACTGCTTTAGGTTTCAGTTTTTTTTTTCATCCTGGTAACTTGCTATTTGCGTGGTATTGGAGTTCTCTTAAGTTTTCTAAAGTTGCTTAATGACTGACAAACCAACATGTGGGTTTTAGACTTTTGATTTCTCTTGAGCTAACATCAGCAAATTCCCCCTAGCAGTGAAAAAAAAAATATTTTTAGATTTCTGTTGCATAATGATTTAATTTAACTGTTCAAATTCAACATCTACATCCAGTGTTTATTAGATCAGAAAAAGCCCCTGACATCAGATAGGAAATTAGCTTAGGCCTAATCTATTTTCAACACTGGTCTACTTTTTTCTTATACTGTCCTATATTATATATGGTCTGCTTTTCTTGTACTGTCCTTTCTCATACTTATACTTTCTTATACTGTCCACATATACTGTCCTATATGTGATGTTTAACATTCTGAAGTTTTAACACAAACTGCATATAGAGTTATTAAACCTTAAATTAAAATTAGCTAATTTGAATATATATAATTGTAGCTATTTATTTTTATTTTTTTTACATTTTCGAAAAGCTTCTTTGAAATCATCAACTTGTAAAACATTTTTCCATCAGCTTGATTTTAAATCATTGTTTAATCGTCAAATAAAACATTGCAATTATGGATCATGAAGCACTGTCTAAAATAATCGCAGTATTTCATAATTGTATTTATTTTAGACGTAGGTTCCCTTGTAAAATAGTTTGGATCACAACAAACTTTTGCTCACAGCCCTTGGTCTATTATTGTGCGGCGAGCATCTCGGTTTATGCAAATTCACTTTATGACGCATGACGCTCAATGGGCCACACCACACCATACGCTAGCGTGTTAATGCAACGTGAATGATGTTTGGTGAGTGATGAGTCTTGTATGCGTTAGACAAGTGTTTACAAGCAGCTAAGTGAAGCAAAAAGCTTGACTCTAGTTTATCATCTAAAAATATTGGTGCTTTGAGTTTAATGACTCAGATAGTTAATATATCTTTGAATGTTTGCATGGTTTAGGGGATTTTTTGTTTTGACATTGGGGAAGTTTACTCTGAAGTAAAAATACAGCATCTAATTTGAGCCAGAGCCACACTCACCGGTAACGTTACATTACATACAAGTTAATGTTCTAATAAACAAAAACCTTATTTTTTATTAAAAACGATCCACAGAAACGTATGCAACAACTTGTCCGTTCGTGTTTTTTTGCGTTTAAAAACAGGATATTTTAATAGTAGAATGAAATTAATTTAAAAAAAAAGTTTATTTAAGTTTTACTTGAGAGCTCGTTTACGCGAAAGCAAAAGTCCGACGAATGTAGTCAGTGAGTGTAGATAGTGTTTGTTTAGAAACTGGGAAAGCAGCGTAGTGGAATGGATAAAGGGATAGCCTTGTTCTGTCATAGCTTCATCCTCAGGTTGTTCCAAACCTTTGTTCTATTATAAGAATATGGGAGACTGAACAGTTCTGGGGCACACTTGACTTCCATAGTATTGTTCCTATAGGAGTTAATGATGCCCCAAAGGGGCCTGGTTACAAAATTTCTTCAAAATAATTATCCTCCATTGTGTTCAGCAGAACAACGGCATTCATATAGGTTAATAAATTAAATATACAGGTTTGGAACAACTTGAGGGTGAGTAAATGTTGACGGAATTTCGATTTTTTGGGTGAACTCTGTAATATATTTAAGGCCATATTTCTGTCACAGCTGCACTTTAAAAACTGCCAATGTCAGCCAAAGTTTAAACATTTAGCTGAACTAGTCAAGTTGTGAATTTTAAACGTTCATTGGTCACTGACTTGCTGGGAGAAAGAAAAAATCACCATATGAGGTTCTTTGCATTTAGGGAAATTAGTCTGGTGGAAGAGAAATATATTTGTCATGGTTAAATGTCATTGCATTACTCCTACTTTAGCTTTATTGGGAATTATTTCTCTCATATACATTTTATTTTGATTTCAAAACTTGCATATGTAGCCTAGATCTGTGTATGATCTGTATTTCAATCTACAGAATGAGGTTTTTCTATTATTTTTTTTTTACTCAGCATTGTTTATTATCTTGTGGCTGGTTGCATATACTTAAGACTTGTCTTACAAGTTAGTCACCTCACTTATTTTTATTTTATTTTTATTTAAGGACGGTACACAAAAAGGTAGATTGATCTCATTAGAATCTTAAAAAGAAAGCCCTAATTAATTGCTAGTTGGTCAGACTAGTTCTTAACACAGTCTTAACTTTGTGGCTGCAACTGGTCCCTGTGGTTTTCTGTTCCCAGGAAACATACTAGGCAGGTGCCATACCTCTAACAGTGAAAAACTTTAAATGTTATAAGGAAGAAAAACAAACAGTAGGCAATCCCCGTAATAATCCCTAAACATGATAGTTCTCTTGAAATTCTCTGACACTGGGTAGAAAATTTTCCTAAACCTCAATATCATTTATAAACATGCAAAGGATGCTGTGTGTTTACTTCCCTGAAAAAGACACATGCGTGTGTTTGTCTATGCAGATATCATTATCTGGAATGATAGACATTTTATTACACATGCTGCTACTTCTTTCAGTTTAGACAAGCTGTGTCATTGGATGTACAGTACAGCCAGACTGAAACCTCAAGCATAAAAGCGTAAAAAATGTTCTTTGACTGATCTGATTTCCATGGACATAAGGAAGCTGTCCAACTGTATTATACATGTAATATTTTCTTGATATTGTATTTACAGATCAGAGATAGGAGGCAATGTTTTGCAGCTTTCTTTATATGACTTTAGTTCTTATGTTTCTTTATAGTAACAGTCAAGATGCAGCACACCTCGTGCACAGAGGACCAGATCCAGCACGCTCTGGAAAGATGCCTGGATGGACTCCGGCCATCAGAAAGCCTGGCACAATCCTGGAACGGTAGGGCCACCCCACTTACCCTCTACTGCTGCTGATGGGTCGCTGTTGGTTGACATCACTGTTTCTCATTTCTTTTTTGAAACTTCTGTTTTGTGGAATTTACAAGTGTGTTCTTCCTTTCTCATTTTTTCTCATTGGGTTTCAATTGAGCTTATTTCACTGATACGGATATAGGCATGATTTGGAATTTGGGTACCCTGGGTTTCCCCAGGCTGCGCAGCACAATTTTTGCTAGGCAGTCTGGATACCATGGACCAGATTTTTGCCTCATCTAGGGAACCAATCACAGAATGGAGAGGGAGCAGCAAGACGATGACGACGTCTATGCGATACACTGAAGCAGTTTGTTTATACCTATGGAACAAACATGGCAGCAGACACAAAGTTACCTTTCGATTCAGCCTTAGATACATACGTCTTCTTCCTCGTCTAATTTCTGTTGCTCTACAAAACGTCATCTGGTATAATTGAAACGATTGGGTATGAGCTACGGACAGGCGCATTTGATAGACATTCGTAGCACCCAATAAACGGCTCTGGGCATTCATAAACCATGCCTCAAATATGAGAAAATTAACATGTGGTAACATGACGTTAGCCATGCTAGCATTTGGGTTGGCCTGCTGGTTAATTGTAAATTGGCTTCTCAGTGTTAATTCATGCAAATAATTCAGTGACACAACAATCTTTTTTTGTCGTCACCCGATAATTTATTAAAAAGTACATGCATGGTACTTATTTACATGGGATTTGGGAATGTTCTTTAGTTCACCCATTCTGGTGTAAAATTCTGGCAGTACTTGAAGAGTGGATGGGGTCTAATGTACCTGTGGAACCACGATTATGCCTTCTTGGAGATAAATCAGTGATAACCAACATAGAAAAATATTAATTTACCCTTATTAAGAGTGGTCTATTACAGCTGCCAGAATGATTTTGCGAAATTGGAAATGCCCCAAAACCCCAGACCTTAAAGACTGGGTTGATGGGATGATTGAAATTGCTTCATATGAGAGCATGTTGGGGAGACTGCATAATGAGGGAGAAATGAAAAAAAACATGGGACCATTTTTGGCAGCATATAAAAATGGTGTAAATAGGACTGCTTAATATTAATTTTCAGGTGCTTTTGTTTTGGTTGTATTCCACTGATGGGGACTAGTGGCTGAGTGTGTAATTGACCCTTCGCTAAGCCCCGCCCTCCCTAGTTACTGTTGCTATGCCTGTCAAGCTTTCACGGCTGGCTCATCTATTATAGTGTGGATGCACCTGGTGTCAGACATTCCCAATGAGATAATTAGTAATTTTCGGCAAACAAGTGAAATATCTGAGAGTGCAAGACAAAAGGGACTACAGTATGCATTCGAGGGATATATTAACGACATTATATGCCACCGATTAGAGAATAATTTCTTAAAAATTTAAGTTAAAGCCTAAGTCCCAGCGCAAGCAGCAGCGCCTCATACGCTGACCATTCAAATGGGGAACACAAATTGAGGAACAGCTATGTACATACACAGCAGGGTATGTGAAAATAATCTTAATAATTATAAATCAAACAGTTATCAATAAATCTTGTGGAATAACACTAATACCGGGAGAGCCGCGATCGGATTGGGTTAAGTTACTTAGTAAGGGGTAACGTTAGTAGGATGTCGATTAACAAAATGCTGAAACATATTTTAAAGTATGTCAGTGAGCCTTTGTCTTGTCTCTTTAATCGTCTTATTTTACCTTATCATTATGACCAAAGAACCATCAATATTTCCAAGCAATAGGTGTTCTTGTTAAGCATGTCGACATTTACCAGTTGTTGTGAATGGGTCATAGATGCTAGATCACGCCCATCATTTCTCCCCTTGGCTTTTAGATTTTCTGGAAGGAAAACAATTCCTCTCCCCCGTCCAAACTTTTAGTATACTGGTATCAGATTTGCACAATCCATACGCACAATGCTTCAGCGTGTTTCCCTCATTCGAAAGCTTGCCAGACCTCCCGTGCATAGTTACAGTTGCTAAGACATGATTGGCCAGTGGCGGTTTCGGGCGTGGCTTCAGCGAAGGGTCAATTGCAAAGGTGATTACTGAATAATGTGATGTACTCTGATATTTTGACTGTTGAACAATTAAAAAAAAGTTGAATTATATAAAAAAAAAGTACATGGATATTATTCCTAAACAGGAAATAGCATTATAGAGAAAGGACCCCTGCAGATCATCATGACTTTGTGTCAAGAAGTCTTTTAAAATATCATATAAATATATTTTAAAGAACTGGTTCGCGTAGGCATGGGCTCTGAACCGCCTCTCAAAATGCTTTGGTGGAAAAGGGGTAAAATATGGCATAATACACAGCTGTGATATACTAACATATTGGGAGAGCTGAATTAGGACTGATTTGTTTTTATTTCTCTGTTTTGCGAAGGGCATTAATATAATCTTTATTAGTTGTGTATTTGCCTTGGTAGGTGTTTTTTTATATATACCAGGAAACTTTTTTGTCCCAATTTTTGTATTGGGACAAAAAAAGATTCAAACCCATCACATTCACATATACATGTTGTTATAATTTTGTGTGTTAAATATGGTGCGTAGTGTGACATTGTGGATTGATTCAGAAAAAAAAGATGTTATTCTAAGAGTCTGTTCTAACTTAAATGTATTATTTTACACCTTCAGCAGTTTTTTAACTAAATGGCCTCAAAAATGGCTTGACACTCAGGGCTGCACGATTAATCGCACGAATGTTGATATGCGCATCTAATCAGTAAAGCCAGTTCCTTGATTAGTAGTAAATCACCTTCACCTGCTTTCAGATGGAGTGGCATTTACTACAAAGAGGACGTATCGCCAGCGACATTTAATGCGATTTGGCTCAGCTTGTCAGTAAGTCACGGCTCTTTGTAGTAAATGCCGCTCCATCTGAAAGCAGGTGAAGGTGATTTACTGCTAATCAAGGAACCGGCTTTAATGATTAGATGTGCTAACAACATAGATACGATTAATCGATGCAGCCTACTTGACACATAGCTGTGATATACTACACTCTTAGAAGAAAAGGTTCTCAGTGCTACGTATTTGGAACCCCTAAAAGGTTATATACAGAGCCCTTCTTAAGGGTTCAATAATGAAGAACTCTTTAGGGTTCTTTTTACCAGGAAAATGGTAGCCTGGCAAACCAGACCTATCAAGATGTTAGGTCTGGGAACTCACAATTGGCATACCTCAATCCGAGGGCGGGATAAAAGGTTGTCTTTCAATATCCCTCTGCACGCCATTAGATAGCGCTAACCAACCAGAGCGATGAAGGCTGGGGCTGAGTGAGTCCCATGCGTTTTCCCATGGTTTTCTCTCCAGCGGAGAAAGTTGATATATTAAACTTTTGCCTTATCCGGTTGTCAAAACTCTGAACACATCTTCCTTTTAAGAATGACTTAAGTTACGTTCTTAACTCCAAGTCATCCGAGTCGCGGCCAAAGCCGAATCGGAAAGACTGCTGTTCGTTAAGGCGGGCATACACTGTGCGAATTTCGTCCGATTTTGAGCTGAATTCTGACTCGTGCGACTCTTTTTCGTGTCGGACCGATTTTCAGCTTTGTCGTGCGTCGTTTGTCGTGCAGTGTTCGTGCAGTGTACAGGGAGAAACGAGAGGCGATTAACCTCTCACGATCGACAATCGGATGGTCGGATGAATTTCTGGCATGTCAGAAATTTTGGTCGCTTCTCGTGACTGTATCGCACAGTTGAAGCAAAGCTATGAACCGATTGCCCTAAACTCAGTGTTTTTCCCTCACTGCGCCTGCGCGAAATACAGAAGTTTAACCATTTCATCTGCAGCAAAAAAATACATTTAAAAAAAAAAAAAAAAAAGAGGGAGATCTTTAAGCGGGATAATCCACAGATAGTTGTGCATAAAACTATTTTCATCCACTTCATGGAGGAAACCTAGCCTGGCTGCGCCCTCTCCTACGCACTTCCGCTCAATTTCATTTTCCTTCAGTACTTACGTCTGGGATAGCTCCATAGCCTTAGGTTTCCAGAAATCAATTTTTTGTAGGACCAATCAGCGAATAGAGGGAGTGGCTGAGAACGATGACGTTGATGTAGTGCGCGTCAGTTTGAGTTTGGCAGCGGGGAAAGACGTGAGAAATGCTATTCGGTCCGTTGTTGGAAAAGAAACTGCAGAATATACAGAACTTAAAGCCGGATTGTTATCGTCTCACCTCTTGTTGCACTAACGGAGGATCAAGTGAAGGAGGCAGAAAGGTTGGAAGTTCGTGCTGGGCAGCGCTCGATGTGCACGAATGACCGTGACATTTTGAACGGACGCTGTAGCCTGGTGTTCGGAAGCCCCGAGTCCTGGCTGCTAAACTGTTGTTGAATATGCACTCAGGAGTCATGTCAGCTCATATTCCCAACAGTAAATTTACGGATTATTGTGATGAATAGAACACTTTGAGCCCCTTTGTCTACTCGACGCAGGAGGTTGGTGTCAGTTTTACATGTTGTAAATCATACAAATTGGTTGTAAATTTTTAAAAATAATTGTCATAAATAAAAATGTGAAAACCCATACTTTGAAGACCATATTTTCAGTTTTAGATGGTTAATTTGTTTTAATAAAAAAATGCCATATAAAAATGTATAAACCACAGTCTATGGTACAAACACATACTTTGAAGACCATAATTAAGCTAATTAAGAAATAATAAGACGTTATATGAAAAGTTGTTATTTATTACACATATACAGATCATTCAGTGTAACTGTTACAGCATTTGCGGCAGATCAGAAATGACCGCAGCGGCGTCTGCATATTTGTAATGATTAGACACGGCTGAATGAATACGACCGTTGAATGAATACATCGCTGTCCTTCGTGTCAAATATACATTTCGAATTAATAGTTGTTCCTAGATTAACAAAACCTGCAGGTCTCGTTGACTGAAATCCTATTGTAAACATAATCCTGATATTCGGACTTGCTGTTTCCAGCCGTTTCGGCGCATGATATACGTCACTCACGACCACACGTTAGCGATTGGCTATGGCAGATCCTGAGTGACTCTGGGCAGATCCAATAGTTTTGAACTTTAACAGTGAACCCGCCTACAAGGAAGGAAACGTTTCTCAATGGAGGGGGCCAGACTCTATGTACGAATCAAATGTACTGAGAGTCTGGTTGAACCAGGCTAGAGGAAACCACCCTCCGGTTAACATCGGCGGGTTATTTGACCACCACGTCGTGAATTAAAATCATTATTCTGTTAGCCCGACTTTGTAAAAAAACTATTTAACTTTTAAGGTGAATGTATAATAATTAAAATCCATTGTAAAAGTATCATGCCATTGTTTAGTTTGTTTATTTGATATATTTTATTCACTTTACAGCATCCATCCCTCAGAGGTCCAGAAATAAAATCTTGCATAGCTGTCTTACAAATTTTGCCATATAAAGGATCTTGTCTGCTATATCAGTCATAATTATCATATGTCTACAGAATGTTTTTGTTGTGTTTGAAGCTGTATAGGCCTATGTTTGCGTCTCTCTTCAAACAGATTTGTGATTCGGCATCCCCAGTCGACAGGTAAATAATTTGTCCTTTCTTCTAATACACAACAAAACCCATAAATTATTGTATAATCTGCATACAAAAAGTTCTGTAGTTCAAACTAGCTACAAATTACTGTTGCTTACCTCCAGTTCGTGTTGCATAATGGATAATATTACCCACGTCTTCCAAGCCACCTGCGATGTAACACCTCTTTTATTAATTTGTTAAACAATGTTTTTGAAATAAACCTGTTTTTAATTTTCATTAATTATGGCAATGTTCGGACATATTATAGACTCTTCTTTTTTATATGCCTATAATTTATTGTAATTGACTTAAATGGTTTAGACAATTTTTAATGAGGAGTAAGATTATGTAATATTTTATTATCCTCACAGCACGTTGGTTGTGCAGTGAAAATATTGTGTGGCAAATTAATTACAATAGCGGATCAATTTAATAATAAAATTAGCCTATAGGCCTCCCCTAATAATTATAATACAATATTACTAATATAATTAAATGCATAAATTGAAAATGCTAAATCATCTTGATATTGATAGCAGATGCTTGTTTTGACAATATCTCTGGATACATACACGTATATAGGCGCAATCCCGGGGGTTATCGCAGATATTACACGTATAGTGTGAGCAGTGAAGTCGCAGCTCGACGATTGGACCGTACAGTGTGAGCACATAAATCCTGAACTTTGGCTTTGCATCGAATGCTGATTTATTCCTTGAGTGTGAGTAGGTACCTTGCTGAAATCGCACAGACATCGCACAGTGTATGCCCGCCTTTAGCTGCGTCTTGTTTGTTTTTAAGTAGCAGGGAAATCACCTATGAAAATCACGCGCAAAACCGTCACAACTCTGCCGTCATTGTGTTAAGCCCGCCCACCAACTCTATACACGATGTGATTGGCCAGACCAGGAGTTTGGATTTTCCACTACGAAAGTCAACGGAGAGTTGCTAGACCACACTTTGCAGCAAAATAATATTTGCTGCCGCTAGGGTGCGTCGAGATTTCTAGGCTAGGAAAAAAGGTTTCCTATATGGAACCTTTTGGGTTCATTCATTATCATTTCTTTTGTCCTTTCCGGATTAAAGGGTCAGCTTTACCGATTTGCATTAAGCTTTTTATCTCTAGAAACCCAGTCATATTTTTGAATGGTCATGGTTTATTCCCTTATTTTCCCCTGAGATGGGAGAAATAAGGATTTAAGTGTTTTACTTCCTGCTTATCGTGACAGTAAAAATCATCATTTTGTGTCACGATGAAGCAGGAAGTCATAGGTCATTAAAATCTTTAGAATTACAAACATTAGCTCATTATTATTCCAGGGTGTTGGACCCACTCACCCTACAAGCCTATTACAGATCAGTGGGTGGGACTTCACTTGCAGAAACTGAAATCAATATCCACCATCTTGTTTGGAAGCTAAGCTAACAAGCGCTGTGGAGACGCTAAGTTATGACAATGACGGAAGAAACTAAACATGATATGGAAGAAGAGGATTTTGAAATTCTGCTGCTCGAATCCGATGTTCGTGGCTATTTTTTATACTGAGTCGCAGTATATATATTTATAGTTTAGAGTAGCTGAGGCTGATGGAGGAGCAGGAGACGCCGAGGCAGCGGCCTGTCGCGGTCGAGGACCCCGCACTGACTCTGGCGCTGGGCGGATTGCTGTTGCCTGTACTCTCGCTGCGTGCTACGGACACAGTCTCTGTTATAACTCATGCCGCCGTCCTCTTAAGTTACATCCCTTGATCGTCCTGTTCGCCACAGCCAACTATACATTTTGTGTGAAATGAATTTCAAACTCCGGTGACAGCTAATGTTAACCTTGTAGACGGAAGACGAGTGAATTCTCTGTTTGCGCTGTTCCCATAGACTGGCTGTTCCGGATTAGTGGGTGTGGCTTGCGGAGCTGTGCATTGTGGGACATGTCGTTTTTTCATATACAGGCGCCCCTTGGTTATTTTCTGTCTTTTCTCGGTCAAGAGGGCACCAAATAAAGAATTTATTTTACATTTCGACTACATATATGATCCACTTTCAATAAAGATAAATGTTGCAATGGGTGAAATGCTCCTTTAAATATTTCATTTTATTGACAAACATCAAGACCCTAAAATTTATTTATGAACGCATGTGAATGTTCACAAAATTCAAGATATGGGGGTTAGAAAATGTATATATTTATATAATTGTATGTAGTTAATCAATATCACACGGAGAGTGCCATTTCAGTTTTTCTACTCCAAAAATCAACATGATTAAAATGTGAGATTAAGTTACTACAACGGTTTAATAAACAATAATTTAATTACAACTACAACATTTTGCAGAATAATGTAATATATGAATGAATAATAGCCTATAAAGAACCTTTGTGCCAAAAGGTTTTTTTTTCTTGTCATTATAGAACCTTTTTAGCATAAAAGGTTCTTTGGAGTTGAGTAAACAACCCTATGCTTCATAATTATATAGAACCCCAATGAACTCTTTTTCTAAGAGTGTAACATATTTGGAGAGCTGAATTAGGCCTGATTTGATTTTATTTCTCTGTTTTGCAAAGGGTATGAATATAATATTTGTTAGTTTTGTATTTGCTTTGGTTGGTGTTTTTATGAACCAGGAAACTCGTTTTTGTATTAAGACAAAAAAGATCACATCGTCACATTTACTGATAAACGTTTTTATCATGTTGTTTGTGTCAAATGTTCGGTATAGTGTGACACTGTTGTTAGATTCAGAAAAAAATAGATGTTATTCTCAGAGTCTTGTTAAAGGAAATGTATTATTTGACACCTTCAGTTGGGCAGGAAGCTGAGATGCATTTTGTCCTTCGAATAAAGTTTAATTGGTATCAGTCACTGCAGATCTTTAGGAAAGCTTTGAGTACTCGGCATCGTTCATGTTCTTAAATATATGAGGTTCTGAGGTTACACACAGTTCTATCACTAAACCAGTATGATCTGTTTACGCTCCTGCTCTAAATTTGTACACCACAGTGAGTGTTTTTCTCAGAATTTCTAACCAAATCTGCACATCACTGTTTAGAGCAGGGAACCCATTGACCCTGGCCTAAACAGCGTAGATTTAGGGCAATACTCAGTATCGTGTAATTAACCAGTCCTTTCCTGTTAGATGTGTGTGTTCTTTATGTGTGCTTGAATCATTTGGTGCTGTTCGGGTTGTGTAGTGCCTGTGGTTACATGCATGCTTTGGGGGACTTGTTTACTAATATCATCTTCATCTGAAGTATAAGTCACACATTTGTGCCGGTTTCACAATTAGAGTTCTTATTGGTGCATATCTATGTTTGTGTGTTTGTGCAGCTGGTTGGTGTATGAACCGCTGGAGTCTAGAAGAGCTGTTAAAGAGAGACCCAGAGAACTTTCTCATTCTACTGCAGCAAATTCTCAGAAAAGCCAGAGAGGTGAGTACGCATGTAAACACACAGCTAACTGAACAGAATACTACACCCGCGTAGAGGTGATAGTTTCTGTCACGTTTGTGTTCTTTCTTTCTATGTCCTCTGTGTTGAGATCTCTATGCCCCCTTGTGGGCTCTGCAGGATGTGACCGATCAGCTCTAATCTATCCGATTGGGCCAGTTGTTCAAAACATTTAATCTGGATCAAAATGATCCGGATTTGGAAATCCCATTTTTTCCTATCCAGGATCAGGTAATCCGTCTTACTTTTATGCCGGTTTTTCAAAGCAACATTGGACTGGATCACCCTGATCCAGATACACAGTTTTCAAGATTACCAAATCCGGATAACCAGTGCTCTAAATGGGACAACATATCACAATGTGGGCTACCAGCTATGTAAAGAACAGGTAGAAGAGCCAACATGGGGTCACTGTAAGTGTTTCTTATTTTGAGACAAAACACAAATGGGGACAAGATATATGTATATATGTATAATATATATGTATATATGTATATATGTATGTATATATATATATATATATATATATATATATATATATATATATATATATATATATATATATATGTATATATGTATATATGTATATATGTATATATGTATATATGTATATATATATATATATGTATATATGTATATATGTATATATATATGTATATATATATATATATATGTATATATGTATATATGTATATATATATATATATATATATATATATATATATGTATATATGTATATATATATATATATATATATATATATATATATATATGTATATATGTATATATATATATATATATATATATATATATATATATATATTTTTTTTTTTTTACTTTACTATACTGAATAGCTTAACTGTTAGCCTATGTATACTTTATCACTGTTACAATGGTTACACAAGTCAAGTGCAAAATATAAATAAAAGTATACAATAAATGATACAAATGTATTATTTGACCAATTTTGAAGTTTTACTACATTTTCTTCCTGAAATCCACCTTGAAATCCTACCCCCTGTTGGGATGAGGTCAATCCTGTTTTTTGGATCAAAGTTATCCAAATCCCACTGACAAGTTTTGAACAACACAAACTGAAGGTTTGATCCAGATTAAAACTAGGATTGGATTCCCTGATCCAATCTGATTTCAGATTCCTTCTTTCCCTTTTGAACAACCCATTTTCAAGATTTGATCCAATCCAATAACCAAAATCAGATCAGATTACCTTTGAACAACTGGCCCAAGAATATGGTGTTGTTTATAATTAAATCAAAGGTACACTATGTAATTTTATTTGTTTATTTTTTTTTCAAAAGTAACAATATTCAAATAAGGAAATTATCAGTCCTTATTCCGAAAAAATATTTTTGACCCTGATTCACCACGGTAAGCCTTTTATAAGTGTTTTAGTTTTTAGACCACCTGACGGGACAGGTTTTCACGGGAAATTGCGTACATGTGTCACGCACCTGTGCGTGTCTCATCATGTCCGGTTACTTTGTCGTGTATATGGTGTGGGAGTGTCATAGGTTCGGTGTCACAATGAGTGAGAAGGTTGACATGGATCATGCTAAATCTCGAACCTCAAGAAGAGAATACGTCAGAGTTCGCAATAAAATGAGAATCAACAATGGCTTAGCTGTTTGAAGATGGCGAGAACTGAGGCATATTAAAGAGTTAGTTCACATTTAGTGAAAATTAGCCAATGATTTACTCACCCTCAAGTGATCCTAGATGTATATGAAATTCTTCTTTCAGACAATCGGAGTTATATACAAAAATGTCCTGGCTCCTCAAAGCTCCATAATGGCAGTGAATGGCCGTTTCTGTTTTGAAGTCCAAGTGCATCTATCCGTCATAATTTCTCCACACGGCTTTTGGGGTTAATAAAGGGCTTCTGAAGCAAAGCGATAAGTTTGTGTAAGAAAAATATCTGTATTTTAAACTTTATAATGTAAAATAACTAGCTTCCAGCCAAACGAACATACAGATTCGAACTTTACTGTAAAGCGCAACTTGCGTGAGTAATTCAACGTACTGCTGATATTTACACTACGCAATGAAGCACTGTGCCTCTTCCGACATCATAAGTTGCGTAAGTTGAGCTTTCAGGCGTAAATAGACTCCGAATGTTTCGTTTGGCCAGTGTTTTGTAACGTGTTAAATATGGATATTTTTCTTACACAAACTCATCGCTTCACTTCAGAAGGTCTTTATTAACCCTTATGTGGAGCACTTTTATGATGGATAGATCCACTTTTATGTAGGGCTGTCGCGAATAAGCCGCAATATTGTCAGTACCACGCTTCTGACAAGTCAACCGCAGAGGATTGCACGTAACCGCAGCAACCGCGCTATTCACGTTTTTTTTATAAGGCTATACCCTTCTTGTTTTGAACTTAATGCATGTGTATTGAATGTTAAACAAGTTCACAATGATAACAAGACTGTTTATCATGGTGATGATGTGTAGCCTACAGGCTTCACACAGACGTGAATGAGAGAGATTGGCAGAGCGTGTGCATTACCTGCGTCTGTCTTTGAAGTCGTGAAAAGCTTGTTGTGTCAAAGGGAAGCGAAATATTTGTCGCATCATCATTTTAACGTTCTTTTCACGGGTATTTTTCCATAAATGCGCATCAGCAGCAGCACTGGTCAGCATCCCACAGCACAAGGAAGCCGCGGGGAAATAAAATCAGTGAGTCACGCATTGAATCAATGCTATATTGGTCTCTAATAAGTGAAGCATCAGCTTCAGCGTTGCCCATGCGACGCATTGCTGCGCAGCTGAGCCTTGAAAAGTTGAACCTCAAAGTTAAAAATAATTAACATCCTGTTTCATTACATCTCTTTTAATGAATCAGCTTTTTTAAACATGTTCGTTGAATGAACGGTTCAAAGACTCGCTCAAAGTCCGTTGTCATAACAATATGCTGAGTGAAAGTCTTTCGATGCGCATATAGGCTACTGTAGACGCTGTTTAGTTTCGGTTACACTGGTTACTGAAAATGTCCTCGTTTTTGTCCACATCGTAAACTTTATTTATATAGCAACAAATACATATAAAATTAAATAAATAAATAAATAAATAAATAAATGGCGGTAATACCGCATATCGCGCTATTGAGCCACTCAACATTACCTCAAGGGAAATTCCATAACCGTGACAGCCCTACTTTTATGGACTTCAAAACAGAAAAGACCTTTTTAATATAACTCTGATTGTATTTATTTGAAAGAAGAATTTACATCTAGGATGACTTGAGGGTGAGTAAATCATGGGCTAATTTTCACTTTTTTGTGAACTATCCCTTTAAATGTTGTAAAAGCGATAATATGGTGTTTTTATTAACTTAGTCAACAGGTGAGTAAGTTGTTTTATTGAACAGATAAATCGCCATGTGCAGAGTTAATTGTAAAGCATTATCTATTGTGAAGGGTCATATTTACCCGTACAGTCATGCAGAGCTGAAGCACGACCAAAACAATGTTCTTCCGCAAAAGGCATGCAGAGCCACATGTTGCATAGTGTTCCTTTTTAAGTTTAGCAAAATGTATTTATTTTAAATTACTTTATATCTGATCAAGAATACAGAGTAAGTTTGTCTGTAGGTGGTATGTAAAGGTGGTGATGCTGTATATCTTTCTCTGCTGTTTTAGATTCAACAGGACTGTCATTACGAGCTTGTGGCCCCTCTGGCTCTCATGTTTGAGTCCACACTCCTGCAGGTAAAGTGTCCTGGACACCGAGTTGATCCTTTGTGAACAAATTTTCCAAAGCCTTGAAATTAGAAACTAGGAATTACTAGGTTTTGTAGAATTTGTTTGTGTTTGGGTGGGGCTATTAACATATTGTAAATTGACTTTTGTTAATTTACACAAGTGATTCATAAACATACGACTCATTGACGCAAAACTAACTTTTGTCTGCATAATTATAAAAAATGTTATATATATATATATATATATATATATATATATATATATATATATATATATATATATATATATATATATATATATATATATATATATATAAAAGCAATTTATACAGTGACTTAAAAACACCACTTCTATGATGTGGATGTTCTTAATGTTTGTATTTTATGTCTTTATTTTTATTTTTTTATTTTTTTTGGGGGGGGGGGGATCATGGGTGGTACAACTATCCTAATAGTCTGATGATAGAAAAAACCTGTTGGTTGGTTCTCATCTTGGTAGTTTAGAACCTGTACGAATTTATTTTCACACAAAATATGAAATTTTGAAGAATGTCAGTAACCAGATAGTTGATGTACTTGCATAGTTGAAAATAAAATACAATGGATGTCAATGGGACCCATCAACTCTTTGGTTACCAACATTCTTCCAAATATCTTCTTTTGTGTTTATCAGAAGAAATAAATTAATACAGGTTTGAAACAACTTAAGGGTGAGTTAATTATGACATAATTTGTAATTTTTAAGTGAAATATTCCTTTAAGTAATTTGGCATAATCTTTTATTATTATATTTTATGCTTCGCTGCTTATTAATACTTTAATTTTTCAGTCAAAGTCAGCTAAGAATTGTCTAATTAAAAATAAATTGTGATAATAAATTGTGTGAATCTTAATTTTTGTTATTTATGAAAACCTTTTTTAAAGGTTTTTAAGTTTAAGGAGTTTAACTAAAATATATAAAATACATCTTAATGAAGATGTATTTACTATTCAGTTTTGCTATACTGACTAACTAATCACTAATCAAAAAATATGAAATGTATGTAAATTTTTCAGCTTTTCATTCAAAATGTTCTGCTAATAATGTAATTTGTAGTAATTCAGTATTAAATCAGAAAAAAGATGAGAAGCAGCATTTTAAATCAGACTTTTGGACTCCACTTTGTTACAAAAATTGCTCTCAGTTTGGGCTTTATCTTATTTACTCAGAAGCTGATTTTAATAAAATCGCATGTCTTATTTCTCTTTGCAGGTGCCTTTTTGTCCATCTAATGGAGAGATTCTGACAGAAGCCTGTGAAGTGTTTCATGGCTTCCTGCAGCGTGGCCTGAACCCTACTGCAGTGTGTGTCGTAGCCTGCTCTCCACCTTACATCAAGAGCGTAGAGCTCCAGGTAGGACATTGATATCAGTACACACAAGATAAACCATCAGGACTGCCTTAGTAAGGACCAGGTGGTTAACCTTGTCCCAATCTGCTAATTCATCATTTTAATCAAGAATATTGAAGTAACACACTGCCCCTCAATGGTTTCAGAAGCATTGCAATAATTTTCACTAAGTACTACACTTGTTTTTCCGTTTTAAGAGCACTGGTAGTACCTTAAAGATTACTTAACAGACACTCTAACGTCAGTGCATTCACTAAGATGTTGATTTGTTACTTAATGTTAAAATCTGATGAAACAATGTGTTCTTGTGTGTGTTTGCTTGAATCAGGAATTTCGTACCACAGACTGGTAAGAGAGGAACAAGGCCTTGCCATCTCCAGTCAGCGTTCTAAGATCATGTGAGTGTGTTTCCACAGAAGCAGGAGGAAATCCTGTTGTGTCAGTTATTGCTCAGCCCTTTGTGGTTGCACACTTCACCTCTCGCTTCCTGTGTTAGTTCTTGGATATCCAGAATTGAATTGTCATATTATACGTCTCTTTTAGCATGACATTAGGACATTGGCCAAAATATCGCAAAGAATTGCCCTGCAAACAGTAAGATTCATTATGAGAATCTTAACAAATCCTTTTCTGTGTGAAATTGAATCTGCACCATGTTTTTAGACAGGGCAGCATGGTAATACCATGTTTTTTTTTATTTTTTTATTTGAAGTACCCTGTAAATACCATGGTATATGGTAATTATTCAGTACTATAGTATAATTCAATGGTTCTCAACTGGCAGGCGAATGTGTTGTACGTCTGTTTCTTAAGGCCAATTTTATACCTCTGCGTAGGGTGCGCAGCAGTAGGTACGGCGTAGCATCACGCAGAGACACGTCCCATACCGGCATACCCTTCGCCGTAGCCTGAAGGCCAATTTATACTTCTGCGTAGGGTGCACGCATTAGGTACGGCAGTAGCATCATGCAGCAGACGCGTCCCATACTCCAAAGCTCCAACTCCAACATGATCCACTCTCTTTCAGTCGCTATTGCTTGTAGTAACCTAGCCGCGAGGAATCTAAACACAGTGGAACATTAGAATCCTCCGTCGCCAACTAGCGTTTCGGAGCAGTACTGCAGAGTGAACCAAGACCTGAACGGAGAATGATAAATGCTCACAACGGCGTCGCCTATGTGTGTACACTACGGCGTCCCTCGACGCAGAAGTATAAATTGGCCTTGACGCGCACCTCCTCAAAAATGTAACTACACGTCGCGGACCGCAAGAGCTGTGATTGGTCGGCTTGGTATTATCGCATTTCCTCCTACACATTTTCCGCACGTACCTACTCACGCATTTCCACACTTACCATCTCCTCCGACGTCTTCTCTCATTTCTGCCTTTCAGTTTTAGTAATTTCACTAAAATTAACTGTTTTTCCACCTCAATAAGCTCCAACTCCAACATGATCCACTCTCTTTCAGGCTTGTAGTAACCTAGCAGCAACTGGAGGAATCTAAACAGTGGAACATTAAAACCCTTTGAAAAGCGTTTCAGAGCAGTACTGCAGAGCAACCAAGACCTGAATGCAGAAGTATAAATGCTCACAGCGCGTCGCCTACGGTGGCGTGACCTACGTGCCTAGCCAACGCAGTACACTACGGCGTACCCTCGACGCAGAAGTAGGGGAGCGTGGGGCACAAGCGTAATGCGGGGCTAGTTGTAACACGCTTGTTTTAAATACTTCCACACATGCTGGCATGAACGAAACTTGGTATATTTACTAGTTGCCATTTCAACACTATATAGAGAAAAAAATGCGCCAAAATTCCAAAATCTTTGTAAGATATCACTGAACATTTATTTAACCATAGCAAAAGTGCATTTCTTACTTAAGTTTTTCGTCTCTATTTTTTGTGTTTATTTAAAATTAGACAAATCTGATATTATTTTTAATCTCCAATCTGTTGTTTAACCGTTGATTTAGTTCTTTCATGCTTCGCTAACTAGCAGAAGACGACACTAGCAGGGTTTAATCACAGTTGTGCAGTTGGGGCATGTTGTAACACTGTGTTACAATGTGCCCCTATTAGAAATATTATATTCTATACTTTTTATGAATTCTATTGAGAAAACATGAGAAACATGTAAATAAAGACTGAGAGTCAATGCTCAGAAATTATTAAGTATTATTTTGTTTTTGAATTATGCTGTATAGCTGTGTTTTCTGATGTGTTTGTTGTCAAACTCAAAAATAAGTTTATTTTTAATTATTAAAAAATGCCGTTATTTTATATGAAAAAGTTAATAATTGTATTTATTAAGAAAATATTTTGGTTTGACTTGCATATGTTTTTGATCAGATCAGATAGCATTTTAAGCTGTCATATGGTGATGTTACAATGTGCCCCTCACATGTTACAATTTACCCACCTATGGGGCATGTTGTCACATTTCACTTCCATTCTTTCAGGGTAAATCAAGAAAAAAGTATACACTGTATTAATAAAACAAAACCACATAATTGTGCTAGACATGTGGGAAATTAATGTGAGGGAAAAAAACTGTAAACCCTAAGTAGATTTACACAAATTGACAAAGTCAAAAAGTGTTACTTTGTGCCCCGCTCTCCCCTATAAATTGGCCTTTATACTATAGAAACAAAACTTAATGCAAGTAATGAAATATAAATAAGATAAGATGAGAAGAAGAAAATTGATGTTAAGATTTGATGTTGAAATCAAAAATTTGTGCATCCAGTTAATATTATTTGTCATTTGGCTATCATTTATTTGGCAAATACAAATATAAATACAATATTTAGCCTGGTATTTGACACTAATTCACTACCATTCAAAAGATTGAGGGTTTTTCTTTTTAAGAAATTAATACTTTATTTCAGCAAGGATACATTACATTGTTACAGCACAACTGTTCTCAACATTGATCAAATAAGAAATGTTTCTTGAGCACCAAATCAGCATATTAGAATAATTTCTGAAGGATCATCGACATGTGACAATAAAGACTGGAGTAATGACTGCTGAAAATATCCACTTTGCCATCACAGCAATAAATTACATTTGAAACTATATTAAAATGGAAAACAGTTATTAATTCTATTTTACTGTAATCTTACATAAAGTGAGTTTTTACCTTTTTCACGCAAAAGTATTGTAACATGTCACTTTGTAAAAAAACAGTACAGGCCTGTAGACTTAACACTTAATACATACGCTCATGACGTCACCGTTTTCACAAATTCAAAATTGAATTTTACACAAGACTATACTTTTTTCAAAAACTTGCAATTTTAACCCCCTTTTCAAAAATGTGCATTTTCAGGACCCCAAAACAGCTGTTGTCATGGAACGCCAAAATGCATAAAACGGTTTAGTGTAAACACCCCCATAAAAAAATAAAATAAAATGCATTCACCCCAAACTTTTGTATGGTAATGTAGCTAGGACAAGTGTCTTGCCACAGTGTGTTTATATCATACAAGATGGCTTTAATTTAAACATGGTTTTTGTTCTACTCAAATCAAATACGCTAGAAAATAATGATTATAAAGCTTATCTGCTGTGTTTGCGCAGTGTTTCTGCTTCACTACAGTGATGTTTTCTGATGTTTTTTTTTTCTTTCTGTTGCAGTACGGTGTTGTTGATGAACCCGGCTGAGGTGCCTGCTGAGTTCCTGTCTGTGGCGGAGCAGCTCAGTGGAGCGGAGGTCTCACAGAGAGAGATAGCGTTACACTCATTAAACACAGCTTCCAGGCAGTGCTGGGAACTAAATACCCACTACAGTCCATCAGCGGTGCTCTGCAGGTACACCTCACATGACAAGATATTTGCTGTTTTAATGCACTCCAAAAGACTTGAGTTGATACAGAGTGTACAATGTGTGTATCAGATTATGAATGAGAGTGTGGAAAGTGTGGGCGTATCACTCTGTGGGAGTCATGACTATCTACTGGGGCTGGGGGTTGATTAGGATGTGTGATCAAATGACTCATATGTGGGTGGCTAATGGAGAAGAAATAGACGGGTTGAGTGGGAGTAATGGATGGGAAAAGCTTGTTATAATAGTTTTACTTGCAAAAGGTGAAATTCACTTTATGTGAGATTACTTGGATGTTAGAAATCAGGGTGACTTCATTTGAAACACTGCTAAATATTTATCAGATTCTGACTTTGAATGACTTGCAACAGCATAAGAGGATATATGACTAAGTTGATTCCTTTTCAGTGCCTTGGAGACGATGAGTTGGCACAAGTCCTGTCCTCAGTGAGTGACCTTCTAGAGTCTGCAGCGGCCATGACAGATATAGATAAAGCTCGAGCACATATGGAGAGTGGCCTGGAGACGGCTGCGTGAAAAACTTGACATACCAGCCTTCGATGGCACAATGTCAGATGGTACAGATCTTACTTCCTACTTCTAGCCCACCTCACAAACCATAAAAAGACAGTGAAATGTGCTTTCAATTGCTACCAGACTTGAGTCCAACATAATATTAGTTAAGCGTAGAGCATTATGAAATTTTAATATTTTTTAAATTCCATTTTTTTTAATATAAATCATTGGTTCTTAAAACATGCGAACACGGCCCACTGCAGGGGGCCTTAGCAATGGGGTCAATAAGTCTTAAAATAATTTAGATTTAGTTATATTAACATAATCTTAATTTAAACGTTTTTATTATACCATCAATTACCATTCACTAGCTGTCAACAATATAAATAAAGAAAAAGATACTGTATAATACACACATAGGGTCTCATTCATGAAACACAAGCAGAACGAATTTTTGTGTAAATCATGTGTAAAGTGGTTCTGGCGTAAATTTTCGGATTCATTAAAATGTTCGTATTTTCCAAAATGCTAGTTGGTACGCAAGAAATCTACACTTGCTCCCAACCACGCGTAAATGGTGCGCTTAACATCAGAACTTTTTGCTCATTAATAAGGCTGCATTTTAATTCACCTTAATCGGGTACATATTTAAACAGCATTTTGAAAAAAAAAAAATTATATAGTAATTACATATGGTTTTTCTCATCCCAAGACATCATATAACTGACGTCTTGGGACGGTCTTTGACCATACGTCAATATCCGCCTTTAGGGTACCCTTAAACGTTGGTTAGATGACGTTATTGGATCCTATCTCTACCCCAGACCTAAACCTACCCCTAAACCTACCCCGTCACCTAACTGACGTTAAAGGTAAAGTGTCAGTTGTATGACGTCCCAGGATTTTCATATAACCGATGTTTAAGGGTACCCTAAAAAGGCGGATATTGATGTACTGTATGGTCAAAAGACGTCCCAAGAGACTGTGTTATAATAGCAGATAATATGTTATAATCTGCAGTGATCGATGAGTGAGTCCTTCTCTAGTTTGAATTCGATTTTCAAATTAAACTAATTCGTTTTTGCTGTCAAGCTAATGTCGATACCATTTTCTTTCTCACTTCTAGGACTGTTCGATTAACAGATGAAACTCCATTAACTGCATCTGTAATATGCTGGCAAGCTTCCTTTTTTAGGACCTGATAGGCCACTATAGGGCTACGCTTGAAAATAAAATTGGCATTTTGAATGAACTTCTGATAATAAAACTTCAATTTCTGCATCCGAGAAATCTTTCTTTTTCATTCGCATTCATGTTATTATATGCCTATATATAGATGTAAGTTGGATATAATGGGCAGGATTTATGGTAATTGAGAATGAACGTGCACAGCACATCCCATTTACGACTGGTTGGAATTCACTAACACGCACACATTTCACTATCACATCTGATGTTTATGAAGTATTTGTGAATCAGGAGAAGAGTTTTCGGGAACGTCTCTTGACGCGCAAATCACTCTCATATTTACTCGTATATTTACGAATGTTTCATGAATGAGACCCATTGATTATGCTGCATCATTGACTATCTGGCCAAAGTATGTGGACACCCTCTATTTAAAGCATGTAGCAATTTCAGCCAACATCTCAACAAACATTTTAGTAGAATAGCCCATTTTTTGCAGAATGACAAAGCTGTTGATAGCTCTGACAATGACACTCTGTTCATAAAGCGAGGTTCATATTGAAACCATTTACAGGTATGATGGGGAAGAACGTACTGACTGGCTTGTGCAAAGGCCAATCCCACTGACCACCTGTGAGATGAATTGGAACCTCAGCTGCTAACCATGTATAATCACCTTATATTCTGTTGACTGAATAGGATTAAATCCTTGTAGCCATGTTTCCCAGAATAATGGAAACTGTTATAGCAAACTCCCTATTAAAGCCAATGATTTTGAAATATTTGGGCATCCACATACTTTTGGCCATTTGAATTTGTGGTCTACATCCTATAGGTTTCATGGTTGTTGCTTGGTGGCATACTACTCTATTTGTCTGGGCAGCAGTGGTACATGTTACCTGGCACCAACTCTTAGAAACTTAACCAAGATGGATGGCCAATATGAAGCAATAAAGCTGATGGCATGATTTTTCGTCTTGGGAAACAGTGGTGTGTTGGGTTTGGAGTGTGCTGGTGATTAATGAGAAAGACTTTGTTGTGTTTGTGTCACTAGGGGTTCTTCAGACGCTCAGCCTTCCAGCAGCCAAGTGCTACACCTTCCACTGGGACAAGGATAATTTTGGTAGGACACAGAATTTAAGCCAGTCCCATTTTTTCTGATGATTCAAACATTTGTTTGGCTGTTTTAGAGATATGAACATTATAAGAATGATTTCCAGTCACTTTGATTTAGTTTAAAATATCGTTAAGGGGGTACATGAATTGGAAATTAATCCTACAGCTAATAATGACCCTCTCAGTCATGATTTTCCATCTTGTTTTTTGCTAGATGTTCTAAACGACCTTCTAGACATAGAGTCTGAATTGACCTTATCTCAAACATCTGAGGGCATGGAGGAGGATGATGTAGACAATGTTGACGTGGAAGATGATGAATATGATGTCTTGGAGGAAGGGTTTGTATCGAACGGTTGCGTTGACTCATCGTGCCTCAACCTTCTCCACTGTCTCCTCCCTTTCCACTGCCTCCAAAGACTCCATGTTCTCCACGGTGTCGGTCCGCTTCCTCCGAATACTCTCCCCGCTCCACACTTTCGTACTCATCTCAAGCTTCGGGTACAGACAGTGACTTCTGTGAGGATGCAGAGGATGAGAGTCTGAACACACCATATGTGTCCAAGACCAAAACCACCGCACGACTTTCCAAGTGCCTCTCACGACTCTTCAAACCTCGCAGCAGCAACTCTCTCTGTCGAGCCAAGAGCCTGGGCACCCCTGAGGCTAAAGAATTAGTGATCGTCCGCTCTAAGAGATCCAATTCTCTGCCACAGCAGGTGCGGCTACGGAACTCTGATTTCGGGTTACCAGTGCCCCCCCTCTCGCAGCTGCAATATGTTTGCTACAGGAGAAGACCCATTCTGAGTAGCGATGATGAGGAAGGACCAACGGGGGCCACTACGCTCAGAGTGGTGGTGTTTGGGGCAGATCATGTGGCAGGGAGGGTTGCTCGTGCCTATGGCAGTCTAAGGAAAAGAGAAAGAGACTGTCCGCACCTCACCAAAGCTTTCAAAATGAAGTTTTTCTTTGTGCCTGTACGTCGGAGTACAACTTCCAGCCAGCTCTTCGTTGAGGAACTCAGGTTCTTCTCTGCAGCTCTCAGCAAGTCCACTGAAATCAGCCATCTCTAGCACTGTGAGTGAAATTACAACACTGATGTTTTGATTTTTTTCATGTACACTAAGGTATGTGTATAGTGACGTGTATGGCTAGGTATCGAGTACAATGCTTTTTCCGATTGAAGTGCCTCGATACCATTGAGTATCAAAAAATTTCCTGTACGTGCGGTATGAAATTTCTATAACTAAGGGGTTAATTTCTTTAACATCAGTAAGCCAATAAGCATGCAGCATGATTAGCTGTGGCGAAGGCATCAAGAAATAACACTAGTTTTCTCCAGTTATGCCCAGAGACTACTTGCCTCACAGACATGAGAAATATGGACAAGGCATATAGGAAGCTTGAAATTATCCAATTCAAATAAAAACAAATAATCTTTGATTACATAATCTAAATAAAAGGTGCATTTCTTCCTAAAGGTGCACGTGCATACACTATGCTGCAGAGATGTGGAGTCAGCAACGTCATCTTCATCTTAAACAATTCAACTTATTAGTGATACCCAGCCCTAGTGAAGTGTGTAAAATAATTGTGTCATCAGCTTAATATACATTTTGCATTCATTAGCTGGTCCACACGGTTGCAACACTGGCCCAGCAGGGTGTTTCATGTCCAAAAGCAATTAAAGAGACAGAAATTTAACAAACTACTGGAGACACCACAGCAATAAACTCCCACATTGATGAGCAATTGCAATTCTAGTTAAACGGATAGTTCACACAAAAATGAAAATTCTGTCACTATTTACTCACCCTCATTATGTTTCAAATCTCTGTAAGACCTTCATTCATCTTCGGACACAAATTAGATATTTCTAATGAAATCTGAGAGCTGGATCACTCCTGCATCTAGTCCATAGGCTTCTTCAGGGATTGAAACTTGCCGGCCTCAAAGTTATTAAAGACATCGTTAAAATAGTCCAAGTGACTACAGTGGCTCAATCTTAAGTTTATCAAATGATCAGAACACTTTTTGTGCGCAAAACAACAACAAAAATACGACTTTATTTCAGACTATTCATTTACTTCTCTCTCTGCCTCAAGTCAGGTTACTAGTTTAATAGCGTAAGCTTCTGTTATTGTACGTCACATGCATCACACACATGACCAGCGTCGGCCAATAGTGAGCCTACGTGTGACGTAGCTCTTACGCCATCACACTACGTTAACTGACTGGAGGCGCATAGAGAAGGAAGTGAATAGTTGAAATAAAGTCATTATTTTTGTTTGTTTTTGGGCACAAAAAGTGTTCCCGTTGCTTGATAAAGTTAAGATTGAGCCACTGAAGTCACTTGGACTATTTTAACAATGTCTTTAATAACTTTTCGAGGCCAGGCAAGTTTCAATTACTCAAGAAGCCTATGGACTAGTATGGAGGAGTGATCCAGCTCTCAGATTTCATCAAAAATATCTTAATTTGTGTTCCGAAGATGAATGAAAGTCTTATGGGGTTGGAGCAACATGAGGGTGAGTAAATACTGACCGAATTTTCATTTTTGGTGAACTGAACCCTTTAAAAAAACAAAACATAATGTTATTGTTAAAAAAAATCTGGAGAGAAATAGTGCAGACATTGGACAAAGATAAAACTAATATGCTTGTGTCTACCACCTGTGCTCGCACACTATCAAATGATAGTGTATATTAAGAAAGGCTATGCTTTCAGCTATGTTCAGAAGTTTTTGCTTCAAAACTTAAGTATACTTAAGTAGGCTTTAGGTTTTATTCATCAGGCTTAAGAAATGACTGACTGCAAAAATATCATCAATTTGGACAGGCGCATATACACCTCAGCCAAATTTCACTTCTCTTCTCAAGTGCTAATTCCTTTTCGGTATACAGAATTTTACTATTTTACACATTCATTCACTAAATTCACCTATAAAAAATTAGGTAGTGACATCTGAATTTGCTTAAAATTAATGAAAAATTCATCAGAGAGTGTGCCTCTCTTCTCCAATTCAGTTGTGTCTTGACTCTTTTGTAAATGTTGTCCCATCTTGCTCACTTCCGTAGCTCTCACCAGCCCTACAGTAAATTCAACTACTAAATTCACTATGATGAAGTTGCAAACACCAAAATGCTCATACTGTTGCCATTCGTGTTTCTCGCTAGCCGCAAACCATGGCTGTAATTATCACTGCGTCAATCATTACAGTTTCACATGTGGTTCCTATATTCCAGACACACTAGAATCACCAATTTCAGGAGATCTACTCCCACATTTAAGTGTGGTTATCTCTCTCAGATCTTTTATTGTGTATGGGCCACATTGCTTAATTGGATATCAAACCACATCTTGATGGTGTTAATCTGGTCTAGATGGTATTCCAGCCTCGCTAAGATATTCTGGTTTCTCGTGATGGTTTTAGTGGAAATTTTAGTCAAATCAGGTCATGCTGGGACCATTTAAAGACAAACTTAGCCAGGTTTGAAGACAGCTAGACTTAAACGTTGTTAGAATAAAGTCCAACACTACTTGTACACACTTTGAAGTTAAAACAAATATGATTTTGTTTTCATTCAGATTCAGTCCAGACATTCACATGTACTATTTTGATACAGAAACATTGGTTTTAATTTATCAACAGGATCTCAGTGTGAATGGGACGGAGGACAGCACCAATGACATAGCTAATCTGCTGGGAATGCTGGACCCATGGTATGAGCGTAACACTCTGAGCCTGCTGGACCTACCCGTTAATGTGTTGTGCCAGGTGACTCTCACGTCTGACACAAACTCATTCACATGAACAGAGAATGCATTCATACCCAAATAATCAGTAAGAAGAACAAACACCAGTTAACCTTTCATTGTATGGCAAACAGTTTTCGGCAGGGTCACACACGCACACAAAAAAAACCACATCCCATAAAGCCATTCATATGAGGAACTTGCGTGTGTGAAAGTGTGTTTTGTATTGTTTTGATTTATCACCATGCCCCACCCCCATCAAATGACAGATGAACAATGTATTTATATGAAGTGTTCTTGCCTTACAGCAAACATCAAAGATTGATTCAGATTTGTCCGAGGGCGCTGCTGAGGGGCGTTTACCGATATTTGCTGACCTGGTGCTCCATTACTGCCGCTATGCAGCCCGCCCTGCCCTCATTCAGCTCTATCAAGCTGAGGTGAATAAAAAAAATGGCATTTCCTCATTCTGTGGCAGTTCCAGTCAAACAATTTAAAGTCGTACCATAAAAAGTTAATAAATAGATCTTTATAATGTTTTTTTTTTTTTTTTTTAATAAACTGTACATTCATAAAAATGTGTTAGTTTCCCTGGAAAAAATAAGACATGCTCTATGACATCTACATACATTTTTAGATGTTTCTTGGTGTTTCAACTTTTGTCTACAGTATTTTATTCATCTTTTCTGGCCTATTTTGTAACTTGCATCTTTTATGACCATAATGCAAACCAATCTTGACTATAGTTGACACTAGCTGGAGGAGAGAGACGGACTGAAGTGTTTATTCATTCTCTGGAGCTGGGCCACACAGCTGGTACAAGAGCCATCAAGGCCATGGGTGAGTGTGAACAAACATCAAGATATAATTTCAGATCTTTGTTTTCTATCAATGGCCAATTTCACATCATTTGATGTTTGCTCAGTATGCTTTTCTTACATAAACTTCTTTTTTCCATGGGTATATTAAAGGGCACCTATTATGCCCCTTTTTACAAGATGTAATATTGGTCTCGGGTGTCCCCAGAATGTATTTGTGAAGTTTCAGCTCAAAATACCCTGTAGTTAATTTATTATAACCATTTGAAAATGTCATTTTGGGGCCTATTTAAAAATGAGCTGTTTTGAGGCATACCACCTTAAATGCAAATGAGCTGCATATCCCCGCCCTGCCTTTGGATGAGGGCATCACTTGCAGACCTATGGCAGTCGGTCTAAGCAGAAGGGGAGAGTGAGAAACGCGCTGTTTTGTCTGTCATTCAGCGTATGTTTGAATCGGAATATATAAATTGTACGAAGAGACTCCGGCAGAATAAACACAAATGAGAATGGACCAGTACAACTCGGTATGGTTATTTAATACATTTATGTACTTTATAGAGTTGTAATCGCGTCCTCTTTGCAAGTATGGATGAGCAACACACACACACACACACACAGACACACAAACACTAACGCAATTTTTTGAAACTACATACACTTTCTGTGATAAAGTTTGCTACGTAACTTACAAGTGAAATTACATTTATGCAGGGACCTGTTACGTCATGTTTACTTGTCATACAGGTGCTTCTGTGGCAAATGTGAGAAGATGGCTAACTTACAGAACAAGAACATATACGCAGTTTTAAATACAATATCTTTAAAAATATATTTATAAACGTGTGGTTACACACTATACAAACAAGGTTTAATTTATGTATACAGACATCCTACGACGACAACAACTTTAGACGCATTTGTTGTTGAATTGGCTGACAGACTGAAATGACTATTTGCTCAAAAATCATAAAATACACTTACTGTTACTGGAGGTGACGGTGGATCGCAAAACAGTAGACGATGATCCACACTTGAGGATTAACTTTTAAGCCACAACAACAGGAATAACCCACGATTGAAACAATGGAGGATGGTGTGTCCAGATCACTGAGGATGGGGTCTATGCCACAACCACACTGTCAATCAAACCCCTTGCTCAATTCTACGTGACAAAGAGCTGAATCTTAGAACAGCTCGTTCTGAGACAGTGCATATGATTTATTGAGATTTAAAAAAAACACACTGGGTGGATTTTTAACATTCTAGTGTGGTTTTGCTCACATACTGCCAACACACATTTATGTTCAAAGTGAATTTTCCATAATAGGTGCCCTTCAAAGCAATCACCAGGACAATGTTCCTTTCTAAGCATATATACACGAAATGAGCTAAAACATTATGACCACATGCCTAATATGCTATTGGTAGACTCTATAAGACCCCTGAAGGTGTCCTGTGGTATCTGGTACCAAGATGTTAGCAGTAGATACTTCAAGTCCTGTAGGTTGCGAGGAGTCGCCGCGTAGATTGAACTTGTTGGTCCAGCACATCCCTCAGATGCTCAATTAGATTGAGATTTGGGGAATTTGGAGGCCATTGCAACATTTTGAACACACTTTTAACGGGTGTACCTGGTCTGCAACAATGTTTTGATAGGTGATGTGTCAAACGGCTCTAAAGTCCATGTGATGTAAAAGAAAACGGACCAAACTACCTTATTCAACTGCTCCAAGGTCCATTTCTGTAGCTGATTAGTCTGCGGCTAGCAGCTCTATACACAGAGTGTGATGCACTGTGTGCTGTGACACTTTCCTCCCAGTGCCATCATTAAAATGTTGTGCGACGGGATAGCCTGCGCTGCCCTCATGCATCGGGTGAGCCTTGGGTGCCCAACACCCTGTTGTCTGTTTATGTTTTTTCAATCCTCAGACCACCGTTGACCAGGAGCAACCACAAGCTGTGGCGTTTCAGAGAAATTCTCATCCAGTCGCCTTTCCCCCTTATCAAAATTGCTCAGATCTTTATTCCTGCAATTTTTCCTGCATTCAACAGATTGATTATGATAACTAATTTGTTTGCTTCCCATCTAATCTACCCAGTCCTTATTATGTGACCTTGCTTGGAGATGACCAATGATATTATTTGCATCACCTGTGACTGGTCATAATGTTTTTGGCATGTACATGCTCACTGTTACTTCTGTTTCTTTGCTATCTTTCAACCCTGGACAATCACCCTTCCATAACTGCCTGCATTTGGAGGTCAAAACAGCACATAACAGTGTATTGAATCGCTGATACGAGTTACGCAAAGGGCTTTTAGTGTGTGTATTGCTCTTTACATGTTGTCATTGTTAGTTCACCCAAAAATGAAAATTAAGTCATTAATTACTCAGCTCCATGCTGTACCAACCCTGTAAGACCTTCGTTCATCTTCAGAACACAAATAAAGATATTTTTTATCAAATCTGAGAGGTGGATCACTCCTCCATAGACTGCCTAAGGGACTGGCTCTTGACGGCCCATAAAGTCATTAAAGAAAATGTTTAAATATTCCATGAGTCTACAGTGGCTCAATTATAAGTTTATAAAGCGACGAGACCACTTTTTGTGCAAAAAAAAAAACATAAATAATGACTTTATTTGACTATTCCATTACTTCCTTATGGGCGCATGCGCGAGAACTGAGATGACGACGTACTTCTTCGACTACTTCTTGTTACCGGCTGCTCACCGCTCAGGAGAATTACCGCCACCTACCCGTATAAGATGATGACCCATATATATAAGGCGCTGACGGATTATCAGGCACACTGTCGTTTTTTAGAAGATTAAAGGCTTTTGAGTGCTCCTTATAGTGTGGAAAATACGGTAATTGAAAGCGTATGTACAGGGCAGATCTTCCTCTGCTTGTAAACAGAAAGTTTTGCGCTTCCAGCTATATCAGCCATAGACTGTAAAGATATCAGCACATCATCTTATATGGTAGGTGGCGGTAATACTCCTAAGCGTTGAGAAGCCGGTAACAAGAAGTAGTCGAAGAAGAATGTCGTCATCTCAGTTCTCGCTGCATGCGCCCATAAGGAAGTAATGGAATAGTCGAATAAAGTCGTTATTTATGTTGTTGTTGTTTTTTCGCACAAAAAGTAGTCTGATCGCTCGATAAACTTATAATTGAGCCACTGTAGGCACATATTTAAACATTTTCTTTAATGACTTTATGGGCCGTCAAGAGCCAGTCCCTTAGGCAGTCTATGGAAGAGTGATCCACCTCTCAGATTTAATCAAAAATATCTTTATTTGTGTTCCAAAGATGAACGAAGGTCTTACGGGGTTGGTGCAGCATGGAGGTGAGTAATTAATGACTTAATTTTCATTTTTGGGTGAACTAACCCTTTAACTGAGATATTTTTTTGGGTAGTAGCAGACCACAAGATCAGATATTTTTGAGCAACGGAAGCAGCTTTAAATTCAGACTAATCAAAAATATTTATACATCATAAAAAAAGGAAGGAGAACTTTTCGTATCCTGTTATAATAGCTGTATTGTGTTTTGCTGTAGTTAAGGTGACTAACTTGACTTCCTTTCTAAAGAATCATAATCTTTTTATTATTTTGCAGGTGCTGCCAGTAAGAGATTTGGTATTGATGGAGACCGTGAGGCTGTTCCTTTGTCACTGGAAGTGACTTACAATAGAGTAAGACAAACCATTCCAGTGTTTTGATTCATGTTAAATGAATATCCATTTTCATTTATCCTCTCTCTTTTTTTGCTTTTACTTTCAGATACATGTCAGTGGCAGAAGTCAGAAGACGATCTCAGAAAAGTCCTGCACCTCCATAAACCTGTTAAAAGCCTGCAGGAATCCTGAGGAACTAGGTAGAAATTAACATTGACATCAGTATAGACAGAACTTTTTAAAACATACACTACCGGTCAAAAGTTTTAGATCAGTACGATTTTTTATGTTTTTAAATGAAGTCACTTCTGCTCACCAAGGCTGCTTTATTTGATGAAAACAAAAATGGCAAACAGTAATATTGTGAAATATTATGACAATTTAAAATGACTGTTGTCTATTTTACTATATTTTAAAATTTAATTTGAAAGCTGAATTTTCAACATCTTACTTTTGCTGATTACACATCAGTTTTCAGTGTCACATGATCCTTCAGAAACCATTCTAATATAAAAACGTTCTCAAAAAACATAAAATGTTGAAAACAGTCGTGTACCATTTTTTCCCCAAAATTCTAAGATGAATAGAAAGAACAGCATTTATTGAAAATATAAACATTTCTAGCATTATAAATGTCTTTACTGTAACTTTTGATCAATTTAACTCATTCTTGATGAATAAAAGTATTATCTAATATCTTTCCCCCAAAAGTAAAAAATAAATTCTTAATGACCCCAAACGTTTGAATGGTAGTGATTAATGTTACATAAGCTTTCCATTTCAGATCAATTCTGTTCTTTTGAACTTTCTATTCGTCAAAGAATCCAGAAATAAAAATGTAAAAAACTGTTTTCAACATGGATAATAATCATACATGTTTCTTGAGCATCATATTATAATAATTTCTGTAGGATCATGTGACACTGAAGACTGGAGTAATGATGATGTAAATTCAGCTTTGATCACAGGAATACATTACACTTAATGATATATTCACAGACTTGATATATGCATAGACTTCTTTTAAAAATATAAAAAATCTTACCGATCTAAAACTTTTGACCGGTTGTGTATGTTGTTTAAATTTTTGTTTAATGAAATGATGACTGAAATTAATTGATATGCTTATGAATTGTAAAATCACTGTTTATGCACTGTACAGTATATACACAGTAAAAATCCCATTCATTTTCACCATAGCGGAATTCACATTTAATGATAACTTTCAAGAAAGACCTACTGTGAGCTACACGGTTTTTAATAAATTGTATATGCTTTAGTTGAAGCCATCAATTATTTATTAACCTTTTTTATTAAATAATTGTGTTTAACTGTGGAGTATACACATACAGTGTACATGTTTCCAATAGATATGAATATTTGCTTGTTCTGCACTCAAATGCTGCAAAAATGATTTTTTTGTGTGCAATTTTGATTGTTAGTGCATGTAAATACAAATCAACCAAATCGCAAGTGCTTCATTTATTTCTTTTTCTTTAGATTCTAAAATGGAGTGTCTTCATTTGACAATGACAGAAGTGCTGAAGAGACAAAACTCTAAATCAAAGAAAGGCTACAATCAGGTGAGCAGGAAGGAAGTATGGGAGAAAACTAAGCTGTGGTTTAAACAGCCCCAAACAAACTTAGTGCAAACACCTACAGTTACTCTCTCATGTGGTTTCTGCAGCAATGTGTAGCAGCCGACAAACAACATTTTTTTTTACCAAGAGCAAACATTTTGGTTTTTATTTACCTGTTTCTGTATGGGTTTACACGACATGGCTGTTGTTTTTTACATCTTTGTGTTTTTGGTGTCAGTTGTACTTTCATTTTTACAGTCCAGTGGTTACTCTTTGGTTCAGTTACACCACACACTGACTGTACTGCATCTTGTTTTGTAATTGATTGAATAAAAAAGATTCAGTTTGTTACAAATATTTGAAACAAATAAATGAAGCATATATACCGAGTATGAAAGTAAACACATCTCTGTTTGCAAGCCTAATGTAAACACCATTCACAAAGCTCTTTTATTCTTGCATAGATTAAGTTCAAATGTTTATGAATGTTAAAGTTATTTGGGAGATTCAAGTTTCAGTATTTTAATGTTTTATTCAGATAATGTTGTTTGTATTCCAGCAACTGACCACAACACAAGTAAAAGTGGATAAGGTTCAGGTTAGCGGAACTTGCAACACCACCTTTGCAGTTTGTCTGGACCAAGATGAGAAGAAAATTTTGCAGAGTGTGACCAGGTACAGTTTGTTTTTGTTGGCTTTTTATGCTGAAGTTTGGCTAAAAAGAAAATATATTTATTTCCTTCCCAGCAGTGGTAGATAGATAAGTGTTTACACCAGTTCCCTGTGTACCAAACACATGACTTTGGCATTGGTTTCACAATTGATCTGTAAAAAGTGTGTTTATACTTATACATATTTATACTTTTACTGGAGTAATCTACTTTAATTAATGTGATTGCACCTTAAAAATATAAAACAAATTCCTGTCATTATTTGGCTTACAATATTATCTCTCTCTTATTAATGCAAATGCTTTTAAACCATTCAAGCACAATAAGACGCAAAAGAGAACACAGTGCTGTACTGATCCTGTGAATCTCCTGTCGGTGTAACACACACGACACGAAAATTTTGCACATTTTAAAGATAAATGCATTAATCTGGTGCACTCCACACGTCATTATGGAACGTTTTCTGGCTCAAAATTAGGTGGTAAAAAAAATCCAGATCATGTGTACACACGAAAGTGTACTGGCTGAAAAAAAAAAAAAAAAAAAAAAACTTTTTGCAAGCATGTTTTTTTTTTTTTTTTTAGGAATTTTAATAATCAGGTAATTAGACTTTATTTACAGTTCATAGGGGCCATATTAACAACAGTGTAGTTGAATAGCATTTGCTTACACAACCAGAAAAATGTGGCTCTATTTCAGATTTTTCAAACATGAACCTTTGGTCTAATAAAACATTGCTACCTAGTCAATCGTTCTCTGAGATTTGTTTTCATGATAATCGAATGTAAAGAGTTTATCTCTAAAAACTGTTTAGCGTATAATGCTAGCACTGGGGGCATTGACTAAGTAAAAAGAAATCGCTAGTTTATACCACTAACAAGGCTCAAAATAGCCCAACACTAACACAGTAACATAATGAGTGTCCATATGCAAAATGAAGCATTGAGAACTTTGTAAGTGTACAGACCGTTTAATAAGAAGATACGTTATAAAGACAGTTCACTTCATGTATACAGACAGGAGCCATCTTAGAATATAGTCTCGATAAGTCAAACCACGAACGTCGTGCTGAGTGAGCTGAACTGTATGAAGTTCAGTGAACTTCTAAACTGTATGAACGGCGTTCGGGGATCGACTTATCGAGACTATATTCTAAGATGGATCCTGTCTGTATACCATAGAGTGAACTGTCTTTATATCTTCTTATTAAACGGTCCGTACTCTTACAAAGTTCTCAATGCTTCGTTTTGCATGTATGGACACTCATTATTGCTCCGTTCAAGACCAGCAAGTTTAAATGCTTTTTCTGATGCCGCCGAAATGCGCAGAACGGTTTGAGAATGGACACAAGCCGTGAACCCGTAGCTGTAACCTTGTCGGTGGAAAAGAGGTATCTAATCATGTGATTCCCTGACTTGAGTTTTGTTCGAGAGGCGGAGGCGGCCGCCTCATAATTGTCTATTCAGCCATCGCTTGCACGGACAAACACTTTTAATAATGCCAGTTTTGTTGAGTATCCTCGCAATCACAGTTAAATGAAGTCTTAAATGAACGTAAAAAGTTGTGGGAAAATGTGTCAACTCTGTCATGTGCTACCTGCCTTAAAGTGACAGCAGCCTAATAAACCTGCTGCTGTTTGTCATTAAAGCTACACTGTGCGATTTTAACCCCTATCTAGTGGTCAAAAGGTATATGACTATCCAGTGAATATTAGTTTCTGTTCCTCTCAATTCCGATTTCGCTTTAACTCCTACGGTGGCCAATGTAGTCCAAGATTAACATGATTTCCTGATCGACCTCGTCCATGAGTGTTAACTCAAACGTATCCGCGAAAGGCGAAGCTTGAATTAACGGGTATGTCCCTCTTTGGCTAATGTACTTTCAAGATGGAGGGCAACATGGCGACCGACATTAGAACCCCTTACCCGTATGTATTTTCAATGGCATATTATACACTCACGAGAATACTTTGTTACTTGAACGAAGTAAATATACATCAATGAGCACATATATTTTTGAAAGAACTAGTCTAAGTGTTTTTAGCTAAGAATAAACTAAAAGAGTTACACGGTGTAGCTTTACGGATAATCAAAGAACATAATATAATCTATATTTAATTCTATAATTCTCATAATTAATTTATAATTTATGCAGTAAAGACTGTGAAGTGTTTAATATCTTGATTCAATTTCTGCATTTTCTTGTCAATGACCTACCTGAAAATCTTAAAGCACTGCTTACAAGGTTGCATGGGTCAAAAACATTTTGCATTTTAACAGGGCAAGCAAAAATCTGAACTTGTCTAACAGGGCCAAGTCTAGTAAATGTTAAAATTGGTAGCTTTCAATTATACTTTAATGTTGAATGGCTAAAATAAATGACTAAAATTAAGAAAAAAATCGATTTCGTAGATACGTCAGTTGCAGTATTGGTATAAATATTTAATAAAGACTTTTTACAAGTTAATGGCTTTTACATTAATTTGGAGATTATATTTATTAAAAGATTACAATGTAAAAATGCAGTATATATAAAACTTCAATGCGATTAATCGCAACTAATTACAGAAAACCTATTAACCCTTTTAACAAATCAAATGAATGAGAGTAATATGATTAATTACTTGGCACATCCTGGAATTAATTAGATTAAATATAATATTATAAATGCATTCAATTGATTAAACATGACAGTTAAACAAAATCTAGTAAATGCTGTTCTTTTAAAAATAATCAAATTTAAGAATACTGCAAAACAACGTATCATTTAGACAAAAATATTAAGCAGCACAACCTTTTTCAACATCATTTTCAAACACGTTTTGCACCAAATCAAATCCACATATTAGAATGATGAATTTCTGAAGGATCATGTGACATTGAAGACTGGAGTAATGGCTTCTGAATATTCAGCTTTTCCATCCTAAATTACATTTGAGAAAAGTTATTTTAAATTGTAATAATATTTCACAATATTTCATCCTTAATTTTGTTTCAGCATTTTTTTTTTTTTTTTTGCATTAAGCTAGCAAAACGGAAACGGACAAATAAGGAACAAAATCATTAAAAATGTTCATGTTTTACTTTGAGATGGAAACTAGCATGCGTCACTGAAAGTGAGTCAGTGACCATCACTGTTTGTCACAAAGAAAAAACTGTTTAATAATTCCATTACCATAGAGACACAAAATATTATATATATATATATATATATATATATACATATATATATATATATATATATATATATATATATATATATATATATATATATATATATATATATATATATATATATATATATACAGGGATGGTCATAAATACATGGAAATGTATGTAAATACTAATACAAAATACTGTGTGGAAATTTTTTTTTTAAATACAAATACAGTATTTTGTATTTTGAAAATACAGAAAATACATGTGAAATTGGCGATTCAGTGCAGGCATCCCTATTAGGCTGAAATCTATCTGGGCCTATTCTGAATGCCAACAATTATTTAGATGTGTGCAACTAGAAACTTTCGTTTTCATTTTATATACCTCTTTCCTTCCCCAGCCCTGTAGGAAATACAAAACTAAATAATAATAATAATAATAATAATAATAATAATTTCAAATATCTTTTATTATGTTTTATCACCATCATTACCTTGCACTCAAAAAGTGAGTGCAAAAAAGTCTAAAAAAAATTATATTTTAAATAACTGATGGTATACTCCTCCAGGTGGTGTGTTTTAGACATCCATCTATTCGATACCCTTTAGCACCACCAGCTTTTCAAAAAGTTTGGGTTTAAGGCGTTGTCTGTGTAGCCTATTGATTAAACCCGCAAAGGAAAACAAGCGCTCTATAGGAGCTGAAGAGGGAATGATTGTGTTGAACCTCACAAACAGCTGTCTAATAAGTAGATACTGGTTCAAGATGTCCAAATCCTTGATGCATGAAAACAGTACCCTGATAAAGAGGTTGACTGGCTCAAAGTATTTTGAGTATTTTGAAAATACAAAAATACTCATCTTAAATGTATTTAAATACAAATTACATTCGATTTTTTTCCAAAGGCTTTAAAATACAAAATAGTATTTTGTATTTCAAATACGTATTTTAAATACATGTATCTGAAATACTGCCCATCCCTGTATATATATATATATATATAAACTAGTTTTGTGGCCAACCACCGGTAAACTTTTTTAATGTATCAGTCATCGGCAAATACTTTTTGGACCCTGTATATTAGTATTTGAATGTAAACTCCATTGAGCACTTCTACAATGCCAAACAACCCAAAATGATTTCTTTCTTTGCAGGTGTGAGGTATTGGTTTGTTATAAGCCAGATAGTTCAACTGATTGGACGAAAGGAAGGGTGTTCACATCTCAGACCCAGACCCTGCAGCCAACCTTCTGCTCTCTTCTTTGTCTCCCTATTGCCACTTTCAGTGGACCTCAGCCTTAAACCCAGAGATCAGGCTTTAACTCAGACCTCCAGCCCAAGAAGCCTCAAGTCTGGTTAAAACATTCACACCAGTTTTTCACTTTCAGTTTCAGGACAACCTCTCAGGACAAAAGCTAAGATACACTTTTGGGTAAAAGTTCCCTTTTATTACATTATATGAGCATCATGTCTATGCACATGTGGGGTTGTTTGCTTCAAACCTCTGAGATTGGGATAATCGGATCAGAATTGTTTTTTTCTAATGGTACATCCTTCTGAATATAATTCGGTGGGCAAACTGAGACAATTTTTGTGACTAACATCTAAATCTGATTATGAGCCAAAATCTGAATCATCCTTTACCAAGGTTTGGTATGAATGGGGATGTTATTACTTGATTTATTTGGAACAAGGCCTGTCCTGTTTCTTATACAACTAGCATGGATTTCTAACTACTAGAATATTCAATAACACTTCAATAACTAGTAATACGGTTCCTTCATTAATGAATAACTACACAAGTACCAATGAGTAACACAATATTAACTATCTAGTAACTATCGTTAATTAACAACAAACTCTGATTAATGAAGTAGTAAGTAATAGCGCACAGAAGAAAATGTTAGTTCACTATTAATTAATCAATAACTACTATTTTTTTAATACTTCTCAGAGAACTACTGAAAAACCTTTATTAACAATCTAGTAACTACTATTAACTAAAAATAAACTCTTATGAATTAGTAAGTAATAGTGTGCAGATGAAAGTGTTAGATACTTCTGTGGGAATTACTAATTATTTGGATTTGTATTAAAAAGTGAAGATTATTGGAACTAAGTAGTAATGACTAAAGTGTTACATGATTTAGTCATGATTTGTGCAACCAAACACTGAAGTTCTTTCAAGCGTTTGAGATTTTTGGTGAACTTTAGTAAACTTTTAAAAAATTTCTTGAGTAACACTTGAGTCATTACTAGTTAGTTCCCGTGGTCTTCACTTTATAATACGGATCCAAATAATTCAGTAATTCCCACAGAAGTATGTATTAACACTTCAATCTGCACACTATTACTTACTAGTTCGTTAATCAGAGTTTTTTTAGGTAATGGTAGTTACTTGTAAATAAACTTTTTCAGTAGTTCTCTGGGAAGCATTAAAAAAATTGTAGTTATTGATTAGTTAATAGTAAAGTACCACTTTCATCTGTGCGCTATTACTTACTAGTTCGTTAATCAGAGTTTCTTGTTAGTTAATAATAGTTACTAGATTGAAAATATTGCGTTACTTATTGGTTCTAGTGTAGTTATTCATTAATGAAGGAACCATGTTCTAAAGTGTTACCGAATATTCTTGTAAAGATACATATTAACCAGCATTCAAATCCAGCACTCTGGACAACTTAATTATTTGTTTGTATATATGACGTAATTATTTTATGTAGCTATCATTAGAATTCTCAGGAAATATATATATATATATATATATATATATATATATATATATATATATATATATATATATATATATATATATATATAAGAATATTCACACATTCATTTACAGTCTTTTCTTTTTTAATTGTTTGTTTAATCCCATTTCGGTCTGACCAGAGAATTGAGACTGTGGAGCCTTAGAATGTCAGTCCTTAAATTCTAATGTTTTCAGTGATTGTTTTTGTATATGTATATTTTGTACATCTTCTCTGTGGTTTTATGTTTGATGTTAAGACTTTAAAAACCATTTGAAACCTGTCTGGTTTAAATACCACTTGTAGTTTGGTTGATTGGCCAATAGAGGTCCTTATAAAGCAGTTGTTGAGTTCTACCTATGTGGACTCTGATGCTGAATGCTAGTGAATAGAAAACCAAGACAGTTCAGTCAGTACACTGTGTAATACTGGCACAGTTTTGTAAGTGAAACAAACTGAAATCTTTCTGTCTGTCTGTATTTCTAAGCATATATGTGTATATTATGTATAATCTAAAATAATCAGTATAACTGTCAAAACAATTTTTTTCTCCTAATTATTTTAAAAACACTTAACTTGTATATATTTTACCAAGCTTATCAAGCAATGGTGTTCAATGTACATATGTATGTTTTTATTAAAAAATTAAAATTCAGCAAATTGAGGGATTTTACTCGCTCTCAGGGCAGACTGTTTTTAAATAATATTTGTTAATTAAAAATTGTAGGTGTATCCCATACTACATGTTGGAAAGTGTGATACAGTAACATGTTGGAAAGAGTGTTGTGGGTACAGATTAATGACCAGTGCTACTGAAATGTACACTGTTATACAAAATGGCGTTTTTTATTATTATTTTGTAATTCTAGCATCCCAGAGAACTAAAGTGGTACTTTTCATGTGATATGTATATTCTTGTGGTGCATACATTGTTTTTATATTTGTACACTGTAATGTCAAATTAAAAAAAAAAAAATATATATATATATATATATATATTAAATAAAATCCCATTCAAATTAAATTACCACTCACAAGTGTTTGTATATGGTTACATAATGACTAAGAATGATATTATTGGCATTTGCCAATTGCCAAGACAGGAGCCTGCCTGTCACATTCTAATAAACCAATCTTTTATGCATTACATGGAGGGGATTTTAATGCGGACTGTCATCACATATTGTACAGACTTTAAATGCTTGCTTTTGGTTTTTCCACTGTGCCCTGCAGTTTTTAGGGGCATTCTTATGATCAAATGTCAAATTAATAACAAAAAATGACACCTCTGCTCTGTCTGCTAAAACAACAGTTTTTCACGTTCCTTTGCTCAGTGTGTTTATGAACTTTTTTATATATAAAACAAAAGTCACAAGATAATTCATTACATTTATTACAAATTTTAAGCATAACAGGTCTTCTTTAAAATACTTTAAAACAAACTTGAGTCTTTGAATTCATACATTTTTGTCTATTAATATAGCATGAGGGCTCTTTCATGAATGCATTTGACAGACTAGAATGGGGAATGTAGACCATACTAGACTAATTTACTTGCAGGAAGTTACACAGTAGTCTCAACACACACCCCTCATCAGGATGAAATTATGTATTTTTTTTTATTTTTTTTTGTGAATGGTCAAATCATTACAATAACATTGATGCTAGAAATTATTCCAAATAATTATTCCAAATAATTTCTCCTCCCATTTTTTCAGCCAGCATTTCTGGGTCTGTATTAGCTACTGGTGCGGAAGGTGGTAGGCTAGTAAATAATAAAAAAGCAGGATATTATGGAGGATACAATATCTAGGCCTTTACAATGTTCCATAAAATAAAAACCACAATTTTAAATATTTTTTTAAAAAGTTTTAAATCTCTCAATGGCATTTTGCCAAAGCCCTGGGTAATTTGTGTGTGAAAAAAAAAATGATTGTGATTTTAACGGTAAAGACTGTTAAAATGCTACAGTGAAAAAAACATTAATTGGTTAGCAGAAAGTTTCCTCACTATACTGCCCTGTAAAGCAAGGCAGTTAACTACACAGAGTGCAGAACTGAGAAAAATGACTTAAAGTTATCCTGTCATCCAGCCATATAGTTGTAGGTAGATGTCCTATAGGTACAGTAAATGTGGCTGTTTTGTTACTTTATATTAGCTTATTCTTTATACATATCAATCCTCATGTTTAATTTGATATTTTATACTGTATTATTATTATTTTTTTTTTTGTATTACTTATCAAAAACGTATCACCATACCAATGGGAAAAGGCAGTAACTACAGATTCTCCAAAAACTATTTTGCCACAACTTGGGATCTGGATGTGTTAGATTTACTGTATTTGAAATAATTGGAACCATTTGTTTTCCTGAACATGGATATACCAAATCTAAACTAATTTGATCATTTTAAGTCAATATGTTCCATCTGGAAGCTGTTCTGGTGCGGAAACAGCTGCTTAAAGTCTCACCTTGCTAAGCTGTATCAAGCCCCAAATGGGGACAATTTATTTTGAATAGGGCCACATTTTTATTTGTGAGTATTAGACTAATTTCTCTATGTACTGCAACAAATTATTATTATATGTACCTACAGGACAGCATCTCTTATCAATATTGATGTCTGTGTATCGTATTTCATTGTACAAGGAATAATTTCAATTAGGTCCATGACAAAGTAATGCATGAATTAGGCTAACAAAATACATTAATATGCACCCTAAGTGAAAATGATGAAAGAAAAGCACACACAAAAATGCAGCCTGGCTTCATAATAGGATAAATATTACAATAATAATAATAGGATAAAAACATATAAGCTTGCAGTAGAATACAATATATTCAGAAGAAGAAACCGTGCAATAAATAAATGCTAAGGAACAGGAACCAATGTGTTTGAGCCTGAGAGCTAAGGAGGCATAAACACCTGCCAGCTGGTTCTGCAGAAGCTATGTGCAGAAGTTTGTTTTTGTTGAAAGCATGGTTGCTTACAACAGTAAAGAGAAAGATGAAAAAACGCCGTGAAAAAAGTACTGAATTTGGATGACATTTTCAGACAACATGCAATTAGGACCATGAACAGATGACTACATTTTGGTGGTGATCCGAACACAGGACATTTGGAATTTGTCTTGCCTGCAGTGCCTGACAGAGGTTCAGTGCTCTCGAGTGCTTTTAACGTTATATTTTCCACCGCTGGTTGGATTATAACTTTGTGAGATCACAACAACAAAATTATGACATGGCGTACGGCGATGATGTGAAGTTATAGGGGATTACAGCTAGGAGCAGGGAGAGGCAGGTCAGCAAAGCTATTTAAAAACAAAGCCTGTCCTTTCGCCAAGCCCCGCCCCCTTAGTTACTGTTGCTACTTCCGTCAAACAAATGGTCAAACACAGCAGCGCGACAGGGTATTCCCGTGCGTGTCAGTGACCCTTTTGGAGCAATACCTCCGCGATATAGAGCTAAGATGGAAGCAAAAGGGGTTCCGATTATGCGGTGGAGTGATTTATTCCAAATATAAAAATAAGAAATTAATGAGACACGACTACTATTGAGGCTAATGCTTACCAGTCTCAAGCAAAATCAGAAAAAACCCAAGACCCAATATATAAACCCAATATTTATTCATTTTGCCTCCGATACAGGAGTACACATTCGCTTTAACAAGCAGGTTGTTCATTACCACAGCAACCGATTGCGGGTCATGCTGAATGCGATTTTTGTGTTTAAAAAGTAACGTTATGCATAAGAGACGGAAAGAGGCAGAGAACCATACATCATTTAAGGTTATGTCTATTCGTTACGATATTGATATATGTTCTGATGTTGTCAAGTGAGCTTCATGCTTTCCCCGTTGCGAGCGTGCACTCCTCTAAACTGTAGTCTACGGTTCTGCACTGCTAACTTACCTGACTGCTGCTCATTTTCCTTGAGAATATCATGGTGTGTTAACAACAACCCTTTAGAAAATTTAAGTCCTTTGTGGATCCTTTTGATCTGCTTTCTCAGTGCTTCTTTGACTAATCTTCAGTCTCACGCACGCTGCACACGAGTTAACCATGTTCGAACACATTTAACTGGGATTAGGGCGTCCACACTGTTTAATACATCTTAGGCACCACTCGGCATTGTGTTTTTGGCTTTGGAAAGGGAAAAAACCAACTTCTCTCAGACAATCTCTCGGGGTATCTTGTGTCCAGATTTACAAACGCCGTGCGCGGCACAGCTTACTGATTGACGGAACAGCTCACACAGTAACGGTTGCTATGATGTGTGATTGGACAATGGCCGTTTTGTGGGAGGGCCGGCGAAAGGTCAATTAGCATACTGCTATCTGAATGGATCTCTGAGAGGAAGTCCCGCCCTGGCGTCAGTCCCAGCCCATCCGTACAAACTCCAAATGGACCTCTAGGTTGAAAAAGTGTCAATCAATGCAAGTGAATGAGAGAAAATAATTATTTTCTGATCCCGTTTGAATTGTGCTATGAATGTAACATATGTTGTCTGTGAATTTTTTATATAATTTCTCATGTAACGAGTTTGACAGTTTATTATGATTCTTTGGCTAGCAGTTGTGGAATAGACATAACAAGAAAGACTAGCTACACGTCGCATATGTGACGTCGTCGCATATGTGATGTCGCCGCATAAACATTTTCCTCCACAAATCACGGTTTTCACCCTATGTTTTCATACGCTCAACTAGTTTGTCCTCTCCCTGAAAGAAGGCGGTGAAGTGCACCAAAGACACAGGCATGTTTAGCGGGATCCGTGTGCTAGTGGGGGTGATGTATATTCAAACACGTCGAAAGAGTTGTAGTCCACAAAGTGCTCTCACACAAAGTCTAACCGTATGAAAATTCTACCCGCTAAATTGTAGCATTCTTTACACGAAACATTATATAAAAAATTCACAGACAACATATGTTACATTCATTGCAAAATTCAAACGGGATTAGAAAATAATTATTTTCTCTCATTCACTTGCATTGACGATTTTTCAACCTAGAGGTCCAGCGGGGTTAGCTGAAGGGTGGGACTCAGCAGCTCTGCTGAGAATGAGGAGAGTCACATGCCGGATTTGGGCGGGGTCTGAGCCGGTTCGGGCATGATGGTGGAGAACTCTGGTTACGTGCAGCGGCAATGCCTTTGAACCCTATGTTAGAACCCACAGAGACAACGAAACACTCCCAGAGTCTCTTAAATTTTCACGCATTTCTATTTTCACGCATTTATCTTTGGCAGGACAGAGACGAGTAAGAATCCAAGAAAAGGAAGAAAGTAAAGCAATGCAAAAAGATGGCGAAAGAGAAAGGGACCTTACAGGAACAAACTCACACTAAGCGCAAAACAGCTGTATTTGGAGAAGCAGCATCAAGATATTGTTCTTTTGCACTAATAACAGTATTATTATTTTATTATTATTACTTATGTTGTCCATGAAACTTATATTGTCCAAATATACATATATTTCAGTTCTGTTCAATAAATATTGTTAAAGGGGTCATGAACTGTTTGGCTTTTTAAATGTTTGTGTTTTGTTGTCTGAGGTCAACTTATGACGTTTTTCACTGGCTTTTACACTCAGAAACATAAAAATGAAATACAGCTATGGGCTATTTTCTTACCTAGTTTTCAGCCTACTTGAAAAATGCTTCGGATTTTATGGCGTATCGCATTGAAGACTAGGAAGTAGAAGTCCAATGCAGTGAGTGGATAACAGTTTTGCATTTTATAATGAGCTTAGACTCTGTCATTTGGCTGAATTGTTTTGAAAACCACTGGAATGGTATCGCCACTCATGCATGTTTCGACCCAGAGTCCGATCCTGAATCGCAGGACAATGAACCAACAGCACCTCGAATACAACGGATACTTGTAGACACACATAATTATTAGATATCAAAGATCTGTAACAATGCAATGCTAGCCGAGTAGATTACTTATTTCTAAAATAAAAATATTACTCACATAAGTGTGTTGCACCACTCCTGTTTGATCCAATATAGAAGGTAACGTCAACTAATCATGTTCCGGTACAACAACGATGTTTCGTACAGATTAACTTTAACCGCAGATGGCTAAATAAAAACTTAATGTTTATTGCTTTTTTAAGTTCATATGTTTTAAGTTATGTACTGTAAAAACTACAATAACGTTTTTTTACCGTAAAATTATGGTTTATTTTTTTTACAGTGATCACAGCTTAATATACGTAGTAGAACAGAATTAGTGGAGGAAGACTGAAAGTGAAGCCTGTTGGTTTTGTGATTTATTGACTTCATTGCAGCTGCCTGCCTGTGGTTTTTCGCTGTTCGTTGTTCTCTCTGTATGTCAGTGTCAAAGTTTCAGTCTGCCCAAAGACATATTTTTTTCTAGAAGAAACCAATTTCGCTTTGAGCATTTTTACTATATATAAAATAGATTTTGATATGTCACAGAGTCCTTTGTTAAACTTGATACATCATTAGAATATCTCAGTATAGTCGAGTACTTTTAGTGCTTAATTATTTGTTGAAATGCAGATTATTGTGGAAACCCTGTATGCTTAACTGCATAAACTGTCCAGTTTACTGATATTGTGATAGTCAGGCAACTGAGTCATGCCCTTTCCAATACAAGCTGCTATTCATACTGTGAGTTTTCAATGTTGCTTCAGTTATGTGATCTCTACCAAAATTAGCTTAAATGCAAGCTAAATGGATGCAGTTCATGCAGAAATGTTTCATTATGTGCAAAGAGCACATAAAATATGGTAAAGGGAAGGCAATCAATATTTCACAAGTTAACTTACAAATAATCAGAGCAAAAGAAGTATGAGAATTTGGTGTGTCTGTAGGAGGGCAGGGCTCCGAGTGCAGAATTCGGCCCAGACCCTGAACACCTGACTTATTCCTGGCTGGGTTTAGGAACCAGACAAAAGTTAGGAGTATGGGTGTGGGGCTTTGAGCTTTTGGGGAGTGATGCTGAAAACTGTTAAGGAACATAGGCAAGTTGACTATATATCAGTCCTTGATTGGATGGATCATTTAACGTATTGAAGGTTTTGGTTGAATGGATTATTACTAAACAATAGACATGGTGATAGACATTCTTGCCAGACAAGAATAAAAAAAGGTAATTTTGTAACAGCAACTTCGATGTCACAGTGTGCTCTACTATATGATCTCAGACAATAGTTGACTTTATTATTGGGCGACTGACCCACTTCACACTTCCCTCGGCAGGCTTGCATAGTCTTTTGGCAGGGTTGCTAAATGTTCATCATGTCAGTGCATATCTGCCTTTTGTCTCCATTGCATTTGGCCAAGATCAGTTTACCCTTCCCCTACACAAACTCATTTCCCAAGCCCAGAGAAGTAGGCCGGCTGATGTTGGCGGTAGGCACTGATCACTGTACACTGCTTCCTTATATTGTCTAGCAGTGAATACAGGAAATTGGAATAATTAATACTCCATAACTGTAAGGGCCAGTTCAATAATAGTTATCTACATTAGGTACTGTAACATAGGCTAACAATGAAAATATTCTAATAAGTACTAAAAGATTTATTCTTCTTAGTTGGTGTTAATTTAAACGTCAACTTTATTAAAACATTTTGAACATTATTAAAAGTTCAACTTATAGCATCATTGTTCTATAATGGTACCTGCCTTTTATTGACTTAATTTGCAACATGACATCATGACATTTGCGTAAACATACATGCCACTTTCAAGTCAAGTGGCGTGTTATCTATACGCATTTTGAGCTATCTGCGTGTATGCGTGTATGTCTACGCCATTAACATCCGAGTGATTCCACGTGTATGTACACGCTGTTAAATGTCCAGAGCGAAACAAAGTAAAATGTGTAGATCTACATCTGGGGAACAATATTTTTTTTCTAGGATGGTAGGGGAAGACTCATAAATGCTATTAACCCCAGTGACGGGTAGGTTTAGGGACGGGGTTGAGGTAGGTCATATATTTAAATATACAGTAATAACGTTAAGTCAACGGCGTTCATAAATACGTTGAAAAGCGATTATGCATGTTGATAGCACGCCAAAAATAGATTTGGCACAATTCTATACACATGCAATTTCATGAGATCAGTCTGTAATTTGTGTTCCATATAGAGAACAAAAGCACTGAGACATTGTTCAAGATATATTGTGTTCCACAGAATAAGTAGGGTCAGGTTTGGAAAAACAAAAGGGGTAAGTAAATGATGACCAAATATTCATTTTTGTGTAAACTTTCCTGCTAGCTTTGGTAATTGGTTCAGTCAATTCTTGCTGTTCTAATAGAAAGATCATTGTCCACTGAGGCGCGTGCTGACTGGAAGGGGTGTTCCTCTCTGTGAGGGTGAAGTGTGTGCCGCCACTGTCCTAGTGTGGGGATTTCCACAGCTCTGCAGGCTATCTTCCCATCTGAAGGTGTGTTTCAGAGAGATATCCTGTTTTGAGAGACGTTTGTAGTGGAGCCGCAAAACGGAACAGAAGTCCCTGTTTTCTTTCCTACTGTTTTTTTTAAGTACAGTAAGCTTTAGTATTTAAAAACACATTGCACTGTTTCTATAGGTCTCCAATAAAATAAACTTGTTTAAACAAATTTGTGACGATGACCATGTAAATTCCACAGACACATCGGATTTCCTTGTTTTCTTTGAAACGTGCAAGTCTTTGGAACATTGTCAAATTATGATGGTTAACATGATCATCAGGTTTTACACAAATGGTGTTGTCAGTTCATGCTGCTGTGTTAAGAGCAACACACTCTGATATTCATGTTAATCCTTCAGTTCCACATTTCAATCATATTATTTTGCTGGCAAGAGAAAACAATATTATAATATATATATATATATATATATATATATAAATATAGCTGCGAGCAGCGATTGCCGGGCCCAAGCCGGTGGCACGCAATCCCGGTGCCTCAGTTACCTAAAGGCACCGGGATGGCGTTACTGCCGGCTTTGGCCCTCCATCGCTGCTCGCAGCTATTATTTATATATATATATATATATATATATATATATATATATATATATATATATATATATATAAAGCCGGTGGCACCGCCACCTTGGTGCCTTTAGGGTTATTCTGCACAACGTGCAAAAACGTAACCCCTGCTTTGGAATACATACTAGTATGTATTCCACAATTGGAATACATACTAACATACTAGTCAGAACTGAATAGTTGATATCTGAATGACAGATCACCATAGAAGTCAATGGAAAAATGTGACTAGTAACAAAAGAATAGTTACTAGTCACCATTGAAATAAGTACTAGTGTCTAATGAATAAGTACTAGTATCTATTTAATAGGTACTAGTATCTAATGAATAAGTACTAGTAACTAATTAATAAGCATTGGTATGTAATGAATAAGGACTAGCATCTAATGAATAAGTACTAGTATCTAATAAATAAGGACTAGTGTCTAATGAATAAGTACTAGTATCTTTAAAAAGGTACTAGTACTTAAAGAATAAACACTAGTATCTAAAGAAAAGGCACTAGTATCTAAAGAATAAGCACTAGTAGCTAATGAATAAGTACTAGTACTTAATGGAATAGATACTAGTATCTAAAAAATAAGTACTAGTAGCATGAAAATAGAGACTAGTAGGTTAAAATGATTAAATGTTAAAACGGCTTGCCATACTCTATCTGTCGTTTCGACTAGTCACAATTACGTTACAGATACCTTAAATGATAATACAAACTATCCAAAATGTAATTACGACTAGAAAGACGTTGTTGATATCTACAATGTTAATTACGAATAGTCAAACTTAGCTTTTAAATGTTAAAAGGGCTTGCCATACAGAAGTGTAGGCTCAGAGAGACACTCAACATTTTCAAACCAAAATATCTGACTTTCTGTGGGTCCTAGCTCATGAGTGTAAATTAGAAAGTTGTCCGGCTTGAGGAGAATATATGAATATATGAAACGATGAGATCAACATGTGTACTGAGTTTCATATTATTACATGCAAGCGTGTTTGATTTATGGACCAAGTTTTTGGACCCCGTTCCAGGGGGTGCTGTCTAGCCCCCTTGCCACACCCGGGTACCATCTTCAGCCCGGCTCTGATGGCTGTGGGATCTGACCTGTGTGCAAAGTTTCAAGAGTTTTCAAACCCATTAAGGGCCCCAAAAGCCGCTAAGAGACTCAAAATCACCAAAAAAAAGGAATGTTAAAGTTTGATGCGTTGCTATGGCAACATTATCTTAGATATTGAATAATGCTTTCACAGCTCTTCATCTGGCGTGTGTTTACATTATACAGATGAAGTTTGAAGCAAATCGGGTAAAAGTAAGAGTGTGATTTCAAAGCATTTTGAAAGTGAAACACTTTCTGCTGCCAGTTGGTGGCGCTATATATTTGACTCACAATAGTCACATCCATGTGATCGGCCTCTTACAACGAACACACTGCTGAAGTTTCATCAAGATCAGTTAATGTATGCAGAAGTTTTAACACACTTCCTTTTTGATTTATTTACTTACTTTTTTGATTTATGGACCAAGTTAATTTAATTAATACACTAATTATATAAAACTATTGTCAATGCACTACAATTAAACAGGTTATATGCCTTTACTTATAAAAAAATAAAAATAAAAACTTATTTAAAAAATACCAGGCTTAAGAAATGTATTTACTTTAGCAGGCCAGACACACAGTGAAATGATTAAGCCCCCTCCCCCTACACACACACACACACACACACACACACACACACACACACACACACACACACACACACACACACACACACACACACACACACACACACACACACACACACACACACACACACAGGCAAAGAGACAGACCAAGGCTTAGAGAGAGCATGATCATATTCAAACTACAATATCTGACTTTCTGTTGGTTTGAGCTTATTATTGTTAATTAGAAAGTTGTTTGGCTTGAATAGAACAATATACACGGCAAGTTTTGTAACTGTCAGTAAAACTAACCAAGTTATAACACACTTTATGTGTCCCTTTTTAGTCAAAAAAATCCGCCACGGCCAAACCGTTCGAGATATCACAAATCCGTCCGGAATTTAGCATCCTCAATGTCTTGACTTCATGCACACCGAGTTTGGTGGTGATTGGTAACAGCATGGGTTGTAATTTGATGTTTTTCTAGGACATTTATTTAAAAAAAAAAACATAATTCCCGACTTCCGTTTGAACTGTCGTAAAACTTAGAGCACGAAAGTTGTTTGGCCTGATGTGATCTATGAGTGTACCGAGTTTCATATTAATCCATGCACGTGTGTTTGATTTATGGACAAATGTTCGAATCCCTAAAAGAATGCATCCTAAAAGAATGGTAAAGTTTGATGCGTCGCCACGGCAACAGTTTCAAAGATATCAAGAATCCATTCATAGGTCTTCATCTGCCGTGTATTTACATTATACAGATGAAGTTTGAAGCAAATCGGGTAAAAATAAGAGGGTGATTTCAAAGCATTTTGAAAGTGACACACTTCCTGCTGTCAGTTGGTGGCGCTATAACTTTGACTCACAATAGTCACATCCATGTGATCGTCCTCTTACAGCGAACGCACTGCTGAAGTTTCATCCAGATCAGTTAATGTATGCTGAAGTTATGACACACTTCCTGTTTCACGTTTCTCGCCATAGTTTCGTTTCCTCGCCACGGCCAAACCGTTCGAGATATCAAAAATCCCCACGCAAACTTTCATCCTCAATGTCTTGACTTCACGCTGACCGAGTTTCGTCGAATTTGGATCAGAGCTCTAGGAGGAGTATTTAAAAGTTCATTGGGTGTGTTTTACAAAAAAACCTCAATAGCCGACTTCCTGTTGGGCTGGGGTAAAAAGTAAGAACGTGAGGTATAAATGAAATTCTGCTATCGACATGTGTACCAAGTTCTCTATCGAGAGGTTCTCTCGTATTGCGTAAGCTAGCTTACGCTACGGGAAAGATTCTTCTTTGCCGAACAATTGAAGCCAAAAATTTTTATAATTTGTAATCATTGTCAACGCACTTCTCAGGTGCAGGACCTAGAGCGGGCTAACTAGCAGGCTCATTGGTTCGTTCCTGGGAAGTGCTCAAACCAATCGGAGAGCGGCGCTGAACCCGCGCCCAATGAGCGGACGACGCTCGCTTATTACGTCAAAGCCCGCCGAAAGGGGCGTGGCTTGAGTGTATATAAGCACTCTCCGTGGTTTGGAACAACGATTCATTTTGATTCAGCGATCTAATCGCCTGCCGTTGCAAGACTGAAGCCGTCGTCGTGACAAGGCACCTTCTAGCAAGCAAGAAGCCTGAAGAAGCCGGCCCCTGCCACCTTCAGCCGCCTCAGCGAGCTAGCGCCGTCCGACGACTTCCACTTGCTCCATCACAAAAGAGCGTGAGCGTCTTTTTAAAGATGTCTCGCATTTCCTGCGGCTCATGCCGCGCACCGCTCGAAGACGGAGACCGCCACCTCATCTGCCCTCTCTGTCTCGGGCTTGAACATGCGGAACTCGCCCTCGCCGATGGAGGATGCTCTCTCTGCGAGGCGCTGACAATGTCTTCCCTGCGGGCAAGACTCCTCACCGTTAAATCCGCCCAAGCCGCGCCGCCTCTGACTTCTCCGCGGAAGAAGAAGCGCCGCTCTCAGAGGCCGCCGGAACCTGCGATGGCTGTGTGTGGGCCGCAGCCGCCGCCCGCCCCCGACCACTCTCTCTCTCCACCCGAGCTGGACCCCCCATTGCCGCCGAGTGGCCGCTCTGCAGCGTCCCTCGACTCTGAGGAAGAGAAAGAGTCGCCTTCGTTGCATGCTTCTAACAGCCACGAATGGTCTTCACTGGGCTCTTCGGCGTCATGTTCCGTGGGGACCCGCTCCGGCATCGAAGAGGACCTAATGCGCCTCCTGACTCTTGCCGTCGAGCGTCTGGGCCTCGACTGGTCTCGGTGGACGGAGCCACCGAGAAGGGCTATACAGCGATGCCGCCCGTCGAAGATCTGGTCGCCGCTCACTTGTGCTCCGCCCTCCGCTGGATGGCGATCCTCCCCTGAAGCTTCCTTCTAAAGCTTGCAGAGCGTCCTCTACCTTCCACACCCGCGCCTATGCAGCCGCTGGCCAGGCCGCTGCAGCGCTGCACTCCATGTCGGTTCTCCAGGTGCTGCAATCCGACCTGTTGAGTGACATAGCGCAGAACAAGAGAGAAATGAACGGCCGTGCGCTCAACGACTTAAGATGCGCTACGGACCTCTCCCTTCGCGCCACCAAAGCTGCCGCTCAAGCGCTGGGAAGATGCATGGCCATCCTCTGTGTCGCCGAGAGACACTTGTGGCTCACGCTCACGGACATGAGCGAAGCTGAGCGCGCTGTCTTCCTCAACGCGCCCGTCTCACCCTCTGGCCTCTTCGGATCTGCCGTCACGGGCATCGTGAGAACGCTTTTCCAAGGTCCAGAAAGCCACCCAGGCCATGAATTTGCTTCCTGCCTCGCCGCGGTAACACTTCTGCAGGCCGCTCTCGTGAGCCCCCTGCCAGAACGCCTCAACAACGCCGCCCGCCCATCCCCAGCACAGGCAGAGCGGCCGCCCTCGCTCATCGCTCCGACAGCCGACGCAGACAGGCTCCCCAAGCGCCCCGCCCCAAGGTCACGCTGAAGCCTGATCAGCAGAAGTCCGCCTAGCACTTCTGGGGAAAAGACGGCTTCTTCCGCCGCGGCCGGACCGCCGTCAAAGTTTCACCCTCTGTTAGTCCCCGAACCTTCGCCGACTGCAGCAGCGAATCTCGCCGAGAACAAGCCGGTGACTCGACCCGCTTGCGAGCGACAAACAGCCGTTTTCACGGCTACCCAGAGAGTTCACATAAAGAGCATAAAAGCCTCAAGTGTAAAAAATGTGACCACAAGCACGTGTTCACTCACACTTTCTCCCGTGCCCCCCACAGAGTTCACTCCCACTCAGCGGCCTCCGTCCGCTCGAGTAGCAGAAAGCATAAGCACGCCCTCAAGCAGCGCGTGTCCCCCCTCTGCTCGCTCTGTATCACGGCCCATAAGCTCCTCTCTGAGTGCAAATCCCGTTGCCACACACAGTTTACACGAGCACACACACAGTGTCCAGCCCGTTACATGCAGCAACCGGGACAGCACGGCCATTCAGCCTCTAGCAATATGCTTCAAAGCGTGGGAAGCCATTCCCGGCATATCCCCGTGGGTACTAAGCATTATAAAAGACGGCTACCAGTTACAGTTTCGCCGCCGCCCGCGCGTTCCGCGCCCGGCCCCTTTCTGTGGTCAGCCCAGCTGCCGCGAGCACGCTCCGCACAGAAATATCGAAACTGTTAACAAAAGGCGCGATAGAGAGAGTCCCTCCACCCATAACCGAGCCGGGGTTTTACGGCCGTTATTTTCTGGTCCCCAAGAAAGACGGCGGCCTCAGGCCGATTCTAGACCTCAGATTTCTGAACAAAGCTCTCATGACGAGATCATTCAGAATGCTGACGGTCAGGAAACTCCTCGCACATGTGCGCCAGGGGGATTGGTTCATCTCCCTAGATCTGAAAGACGCTTATTTTCAGATTCAAATACACCCTCGTCACAGGCAGTTTTTACGCTTCGCCTTCGAGGGCCAGGTTTATCAATATGCCGTTCTCCCGTTCGGCCTTTCCCTGAGCGCCACGCACGTTCACGAAATGTATGGACAGCGGCGCTCGCCCCCCTTCGAACCCAGGGATGCGCATTTTGAATTATTTGGACGATTGGCTGATACTAGCACGTTCCAAAACAGAGCTTCTGTCGCACCGTACAGCTCTTCTCGCTCATCTGGAAGCGCTGGGCCTCTCTGTCAACTGGACAAAGAGCGTTCTCCAGCCCAGTCAAACTATCTCTTTTCTGGGGATAGACCTGGACTCTACCACTATGAAAGCACGCTTATCCGCTCAGCGCACACGCCGCTTGCAGCGTTTCAGCCGCTTCGTTCCAGATGAATACCCGCGTTCCGGTGAAAACCTTTCAGAGAATGCTGGGTCACATGGCCTCAGCTGCAGCCGCGCTACAGCTAGGTCTTTTACATATGCGCCCCCTCCAATTCTGGCTAAAGACCCGTGTACCCCGCGCGAGTGGACCACGGGCCGCCAGCTAATCAGAGTCACTCAGGCATGCATTTCTGCACTACAGCCTTGGACGGTGACCGATTGGTTTCAACGGGGCGTCACGATGGGGACCTTCTCTCACCGGAAGGTAATCTCGACAGACGCATCCAACACAGGCTGGGGTGCGGTCTGCGAGGGCTCACCGGCCTCTGGCCGATGGTCGAATCGGGAGACCCCATTTCACATAAACTGTCTCGAGATGCTCGCGGTCGAGTATGCACTGTTGCAGTTCCTCCCGCGCATCCAGGGTCACCACGTCCTGACTCGTTCAGACAACATGACAGTGGTATCCTACATCAACCGTCAGGGCGGGGTCAGATCCAGGAATCTCTTCCTGCTGACACGCCGCATTCTAGTTTGGTCCCAGAGTCATCTGCTCTCGCTCAGAGCGACGCATGTCCCGGGACACCTGAACGACGGTCCAGACATTCTATCCAGGAACCTTCTCTCTCCAGGAGAATGGTCCCTGAATCCTCTTACAGTCCAGTCACTGTGGCGCCTTTTTGGCAGAGCGGAGATAGATCTCTTCGCGACAGAAGAGAACTCGCACTGTCCGATGTCTTCTCGAAGAAAGAGGGACGCGTTAGCGCTAGAATGGCCATCCCGGTCAGAGCAGATCTCCTCTCTCAAGCCCGCGGCACAATCTGGCATCCCCACCCGCAGCGCTGGGCGCTTAATGCATGGGTGACTAAGCGATTACACGTTGATTTGCCAGAGGGAGTCTTGAACACGATCAAACACGCTAGAGCGGCATCTACCAGAAAGTTTCTATGCCAATAAATGGTCTGTATTTTCAAAATGGTGCACCGAAAAGAATTTGGACCCCCTTAAGTGTGAGGTCTCTTCTTTGCTTTCCTTCCTTCAAGATATGCTGGACAAGGGCAGAACCCCATCCACCCTGAAGGTTTATGTGGCAGCCGTCGCGGCCTTCGTTTGTCCCCGACGCGCCCAGTCTATTGGCAAAGAGCGAGCTGGTTATCCGCTTCCTCAGGGGAGCCAGGAGGATGAACCCCCTCGCCCCCCTCGGTGCCGGTTTGGGACCTTTCAATAGTCCTCGAGGCCTTGAAAGCCCCCCCTTTCGAACCGCTCGAGTCTATTGACCTCAAATATCTCTCCCTAAAAGCCGTTTTTCTGATCGCTCTTGCCTCAGTTAAACGATAGGCGACATTCACGCGCTCTCTTCGAACGCGTCGTGTCTCGAGTTCGGCCCTAACGACTCCGTCGTCATTCTCAAACCCAGACACGGATATGTGCCTAAGGCGATTGGCACCCCATTTAGAGCACAGGTGATATCCTTATCGGCTCTGCCCACCTCTGATAGCGAGCCCAATGCCAACCTCCTCTGCCCGGTCCGGGCGCTGAGAGCGTACATTACACGCGCTGCCACGTTCAGACGTTCTGACCAGCTGTTTGTGGCGTTTGGGGGACGCACAAAAGGCTTGGCCGCTTCTAAACAAACACAATCCAGATGGATAGTAGACGCTATCGCCTCCGCCTATGCGGCTGAAAATCTGCCTTACCCGCTCGGCGTCAGGGCTCACTCCACTCGAGGCATGGCCTCCTCGTGGGCTTGGTCCTGGGGTATTTCTATTCATGATATCTGTGTGGCCGCGGGCTGGGCTTCCCCGTCCACCTTTATCAGATTTTATAACTTGGAAGTACCGGCCTTACAGGCTAAATTACTAGCGGTCTAACCCGCGCAGCGTCTAGCCACGCTTTATGGGGAATCCTTCAACCGGCTAGCCCCTTGATCTTCCCCTCCATTCTATGGAAACTTCCTATACTATGGCCCGCTATGCCGGCCGCCTCTTAGGCCTCATATTCTCATATAAACGGCTTCTGCCCTTTATTATTGTTTCTCCACTATTGCTCCCTCCACCCTCCCGGGGATGCTTGTGGTGACTGACCGGGCACGGCGTTGACCAGGGGTTCCCGTAGCGTAAGCTAGCTTACGCAATACGAGAGAACCTCTCGTAAGAGAACGAATCGGTTACCTAACGTAACCTCGGTTCTCTCTAGATGAGGGAACGAGTATTGCGTTCCCGGCCATGCCCGCTCTAACAGCGATTCGCTTCATCACTATAAATCGTTGTTCCGAACCACGGAGAGTGCTTATATACACTCAAGCCACGCCCCTTTCGGCGGGCTTTGACGTGATGAGCGAGCGTCGTCCGCTCATTGGGCGCGGGTTCAGCGCCGCTCTCCGATTGGTTTGAGCACTTCCCAGGAACGAACCAATGAGCCTGCTAGTTAGCCCGCTCTAGGTCCTGCACCTGAGAAGTGCGTTGACAATGATTACAAATTATAAAAATTTTTGGCTTCAATTGTTCGGCAAAGAAGAATCTTTCCCATAGCGTAAGCTAGCTTACGCAATACTCGTTCCCTCATCTAGAGAGAACCGAGGTTACGTTAGGTAACCGATTCGTTTCATATTATTACATGCAAGTGTGTTTGAGTTATGGACCAGGTGTTCGGACCCCGTTCCAGGGGGCGCTGACGAGCCGCCCTGCCACGCCCGGGTACCAGCTTCAGCCCGGCTCTGATGGCCAGCGGGTTCTGACCCGTGTGCAAAGTTTCAAGAGTTTTCGAGCATGTTAAGGGCCCCAAAAGTGCCCGAATAGTCGCTAGAAAAATAATAAAAATAAAAAAAAAAAAAAAAAAATAATCGGAAGGAAAACAATAGGGCTCTGCGCCCTTTCAGGGCTTGGGCCCTAATCATGGAAGGAAAACAATAGGGCTCTGCGCCCTTTCAGGGCTTGGGCCCTAATTAAATTAGAAAATGCAAAATCAAAGCATTTTCACATTTATCAAGTGCATCAGTTATCTGAGGTAGTAAGTTCTCAGAGGAAGTGCAAACTAGTGCAGCACAAGGTCACCTGGTGAAGTTCATCACAAGTTTTAGCTTTTTACCTGCACTGACTGAATAATTTAATTATTTAGCCAAAATCTTTAAGCATGCCACAAGCATTTTTTTTTTATAATATACACTAAAAATGTAACGGAAGGAAATGTAAACTATATTATGCTTTGCTTAACATTAGCCTACACTGCGTAGTCTGTAGGACTAAAAATAGCATCCAGAGGAAGTGGCTGTTGTTCCTGTTACAGAACTTAGAACTCTAGTCTCAAGCCCAGATGAGCCCACTCTTTGAACAGGACTGTATGCATGCTTCACTTGCTAAAAAAGATGCTATGCAGATGCAGGGCTGTGAGTTACGTCAGATTTCATCTCCTGAGACATTGGAAAGTCTGCGGCAGTGAAGCTTGAATGAGTGGGGGCAGTGATATACAGGTAGGCTACTGCACTGCACACACACTAACAAGGAACAAGCTCTTGCATTAACCTGTTATCCACTCTTTCTACATCTCACTAGCATAGCATACATGGCACGCACACGCATCAAGCCACTGTTTCCTCCCACATTTTTTCATTTATCTTCATTTTTTTATCTTTTAGCAGGCAATCGTCATCTTGTGTGTCGTTAATTACTACACAGAGTTGTTTTTTTCAATTGTTTTAGCATGCTGTTCATTAGGCCTAATGTTTGCACATATTTGTATGCATGCATTTATGCTTTTCCTTTGCTGTATTTGAATCATTTTTTTTTGTGTGTGTGTCTATGAATAATGTGGGCCATTGTCATGACACTCATTTTTGGGTAACACTTTACAAAAAGGTTCATTGGTCAACAAATTAGTTAATGTATTTACTAGCATGAACTAACAACAAGCAACACATTTGTTACAGTATTTATTAACCTTCAATTCATTTCCTGTTTACACTTCTGGGCTTCGGGGTCAATACGACCCCAACAATTGATTGAGTAATTGTACAAAAAAATATACATTTTTAATAATACAAATAATCTTTTTTTTGTTTGTTTACTTCATATCTATTCATTAATGCTGTGTTTTTGGATATATAAAGTACTTTTGTATCCATATACCACACAATTCCTCAACTACACCATGACCATTACAGTAGGTAGACAACCAGAATGTGGTTTTTACAGCCGCAGTTTTGCCGCGGCAGTAAAAGTTGAGGTGTATTTGCTACAATCAAAAAAGGGGCGCTTACGATCATAGACTTTGAAACGTGTCCGTTTTTTGTGTAATCTACAGCTGTGCCGCGACTCTTTCAGAGAAAGCTGGTAGCAGATTAATTCAAGTGAAACGTAGTTAAATTAATTAATTAATCACAATACTGAAATTAAATTGAAAAAATAATGAAACCTTAAAACAGTCGAAACATATTAGGCTACATCAATGAGGCTTTACAATCGTATAAGACATGAGAGCATTAGCAGTCTAACGGTAGCTGTGTGGTTAACGCATCATCCTCAACTTCATAGACCTCCTAACAATGTGAGATCGAACCTTGTTACATGCTGTTGGCCGACAGCTTTTATGTTTTACCGTTCTTGAAGCTTAAATGGGTAGCTATGTATTAGAGAGTTTATTAACTGTTTATTTACTTAAAGTGTCAGACATAATTTGCCACTTCTCATTGAGAGCTGAGGTCGCAGATAAATTCAAGGTTAACACTGTAGCCTGTACTTGGGGACGGGTGGGACATGTCCCCACCACTTTTTGCCAGGGTTGATATTGTGGCATTAGCATTAGCATATGAAATGTTATTTTTTTATGATACATTGCATTAATGCTCTTTTGGTGTTTTTTGTTTTTGAAGAAATGACACATGAATAAATTATATTTAGTTTTTTTTTTCTTTCATATTTACCATTCATTTTCAATGTGGGGTCATATTGACCCCGAAGACCAGGAGTGTAAACAGTTTTTTGGTAACACTTTACAATAAGGTCCATTAGTTAACATTAGTTAATGTATTTACTAACATGAACTAACTATGAGCAATACATTTGTTACTGCATTTGTTCATCTTTGTTAATGTTAGTTCATGAAAATACAGCTGTTCATTGTTTGTTCATGTTAGTTCACGGTGCATTAACTAATGTTAACAAGATTTTAATCAAGTATTAGTAAATGTTGAAAATAACATTAACAAAGATTAACAAATGCTGTATATGTGCTATTCATTATTAGTTCATATTAACTAATGTAGTTAACTAATGTTAACTAACGAACCTTATTGTAAAGTGTTACCGTTTTTTTTTGTGTGTGTGTGTGTATAGATAGATAATGTATGAAAAGTCACAAAATCTTTTTCCACTGATATGAAGGGAACCTTTTTTTTGTTAAGTAAAATTCGATTGGGGTCATATAGACCCCATGACCCGATTGAGGGTTAATCTTTGTTTGTTAATAAAAATAAAGCTGATTAACCGATTTTAATAATGTATTAGTAAATGTTTAAATTGATATGAACTAATATTAATAAATGCTGAAGAATATTGTTCATTCTTAGTTCATGTTAACTAAAGTAGTTAATTAATGTTAACTAACGAACCTTATTGTAAATGTTACCCATTGTTGTCAGTATAATTTAGCCACAAATACATTAAAATTTGACTTAAACACAGCTTTTAAGAATGTTTTTGTAATGAGCATTAATATAGGTTAGTATTGCTACTGGCCTTTTATTTGTCATTGACCCTCATCTCCACACCTTCTTATCTTAGTTCTTATCTTAAGTAAGACTGAACCTAATGTGAAAAAGAACAAGCAAAAGTGTAACTTTTTTTCCCCCTGGGCTGGTAGCCTACTAAAAATATCCCAGCCGTGTGTGTTGTCCGCCCACACATTTATGGGGGCAGGATGTGTGTCAGGTCCTGTCATAGACTGTCTCTGAGAGTGAGGGCCAAGTGAGCGACAGGAAGCCTGTGGTTCAGCGAGCTGCTTTCTGTGCTGATACAGCGCTCTTGACCCTGTTTCTCTTCACTTGTTCAATGGCTTTATGTGCAGGATCAGGGGCTTAATCTTTGCACGCTGGTTTTGCCGTTCTGCAGCGCTTAGGCTTATGCAGACCGCACATGCAGATGCATCACGTTGTTTGGCTGGATGTGATAAAGTTCAGCCTGAGCTTGTCCAAAATCGGGTTTGATGTGTTGTTCGAGTGTATTTGCTAATTTTATCATTCATATTACAGAGTACTTTCCCTTCAGTTTGTCCACACACCCACTCTGCGCACTTCTTTCACACATTTCTCCCCTAACCTTCCTTGTTAACTTTCCTCTGCCTTGCCTCTGTCAAACTTTCTCTCTCTTTCTTGTCCCTCCCTCGCGTTCACTCAGCTTTGAGTCAGAGTTGCATTTGTCCTCAGTAACAGCCACAGCAGTAAGAGGAAGTGTTACATAGAGTGCTGCTCTCACTCTGACTGTCTGGCCAGCACAAGGGTTTTATACATGTGCCAGATGTAGTCCATTAATATACTTACAAGGACGAAAGGTAAGTCAGTAAACTTTTTTTTCGCTTGAAGTTCAACGGTTTATTTCCCTAACAGAAAGTTGCAGCTCACCGGAGGTAGCCTGTGAAATGTGACTGAGTTCAGCACTGAGAAACCCAGCTATCGGAAAAAATTGCATAATTTTACATGTGTGTCGGCCACTGAAAAAGGCTCCTTTGTTTAGTTCCAGTTATTTATTTTACTGTTCAGTTCTGACTTATGGACGGCTACTACTGTTCACTGTAGTTCACTGCTTTTTCATTTCCTCACTCTTTTTCTTGGAAGTAGATTCTGTTGTGAGTTAAAAGTGTTTCAGAAGTGGAGTTAGTTGCATTCCGTTGCTGGTCAGTTGTAAACCATATCTGAGAGGGTGAAATGAAGAGGAAGTTTTATTGTGTAATAATCAGCTGTGGGTAAAAGTGCACCTGAGTCTGTTAGGCATGATTGTGTGTGTGTGTGTGTGTGTGTGTGTGTGTGTGTGTGTGTGTGTGTGTGTGTGTGTGTGTGTGTGTGTGTGTGTGTGTGTGTGTGTGTGTGTGTGTGTGTGTGTGTGTGTGTGTGTGTGTGTGTGTGTGTGTGTGTGTGTGTGTGTGTGTGTGTGTGTGTGTGTGTGTGTGTGTGTGTGTGTGTGTGTGTGTTTGCCTTTTGGTAAACAGCTTTAACTATCAATTACAGTAAAGAGTTCACTGTTAACACAGAGTGCAAATTATCATGCTCAGAATAACATGTTACCTACTGTGTTTTATAAGCTGAACAATAATTAAAGTGAGAAAACTCTCGGCATCATTGAAGAGTGAGTCACATTAATATGACCAGCATGTTAAAGGGTTATTTTAGGAAACCATTTATTCATGCTCATGTCATTCCAAACCAGTATTTCATTTGCCTGTGGAACACAAAAAAAAAAAAAAAAAAAATTCTTGTTTAAAAAAATTCATACAATGAAAGTCAGTCAGGTCCAATGTAGTTTGGACCCGTAGCGTCATTCAAAATATGCTCTTCTGTGTTCCGCTGAAGAAATAGAGATACATGAGAGTGAGTAAATGATGATTTTTGAATGCTTGAATGCTCTTTAGTAAATATTCAATGTATAGTGTTCTTATTTTATGATTTTATGCAATATTGTTCTGTATAATTTGTGCTTTTCTTTGTGTCAGCAGTCACAGTGGATTTCTTTTTACCTCATTATGTAAGGACCAAGCTACATTATGGCATCTTGGAAAAATCCTAGCAGTATTAGTATGGACTCGGCAGGTGAGACGTACGCCTTTTGGAAAAACTCATAGTCTATTATAAATAAGAATAGGTACTTTTTGAGAAATGTTTATGTTTATAATTGATTATCCATTTGTATCCATTTTAAATGTACACTACTATTCAAATGTTTGTTTTTTTAAGATTTTATTTTTTTTTTTAATTTTTTTTAAAGAAGTCTCTCATGCTCACCAAAAAACAATATATATATATATATATATATATATATATATATATATATATATATATATATATATATATATATATATATATATAGTAAAAACAAGTCATATTGTGAAATATCATTACAGTTGAAAATGACTGTTTTAATATATTTTAAAGTGTAATTTATTCCTTTGATGACAAAGCTGAATTTTCTGCAGCCATTACTCCATTCTTCAGTGTCACATGATCCTTCAGAAGTCTATTCTAGTCTCAATTAAAATGTCTTATTGTTATTATCTATGGTTATTATCACAGTTTAAAACAGTTTGATCAATTGAATGCATTCTTGCTGAATGAAAGTTGTAAATTTCTTTTTTAAAAAAGAAACTTTTGAACAGTAGTGTATCTCACACTCATGTGATTTGATAAATGATGTTGTTGGCTTCTCTTTAAAAAGCTGAATATGCTGCAATTCGAATCCGAAATCTACCGTAGCCTGCTAACCATTATGAGAGAAATGGACACTGAGCAACCAGTTGTCAACAAAGGTAGGATTTAACAGATCACACTCACTAAAAGAACACACATAAAGACTAAACCTGACCCAGTAGATGGCCAGTAGCTTCAGTGAACAAAACGATAACCGCCATGCCCTGTGTGTTTAGTAGGCCTATTTGTGGGTTTAACACACACATTATCTTCAGCCAATCAAAGTGTGTCAAGGTTATAGTCCTCTCAGCAATATTTTTGTTGGTTTGTTTGTTTGTTTGTTTCTATCAATGCGTTCTGGCTAACATCTGACTCCTCCAGCTGAATGCATTTTTTTATAGTCACTTGTAATTTTTTGGTGGGGGGTAAATAATCGAAGTGCAAACTTTAGCCAATCGCGTTGCATGATTCATTTAAAAATACTCTCCTCCCAATGCTCCCATAAATTTTTCATCTGAAAGGGAGACTCCTACAAATGTGTATGCATTAAGGTCAGCCGCAAAAATAACTCTGTCCACTCCTTTTCAGTGCTATTTTTTTACTGCGTCTTCAGTAAATCCGGACACTAGTTTTTAACGCCAAACAAGGGTTTGAGCTGGGGCAAGCTGTTAGTAAATCTGGACCAATGCTTAAGATATGGCTAATAAAGAAATAGAATCTGTTTATGTTAGCCTATATACAGTATATAAAATTAATGTCAACAAGTTGCACTACTTTTTAAACATTGATATCATGGAAAAACTCGCTTGTTTCGAATGGCGATATGAATACATAAAATCTGATGAATACATATTCTAGCTTGGTCTGAATTATTTATTTTTGTCCATTCTGCAGGAATGCTGAGATGGACATTACACAAGAAAGTACAAGCCAGTTCTGTCAGGAGTCTGGCTCTGGTGAGGGTGGCCATCAAGGAACTAGAACGAGTGAGCTCACTCGTTTCTATGGCATAATGCTTGTTAATATACTGGAGTGTAATTCTCATTCTAGGGATTGACACAACATTTTAAGCATGTTTAGTGAGTACAACATAAATGCTATTACTTTAAGAAATTACCATATAGTGTTTATTATGAGAACATTGGTTACTTAAAAATACCTGCCGGAAACACCTGTTTATCTGCTGGAATAAAAGAAAAAGAAGAAAGTTGATTCATTATAATAACAGTTAACTATTATTAGTTAATTATCTCATAATTAATGATGATTAGCATCACTTAAACCAACAAAGGACCTGTTTGCTGTGAGGGTTTCTGAGAATTTAGTGAGTGACTGGATAAATGACTGGTAAACATGATTTTCTGAAAACTTTTTGTACATAGGCTGAAAGAATTGACTGCAAGAAACATCTCATTCCTCTGCTTAATACACTCATCTATGCTGTGATGCAGGTAAGAAAAATTGTCTATACTTTTAAACCTTTACATTCATTATTTTTTTTTAAATTGATTCTCAACTGGATTTGCTCCATATGATCTAGATTTTACATCAAGTGGTGATCCAACACAGTCAAATTGTTAATTGCACAACATTTTAGGCCTATGTCATTAAAATTGAAATATGGAAATGTGTTGTTATTACCATAAACTGAATCTAAACCAAAAAAAATAAAAATAAACTTTACTTGACACGAATTGTGAAGTAAATGAATGAATTGGACATTTTCATTGTATTAATGTTTACCATATTATAGCACTAAAAACATTTGATTTGAGGCACAGTTGTTGACGTCTACCACAACAATATACACTCACCCGAAGGATTATTAGGAACACCTGTTCAATTTCTCATTAATGCAATTATTTAATCAACCAATCACATGGCAGTTGCTTCAACACATTTAGGGGTGTGATCCTGGTCAAGGCAATCTCCTGAACTTCAAACTGAATGTCAAAATGGAAAAGAAAGGTGATTTAAGCAATTTTGAGCGTGGCATGGTTGTTGGTGCCAGACGGGCCAGTCTGAGTATTTCACAATCTGCTCTGTTACTGGCATTTTCATGAAAAAAACATTTCTAGGGTTTACAAAAAATGGTGTGAAAAGGGAAAAACATCCAGTATGCGGCAGTCCTGTTGGCGAAAATGCCTTGTTAAAGCTAGTTGAAGACTGGAAAAATGTTGCCTGGTCTAATGAGTTCTTATTTCTGTTGAGACATTCAGATGGTAGAGAACATGGATCCATCATGCCTTGTTACCACTGTGCAGTCTGGCGGTGGTGGTGTAATGGTGTGGCACTTGTGCCAATTGGGCATTGTTTAAATGCCACGACCTGAGCATTGTTTCTGACCATGTCTATCCTTTTATGGCCACCATGTACCCATCCTCTGATGGCTACTTCCAGCAGGATAATGCACCATGTCACAAAGCTCGAATCATTTCAAATTGGTTTCTTGAACATGACAATGAGTTCACTGTACTAAAATGGCCTCCACAGTCACCAGATCTCAACCCAACAGAGCATCTTTGGGATGTGGTGGAACGGGAGCTTCGTGCCCTGGATGTGCATCCCACAAATCTCCATCAACTGCAAGATCCTTTCCTATAAATATGGGCCAACATTTCTAAAGAGGGCTTCCAGCACCTTGTTGATCAATGCCACGTAGAATTAAGGCAGTTCTGAAGGTGAAAGGGGGTCAAACATATTATAGTATTAGTATAATACTAATAATCTAATACCTAATAATCCTTTAGGTGAGTGTATAGCATATGTGTTACTTATAAAATGCAAGCCATCGTAAACTGTTGATTATATGGTTGATTGCATTTTATATTTGCATTTAGTAAACATCAAAACAGACTAACCAGTTAAGAAGCACTGTTATAGACATTGGCACACATGATTGTTCATATGTGATTTTTATATGTATAAAAGTCTCAAACTCTGTACCAAAAACAACACATTCTCATGTCTAAATGTTGTCAGTTCAACAAAGGTTTACTAAGAAGCTTAACTAACACCCTGCATGACACCGACACCGTATACTTTTTTTTTTTTTTTTTGCAGACAGTATACATTCCTGATGACCTCTATAAAAGAGTTTATGACTTCTGCAAGAGGTTGTTGACTCTGCCTCAGCCCTACTGTACTGTGGGCTTCAGTTATGCTGGGCAAATGAAAGCAGAACGATTAGCTCCAGGTTTGTCAACTTTGTAAACCTTCAGACAAAATATGACAAACATTCTTACCTTCTCTTGATTTTTGAGGTTGATTTTGGTTTGCAGTCAAAAAAAAAAACTAACTTATCAGTTAATCAAGATCCCAACGATTCTTGCATGAGTCATGTTTCTTTCTCATAGGCCTTTTGTATCAGAAAAGGATACTTGCAGAACAAAATCTAAAAAATGAACACTATCATCAGCAGGAGAGGTGAGTCCCTTTCATACCTTAGCAAAACGTATATTTATAAACATTTGTTATGTGTATTCAATGCGTTTCCTTATCCGCTACCTTTTGCATTAGGGCTCATCATCACACAAATGCTAATATAGTTAACTGACCTATAGTGACCCTGAAAACGATTAAACACTTATTTAAACCATATTTTAAATAGAGTGAGTCTACTGGCAAATGTTGCACAGACACATTGTTTAACAAAACAAGTTTCTACAATGAGAACAAATGTAGGGCGTGATTTTTTTTGTCACAGTTTTATTGGTTGCCACAGTAGTTGGTTGAATCACTGTCACATAGTTGCTGCAAATGTTTCATGTTAGTCACACATTTCTGGAGCGATTTTCTTTTTATAGCAACATTCTATAAACAAATACAAACTGTTCATTTTGATTTCATGTTTTCTTTAACATTAATGCAACATGAGCGATAGTACAAGCTAATATGAAATAATAATACTTGTATGGCATTTGTTAATACTGGGTAATGTTAATTTCTATATACTAATACATTTCAAGTTAACTGAGTGGAGTTTCTGTGCCAACTAGTTACTGTCAATTACTGTTGAAATTTGAACAACCAGATTTCTCAGTTTTTGGAAAGGCTATCTAAATGTGTAAAGTAAGAAAGGAACAAGAAAACAACTGTTGTTACTAATATACTAATTTGATTGGTCCATCCAAGATATTTAGAGCCTGCAATCTGGATTGGTCCATCCAGATTGCATCCAGATATTTAAAGCCTGTTTACCCAGTTTCTGACTGTTTTGCACTGGTAATAAATCACTTCCATTCTACAGGGTTGATGTGGCTGCTGATCAGCAGGAAGTGTAATCAAAGTAAACCTCACGTCAGCCCAAACAGAAGTGAATCAGAATGTTGTTGTTGTTGTTTTTTTACTGTGTGACTAATTGTATCTGTGAGGTTTTGATGGGTATATTCTGTGTTCAGGGTGTTTGTGTTTGCGGATCCTGCAGTGTTTTCCGAGTCTCTCAGCACTGTTTTGAAAGCTGACATTGAGGCTCAAGGATCAGTCCGTGACACCGTTGTGCATGATGCGCTGTTTAGTGCTGCACAGTATTCAGGCGATACTGGGAGAGGATTGTCACGGACCCTCTCTCAATGATGCTCTTGCAGGTTGGTCATTTTATTTAGAAAAGCTGAAGTTTTGCACTAGCATAGTCAAGGTTTTTTTTGTGCTAATCTCTGATTGATCTTGCTGCTCAGACTGGTTTCACATCATTCAAATCCTGTGTGACTTTCTTTCAAGAATATATTTTGAAGAATGCTTCAACTGTTTTTGTCCATACAATGAAAATCAGTGATATATAAAATAACGTTGGACCCCCTGACATTCATTACATAAAAAAACAAAACAACAACAGTGTTTCACAGAATGAAGAAGTGCATAGATGAGGGTTGGAATGTCCAGCCCGATCTCATGAAAGTTCGTATCTATGTCACGAATGTCATTTCTCGTGGCATTTATACGCGAAAAACAGTTTTTGCGTGTATATGGCACGCGATTTTCGCGTACATATGATGCGCACTTTTGGCGTATAATATGCACAAACTCCCCACCCCCTCCCCCCTAAACCTAACCCAGGGTTTTTTAGTGCGTACCATATACACGCAAAAAAACATTTTTGGCGTATAAATGCCACAAGAAATGACACTCGTGGTATAGATACGCATCTTCATGAGACTGTGTTGGAATGTCATAAGTGTGCATAAATGATGAGATCATTGTTATTTTTTTGGGATGACTATCCCTTTTTCACTTGATCTTTCTTTTGTAAATGAGCTTGAGGTTGGCACTTGTTTCACTGTTTGCTGAACATCTCTGGGGGAACAAACATTAATATAGTACATCTAGTCAACAATAGATGTTCTTTAGTAAAAACAAAGGTGTGTTTGTTTTCATTTTTTGAAATTCATGACTAAATGAATTACATCATTGGAATGATTAGCACAGTGTCAAAGATTGTGGTGTTAATGGGTTAGTTCACCCGAAAATGAAAATTCAAGTCATTAATTACTCACCACCATACTGTACCAACCCATGTAAGAAATTCGTTCATCTTCTGAACACAAATGAAGATATTTTTTTAATAAATTTGAGAGGCGGATCACTGCTACATAGGCTTCCTAAGGGATCGAAACTTGACGGCCCAGAAAGTCATTGAAGAAAATGTTTAAATATTCCATGTGACAACAGTGGCTTAAGGATATGATTCAATCCCTTAGGCAGAAATTTAATCAAAAATATCTTTATTTGTGTTCCGAAGACAAACAAAGTTCTTACGGGGTTGGTACAGCATGGGGGTGAGTAATTAATGACTTAATTTTCATAGGTGAACTAACCCTTTAATGGGGAAACACAACCATTTTTTTTTTTGATACATGATATTTTTTAAATACACTACCATTCAAAAGGTTGGTGAAAACTCTTCATGAAAAAGTGAAAAATTAAAAAAGAGTAAAGTGAAAATCACAGTGCATCACAGGAATAAATTACATTTTCTCAATATTACTGTTTTTACTGTATTTTTTATCAAATAAATGTAGCCTTGCTGAGCATACGAGAATATAAAACATTTAAAGAATTAGACCGAGCACAAACTTTTAAATGGCAGTGTACTGTTAAATATTAGGTGTATATCTACACTCACCGGCCAGTTTATTAGGTACACCTGTCCAACTGCTCGTTAACACTTAATTTCTAAACAGCCAATCACATGGCGGCAACTCAGTGCATTTAGGCATGTAGACATGGTCAAGACAATCTCCTGCAGTTCAAACCGAGCATCAGTATGGGGAAGAAAGGTGATTTGAGTGACTTTGAACGTGGCATGATTGTTGGTGCCAGAAGGGCTGGTCTGAGTATTTCAGAAACTGCTAATCTACTGGGATTTTCACGCACAATCATCTCTAGGGTTTACAGAGAATGGTCCGAAAAGAAAAAACATCCAGTGAGCGGCAGTTCTGTGGGCGGAAATGCCTTGTTGATGCCAGAGGTCAGAGGAGAATGGCCAGACTGGTTCGAGCTGATAGAAGGGCAACAGTGACTCAAATAACCACCCGTTACAAACAAGGTGGGCAGAAGAGCATCTCTGAACGCACAGTACGTCGAACTTTGAGGCAGATGGGCTACAGCAGCAGAAGACCACACCGGGTGCCACTCCTTTCAGCTAAGAACAGGAAACTGAGGCTACAATTTGCACAAGCTCATCGAAATTGGACAATAGAAGATTGGAAAAACGTTGCCTGGTCTGATGAGTCTCGATTTCTGCTGCGACATTCGGATGGTAGGGTCAGAATTTGGCGTCTACAACATGAAAGCATGGATCCATCCTGCCTTGTATCAACGGTTCAGGCTGGTGGTGGTGGTGTCATGGTGTGGGGAATATTTTCTTGGCACTCTTTGGGCCCCTTGGTACCAATTGAGCATCGTTGCAGCGCCACAGCCTACCTGAGTATTGTTGCTGACCATGTCCATCCCTTTATGACCACAATGTACCCAACTTCTGATGGCTACTTTCAGCAGGATAATGCGCCATGTCTTAAAGCCTGGAATCATCTCAGACTGGTTTCTTGAACATGACAATGAGTTCGCTGTACTCAAATGGCCTCCACAGTCACCAGATCTCAATCCAATAGAGCATCTTTGGGATGTGGTGGAACGGGAGATCGCATCATGGATGTGCAGCCGACAAATCTGCAGCAACTGTGTGATGCCATCATGTCAATATGGACCAAACTCCCTGAGGAATGCTTCCAGCACCTTGTTGAATCTATGCCACGAGAATTGAGGCAGTTCTGAAGGCAAAAGGGGGTCCAACCCGTTACTAGCATGGGGTACCTAATAAAGTGGCCGGTGAGTGTATATGTCTGTACATAGAAGTAAATTTGTAAATCTGCTATGATTTATTTTTTATAACTCAAAATATAACTTTTTCCCAGCTCTAAAATCTAACATTGATGTTTAATATATCTCTGTAAATTTCTATATTTATTGTATTGATATAGAAATAGAAGTGAAATCTCTGCAGTCTGCAGGTTTTAATCTTTTCATGTCTTGACAGAATATAAGTATGAGTTAAGAGTGCACAGTTCAGATGTTCCATTTTTGTTGTGAATGAGAAATGAACCGAATAGGACAGGGATGGGCAACTTCAGTCCTGGAGGGCCATTGTCCTACAGAGTTTAGCTTCAAACCTTAATCAAACACACCTGAACAAGCTTATCCAGGTCTTCAGGATTACTAGAAAGTTAGATTTTATTTCAGGGTTGGAGCTTAACTCTGTAGGACAGTGGCCCTTCAGGACTCGACATTGCCCATCCCTGCTACAGGACATGGTGTAACATATAATTTCACTTTTAGCTCAGCATGTTTGTGAACCACACAAGCTGACACTTTACTCAAAGGTTTCTTTAAAGAGAAAGCATGAATTATTTCTAAATGAAGGGGAAATTGCCTGTATCTACAATTAACTTATGCATAACAGTCGAAAAACCCAATCATTTTTGTTGTTAGACTATACAATGATGAAGACAAAGGGCGAGCATGTATTACAGGTCAGCATTTCTCTGTCTCTGTCTTCATGTCAGCTGTCTTCAGTTTGTTTTCAGAAAACACAAAGCAACAAGACAGGACATCCACAGGACATCCCATATGTGTCTGTCTGAATTATGGCTATATGTTATGTGTGCATCTGCATGTGTGATTTCATGCTGTGTGTCTATGTGTTTGTGTGTCTGATTATCTATGTCAGGACTTGGACCAGGATGTGGAGTCATACTTCAATGAAGTGCTTGCAACAGTAGAACAGAGACACAGATGTGAACCGAGGTGAACAGGGTCAGATCAGACAGAAACTACAAGCGTTATACTCACAGATCCTCTGTGACACCAAAAAAGGTGTGCTACAAAATATTTCTATTCCTATTCTAGACTCTTTCTGTATTCTATTCTAGAGTCTTTCTATATTCTTATCTATACTCTTACAAACACAAATAAACACTGTTGATTTTGTCTGTCCCAAAATAGCTTTTTCTAAATATCTTCTCTAAAAAAAGATCTAGACCTAGATATTTTGTTATTTTTTCCTTTTAATATCATACGTGTTTGCTGGATCAGGAAGCAGGATTTGTTTGTGGTGTCATTGTGACGGTTTTGGGTTTCAGGTCTATTGTCCCATGGCTCCTTGTGCGATGTTCCACTTCCCAATCCGGAGATTAGTTTCCATCTGTGGTGGGAGGAGGAGGAGCTCTGTGAGTGGGATTCATTTTCTAAAATATATTGGAAGTAGCTATATGCACTAATACTGTTACAAGACTATATTTCAATGGTTATGTGTGCACTTTTCATTGCACTAAGCATTTGCCTCCATTTGCACAGTACATAAAATAGTATGTAATAACACTATATTCAGTGCATATTTATCAAAATCATAAATTATTGCTCCCTTATCCGGACTCTTACTTGCCCTATTTCTAAAGCCCAACCCTACACCTATCCCTAACCAGACTGAGCCTGCTGATCAGGAAAGGTGCCTCAAAAGTCCAGAAAGTAGCTACGTTTTTGAGAATTGTAAGAAAATGAGCTGCCGATTTGCCGGCCTGTCCAATCGATGCGAGGATATCACATCCAGTTTCAATTATAGGCCTATTAAATGTCCATTAAACACTTTATTCCTGCTATTAAATACCCATGTGCTTTATTTACACTTTTATTATTTAAAATGAACACATTTCCAAGCTGGTATGCAATGGGAAAAGAGATAAAAATGGGAGCCGAAAAAGACACATTCAAACTTGGATCGGTCATGTAAAAATCGAAATTGAGTGTCCACCTACTGATTTAGTTTCTTTTGTTAATGTAAATGTAAGTTAGTGTAAATTATCTTTACCACACAAGATGGTACCTTTGTGCAAATAAATACTTTGAAATATTTTCTCCATTAATTCACTTATGGGTAACACCCTTTATTTGAAGGGGTGTGCATAAGACTGACACTGACACTGTCATAAACATGACATAACACCTGTCATGAACATGAAGGAGTCTTTATGAATGTTTATGACTGTTGTCATTAAGTGTCATTCAGTAAATTATGACACTTTAAATGCAAAGTTGACATTGTTTAAATGTCTTTGTTATGACAACTTGACATTAACAAAGACAAAAATGTCTTGGTTATGACAACTTGACATAACCAGGAAATCATAACCTGTTAACCTGTAATGTGTTAACATTACATTACCCTGTCATATGTTATGGTTGGTTTTAACTCTGGTTGTCATGACACCATTGTAACTGTGTCATGAATATTTTACTTGTCCTTAAATAAAGTGGAACACATTGTACTAGTTATAAATATATAATTAAGGGTCATTAGACTGTCAAATGCTTTAACAACAGTGTCATTAATATTTCCCTTTACCTCAAGTAAAGTGGAACATGTTGGACTAGTTATGATTTCTTGGTTAATGTCAAGTTGTCATAACAAAGACATTTTAAACAATGTCAACTTTGCATTTAAAGTGTCATAATTTACCAAATGACACTTAATGACAACAGTCATAAACATTCATAAAGACTCCTTCTTGTTCATGACAGGTGTTATATCATGTTTATGACAGTGTCATGACAGCCTTATGCACACCCCTTCAAATAAAGTGTTACCCAGTTATGTTGTGTTGTTATGTGTTATGATAATTTTCAACAGAAGAGACAACTTGAATTTCTTAAGAATCTAAGAAACTTGAATTTCTTAGATTGCAGATTTTTAGTATCTTGACGGATCTGAGCATAGTTTATGACATTGTTGAAATCTCTTATAATAATTTACAGTAGAAGGATATATAATATGTGAGTTATTACACAGTAGTTTGGGTTTATTTTCAGGAAGCCTAAAACGATTAAAAACCTTCTGCATTAGATTACAGAAACATAAACAAGTTTTCGGGGTTAGGTCACATAAAAAATAGATCCTAGCATGAACCCACGAGAGTTTCTGAGATGAGGCTGTTCACTAAAATACAACATATCCTTTCATCGTGTCTGTCACAGGGAGAGAACTGGCCAAATTCATCCGTTCCGGATCCTACTGTGAAAACCTCTCTCTCAACCCAGATGAGTTCTACATGTCGGACCTCCACACAGAGCTCAACTCGGAGATGCCACGGCACTCTGTCATGTCAACCGACAGCGGTATAGAGCGTGACATGCAGGGACCCGAGTCTTCTGACACGGAATTTACTGGAGGAAGAAGCTTAAAGTCTGAGCAGACCAGTGGGCGACTCTCGCAGCGCGGAGGAATCAAGGTGAAGCCGTCGGTCACTGACAGCATGGCTTTGATGCAGGACGCACTGGAGGAGACGGGCACAGCTGGAAGCAGTGGCACACTGCAGAGGAGAGCAGGAAACAGTGGGACCACCTTGCCCAAAGAAGAACGGGATTACACTGCTAAAATAGTGGTGATGGGAGATGACCGGGCAGTGGGAAGGCTAGCCAGGGCGTACTACTGGTTTAGGTAGGAGACAGAGACTACGTTCACACTGCAGGGCTTAATGCTCAATTCCGATTTTTTGAAAAAATTTGATTTTTTTGCAAGGCCGTTCATATTTCCAATTAAATGCGACCTTTTGTGATCTCCTGTGTGAACGTGAAATGACCCAGAAGTGACCCGCATGTGCAGAAGACGAGTACTCTCATCGGTCAACGACGTCACTTGTTGTTTGCGGAAGTAGCTAAATGGATGTCTTACAGTGGCGCTCGTTTAGCAATATTAAAGTTATTTTCACAACAGAGCCAGCACACTTACAATCTTCTCGTTTTAAGAAGAAAATTAAACAGAGAAACATGTGGGTGCGGTGTCGCAGCCAGGAGTGGTGGGATACTGATGTGAATGACCAGATCCACCTTCGATTGTGAGCGCCTTCGATCAACTCTGTCACGGGAAGAGACACGTCTGTGGCGGCCCATAAGTAACAGTGCAGAAACGCGTTGGAGTTGGAGTGTATTCGCGAGCTACAGGTGCGTGCAATGACGTGCATGTCGGATATATGTGACCTGGCCGTTCAGATTGCAGTCGCATTTCAAAAGATCGGATACATATCGGATTTGGACCACATACCCAAGTGGCCTGGGTCGCATTTGAAAAGATCGGATCTGTGTCGTTCAGACTGTCATGAAAAAATCAGATACAGGTCGCATAGGGGCAAAAAAATTAGGAAATAGGTCGTTTCAGCCTGCAGTGTGAACGTAGCCAATATGTCATCTGTGATTTTTGTTATTATTTGGGTCAAAGACATATGAGAGTGTCTATGATAAATAAAAGAAAATTGGTAACACTTTAGAATACTATTTCGTTATTAATGAATAACTACCCAGGAACAAATAAGTAGCACAATATTAACACTCTAGTAATTTCTATTGACTAACTAGAAACTCTGATTAACGAATTGGCAAGTAAAAGTGTTTTGTTGTACGTGGTAGTTAATCAATAAGCTACAATTTGTTCATACCTCCCAGAGATCTAATAAGAACTGCCTACAGGTTCATAATTAATATGAATAATCCATAATGTATAATTAATTCTAAAGTGAAGATCATGGAAACCCACTTGTAATGGCTTAAGTATTGCTAAATCCTTCAGAAGGAGTTACTAATTATTTAGATTATAAGCTTTAGAGGTTTTTGTAAGGTTTTGCACAGTAATTCCTTCTAATCGATTTAGATTCAGTCATACCAGTGGGTAGTACCAAAAGTAGTAATTTTTGGTTAGCTAATAGTGAACCACCACATTTGACTAAGCACTGCTAGTAACTAATTCATTGATCAGAGTTTCTTGTTTGTTAATAATAGTTTCTAGCATGTTAATAGTGCATTACCAATTCGTTCCTGTGTAGTTGTACATTAATGTAAAACAGTATTCTAAAATGTTACCGGAATATCCAATTAAAAACATTAAAATAAATAAAAAAAAAACCACTCATGTGGTGTGTGGTCCTCTCTATAATAACATTTCCTGATGGATATTTTTTTTGGCCGTGTACCATACTGGTTTTATTGGTTGCCCCACATTTTTTCAAATATTCAAATAATATCTCTTAAGAAATAATAATAAAAGATTTTGCCAAACTACTTAAAGGGTTAGTTCACCCAAAAATGAAAATTAAGTCATTAATTACTCACCCCCATGCTGTACCAACCCCGTAAGACCTTCGTTTATCTTCGGAACAACAATAAAGATATTTTTGATTTAATCTGAGAGCTGGATCACTCCTCCATAGACTGCCTAAGGGACTGGCTCTTGACGGCCCATAAACTCATTAAAGAAAATGTTTAAATATTCCATGTGCCTACAGTGGCTCAATTATAAGTTTATCAAGCGACGAGACTACTTTCTGTGCGAAAAAACACATAAATAATGACTTTATTCGACTATTCCATTACTTCCTTATGGGCGCATGCGCAAGAACTGAGATGAGGACGTTCTTCTTGGACTACTTCTTGTTACCGGCTGCTCACCGCTTAGGAGTATTACCGCCACCTACCGTATAAGATGATGATCCATATATAAGGCGCTCCGGAGTCCGGATTATAAGGCACACTGTCGTTTTTTGAGAAGATTAAAGGCTTTTAAGTGCACGTTATAGTGCGGAAAATACGGTAATTGAAAAGCGTATGTACAGGGCAGATCTTCCTCTGCTTGTAAAGAAAAATTTTGCGCTTCCAGCTATATCAGCACATCATCTTATATGGTAGGTGGCGGTAATACTCCTAAGCGGTGAGCAGCCAGTAACAAGAAGTAGTCGAAGAGGAACGTCGTCATCTCAGTTCTCGCGCATGCACCCATAAGGAAGTAATGGAATAATCGAATAAAGTCGTTATTTATTCGGGGTTTTTTCGCACAAAAAGTATTCTCGTCGCTTGATAAACTTATAATTGAGCCACTGTAGGCACATGGAATATTTAAACATTTTCTTTAATGACTTTATGGGCCGTCAAGAGCCAGTCCCTTAGGCAGTCTATGGAGGAGTGATCCAGCTCTCAGATTTAATCAAAAATATCTTTATTTGTGTTCCGAAGATGAACGAAGGTCTTACGGGGTTGGTACAGCATGGGGGTGAGTAATTAATGACTTTTAATGTTTGCTCTTCAGTCATTTTATTTTTTTAATGAGGCTCTTTAATCATAATGATATCAGGACAGAACTATCTATACAATTTACAGGACAATACAGTACTATATAATGTACAGATACAGTTTGATTGGAAGGGGACTGTCTTAAAACAGTTACAACATTCAAGCTTTATTGTTATACAAATAGATATACAGTAGTCTTCTAATACTGTATATTAAAGGTGACTTTCTATGGTTGTTATAGAGTAAATATAGTGTAAAGTACATATAAATAGATCACTTCAGTTATTGTTACTGTTTATTGAAGAAGCCTCTTCATTTTCTGTAATGAGGAAGTCATCAGTAAGTTTCCTTTTTCTAAAACACGTCTATGACAATTGTTTGACTTTGTTTCACAGGAAACGGGAAGCCAGGAGACGGTTTCTTACTACAAAAGTCAACCTACAGATGTACTACATCCCTGTTGTCGACAGTCGTCTGCAACCTCCCCTGTGAAGGTACAAATAATTATACCTTTTTTCTCTTTAGATTCACATGCAGAAAGTGTACTGTGATGGATACCTGTGAATAGTTTACTAGTGTAGGAAAAAAAAACGTTTTTTAAAATACCTTCCATTTTAGCAGAACTAGCACAATCCATAGGCACAATCTTATAAAACTTTCGTTTTCAGGAGACCGTGCCCTCTACAAGCAGTAACTTCTGTACTCTGGGCTCTTATCTTGGAATGGTGGATCCGTGGTACGAGTGCAATGTCTGTAGTCTTGGACAGATGATTCCTGATCTTGCGAGAACGGTATGTCAAAAGATAAACAGTCATTTGGCATATCAGCCCTTCTTGGGTACAAACATGTGTATTTTTAGCAAGTGATGCCAATCAGAATGGAATGAGGAAGTTTGAAAGTATCTCTTTCAGGTATTTTTCTTTTCAGTCATTTCCTTGTATAAATGCAAAGCCAGCAACTGTGCATTGTGTAGAACACTTAATTGGCATTTTAGCATATACATTTGTTTTAATTTGTTGTTGTTTATTGCTTTGTATATACAGTAAATACATTTGTGAACAATTGACATAATTGAATCCCAAAAATATGTACAGTGCTCATGACATAATTACTTAAAAAAAAACCTACTCATTATGAAAAAAATATACTTTAAAGAATACTTTAAATGTAATGTTTCCGGGTTCTTAATTGCATCTGAAATTAAATTAAATGAAAATGTATTATAGTTTAAATGTATATTAAATGCAATAAGCTGAACTTTACAGTGCTTTTTTAGACATGTCTAAAGTGGACCATTTAAACAAACTGTAACCGCCTTTTATAGTCTTGTAAATATGACTAAAGTGCACCTTTTAAAAATGTACTTATGAGTGTAAATAAACATTGTCATGGAAGTGGCTTTTAAATTCAATAATACAGATTATCGCAAGTACACCACACTTCTTTTTCATAAGAGTCATTAACATCACTCCTAATAAATGTTGTCAATGTAACTTTAAATTATACTGTAAATAACTTTACATGCAAATGGTTCCGTCATGTTTTATTTTTACTTTTTCAGGCCAACAGTGGCAAACCACATGAATCTGACCTTTTCTTAGCTGACATCATCTCCTACTACGTCCGAATGGGACAGCAGCCAGTGTACTTCAACATTTACCACATCAAGGTGAGAATGAATGACTTTTATGTAGTCAGCTTTTTTCAGCTATGATGCAATGAGAATCAGGTGTAATTTAGTAGTTTGCAGTAAATACACAACACAAAATAAGCATAAAGAATGTAGTATGAGAGAAGAGGAAGCATAAAGAGTTATCGATATTGTTTCATAAGGAGCCATAATTTTGCTCAGAATGCCAAGATGTTGATTTGAAGTGTTGACTATAGAACGGTCTTTTTTTTATTTTCCCTTCTACTTGTGCAGATTTACTTTTCCAACAAGTCCAAAGAACCTTTGGAAGAAGTTTTTGTCACAGACCTGGAAGTTGATTTCCCAGACTTCAAAATAGCCCAAGCAGCACAAAAAGGTGTGTGAGAGACTTGTGTTTTTTTTGTTTGTTTTTTTCAACAAAAGTCAGTATAGTCATTGGCACACATAAAAAAAAAGCCAGTGGTGTATTTTCCAATATTTAGTGCCCACATTCTTCCCTCAGACACTGCTAAGCAGAAGAAGATGCCTGCTGAGCTGTGTGGAGCTCTGATCTCCTTTAGCTACTTAAAAGTGAGTGTGACTTATGCTGTCTAGGCTTATATGATTATCGAAGTATTTAAACAGTACTTTCATGTAGTCACACACAATGTGACTGTCCTGGATCTTTGGTTTTCCAGTGAGTCACATTCTATAGTTTTAAAGAGGCATTCTAGATTTTTTTCTAGAGTTAAAAATTAAATCACCAGCAAATGTTAGTTGACCTCATATAACCCTTCACATTCCTTTTAGGTGTCTCTAAGTAACAGGGAGGTTGAAAAAGGGTTCTCCCTCAGAACCACTGGTGCTCAGATTTCAGCAATACCAGAAAGCAAAACTGAAGGTAAGAATATTTTTTAATGAAAATGTATTTGTTTTTGTTAATGAATTTTGATAAACTTAACCTAAACAAATTTAAATCAGTGACTATTTTGTTCTTTCCATTTTTAGATCTCAACTGTCTCACAGTCACTTTCAATGACACAAAGCCAAAGAGTAACACAGTAAGTCTGGCCAAGCCTTAGAAACTGCACAAACTGAGAAAACTGTGTATTTAAAAACATTTTTGAAAGAATAGAATGGAAAATATTGTGCTGGTTGTCAGCTTCTACTGCGGTGAACAAGGACTAATTCATTGCTCACCTCTGATTTTGACAAAATAGATGTGTTGTGTCAGTTGAGATGGATATATCTAAAAGATCTGTTTCCTGCTTCATGCAGCAAAGCAATGAATATAATGAGCTATTTGAGCTTATGACTTGTGCCACAGTCTGGCAAAGACTGGATTGGTCTGGCTTGAAACACGAGACTGCAGATGGTCGCTTAGATTAACCATAATCTCCCAGACCTGCTGAGGTGTCAGATTCGTGGGGACCTCCATTGGCTGCTCTATGATGGCTATGGTGGTGACAGAAAGGCATCTATGATTTAATTTGTCAGGCATCAGGGAGAGTGATAAAACGGTCCTCCATGATGCCCCTGTATCGCCCTCTGAACTTTTTGGCACTGCAGTTGAGATGGTGGTGGACAGGTTTAGAGAGGTGAGAACACAGTCTGGCCGCCTTTGGGAAGTAAATCCCTCATCTGGTCAAGTCTTCTCTTAAATCATCTGCTTCCTAAGTTCCTGGAGAAAGAAGCTGAAGGCCAATGTGGCTGCCTGAGACTCCTCTCCAAGGAGTGGAGAGCAGAGGTGCTGTAATAGGAAGAAACCACACAGATCTGATGGCTATGAGTGTGGCGAAAGGCGCACCTTTTATACCTCCACATCCAACACCCCATCAACCCTTCTTGGGTTGCAGGAGGTTGCTTTCAAACTAAAACTTAAGAAGGGAATGGCATCTGGTTGAACCTGCCACTTGTGGCCCCTCAAATATGTTAGGATTGGGGTGGCCTAAACTGAGATTGGGCCCATTCCTTACCCTGAAACTAAGCTAAGTTTGGTCAGAGACTATTTATATATAGACATTCCACTTCCTCAATCCTTAATACAAATGTTTAGGGAAAACCCGTAACACCAAAGATGGCAGTTGTATGCAAATGCCCCACCCCTCCCGCTGTACAGCCAATCGTCTGCTTTTAACGGTCAAGCCGGGTAACATTTAAATATGTTACTGTTTGAAAAGGCGGCAGATTTGATATGCAGTGTATGTTTGCGTTGTGTAAATATCAGACATCCCAAGTCTCCCAGAAGTTCTGAGTGTCTCCGCAGATTGATAGAGGCTCGCTGATGCCCGCTAGATAGTTCAAATCTCCCGGAATCTAGAGTGAGTGAGCAAGAGCGCGCATACTGTGTTTCAAACTGTGCAGCGCGGCGACAGAGAGCGAGAGAACCCTTGCGCATGCGCAGTAAAAGTATAACCTGTGGGAAAACAGTGTTTTAAACCTTATTTTGGGGGCAAAGTCATCAAACGTTTTTAGCGATTTTTATTATATTTTACTGCCGAGTGGCATGACTTGCCTAAAAGGACTTTGGTTTGGTTTACTAAAGCCAGATGAGCCTGCTGTTCGGCTCTCTGATAAAGTATTCATAAGTCCATAGTAGTTTAATCGCTCCCCTTGTTGGGTCGGTTTATGTAGATACTCACTTTCAGAAGTAGAGCTGGATAGATGATTGAGATGGCTGAATAACAGTCATTATACTCTCTTGTTTATCACCCTCTCTACAGGCCTGGATAGTTATCAAGGTTATGCTTCTTCTCATTGTCCCAACCTATGGTTGGTCTAGATGTGGGTCATGGACTTAGGCCAAGGCTATGTTGATTTAGTAGTCTAGTAGACTCCTGGAGCATTTCTTGGACTAGTTTGAGATCCTCATTATTTGGTCATAGAAACTTTAGGGCTTTTTCTTACATTGCTATACTAGATACCATCAAGGTGTGTAACATTCTCCCTTTGACGCATTATTGGCTCAGGGCTGAGGCCTTCGAGTTAGTGCCTAGACCTTGGTTGACAGATTGGTTCTAACTACAAGATGGCTGGCATTGGCCAGCAAAGCGTGGTTGGTGTCGACATCCCCATTGCGTCAGAATCTGACACAGCATTGAGTTTCCTTGAAAAGGAATGTCTTAGCGTTACATACAAGCGGCAACATTCTAATCTGAAAGCTGAAGCCTACCCGGAAGTGCGAAAAACTGCAATACATCTCAAATCCGCTAGAGGCCGATCCCAAAAGGGAGCAAATGTCCATAGACGTCATGTTAAAATCTCTGTTTTTACAGCATAAATTCATATGTTTACAGTTTGGTCCCATGGACTTTTATTGTAATCTTCAATATGTTCCGCGTGCCCGACAACTGTGAGGGGGTGCATTTTTTTTTAACTCGTTAGATTAGATCATATTTAGATATAAAATGTATGACAAATAAGGGCTGTTAACTTTGATTGACAGCTGATAACGGGCTGTGCAGAGTGGAATTTGACGTCTCGGCCATGATCTGACACAACACATCACACCACCTCTGTATCCTTGTATTTCCCAAGATTTTTCAGTTTGGTGCCGCCCATAAACAGCCTCAAACCCGTTCTTCAGAGAGTCTATGGGTGACGTCACAGACGCTTTGTCCATATTTTTTACAGTCTATGGTTACATACAGTATATATCCCCAGTTCCCTGAGAAAGGAACGAGACACTGGATCAGATTCTGATGCTATGGGGATGTCGATGCCAACTATGTTTCCATGCTTTGGGCATGCGTGTGTGTCTTCCTTCAGAAAATACAAATCTGATGTGTTGTCAGGCGTCCTTCTTATACCCTAAGGTTCACCTTGTGATGCCATCACACTGCGTCAGCCAATGGTTGGCTTGATGTTACATGTGCCCCAGACACCAGGTTCCACGAGGACGAATAATACATATGTAACTCTAAGATGTTTTACATTGTTGGACTGCAACTGTGAAGTATTTTTTACAGTAGGAAATGCAAATACCTGATTAAGTTTCGACACTTATGCTGTTATTTTTGTTATAAGGAGACAAAGATCAGAACATGCAATTTTAAATTGAAGACACCAGACAAATCAACTTTCACAGTGCGTTTGGACAAAGACTTTCGAAGGAAATTTATGAATGTTGAGAGGTGAGAAATCAAGTCTCTTACACAACAAGCCTGCATTTACTTGATTGAAACAGTAAAACAAGTCATATTATGAAGTATTATTACAATTTAATTACTATTTATTTTTTGTGTTATTCCTGTGATGGCATATCTGAATTTTCCATTACTCTAGTCTTCAGTGCCACATGATATTTTCAGAAATCATTTCAATATGCTGATTTAGTGCTCAAGAAAACATCAAACACTGAAGTTGATATTGATTTGTTTTTGTATTTTATTACATTTTCTAACACAGCATTGAGGTCTCTCCATGTCAAGACCCTGGATATTATATTCAAAAATCCTTAAAGTCAAAGTTCATGACAGAGGACGACATCGATGCTGGACTGAGCAAATACATGAGCAAAGGATTGCCTTTGCCCATTAACACGTTTGCGGGAATAATCGACTAAATGATCAAAGATCAGGATAGAGAGGTTGCTGCAAACATAAAGGCCAGTTCTGGACTCTTGCAATATGTGTATTGTGTTTTAAACAATGCACTATTCAGTAGTGTCTGTATGTGATCAAATGATCAGCTAAGACACTTCACCAAGCAGGTTTTACTGCATTATGTACTTTCATTTGTGAATCACAAGTTGATCAATCCAGGAAGTATTTTAATCTGCAACTCGGCTAACTTACTAACACTAAATGTAGTCATGGTATTGAGTTTCTCAAAGACTTAAGAGTTACTTGAACTTGTTTGAACTTGTTCTCTGCATTAACAATGAACCTGTTTCTTAATTAAAGGGTTAGTTCACGCAACAATGTTAATTATGTCATTAATGACTTAACCTCATGTCGTTCCCGTAAGACCCATTCATCTTCGGAACCCAGTTTAAGATATTTTAGATTTAGTCCGAGAGTTTCCCGTCCCTCCATTGAACATTTATGTACGATATACTGTCCTTTCCATCATCAAAGTAGTCCATGTGACATCAGTGGATTAGTTCGAATGTATTGAAGGATACATGTTGGTCCAAAAATACCAAAAACTACGACTTTACGACTACACGTTCACGAGTCCGCAGTAACGCTGAATGGCGTCTGTGTATTCAGTGTTTAAATAAATATGACTGGGCAAAAAAATTCAAGTTTTCCTCTGTGTCGAAATCGTTAGACATGTTTGTGAAGATTGTTTTGTAAACTGTACTGTAAACGACTATAAACGAAGCTCAGGCACACTGATAACATGTCAGCAGCGCCTTACGTCATCAGCGCAACAACGCGGATTGACAACAGAACCCGGAAGCAAGTACAATGCTGAATAAAGTTGTAGTTTTTGTTATTTTGGGATCAAAATTTATTTTCAATGCTTCAAAACATTCTAACTAACACACTGATGTCACATGGACTACTTTGATGATGTCTTTATTTCCTTTCTGGAAAAGGACAGTATACCGTACACATTTTCAATGGAACAGAAAACTGAAGGGACAGACTAAATCTAAAATATCTTAATTTGTGTTCCGATGATTAACAAAGGTCTTACAGGCTTGGAATGATATGAGGGTGAGTCATTAGTGACATCATTTTCATTTACCCTTTACTGAGTAAAAATTAAGTGCATGTGAAAGAGAGAAATCTTCTCCACGCCAAGATTTGCCAAGTCCAAATTTGCCAAGTTTGCAAATTTCCACTAGAAAAAATATGTTTTATTATAATATAATGCAGAAATGCTGTGCAGTAGTTAGTCTGCACCGTATGCCATTTGACCAAATGTTTCAAAGAAACTGACATTACCTTAATCGACCCCCATGATTTGCACTTCTTGATGACATTTGATGATGATATTTGTTTACATTTGGAGTTTCATGAGAATTACATGTTTTACATCATCAAAAACATAATGTTTAAAATTAGTGGATGTTTAAAGCAGTGGATATACATTTTTCTTACTGTCTATGTGTAGAACAAATTGTTACACAAATTATTGTTACACAAATGGTTCAATCTTTGAAAGGTTGTGTTGTGCATTAAGCTGGTCGTGAGTGAAAATCAAAAATGAATGGTGCAAATATTTTGATCTGACTTCCTCACGTGATTCTATTTACAGTATTTTTTGTCTTCCTGTTTCCATTTATTTTGAAGAACAAATATAATCTCAATTACATAATTAGCCAAACTAATTGAGCTCTATGTCTTTAATTTTTATGGAATTCTTTCATGCCAGCATGTTGCACAGTTGTTGATTTGACCTCTGGTTTTGTAAATATTGTGATTTTAATTTGAAAATGCATATGTTAAAATAAATGTAGCATTTTCAAATGACTGGTAAAAAAAGTGCAAGCTTCTGCAATAGGATCCAGATTTGTTCACAGTTACGATGTATACATCTTTTACCACAAATAATATAGAAACACACATTATATATTTCTAAGAAGAAGAAGAAGCGTGTATTATGATAGTGCACAAAACTTGAAGGAACCAAGGAATCCTGACTTGTATTGTGTTGTTGTTGTTCCAATGACCACACGATGTCGCCAAGGAGTCAGGAACAGGAGTGCAGTAATGATGTCCATCTAATCCTCTGCCGTCGCTATTTTCCTCAATAAAGAGAACCGCTGGATCCGCTGCATTATTTTAGCGTGCTCTCTTGCATTGCATATCTCAACTAAGTCAGGGTTTTTTTATACACTCGTATAAGAAAAGGCTTCAGTGACTCGTGATGGATGAAAAGCGCAGAGCATCCTGTCAGTATGGATCCCTGGAATGCACGAATTGGAAAACAGATGTGGACCAAACAGGTAACCCTACACCTGTCACTGTATCAAAACCTGTCAGAACACTTGCGTTTTCTTGTCCATTGGACTTTTTGCCGATTGAATGCCACATGTGGAACTTCTGCTAATTTAGAGACTGGGTTCAGGGACAGGTTAAAAGAGATGTTATGCTGAGGTCGGAAAACAACTCATAGTTTAGCCATTAATAACTTAAATGTTTTACATTTTTCTTTGGAGATTGTGTCGATTGATATTATCGAATTAATGGGGATTTAGTAACAAAAGATCATTTGAAGTCACAGTCACAAAGAGGGATGTATGAAGATTTAGGAAAGAAAGAACGTGTCTTCCCGGTGCTGCTGTTGAGTTTACAGTGTCATATTGGCGTCTTTACATTTGCTTAAATGTGTACCCCTCTGCTCTTCTAGCACAGTGCAGTGAACCTTCTGCTGTCTCCCAGAAGCTTTGCTATACTGAACCTTACTAATAGAACTTTGCTAAATAGTCTTATAGAGGTCATCAAGGTAAAGCAAGTACTCAAGTAAACAATTATATTCTGTTTTATTTAAACTAAACAACAACACTTTAATTATGTATGAAAAATACTAAAATGCTACTGTAAAAACCTATTAATTTGTTACCTTGTCATATGTGCATGATGAAAATTTGTAAATGTTTAATTATTGTTTCTGTAAAAATAGGCTACTGTCAAATTTATGCTTTTTTGAAGAACTGAATGACCTCAATTTATGAAAAAAACAAACAAACAGTAAAATCTGTGAAAGTCTCAGTGTGACACAGATTGTATTGTATTTAAAGCTTTGTTTCCTTTACATGCTTTCTATTACATCGCAAAACAAACAAAAAAACTATTTTTTTTTTCTGTACTGTGCCAAATCTGTTCTATTGCTTTCTCACTCAGAGTACATGACATAAGAAGCCTCAATGCTTCAGTGGAGTTGTTAACTAGTGCATGAAGAAACCATGCTTTTTGACTTTTTGGAATGCTCTTTTTGCAAGCATTTGTAATCTAGTTGTGTCTTCTCAGTACTTCATGCCTTGTGGTGGTTTGGAAATACAAACGGTCATGTGAGCCAAATAAGAAAGGGAAAAGGTCAAATTCATACCATTAATATCAGTGAGTACATAATGTTTTCTCATGTTGTTCTTACTTCAGGCTTGTAGAAAGTACGGTAATATTAAAAGGGTTTTTTAAATCTGTAATCTGTTTAAAACACACACAAACACACAAAACACATTAAAATGTTAATAAATACTCTAATAGTAAATAAATAATACAAAAATACCAGTACCATTCAGGCATAACATTATGATCACTGACGGGGGAAGTGAATAACACTGATTATCTCTTCAATACGGCACCTGTTAGTGGGTGGGATATATTAGGCAGCAAGTGAACATTTTGTCTTCAAAGTTGATGTGTAAGAAGCAGGAAAAATGGGCAAGTGTAAGGATTTGGGCGAGTTTTAGAAGGGCCAAATTGTGATGGCTAGACGACTGAATCATAGTGTCTCCAAAACTGCTGCTCTTGTGAGGTGTTTCTGGTCTGCGGTGGTCAGTATCTATCAAAAGTGATCCAAGGAAGGAACAGTGGTGAACCGGCGTCTGGGTCATGGGGTACCAATGCTCATTGATGTACGTGGGGAGCTTAGGCTGGACCATGTAGTTCGATCCAACTGAAAAGCTACTGTAGCTAAAATTGCTCAAGAGATTAACGCTGTTTCTGATAGAAAAGTGTCAGAATAATCAGTGCATCGTTTGTTGCCTATGGGGCTGCATAGCCACAGACCAGTCACATGTCCTATGTTGACCCCTGTCCACCTAAAAGGAGGTGGCCTGGTCTGAATCATGTTTTCTTTTACATCACTTGGATGACTGTGTCGGTTACCTGGGGAACACATAGCTCCAGGATGCACTATGGGAGGAAGGCAACCCGGCGGAGGCAGTGTGATGCTTTGGGCAATGTTTTGCTGGGAAGCCTTGGGTCCTGCCATAGATGTTACTTTGACATGTACCATCTACCCTGTACTGTATACCCTTTCATAGAAACTGTATTCCCTGGTGGCTGTGGATTCTTTCAGCAGGATAATGCAGAGACGACCTACCAAGATGGAAGTGTGGGTCTGAACTCTGAAGGCCAGAGGGTGAGCTGGAGCGACCGAGGGTGGTGGTGGAACCTGAGGGAAGGGCCGAAGTGTGGGCCGATGGTTGGATGGCTGGAGAGCAGTGGCAAGTACTGGAGCGCTGGAGGCAGCGTGACAAGTCGAGGAGAAGCGAAGTCCACTGAGTCTGTAGGAGAAGTCACTGGCTCTTCTCACCCAGAAGGAGATGGCTCCCTGCAGGCCCGAGGTGGAACCACGCCACTGAGAAGAGGAGAGGACACAAATGGATTGATGAGAGACAGTGACGACTGTGTGGCAGGGGTGGCTGAGGACGAAACTGGAGAATTGTAAATAGTCCAATGAGACCAGTCAAATCTTTTATAGTGGTTAAAGAGATGGTGGGACAGGGAGGCTGGGTAGGACTGATGAGACAGATGAAGAAGATTCTGCAGACAAGATGGTAAGGGGTAATACGGAATTATTTTCTCTCAACAGTCAATATTTAGACAGCTGCCAGATTCTCACTCTCAGTGGTGGGAAGGCAGGCGTGGCTCTCATCCTTGCCTTCTGATTCCACAAACACTCCCTTGGCGGCAGATGGTGCACCCGGCACGCGCACCTGGTCAGACTTGCGCAACTCAGGGTGTACTCACACTAGCCAGTTTGAGCCCGAGTGCAGTTCTGAACCGAGTGTACGGTTCAGTTGGACTCAGGCGCGGTTCGCATGCAGTGTGAGCGCTAATCGCGCTGGAGCATGGAAAAGGACGCATGACGTGCAAACCTCCTCATACAAGCAGCACGATTTCGTGACAATTTTCGCGCCACTAAGGTGACGCATCTGTTTAACAACAGGCTGTGAGAGAGCTGTGGACCAAACGACACAAAATTATCCACAAAGAAAACAGAGCGATGGACTCCATTGTGTTCAGTTCAGAGAGCGCCGCTCTTCTTGTTTATCCCGAAACCGTCGCAACATAATGACGTAAGCGTGCTCCGGCATGAATGCTGAAACCCTATGTGAGTGCAGGCCAGCGGGGAGTGGGGAGGGGACAATCGTACTCGAGCCCGGTTCATGGCAACCGTGCCTAGTGTGAGTACACCCTCAGGCTTTGTGGCGATGTTCAGCGTGGCGATGTTCAGATGTTCAGCGATGTAACAGCTCTTTCAAAGGTGTTGGCTCACAGTTTGTGGCAGAGAAGGGCTCGACATCTGTGGGCTTATGCTGCTTCACACAGTCCGATGGACCCGGGCTGGGCACTGGGTTGGAAATGGGGCAGGTAACGTCATTCACAGTAGATCCACAGGATACCAGCACTTATTCTCTACAAAGGCGGCAAAGCTCCCTCGAGGAGCCTTCCCGTACAACTGCTCTCGTATTGATGTACTCATTCCAGTGAGCAGAAATGAAATAAGGCCGTCGTACGCCCAAGTCGTTAGGTAGTCCAGATAGGGGGAATCCTCTTTGTGAGCCACGAGGTAAAGTTCTCCCTGCTCAAGGCAAAGTAGCTTCACAGCAGGGATGTCCATAACAAACGAAAACAGGCAGACACACAACGATAAAGATGAAGTATAACAGGTTTTAAAGGGGGGGTTGATTGCGATTTCACTTTTTAAATTTTAAATAGTGTGTAATGTTGCTGTTGGTGCATGAACAGTATCCGCTGAAAGTTCAATGTAAGCAGAGATATCGTCTTTTAAAAATCAGGAAGTTTAATGCCTACAAAAACGACTCGATTGGGACTACAGCCGGGTTTTAGACGTCACTAACCCATACATTTACATCAACCCCTCCCTTCGGAATATGCAGGAAAGGGCATGGCCATATTTCTGCCTTCTGCGGCTCGTCGAGTGTGTTGTGTTCATCGATCGTAATTTAGCTCTCTGTGCTGCACATTTTACGAAGACAGCTTCCAGAATCTCCATGAATTCAACACCGGATTCAACAAGAAACTGTTATTAAAACATAAAGCAGTTCCAACTTTAAAACCAGAGGCAGCAGTTGTTGGGCCACAACCTGTAAGTAGACTAAGACTTAATCATTTTAAATGCATTTGCATGTATAATTTCAGACGTACCCTTGTGTTTTAGTTTTATTAAATGCCAGCGCTGGCTTTATAGCCACTAGGCTACTAGTTATGCTATTTTGTGTCTACGACAAATGCGTAGACGTGTTTTTCATGTATATATATACTTTATGACGTTATTTTCGATTTAAGAACGTAAACCAGTGCCAACGCTGTTTGTGTATATAACGTTAGTAGCCAGTCAGTTTAATGCTATTGTGTAAAACAAATGTGTATAAAGTTAAAAAAAATATAGGAAAATTACCATTCAGAAACGTTTTGTAAGAGCCATGTGTGGTAAGGTTCTGCTTGACTCTCTTTATCGCTGCTTTCTGGGTCTGATTCTGGCTCAAACTGATACTTGTCAGGAGCCAATCAGAGTCATCATACGTCACCGCACCAAGATCCCTGTCCCCAGATTATTAATCACCTGCACCTGTTTCCAATCCGCACTCATTGTCTCAGCCAGCATAAAAACTCCTGCTTTACAGTCATTCCCCGTCTAGCCTCCAACAGGAAAAGACCGTCAACAGTTCTCTCTGCTTTCCTCTGAATCATCACCTGCCAAGAACGTAAAGTATACTCACCTGTAATCTACTAACCTCTGTGTTCCTGTTCCGATGTTCCCAGAATCCGCTCCTCGGTTCCCGTTTCCTGAGTCTTGGATCCAGTGTTGAGTCCCGTTCTTCTCCGGATGATCTGAAAAGAGAAGCAAGCAAGTATTACTGAACTGGTTAATTCGCCCTTGAAAGCACCAAAGGAATCTACTCACGTGGAATTCTCTCTGGGTCTTGTCTACCCACCAGCGATCTATAAGAGGGAAGATGGAGAGTCAGCGCATGTCTCCACAATCACGAAATTCCTTATCAAGAGGATTCACTCACCTGGAAGACTCCTGCCACGAATCCTCTTCACAAGCACCGTTGAGCACCTGCAAACCTGAACCCTTACCCGTTCACTTAAATAAAGAAAAGTGTATATTCATCACTTACCTCTGTGTTCGCGTCTGAATCCTGACAGAAGGCTTGACCAAAACAGCAACAGAACGAGGTAAAATCAAGATGACTTCCAAACGACCCGAAGCTGCTGCAAATCCACTATCTGAAACCGCTACCCCAGCACAGCCGGTGTTTTTCCCCACAGGGGCTTCCGGAAACACTGCATCTGCGATTACCTGCTTTGCCAGTCCTCCTTCTCGCCCAGCGCCCTTCTCTGGCCGGGCGGATGATTGCAATGGCTTCCTATTGCAGTGTTCACTCGCGCTGGAACTACAGCCTCAACTATATTCCACGGAAAGATCTAAAGTAGCATTTGTCATTCATCAGTTATCAGGAGCGGCTTTGAGATGGGCTGAATCATTATGGACGAAAGAGTCACCAGTGGTAGCAACATTTCAAGAATTTGTTAAGCACTTCAAAGAGGTTTTTGGAAAACCAGTGGAAGATTCCTCGTTCGGAGAAAACCTGCTACAGTTACGTCAAGGAAGGAAGTCACTGACTGAGTATTCCCTTGAGTTCCGCACGCTCGCATCTAACAGTGGTTGGAATGAACGAGCGCTCATCTCCGTGTTTCGAAGAGGTTTGAATCCAGCCTTACGCCTCCAAATGGCCATATATGATGATACCTTAGGACTCGAGAAATTCATGCAGCAAGCCATGAGAGTAAATCAAAGATCCCAAAGTTGTTACAATGAACAGTCTTACCATAGCCCAGGTTCTCAAACAAGTGTTCGAAGTCCACCGTCTGAGGGTCCAGTTGAAGACATGCAAGTTGATACTTTCAAGATCTCTCAGTCTGAACGTCTTCGGAGACGAGAGCTCAGATTATGCATGTATTGTGAGGGAAAGGGACATTTCCGACTTAATTGCCCCATTCGACCAGGAAATCTGATGGTGAGCTCAGTTTTAAATCATCCCACTGTTTCAACACCCCTCACAATCACTGTGACTATCAAAACTGAAGAACTCTGCGTCTCTGTCACAGCAATCATCGATTCGGGGTCGCGGGAAACTTCATCTCGGGGAAACTTAGTAAGAGACTCAACCTACGAGAAGTCAGCACTCCCAAATCCTACTCCATCTACGCCGTAACAGGTGAGAGAATTAACATGCAAGATGTTACTACCCAGATAAAGCCCATTCAACTGTGTATCGATAGAACGCATCGAGAGTGGTTCGAACCGTTTGTACTTCGGAACAGTCAGACTGATCTCATCCTTGGGTGACCCTGGCTAATTCTTCACCAACCTACCATTGAGTGGAAGTCCGGTAAAGTTCTTCATTGGGGGTGTCATGGTCACGTGATCCTAGATCCAGTCCCTCGTCCGCCTGATCCGCAGGTGAACCAGAAACTGACCGTAAACTCCACGTCTATTGAGAGTCCTACACAAAACCTGTCAACGGATATCCCAGAATGTTACTCCAAGTTCTCAGAGAATTTTAATCCTGTCACTGCTTCCCGGTTACCTCCACACCGACCATGGGATTGTGCAATAGATCTGGTCCCTGATGCACGACTCCCTAAAGGCTCGAATTTATTCCCTGTCCATTCCAGAGCAAGAATCAATGAAGAAATACATCAAAGAAGCGTTAGATCAAGGATACATCCGGCCTTCCACCTCACCAGCAGCAGCTAGCTTTTTCTTTGTGGCCAAGAAAGATGGCGGTTTAAGACCATGCATTGATTACCGAGCCCTAAATCAGGTCACCGTAAAATTCAGCTATCCCCTACCTCTTATTCCAGTCGCACTTGAACAACTCAGAGAAGCTAAAGTCTTTACCAAGCTTGACTTAAGAAGTGCATACAATCTGATCCGAGTGAGAGAAGGTGATGACTGGAAGACTGCATTCATAACCCCTGCTGGCCACTATGAATATCAGATAATGCCATATGGTCTGGTCAACGCTCCGTCAGTTTTCCAAAGCTTCATGGACGAGGTCCTCCGAGACTTTTTAGGGAAGTTTGTTCTGGTCTATATTGACGACATCCTGATCTATTCACTGGATCTCCCCGAACACCAACGCCACGTATCATTAGTACTCCAACGGCTCAAGGAGTTCAATCTGTTCCTGAAGGCCGAGAAGTGTAGCTTTCACCAGCCCACCATTGACTTTCTGGGGTACGTCCTTAGCGAGCGAGGAGTTGAAATGGACCGAGGAAAGACTGAGACCATCCTTTCCTGGCCAAGTCCCACATCCGTAAAGGAACTTCAGCGCTTCCTGGGGTTTGCAAACTTTTACAGAAGATTCATCAATCAGTACAGTCTTCTCACTGCCCCATTGACCTCCTTGTTAAAAGGAAAACCTAAGACCCTGTCGTGGACCCCAGTAGCCGAGAAGGCTTTTGAATCCCTGAAGTCCGCTTTCACCAGTGCCCCTTTGCTGCATCATCCCAATCCAGATAAACCATTTGTGGTGGAAGTGGATGCGTCCACCACCGGAGTGGGTGGAATCTTATCCCAATGCTTAGAATTCTCTTCTAAGCCATTACCCTGTGCATTCTTTTCGAAGAAGTTTTCCCCAGCAGAGGCGAACTATGATATCGGAAATCGTGAGCTTCTTGCCATAAAACTTGCATTAGAGGAATGGCGCCATTGGCTAGAAGGAGCAAAACACCCGTTCGTCGTTCTCACTGACCATAAGAACCTCCAGTATCTGAGAGATGCAAAACGGTTAAACCCCCGTCAAGCCCGATGGGCGCTATTCTTCACCAGGTTCTATTTTAAAATCGCCTCATCGCCCCGGATCTAAGAACACCCGGGCAGACGCCCTGTCCCGTATCCATGCCCCCGATATTCCTGTAGAGAAACCTGAGACAATCCTACCAGAGAAGCTATTCGTAAATCCAATCCAGTGGGAAATCAACGAGCAACTCCAGGAATTGGACCAACCACACCAAAGAGTTCCCGGATGTCCACCCGGCAAAATTCATGTACCCGAAGATTTCCGTAGGGCTCTGATTTCTTCAGCACATTCTTCAGTGGGCACTGGACATCCAGGTATAACCCAGACTCTGGCCACACATCAAGAGAGGTATTGGTGGCACAACATGCGTCACGACATCACCCAATTCATTCAAGGCTGTATTCCCTGTGCCATCTCAAAGGTCCCTAGAAATCTGCCCGTAGGAAAACTGGTACCGCTACCTGTTCCAAATAGACCATGGTCGCACATCGGAGTTGACTTTGTCACAGATCTTCCTGTATCTGAAGGTAATACCTGCATCCTAGTGGTTATTGATCGCTTTTCGAAAGCATGCAAGCTGATCCCATTGAAAGGGCTTCCAACCGCCTTTGATACTGCTGAGCAACTCATGGAACATGTCTTTCGAAATTTTGGCATTCCAGAGGACATAGTCTCCGACCGAGGACCCCAGTTCATTTCCAGAGTCTGGCGATCATTCTTCAGTCTGATGAATGTGACTGTGAGCCTATCATCCGGGTATCACCCGCAAACCAATGGACAAACCGAACGAAAGATCCAGGACATAGGCCGGTTTCTGCGCACATTCTGTCACTCCAACCAGAACATCTGGAGTCGATATCTTCTCTGGGCAGAATATGCACAGAATTCACTCAGACAAGCATCCACGAAGTTAACCCCGTTCCAATGTGTCCTTGGCTATCAACCGCCGTTGTTCCCATGGTCCGGTGAACCGTCAGAAGTGCCCGCTGTGAATAAATGGTTTGAGGAAAGTGAAGAAGTGTGGAATCAGACACATCAGCACATCCAGCAAGCCGTTAACAGGCACCGACAGTTCGCGGACCGCCCGCCGACCCACTCCAGAATATCAGCCGGGACAATTAGTATGGCTCTCCACTAGAGACATCAGACTCCGACAACCCTGTAAGAAACTTAGCCCCAAATACATTGGACCATTCCCTATTGTCAAGCAAGTCAATCCTGTCACCTACCAACTCCGGTTACCCCTGAATACCGCATCCATCCCACGTCCCATGTTTCTCTTCTGAAACCCCATCATCCACCTGCACACCAGTCAGATACCGAGGTCAATCCTGAAGACAACCCCCCGATACCATCCATTGAGCCAGAGTCCATCTACCTCATCAAGGAAATATTGGACTCTCGACGTCGTGGGGGTCAACTGGAATACCTCATTGACTGGGAGGGATATGGACCAGAAGAGAGAAGTTGGGTACCTCGTAAGGATGTTCTTGATCCCAGTCTGCTCCAAGAATTCCATGCACAGTATCCTGAAAAGCCTGCACCGAGACCCAGATGTCGACCCCCACAACGTCGAGGTCCAAGGTCCGCTTCCGCGGACTCTGGAGGGGGGGTAATGTCAGGATCCAATCAGAGTCATCATACGTCACCGCACCAAGATCCCTGTCCCCAGATTATTAATCACCTGCACCTGTTTCCAATCCGCACTCATTGTCTCAGCCAGCACAAAAACTCCTGCTTCACAGTCATTCCCCGTCAAGCCTCCAACAGGAAAAGACCGTCAACAGTTCTCTCTGCTTTCCTCTGAATCATCACCTGCCAAGAACGTAAAGTATACTCACCTGTAATCTACTAACCTCTGTGTTCCTGTTCCGATTTTCCCAGAATCCGCTCCTCGGTTCCCGTTTCTTTGAATCGCAGTCTTGGATCCAGTGTTGAGTCCCGTTCTCCTCCGGATGATCTGAAAAGAGAAGCAAGCAAGTATTACTGAACTGGTTAATTCACCCTTGAAAGCACCAAAGGAATCTACTCACGTGGAATTCTCTCTGGGTCTTGTCTACCCACCAGCGATCTATAAGAGGGAAGACGGAGAGTCAGCGCATGTCTCCACAATCACGAAATTCCTTATCAAGAGGATTCACTCACCTGGAAGACTCCTGCCACGAATCCTCTTCACAAGCACCGTTGAGCACCTGCAAACCTGAACCCTTACCCGTTCACTTAAATAAAGAAAAGTGTATATTCATCACTTACCTCTGTGTTCGCGTCTGAATCCTGACAATACTGCAGTATTGACACCAAAATTTACATTGGACCGTAAAGGTAATAATGGGCGGGAACCTTCCGGACAACGCGAGCTACAGTTTAGCCAATCAAAACACAACGGCCCAAACTAACCAATCTGAGCCCACTGCCTGTTTCTGGGGGAGTGGTTTCATAGAATCAGAAAGTCAACCAGTCATTCAAAGGACAGAGGAGAAAGCGGCTGACAATAAAGGTGAAATTTATGAAAAATAAAACTTTCTAAAAAAAGAAAAACCACGAATACATGTTATATTGCACCCCATAAACACAATCATGCAAAGAAAAAAAAACACCCTTTAATAATCCACAAGGCAAATTTCTACTTAAAATAACAACACAAAGTCCACACTGACGAGATCCCACAATGAATATTATATTATTTGTTATTATTATTTTAACATTTCTCCAAATAATATAGAGCATCTTCATTTCGTTTTCTAGTAACAACCACTGTATATTGGCCAGGGCTGCGTTTCTCAAAAGCATTGTGAGCTAAGTTAATTGTAGAGACCAATGGTCCCAATGGTTCCACAAACTACTTAAGCTTACGATGCTTTTGATATTGTTGCCCTATTGTTGGTTTGATTGCTTCTGTTTCCTCAATTCTAATTTGCCTTGGATGAAAGCATCTGATTAAATGTAAATGTAAAACTGACAGAACGTATTACCCTTAGCCTTGCATAATGGTTGCCATGCTACTCATGAGAAAGTAGCAGTGACATAACCAATTGTAGGATCAGGCGAAGAGTTATGCTAGGCCTGCTAAACCCGTGCACGTAATAATTTGTTGTGTGACAGCCGAGGTTGGTATCCTCGACATGCTGCAATTTTCTGCTGCTGCTGAAGCTCTGATTCATTGGTGCAGGAGGGATACAGATGAAGTTGGTGAAGAGGTTTAAGAGGTCAAGAATCTATTAAAGAAAAGGAAGAAGGTAGTAATGATAGACCTGAAGGAATTGTGTATAGGTTTACTTTACACTTGCACTTCCTTTATGTGTGCTATTTAAAGAGGCTCAGTGGTTGTTTATTGATTGGTGCATCTTGTAATTTGCCTCACTCAGAAATTCTCCACAAGCACTACTAATCTGAAGAAGAAGACATTGCATTAAATCTGTTCTTTGGTATAGAACGCAATTTGAGCTGTATCCCTTGTGGATCTCCTTGTGGTTGTGATCAGAGGGGTTTCAGAACAGATCTTCTTGTTTGTTTTTACAGAGGCAGATGTGGTCTAAATGGCGGACTCTACTACCACAGTGGGAGACATTGAGGGGGAACTCTGTAAGATTGAACGGATCAGAGACATTTTGGTCAGGAGGGAATCTGAGCTCAGATACATGTGAGTAAACTGATTTTCACATGTAAATACCTATAATATATACTGTGGGGCCAAATATCTGTAACCACTAGTGAAAATGCTTCTTCTTTTTTATTACACATTATGTTATCAGGGCCAACACTGAAATGTTTAATTGTGTAATTAAATAATGTTGGCATACATGAACTTCCGAATTTCATTTTTTTTCTTTAATGTCAGCAGAATTGACCTTATGCACAGCTGCACGACTTTCTGAACCTAAGCCAGCTCGTTGTTTCCTGTCTGCCATTATTGGACAAAAATGATTAATTCAGGTGTGCCTGACCTCAGTAGTCATGGCAACAATAATCAGACACACCTGAATTAATCAAGTTTGGCCAATAATGGCAGACAGGAAACAAGGCCCTCATACAAAGAGCCCTCAAAGAGCCTTCATACAATTTATATGGTGGTATGCTCTGCTGTATTTATGACAAAGCTGTTTTTTTTTTTTAATTTATTTATGAAGGGACCATGCACAATTTTTAACATAAAATTCCAATTTCATGTATTGGCACAACCTAACGCAGGGTTAAATGTAACACAGACTTTTTACATAGTCAGTCAGGATCAAGCCAGGCTGTCTTTCTGCTCTTTTTCTCTTGCTGCCAGAGGATGGTCTCTCGCAAATTTGCAGAAAGTTTTGATTATATTTTGTGAAGATACTGGACAAAGAGTGTTTTGACACCATAAAAGTAAATTTTTTCATCATATATTTTTTTCGGTTTCTTCCGAAAAAAATTGGGAAGAAAATTTTTCAGTTGGGTGTATACGTTTCCAAATCTAACTTTATATTGCCTTAATCACTGTCTTGTTGGCTCAAACACAGCACCGTTTTGAAACATGTCAGCAATTTCTCAGCGAACTGTTAGCTAGGCTTAAAATATGTAACATACTGCAGTGTTAGTTGTAACAGAGTGTTACAACTAAGCCGCCAAGTGTATAACGATAATCAAATGAAAACGGAGCCACACAACTTTCCAGGTTTGAGTATACATTTAACTTTGTTGGACTTTCACAAACAATGTTGGAATTTAAAATGTTTCAAATTTAGTGTACGATTAATGAAAACTTGTTTATTTATTAAAAATATGGCTTGTTTTTAATGCAATAAACCCATTACATTTTATTTTAAACTAATTTGTATTATTATTACTGTTATTATTATTATTACAGTATTTTTTCTGAATGCTTAAGCACTAATCGTGATTCTTGTAGCACAATTTCTAAAACTATTAATACGTATAGCAAAACCACTCACTGAGTTTGCAAAACTAAAAGCACAAAAACTGCTTTGCACTCAGTTTGCAATTTTGTAACACACGCTTTGCAAAACTGTAGGCACAATTCACTGCACAACACTCTTTTTGCAGAACTTTAAACACAACTCACTGCTTACACTCAATTACCAAATTTCCAACACACTCCTAGCAAAATTATACAAATGTATGGCTATCATTAACACTATTTTGCCAACTGTCTGGCTCACTTTCACATGTGAATACTGTTTTAGATAATTAGTTCACTTTGCAATTAGCCTAAGCACTATAAATAAGTCACAGGTAAGCTGTCTGTGTGGAGTACAATGGAAGGAGCAGTAAGAGTGAGAAGAGTGAGAATCAGAGGAGGCCGAGGGAGAGGACGTGGAGTTGAAGAGCATACCTGATATGTCATCATATGGGACAATGTTAGTTTCCATACATAGGGCTGCTTTGGTCCGCAACTGGTTTACAGACCACCCATTCTTCATGGCACTCAACCTCCCTCCATACTCTCCATTCATAAATCCCATTGAGGAGTTCTTGTCTGCCTGGCGCTGGAAAGTGTACGACCGTCATCCTCATCAACAGATAGCCCTTTTACAGGCAATGGAGGAGGCATGTGAAGATATTGGCCAGGCATCATGTCAGGCCTGGATACGGCATTTAAGGAGATATTTCCCCGGTGCCTTGGACTGGAGGATATTGCATGCGATATGGACAAAATTTTGTGGCTGGACCCAGAAAGACGACATGATGTAGGCTGTGTTTTTTTTTTTTTTTTTTTTTTGAAATTACTATTTTGTGTTCTGACTTTGTCTTGGTTTTGATGAGTGTGAATAAACACCAAGGGCTCTATCTTGCACCCGGCGCAAATGACTTTATACACTGACGCATTTATCATTCCTATTTTGCACTCGCGCAAAGCGGGCTTTTTTCCTCCACAGACGCACGTCGGTAAACTAACAAATGAACTTGCGCTTCCTGGGCGGGTTGGCGCAAAAGGAGGGGTGTTTCAGCGCAAACAATCCCTGGTGCTATTTTGCAGTTCCAGAAAACAATTGCGCCAATGACCAGAAAAACCTGGTCTAAAGTCAGTGACGCCGTTGCGCGTATATTCAGATGCTATTTTAAGCGTGCATGCTTGGCCATAATACAGAGTGTGAACAACGGATACACTGTAGATGATTCTCATATCAACACAGATGCATTTTACTTTTTGCAAATGATACATTATTATACGGAAAAATATATAAACATGAGGGAAATCATTGTTGTGTCCATGATGATGGGAACAAACAGGCATAAAGCTTACACATTTTACCCAAATTATTATATGCATGTTTAACCCGAAGCTAATTTGGGTGGGTTTGTCCCATCCCCAGTGTCCCTTCTCTTTCTTTTACGGCCCTGACGGAGACATCGTTCTACTCGGCTGTGAACCGATGCTGAAGCGCGCCTGGTAAATGCCGCGTTAAAATATGAATTGCGCCACGGAACAAGCGCATCTCGTTCATCATGCTCTTAAAGGGAATGTGATATGACGCTCTTATTGGTTTATTTCCGTTACGCCCAAACCACACCTATGAATAATGAAGCTACTCCAGACCAACCCCTTTTAGATTTGCGCCAGGCGCAAGAGGCATTTATCCCGCCAGGAAAATAGCAACAGCGCCGGGATCCGCCCACAAAGTTAATTGCGCTTTGCGCTTTGACACTTGCGTTTCAGATCGTTAAAATAGGGCCCCAATACTTGAAGTTTGGATCCTTGTATGTTTACATGACACTATGACAAAAGTACGACCTCAAATTGACATACACAGAGAAAGCAAAAGCCAGATGTGTTTTGTATTCATACTATCAGTGTGTAGTTGGCACATTGTGTGCTTAGTAGATGATGGCTTGTGTTTACTGTTTGATACGAAAACACCATTTTTACAAAGCTGTGAAGAGTTAATCGAGCTGTGTTTGCTTTTGCAAGAGAACTTCAATGTTTTGATAATTGGGTGAAAGGTTTTCTTATTTGTGTGTAGAGTTTTGCAAAACTAGCCAATAGTTACAAAAAATGTGCTTAAGCAATCAGAAAAAAACTGTAATAACAATTGTACATGCAGCTGCCACACACAAATATAATTTAATTGCAATTACAATATTTTATAATTGTATTTATTATTATTTATTGCAAAACTATGCTGCCCTTTTCTATGTCTCTATCCATGATATTGATCCACAATAGAAGGATGATTGGATGAGGGATGGATGTATGGATATCTGTCTATACAGATTCACAAACAATATCAAACTATACAAATAAAATAGTACTGAATTATGTGTGTTACACACAAGTGTTACAACTAACCTCAACACCCCATTCAACCCTCTGTCTGTTACAATTAGCCCCACTTATGGGGTAAGTTGTAACATTTGCACTTCTGTCACATTCAGTGCAACTGTGCGAAAATGGTTGGTCCTAGAAAAAACTTTAAGTGTTCATTTGTAGCAGAGATGTGTATGTTGCTTGTGTAAAAAAATATTAATCTAACCTAATTATTATTTAATTAATTGAGCCAAAACCAAAATGCGTTAGGTTGTGCCCGCTCCCCCCTACACCTTCTAATGCACAACATGGGTCTGAAAAGACCCATATTAATTTCCTGTTATCCATGCATGGCTTGGCTTTTTTTTTAACTTTTGAAATTACTTTTTATTTGAGCATTTAATATTTCATGATCTATAAATTTCATGATTTATGAATATTCTAAATATCTTATTTTTAATTATCACAAATTCATATTTTAATATTTCCTAGATTTTGTGTAAATACATCAAGTTTACACACATCTCTAAAATGACCCATCTATGCAAGCGTGATAAAACAAAAAAATAAAGAACACTTTTTTAAAATAACCAATGTCACAGTTGTTTAGATCAATACATTTACTGTAACACGTTAAATGTTTATTGGCCACTTTGTCACATAAAACACACATATAATCGATAACTGAAATAGAACTGTAGTGTAGTGCAACTGTCAGGAATACTCCCAGCACCAATGATCTCCTGTTATGACTGTTCACTTTCGAACCATACCTTGGGACTGCTCGCTGAGGCTGGTGGGTTAAAAAAAAATTAATAGTTGGTCATTTTACTCAAAGGCAGAGCAGTTGGATGGCCGGCAGATAAATAGTGAAGCAGGGAGAAAAAAAACAAAAAAATAAATCCAGTCTTGGTTCGGGTTGGTGGCTGAACTGGCTATAGAAATCACACGACAAAGGGGATAGCCAATACTCCGGAATATAAGAAATCACAACCACATCAACATAAATGCAAACACAAGGACTTAAATACACAAGTTATTATATATTATACAAGGGATAATTAACATAACCAGAAACATGTGCACGCTCAATCAAAAACCATGGAGTCAAACTAGCAAAGGGAACACAGGCAACCAGGAAAAGTACACTAAAAATAAAACTATATATATATATATATATATATATATATATATATATATATATATATATATAATTATTATATTATTTTATTAGTATACATTTTCACACTCCAGATATAATAAAACAAAATGACTACATGAACTACTGAATGAATTTAGTTGAATGTAGAATGTGTACTAAAAACTGTATTGTTAATTATAAATGATAGTCAACAGCCAAACTCACAAGCCTTGAGCGGTTTGTAAAGTTGATCTGAGATCACATCTACAGTCAACCGTCCTTCTTATTCCCATTAACAAGAGCTACAATCAGCCAGCTGCCCCTCATTAAAATGCTAATGTTTTGCTTTTGATGCTGCCAGAGTGTCTAATGTATGTATATTGGTTTCCCCTCACAATCGTTTGGGAAGAGCATTGCCTATTACAAAACCAGTGGGGCATTTCTTCACGAGTGTTTGATTGGTGCTCAGCCTTAACTGCCTGTCTCAACTAAACCAGAGAGATATAGAGAGAAATCCTGTGCTACAGCTTCACAATTATCCTGCATATTTTTCTTAAAATGTGATTGTGAATGCAGATTTATAGCAAACAGTGATGTTGGCAAGAATGTTGATATGAGCAAACAGGTTTACAGACTAAATGCATTTTAAATAACTATCTGGCTTTCTGACAACTCATTGAATTATACTTTCAACGTGATGAGGTCATGTGACAACAGTGTAGAAAACCACTGTTTAAATGTACAGTAAATTGTAGAATAATGCCTACTGTTTTAATGCGTAATGTTTCTTTACAAAGTGTTATCGCCAATAATTTTTACCTGATCCTACACTTAAAGGGGGGGTTTACTGCTTTTTTTCTTTGCATTATTGTGTTTATGGGGTGCAATATAACATGTATTCATGGTTTTTATTTTTTAAAGTCTTATTTTTCATAAACTTCACCTTTATTGTCAGCCGCGCTCTCCTCTGTCCCCTGAACGAGCGGTTCACTTCCTGATTCTATGAAAACACTCCCTCAGATACACGTGGTGGGCTCAGATTGGTTAGTTTGGGCCGGTGTGTTGTGATTGGCTAAACTGTCGCTCACGTTGTCCGGAAGGTTAACGCCCATGACCTTTACGAGCGAAACGCAATATCCTGAGCTCAGCTCTGGTCCAGAGATGTAAATATGTGTCGAACTGCAGTATCAGTATGAGGCAGAACGACGAAGAGAGTCAAGCAGAACCACATCACACACGGCTCTTAATAAAGGTTTCTGAATGATAATTTGCTACATTTTTTAACTTTATACACGTTTGTTTTACACAATAGCATCTGACTGGCAACAATAGCAACTGACTGGCTACTAATGTGATACTCAAACAGCGTTTGCAAGTTTATGTTCTTGATCAAATCGAAAATAAGGTCATAAAACATATATACATGAAAATTACATTTACAACATTAGTACTTATACAAAATTCATGTTTGTACGCGGTTGTCATAGACACGAAATAGCATAACTAAGTGGCTAAAGCCAGCGCTGGCATTTGATAAAACTAAAACATTACGTCTGAAATTATACATGCAAATACATTTAAAATGATTAAGTCTTAGCCTACTTACAGGTTGTGGCTCAACAACTGCTGCCTCTGGTTTTTAAGTTGGATCTGCTTCATGTTTTAGTAACAGTTTCTTGTTGAAAACGGCACTACTCATGGAGATTCTGGAAGTTAATACTCGTGGAGATTCTGAAAGTCTTCCGTAAAATGCGCGGCACAGAGAGCTAGATTACAATCGTCACTTTCAGGAACATAATCAAACATAAATTGTATCCATTGTTGAGAAAGAACAGCGTCCGTGGGAAGTCCGAGCACAGAAGACCTGACAGCTGCGTGAACACAACTCACTCGACAAGGAGCTGCTGAAATATGCGCGCATGCACTTTTTTGCATTTTCCGGAGGGAGTGGTTGATGCAAATGTGTAGGTTAGTGACGTACCATAACCCAGCTGTAGTCCCAATCGAGTCGTTTTTGTAGGCAATTATCCTTCTTGATTTTTAAAAGACGATATCTCTGCTTACACTGAACTTTCAGCGCTGCAACTTTGCAGATACTGTTCATACACCAACAGCAACATTACACACAATTTAAAATCAAAAAAGTGAAATCACAGTCAACCCCCCCTTTAAAGGGACACCAGGCAAGAATGCTGTTTTGTCAAACAGCGACCCCTAGAGTAACTGTGGAGTACTTGTTTTTAACATTACTGTCGTAAATACCACTCACGGAGGGCATGACGTGTTACATAGTATACAATAGTACATTGTGTTTGATTTGTCGTTTAATGAGATCTAATATATGTTGTAAGTGGTGAGAATTTTCACGTGATTAAAAATCCCCATGAACTTTAATGGTCCAGAGGAAGAACTTTTGCTATTTGTGTCACAGGTTCTGGGTTCTAATCCCTACTAATAGTATAGTTTATTTTCCTCATCAACACTGATTGTTTATTAGTGGCTGTATTTCAAGCAGGGACATGTTTTTTGTGCATTGGGTTTTGTGATTTCACCGTAATGAGTCTTTCAGTCCCCGCAATGGATTGAGCAATGAGTGCGCATCCGTTTGAATATCACAACAGAACACTGAATCCACTGAAACTAGATACATTTCAGATGGCCTTTTATTTAACAAACGAAATAAATAAATGCTAGAGTTACCTGGAGATGTTTTATTTGTTTGTATTGGTACAAACAAATAAAACATCTCCAGGTAACTCTAGCATTTATTTATTTTGTTTGTTAAATGGGGACATATCACATGCAAATTACGGCTATGCTCGTGTTCTAGACTCCTCGCTCGGTCAGTGTGCTGTTTCCTCTTTCTCTGTTCCTCCGACAATGTTTTCCTAGCTTTCTGTATCTTATGACGATAGTGTGAAAAACTCCATCTCACGACCTTGTTCCTGGATATGTCAGTGTTGCCTTGTTCCTGGATATGTGCATGTGCAGACGCCCCCATTCAACCAGAAAGAAGTCATATAACCATTTCAATAACTCTAAAGCTGTTAAATTAAGCTACAATAACTGCATAGTGTCCCTTTAAATTTAGCTATGTTGGTTTAACCTAGTATTTTTAAGTTGGTTCAGTGATGTTAAATAACATTTTTCATTTAGAGTAAAATAAAATAAATTCTGTTAAATGTTATGAAATAAAGCAGGTTACCAGCTTTATCAGGTTGTCATTGGTGTTGTTTTCAGTGACGAATTTAAATGCTTCTCATGCTTTAGAACAGTATGAACAACATGTCTGCGTGTCCTTTTATTTTGCAGGATGGATGATATCCAGTTATGTAAAGAAATTACAAGACTGAAGAAAGAGCTTCAAAAGCTTCTGTCTATCCCAGGTATGATCTGGAAATGCCACTGGCATATATTTCATCAAAAATATAAATAAATAAATAGGCTAAGTAAAACTTTTTTTGCGATCAATGTTTTTGTTTTACAGTTTACCGATTTAAAAGTCCCTTTCACTGTACCTTTACTAAAGTTAGAGATCTCTCTCTTTTGTTGAAATGTTTTACCATTTTCTAAAAGTAGCACAACAAGAAAACATGCACTACTAATTAAACCACTAAATCCCAGCCTCATTTTGCAGAGATTATTTTGTTTAGATTTTTCTTTTAGAGTAATTGTTAAATCCATTTTCAGATAATGACAAGTCTAATGAAGACAAACAGAAGGAGGAAGAGTTTCTGAAACAGATTCATAAATTAGTGGAGGCAAGAGACTTCTTGGTAGATGACGTGGAGTTTGAGCGTCTCAGGTGAGCCAATTTCAGCAATGCTGGAAAAAGATGGAGGCTGACACACAATTCATTTGCACCCTTTATTAAATCTCTGACTGAGCTCAATTCCGAGGCAGACAGGATTCTGTCGAATGCCTGAGGGGAAAAAACATTACTCACACTTGACTCTATACATAAGTAATGAGGATTTTTATTTGTAATAAAGCCATGCTGCAGTGATTAAAGGAATTGAATTCAGGAAAATTCTGCTCTGCACACATTTGTGATTGAATCTATACTCTGTTTATATGTCTATGTACTGCCTTCCCTTACAAAAAATAAGTATAGGCTACTTCAAGTTCATTTTATTAACTATACTTTAATAAAGTTCTAGTATATTGTTAAGGATACTTTATCTAGAATGTAAACTAATATCAATGTACTAGAAGTATACTTATAAGTGTACTGTTTCAATACTACTTGGGACACCACTTTTTGGGGTGTGTTCACACTTGGCATGTTTGGTTCGATTAAAACAAACCCTGGTACAATTGCTCTGTTATTGAGACTCATTTGAATTTGAGTGTGAATGGTGCCATCCGAACATCTGTATGCATCAAACAAGCGGACCGAGACCGCTGAAAAGATGAATCTTGGTTCACTTCCAAACAAACTCTGGTGCGGTTCGAATGATAAATGAGCACAACACGAACCAAACATGTATTGAATCAAAAACTGGAAAATAAAACACTGAATAGGACAGAATGCTCGTTTAGTAATAAACGCATATCATTTATTAATAAAAATGGTAGTAAACTTTGAGTACACAAGTTTAAAACTTCAAATCAAATACTTGTCAAATACTTGTAGCTCATTTTAGAGTTTATGTAAGTGCACTACTCTCAGTAAACAATTAGTTTTATAATTGTCTTCCAGTATACTTGTAAGTTTTCTTTAAATGAACATATTGTAACATAATTCTTAGTTACTTTTGCACTTAAAGTATTTTACTGTTTCTATTTAGGTATTCGTTTTTTATACTTGAAATATACCTTTAACTGTACAGTAACTCTTTTTTTAAGTATTTTTTTTTATTCTAGCTCCATTTGAAAACAGCAACATTTTAAACAAAAAGCTGAGATCAAGAAATCTTTTTTTTTTTTAAATCTATCTAATCTAAGTCTGGATGGGATTCAGAACCATGGTCAAAACACAGATGGAGCAGATCGAGTCCATCAACACTCCCAAAGCTTCACAGACGTTCCCTCTTCATGAGTTTGATAGCCTATAGCCTATTTCATTCTGTAACGTTTTAAACTTATACTTTTTAATGTTTGATAATCACATTATCATACATTTACGTAAGCAATCTTAAATCGTGTCTTACGTCTCCTACGTCTCGTTGGACGCTAGGGAGACCAATTGCCTTTGAGTGAATAAAAACGAGCCAATGAACATTGGTATGCAGTATTTGCATTCTGTGTCCCAACTACCAGCGAAGGTATAAAATGGAAGCAAGCGCACACACATTTGCTTTTAGCTTCGGAGTCTACCGGTTGTGTCCTCTGAGTGATGAGCTTCAAGATCAGAGAATTAACTTCACGTTCAACGCGTCTTCTGTTTCTCCGAAGACTTGTCTGTGTTGGTGATCCCCACGATCTCCCTGGTACCAGCTGCTGATTCACGCAATCTACCTTTTTCAAAGAGCTGTTTTCATAGCTGGTATTCGGTTGAGTGCGCACAGTAGGCTTGCAGTTTCCCTGCTATGTTGCCGGGTTGGTACCTGTGTGCTTCAGCACAATTAAGAGAGCGTTTTCTCTGAAAACGTGAAGTTTGCAACCTTTTGAGGATGACGCTTTACCCGTGTGTTTCTGGATGTGGCCGTTTTCTCATTTGACGACCATGATCACTGTTTCACGTGCCTGGGTTTAAGCATGATAAGACTGCTTTCGTGGGTGGTTTATGTTCCCTCATGAGAGCTTGACCACTGTCGACACATTGTTCGTCTCCCCTTTCTTGTAAGGGCTTGAGCTGCTCAGCATGCCACGTGGTGTTGAGCTGCCGGCTGACAGCGCATGTTGTCATCTGCAACCCAGCCCACATCATTTGCTTGTTCCCTGATCTAGATCCTCTTCTGGTGGCCAACAGTAGAGGGCTATTTTGTTTAATAGCATTGGTGATCTTTAGCAGCAGCGGTACCCACTAAAAGATCGGTTTCGACTTCCTCTGGGTCAATCACAGTCGATACTGGCAGTCCAGGTCGACGCTCAATTGCCTCGCCTCTCCCAGTCTCCTCCGTCCAAGAGGGCCAGAATGACAGTGTGCGCCGCCATGTTGCCTCGCCACTCTCATTCCCCTCTCCCCAGCGCTTCAGATGAAAGTGGCGCCGCCACGGCCTCGCCACTCTAGTCTGTCGCTGGGCAAGGAGACACGGAAACCAGGACTTGACGCCCCCAAGCCTCGCTCCTCATTTCCCCTCCCTTCTTCGCCACAGTTCAGTCAGCAATCGAATGCCTCAGAGAAAAATGGGCCTTCTCTGCCGCTTGCCCCCTGGTGGAAGCAGGTAAGTGTTGCACCGCACACTCAGACCTCTCTTTCGGCCGCAGAAATGCCTCCAATGTCTCTTTCGGCCGCAGCAATGTCAGTGCTCAACTGCCTTAGATCTTTTCAAGGCAGATCTGTGGTCCCACTGATACATTTTCTGAGGCTCCTGGGGCAGATGGCAGCAGCAGCAGCTGCAGTAATGCCACTCGGACTGCTGCATATGAGACCGCTTCAGCACTGGCTTCATGATCGAGTCCCGAGATGGGCGTGGCAGAGCGGCACTTTCCTCAAGGGGCTGCTTCTGCACATTCATGTACTGGTCTGTATGGACAGCACTGCGGCCGTGGTGTACATCAACCATTAAGGTGGTCTGCGCTTCTGTCGTATGTTGCGACTTGCCCGCCATCTCCTCCTATGGAGTCTCGAAGTATCTGAGGTTGCTTTGGGCTATTCACATTCTGGGTGTGCACCTCCCTGGCCTATTCCTCTGAGGAAGGACATGCTTTCTTAGAGACGGTGCACTCTATGGCACCTGCGCCCGGACCTCCAAACTTGCCAGATCGGAGTCGTGATTTCCTTCCTGCAAGATAGATTGGAGTGAAGGCTGCCTCCCTCCACCCTCATCGCTCATCACAATACAGTTGACTGGAAGTCGTTAGCTGGCAGACATCTGTAGAGCTGCAGGCTGGGTGACACCTAACACATTCGCTACATTTTATAGCTTACGAGTTGTACCTCCCGTGTACTTGTTACGGCCAGTGGTGCAAGGTAATAGGTCATGTCGGCTTGCTGCGCAATTCCCGCCCTATGAGCCGTATTACGTGCCCCAATCTCGTGAGTTCCCCAACCTTGTTGCTTTCCCATTCTCGTGAGTTCCTCCATCACTCCATCATCCTCCGTCCCTCCCTCTGGCACCAGGCAAGGCGGCTCACCCGGTGCCAGGTTTATTACCTCTCGTAGGAGTTATTAGTAGACTGGGTGACATTAACAGTGGTCCCTATGGCAACCCATTTCTTCCACGTTCCAGCTACCCTCTGGGTTAGCACCGCGTCTTCCCCTCGACAGAACCGTTCTATTGTCCTTGCTCAGTATGCTCCCACCCTTTGGGTGGGGACTACCTCAGAGGACTGCCGTATGTTTCACTATCCTACGTGCTAGTACATACGTGTATTCCAGTGCCTCCCTTTGGGCGGGCTGGGCGCTCCGCAGTTTTCCCTCCTACAGGTTGGGCACGTTTCCCCCATGTAATCCAAATCCACTGAGTGGGTTTTGCGGAAAAGAAGTGTGATTTCTTTCTAGCTAGCTCCGCCGTAAGAAAACCTAAGAAACTGCTTGGCGGGAAGCTCAGCTGGGCGCTGGAAGGGGCCAGCACCATGGCATGTTATTAGGGATCCCAATTCGTTGGAAACTCCTCCGACAAGACATAGGAGTTCCCATACGAAAGGGAACGTCTCTGTTACGTATGGTATCCCTCTTTCCCTGAGTAGGGAATGGAGACGTCTCATCCCGTCGCCAGGAGACGTCTCAACTGGACACCGTCCGGTTCCTCAGCGTAAAGCAAATGTGCCTGCGCTTGCTTTCGCTTTATACCCGCGCTGGTAGGCGGGACGTGGAATGCAAATTCTGCATGCCAATGCTCATTGGCTAGTTTTAATTCACTCAAAGGCAATTGGTCTCCCTAGCGTGATCCCAATTCATTGAAAACTCCTCCGACGAGAACCGAGTAACCGAGACGTCTCTGCTTCTTCTTTTCCTGTGCTTTGATCCAGAGATTCTGCACTATTTCAGAAGATGCGTAATGACGCCCCTACCGTATAACAGTGAAAACATGGATAGCTGGAAAATTCAGCCAATGACGGGGAAAGAATGAAGCATAGATTTGAAGTAAATGAATCTAACAGTGGACTAGGCTACACACACAAAAAAAATCTATATTTAGAATTAGGAACATATCTTTTTCCTTTAGAATTCAATATTTTCAAACAATGGAAGTTTATAAGACAGTAGCCTATGTCAAACTATGTGGAAAAAATTATGTAATAGGCTAATCAATCAAAGGAGTAAACACAACTATAAGCCAAGTATACTTAGAACACTTTGTTATATTGTTAAGTAATTATAAAATATATTGTTAAGTATATCTCATATATTAGACTTGGACTTAATTATGTTTTTAAGTATATCTCGTGACTATGGCTAGATTAGACTTTTATGTCAGTAATGTATAAGTCAAGTATACTTTAGTGCAATTTAGAGCAGTGTAAGTACATAAAAAGTGGATTTATTAAAAGTATTTTTAATTATAATAAGTATACAAATAACACACTTTTTCCTAGGGTTGTCTATAATTATGGTGCATATTGACATAATTTAAAGGCAGCTCATCCCAAAAAATGTTTCCAAGATTTAATGTATTATTTTAATCTATTCTTCCAAATATGGGTGCTAAAGAACAATTACTTTACTGCAGCACCATGTTAAGAAGTATCAAATGAGGATAGACTGAACAGCACTGAGTGTATTTTTAGTCCAGCTGGTGTTAAAGGTGCAGTGACCATCTTGTTGCCGGCTCTTTGTAGGTCCGTTACCAGCCAATTCTGAAAAGCTGAAATAGAAGTTATGGAACAATTTTCAACTAAACAGCAGAAGTCCTATTTAAAACTAGCAGAACACTATGAATATATATATATATATATATATATATATATATATATATATATATATATACACTCACCGGCCACTTTATTAGGTACACCTGTCCAACTGCTCGTTAACACTTAATTTCTAAGCAGCCAATCACATGGCGGCAACTCAGTGCATTTAGGCATGTAGACATGGTCAAGACAATCTCCTGCAGTTCAAACCGAGCATCAGTATGGGGAAGAAAGGTGATTTGAGTGACTTTGAACGTGGCATGATTGTTGGTGCCAGAAGGGCTGGTCTGAGTATTTCAGAAACTGCTAATCTACTGGGATTTTCACGCACAACCATCTCTAGGGTTTACAGAGAATGGTCCGAAAAGAAAAAAACATCCAGTGAGCGGCAGTTCTATGGGCGGAAATGCCTTGTTGATGCCAGAGGTCAGAGGAGAATGGCCAGACTGGTTCGAGCTGATAGAAGGGCAACAGTGACTCAAATAACCACCCGTTACAACCAAGGTGGGCAGAAGAGCATCTCTGAACGCACAGTATGTCGAACTTTGAGGCAGATGGGCTACAGCAGCAGAAGACCACACCGGGTGCCACTCCTTTCAGCTAAGAACAGGAAACTGAGGCTACAATTTGCACAAGCCCATCGAAATTGGACAATAGAAGATTGGAAAAACATTGCCTGGTCTGATGAGTCTCGATTTCTGCTGCGACATTCGGATGGTAGGGTCAGAATTTGGCGTCTACAACATGAAAGCATGGATCCATCCTGCCTTGTATCAACGGTTCAGGCTGGTGGTGGTGGTGTCATGGTGTGGGGAATATTTTCTTGGCACTCTTTGGGCCCCTTGGTACCAATTGAGCATCGTTGCAACGCCAGAGCCTACCTGAGTATTGTTGCTGACCATGTCCATCCCTTTATGACCACAATGTACCCAACTTCTGATGGCTACTTTCAGCAGGATAATGCGCCATGTCATAAAGCTGGAATCATCTCAGACTGGTTTCTTGAACATGACAATGAGTTCGCTGTACTCAAATGGCCTCCACAGTCACCAGATCTCAATCCAATAGAGCATCTTTGGGATGTGGTGGAACGGGAGATTCGCATCATGGATGTGCAGCCGACAAATCTGCGGCAACTGTGTGATGCCATCATGTCAATATGGACCAAACTCCCTGAGGAATGCTTCCAGCACTTTGTTGAATCTATGCCACGAAGAATTGAGGCAGTTCTGAAGGCAAAAGGGGGTCCAACCCGTTACTAGCATGGGGTACCTAATAAAGTGGCCGGTGAGTGTATATATATATATATATATATATATATATATAAACATAAATGGATGATAAATGAATGCACATCTTATATTTTTAGATTACATTTCAAAGCAGTAATATCAAACCTTGAACTAAATGAAGGACATGAAAATCATGCAAAAATGAATGAAATAGTCAGTCTTCACATAATGCTTTGCACCATAATCATCATAGTTACCTCTGCTACACAGGGAACGGGAGGAGGACAAAGAGATGGCTGAGTTTCTTAAGTCCAAATTACCAAAGAGCTCTCAAACCAAGAGTAAGTCGTTCTTTATAGTTGGTTGAACAAAGTAATGTTTATTTTAATGTTTAATGTTAATGTTAATTTAAATGTCTTTCTAATCATTTGTCATTGTATGTTTTAAATATTCCAGTACAAAAAATATTAAAATCCGAAATATTATTGTTAAACATAAAGACCTCAAATTACAATTTTTTAAACTGTCAACATTTGTTTTTAAATGTAATTAATAAAATATAATAATAACACAACAGTACAATTTATTAGCAATTAAGCAATTTTAGATGCTGCTGATTTAATGCCTTCATTGGCCTGTTCTTCCTTTACTGTTTATTGTGGATTCTGAAATATGTGCTTGATTTTTAGAGTAAATGGGTCAACATACAAGTAGAGCTAACTAATAAATCTGAAAAGCTATTTTTTAACACACATGAATTTATATGATTAGAAATTGTACTCTTGTGACAGTCAAGTACCATTCCCCTCATTAAAATGACATAAGAACATTATGAAAAAAATCTGATTTGCAAACAATATTGTTCACAAAGATTTCTTAAAATAAATTAATATTATTTAGCAAGGGTGTATTAAATTTACCAAAGTGATGGTAAATACATTTATTTATTTTCTTTATTTAATACTGTTATTTTTAACTTTCTATTAATCAAAGAACCCTGAAAAAAATAATGTCATAGTTTACACAAAAATATTAAGCTGCACAACTGGGTTTTCAACATTGATAATAATAAGAAATTCTTGCACAACAAACACAATATATGGCATATTATAATGATTACAATGAGTAATGGCTGGTGAAAATTCAGCTTTAAATAACACTTTAAAATGTATTAAAATAGAAAATACTCATTTTAAATTAAATAAATAAATGTACCCTTGGTGAACATAATATACTTCTTTAAAAAACAAAATAAAATCATACCGCCCTCAAATGTTTGATTGGCAAAAATTTATATCATAATTACAGTAAACCCATCATATTTTGCATTTCTATAACCTTAGAGTGGGTGGGGAAATATCCTAACTGTCATGGACATTTTCCCTTGGTAAACTCACTGCATGGTTATTTATAAAAAGCTTTTTGCCTATGCACCTCTTCTATGTAGATGTTGGGAGGAGACCCAGAGTCCAGCAGAACACTACTCCCTTCGCAACCAAGACTGGCCTCACTTTACTGAAAGAGTGCTGTGGATTCACCTGCTCTATAATGTAAAAGACACACTTTTAGCAGTGGCAGCAGGAACACAATGCGATGCTGGAGCCTTGGAAGAGGGTGACCTTTTATTGACATCAGGACACTCAAAGAATAGAAGCCAACACTTGAGGTCTTGAAAGAGGAAGCTATGAAGTTGTCTGTTAAAGAAAAGCAATCCATGCGTTTCTCTCAGATTCTTTCGCTCCCAATTTCTAGCTTTCTACCTAACGTCTTTCTTCTGTCCAAAATTCTGTCTCACTGTATTACAAAGAACATTTTCTCCAGGGTCCTGCTGTCAGCAGCTCAGCTGGTTTGCTGTCATTCCCTACCCCGTATCTTTTTCCCTCAGGAGACATTGCTAGAGCACTGCAGTACCTGTGACTTCATCATCCATAAATGCATCATCCATAAATCCATAAGTTCAAGTTTCAGTAGAGATTACATTTCATACCAGTGGTGTACCTGTGGCTTCTACAAAATGATATTTCATTGCTTCTTGCAAGTTTCATGACACTTTCAAAGTGAGATATCCACTGAGTGGGGATAAAAAAAAGATGAATGTGAATCTAGCAACATTTGTATGTATTGATGAGGTTTAGAATTGAAATGTCTAGTGGCACTAAAACGTTAATGCTTTGTTGTGTTTAAAAATAATGTAGCACCTAAACCTATACTGACAGTGTATTTAACAAAAGCATAAAAATGCTTCTACTGAAGCAAGTTTGCCATTTAGGCGGTGTGTCCAACAAACCATTTTCAGCCTGCTGAAAACGCTAGACGCTCTGCTGAAGACGGCGTGCTTTGGGCGCTTGAGAGCGTTTTGGCACCACAGCGTTTTTCCGTTGAGACGTTTCATTGCTATGGATACAGAATATCCGCAGCAGTTTGAATGTTGTGACAGTTGGTCAGTGTGGTATTAGTCCCGCCCCTCCTCCACTGTGATTGGACGGCTGGGTAAAAAGTGACAGTGATGAGCGCTGCGTTTTATCCAAAGTTGAACATTTTCAAACTCCCAGCAACCAGTAAAAACGCTGAGCGCTCGGCACTTTAGCATGAAAAAAACGCTCAGCGCCTCGGTACACTCATGGCGTTTAAAACGCGCCGCTCCCATTGAATACAATTGAAAACATACACCAGGCGCGTAGAGAAAAAACGCTTTGGTGGACACACGGCCTTAAGCTTGCTTCTCTATTTGTGTCCCAAATCTGTACCAGATGAGCTACCAAGCAAGTTTACTATGTCAGAAAAGCCTTTCATATGGAGCTGGCTATGGGAACAGTAAAATACCGTTTATTAGTTCACAATCCATGCATATTATAAAAGTGGTTTGAGGTCACTGTGTTATTGTGCAAGGAGCCACATGAAAAGTCTTTATTATTGAGTAATCTGTCCCTGTAATCATAATTTGTGTGATACAAATTCTAGACATTTAACTGCCTCTAATGTTAATTTCAGATGGAAAATGAAGTGAATTTTATATGTACAACGCATTCTCATCCTAGGGCGTTATATACTGACGCTTTTGACAATGTGTCTAAATCCCACGCACATGGCACCTTTAAGGCCAATTTATACTTCTGCGTCGAGGGTACGCCGTAGTGTACGACGTTGGCTACGCACGTAGGCGACGCCGTTGTGAGCATTTATACTTCTGTAGATGTTGGGAGGAGACCCAGAGTCCAGCAGAACACTACTCCCTTCGCAACCAAGACTGGCCTCACTTTACTGAAAGAGTGCTGTGGATTCACCTGCTCTATAATGTAAAAGACACACTTTTAGCAGTGGCAGCAGGAACACAATGCGATGCTGGAGCCTTGGGAAGAGGGTGACCTTTTATTGACATCAGGACACTCAAAGAATAGAAGCCAACACTTGAGGTCTTGAAAGAGGAAGCTATGAAGTTGTCTGTTAAAGAAAAGCAATCCATGCGTTTCTCTCAGATTCTTTCGCTCCCAATTTCTAGCTTTCTACCTAACGTCTTTCTTCTGTTCAGGTCTTGGTTGCTCTGCAGTACTGCTCCGAAACGCTAGTTGGCGGCGGAGGGTTTTAATGTTCCACTGTTTAGATTCCTCGAGTTGCGGCTAGGTTACTACAAGCCTGAAAGAGAGTGGATAATGTTGGAGTTGGAGCTTTTTGAGGTGGAAAAACAGTTCATTTTAGTGAAATTACTAAAACTGAAAGGCAGAAATGAGAGAAGACATCGGAGGAGATGGTACGTGTGGAAATGCGTGAGAAGGTACGTGCGGAAATGCGTATGAGGAAATGCGATGCTACCAAGCCGACCAATCACCGATCTTGCGGTCCGTGTCGACGCGACGTGTAGTTACATTTTTGAGAAGGCGCGCGTCAGGCTACGGCGAAGGGTACGCGGTATGGGACGCGTCTGTGCGTGTGCTACGCCATACCTACTGCGCGCACCCTATGCAGAAGTATAAATTGGCCTTTAGTGTCAATTAACACACTTCGGTTATGGGTAGGTTTAGGTCTGGGGTAGTGTTAGACCACTAGGAGGCACCTTCTGGTTCATATATTTATCTGCATCTCATATTGATGCTAAAGGGTGCCATGTGCGTTGGATGTACGCATTGTCAAAAGTGTCAGTATATGACGCCTTGGGATGAGAATGGGCTTATATGTATGTTTTTGGAGTTTTGCTAAAATAGAGGTAAAGGCGTGTGTTTCCAAAGAGCCAATGTTGTACAGTGTCTCAGTTGCTAATGAGATTATTACACCACAAGTTGAATAATTCAGCTAAATGAGTTTTATTATGTCACAACACTTTCCATAATTGACAATATAACAGTTTTCTCATACAAATGTTCACAGGAGCACAGATGCATTCAAAATAAAATAAATAAATGAATAAAAAAGAATTAAATGAAGAAAATTTCATTCTGTTGAACATCATCTGATAGAGTCACACACCAGGAGCTGGTATATCCACAGCTTGAGGTTCCAGCATCACACACAGTGCCAAAGCACTTGTTTATGTTCTCTAGTAGAGTGCTTTCAACAATGTCAAGGGCTCTTCTCTGTGGAGACAAGGTTCCATAGCAACCAGCGCATAGAACAATGCATCTTTAGTCGCTAAAATGTTGTTAATCAGGAGTCAATTCACACACAGAGCTTAGTTGTAGATGGCAATGGAAAAGATCAACAGGCCATTATGGCCAGGTGTGTCCTAGAATAATGCTTAGTTTGGATTTTGTTTGCATGAGTGGAGGACTGTACTAAAACTTATGAATAATTGAACTAATCAGCATTGACCCCGAATTAAATTATGCTTATCTACGTTATTACAGGATTAATTATGGTATAATGCAGGCATTGCTTTAAGGAGCCTTTTAATTAGTATGTTAGACTGCTGTGACCCACAGTTCTCAGCGGTGAGCATTGTGAGTGGAAACCCCTGTTGACTCTGGTCTCAGTGAGTCTTTATTGCTAGTTAAAGGTCGTGCTGTCACTCATACACTAATCACCTGACTGCAGACTGCTCACATCTGCTCATTAGACTGAATGGTGTGATTTTCAAACATGAAATGAGACTTCCATTTTGTTAAACATTTCCATTTGGTTTTATGTTCTTTCTTCTCAGGTGAAAAAGTACGTTCAATTAAGTGTATTAAAAATGTACCTAAATATGTTTTTAGTACAATACAAATATAATGTAATGCATTTTTAATACACTTAATTGTACGTCTTTTTCACCTGGGTTTCTTTCTTTATACATATGAAAACGATAAGCCATTGATGTTGAATTATGTGATTTTTATTTATTTTAATTTTTTTCCTGTTTTTTCTTCATGTAAAGACTCTGGACAAAATTTTCAACTGAAAATGTATGAATGACATATACGGATTTAAATGAAATCATTATTTATCAATTTGCCAAAAAATGAATTGTCATGAAAGTGTGTCATCAGTGTTATATTAGCATTATATAACCGTTCTACCTAACGTTTTTCTTCTGTCCGAAAATTCTGTCTCACTGTATTACAAAGAACATTTCTCCAGGGTCCTGCTGTCAGCAGCTCAGCTGGTTTGCTGCCATTCCCTACCCGTATATTTTCCCTCAAGAGACATTGCTAGAGCACTGCAGTACCTGTGACTTCATCACCCATAAATGCTCAAGTTTCAGTAGAGATTACATTTTGTACCAGTGGTGTACCTGTGGCTTTTAAAAAAAAAAAGATATTTCATTGCTTCTTGCAAGTTTCATGACACTTTCGAAGTGAGATATCCACAGAGTGGGGCTAAAAAAGTAACACAAGTCTCATCTCAAGACGTCATATAATTGACGTCTTGGGCATAGCTGTCAACATTTGATTTTCAAAATCCAGGAGATTTGTGCGGGGATCGTTCGGTGCGCCGGTAGGGTGGGTTTGCACGCTTTCGGGTTGAGCTTTCAGCAACTGCGAGTATAGGTTGCCAGGTTGAGATGACAAACAGGTTGAAATTGTATATGGTGTGAGGATTGTGTGAATATAATGTATTTAATACAAGATCTGGCAACTGGTCAACATTAGACAAAATATTGGTCCGATTATTCATAAAGTAGTTCGGGCCATGCAAATTATGGGAGTTTCTCGGGAGAAATAACAAAACGGGAGGGGTCAGGAGATAGGGCTAAAACGAATCGGTTACCTGAATCGTAACCTCGGTTCTCTCTAGATGAGGGAACGAGTATTGCGTAAGCTAGCTTACGCTACGGGAAAGATTCTTCTTTGCCAAACAATTGAAGCCAAAAATTTTTATAATTTGTAATCATTGTCAACGCACTTCTCAGGTGCAGGACCTAGAGCGGGCTAACTAGCAGGCTCATTGGTTCGTTCCTGGGAAGTGCTCAAACCAATCGGAGAACGGCGCTGAACCCGCGCCCAATGAGCGGACGACGCTCGCTGATCACGTCAGAGCCCGCCGAAAGGGGCGTGGCTTGAGTGTATATAAGCGCTCTCCGTGGGTTGGAACAACGATTTATAGTGATGAAGCGAATCGCTGTTCAGAGCGGGCACGGCCGGGAACGCAATACTCGTTCCCTCATCTAGAGAGAACCGAGGTCACGTTCAGGTAACCGATTCGTCTCTTACGAGAGGTTCTCTCGTATTGCGTAAGCTAGCTTACGCTACGGGAACCCCTGGTCGAACGCCGTGCCCGGTCAGTCACCACAAGCATCCCCGGGAGGGTGGAGGGAGCAATAGTGGAGAAATAATAATAAAGGGCAGAAGCCGTTTATATAAGAATATGAGGCCTAAAGAGGCGGCCGGCACAGCGGGCCATAGTATAGGAAGTTTCCATAGAATGGAGGGGGAAGATCAAGGGGCTAGCCGGTTGAAGGATTCCCCATAAAGCGTGGCTGAGACGCTGCAGCGGGTTCAGACCGCTATTAATTTAGCCTGTAAAGCCGGTACTTCCAAGTTATAAAATCTGATAAAGGTGGACGGGGAAGCCCAGCGCCGCGGCCACACAGATATCATGAATAGAAATACCACAGGACCAAGCCCACGAGGAGGCCATGCCTCGCGTGGAGTGAGCCCTGACGCCGAGCGGCAAGGCAGATTTTTAGCCGCATAGGCGGAGGCGATAGCGTCTACTATCCATCTGGATAGTGTTTGTTTAGAAGCGGCCAAGCCTTTTGTGCGTCCCCCAAACGCCACAAACAGCTGCTCAGAATCGTCTGAACGTGGCAGCGCGTGTAATGTACGCTCTCAGCGCCCGGACCGGGCAGAGGAGGTTGGCATTGGGCTCGCTATCAGAGGTGGGCAGAGCCGATAGGGATATCACCTGTGCTCTAAATGGGGTGCCAATCGCCTTAGGCACATATCCGTGTCTGGGTTTGAGAATGACGACGGAGTCGTTAGGCCGAATTCAAGACACGACGCGTTCGAAGAGAGCGCGTGAATGTCGCCCACTCGTTTAACTGAGGCAAGAGCGATCAGAAAAACGGCTTTTAGGGAGAGATATTTGAGGTCAATAGACTCGAGCGGTTCGAAAGGGGGGGCTTTCAAGGCCTCGAGGACTATTGAAAGGTCCCAAACCGGCACCGAGGGGGGCGAGGGGGTTCATCCTCCTGGCTCCCCTGAGGAAGCGGATAACCAGCTCGTCTTTGCCAATAGACTGGGCGCGTCGGGGACCAACGAAGGCCGCGACGGCTGCCACATAAACCTTCAGGGTGGATGGGGTTCTGCCCTTGTCCAGCATATCTTGAAGGAAGGAAAGCAAAGAAGAGACCTCACACTTAAGGGGTCCAAATTCTTTTCGGTGCACCATTTTGAAAACACAGACCATTTAGCCGCATAGAGCTTTCTGGTAGATGCCGCTCTAGCGTGTTTGATCGTGTTCAAGACTCCCTCTGGCAAATCAACGTGTAATCGTTGGTCACCCATGCATGAAGCGCCCAGCGCTGCGGGTGGGGATGCCAGATTGTGCCGCGGGCTTGAGAGAGGAGATCTGCTCTGACCGGGATGGGCCACGGGGCTGTCTGAGACAGCTGTGTGAGTTCCGGGTACCAAATCTGATTCTCCCAACGCGGGGCTATGAGGAGCACCGGGTGGCGAAATTCCCTGATTCTCTGAATGACCTGCGGTAGCAGGGAGATGGGAGGGAAGGCATAGAGCGGGCGGTATGGCCATTCTAGCGCTAACGCGTCCTCGTTCTTCGAGAAGAATATCGGACAGTGCGAGTTCTCTTCTGTCGCGAAGAGATCTATCTCCGCTCTGCCAAAGAGGCGCCACAGTGACTGGACTGTAAGAGGGTTCAGGGACCATCTCTCCTGGAGAGAGAAGGTTCCTGGATAGAATGTCTGGACCGTCGTTTCAGGTGTCCCGGGACATGCGTCGCTCTGAGCGAGAGCAGATGACTCTGGGACCAAACTAGAATGCGGCGTGTCAGCAGGAAAAGATTCCTGGATCTGACCCCGCCCTGACGGTTGATGTAGGATACCACTGTCATGTTGTCTGAACGAATCAGGACGTGGTGCAGCCCTGGATGCGCGGGAGGAACTGCAACAGTGCATACTCGACCGCGAGCATCTCGAGACAGTTTATGTGAAAAGGGGTTCTCCGACTCCGACCATCGGCCAGAGGCCGTGTGAGCCCTCCGCAGACCGCACCCCAGCCTGTGTTGGATGCGTCTGTCGAGATTACCTTCCGGTGAGGAGAAGGTCCCCATCGTGACGCCCGCTGAAACCAATCGGTCACCGTCCAAGGCTGCAGTGCAGAAATGCATGCCTGAGTGACTCTGATTAGCTGACGGCCCGTGGTCCACTCGGGCGGTGCACGGGTCTTTAGCCAGAATTGAAGAGGCGCATATGTAAAAGACCTAGCTGTAGTATCGGCTTAGCAGCTAGAGGCCATGTGACCCAGCATTCTCTGAAAGGTTTTCACCGGAACGCGGGTATTCATCTGGACGAAGCGGCTAAACGCTGCAGCCGCGTGCTGCTGAGCGGGGATAAGCGTGCTTAGTAGTGGTAGAGTCCAGGTCTATCCCCAGAAAAGAGATCAGTCTGACTGGGCTGGAGAACGGCTCTTTGAGAGGCCCAGCGTTTCCAGATGAGCGAGAAGAGCTGTACGGTGCGACAGAAGCTCTGTTTTGGAACGTGCTCAGCTCAGCCAATCGTCCAGGTAATTCGATATGCGCATCCCCTAGGTTCGAAGGGGGGGCGAGCGCTGCGTCCATACATTTCGTGAACGTGCGTGGCGCTAGGGAAAGGCCGAACGGGGAGGTCTGCGCGTCTGACAAAGCCTGGCCCTCGAAGGCGGAAGCCGTAAAGACTGCCTGTGACGAGGTGTGATTTGAATCCTGAAAGTAAGCGCCTTTCAGGATCTCAGGGAGATGAACCAATCCCCCTGGCGCACCGTGTGCGAGGGAGTTTCCTGACCGTCGGCATTCTGAATGATCTCGTCATGAGAGCTTTGTTCAGAAATCTGAGGTCTAGAGTGGGGCCTGAGGCCGCCCGTCCTTTCTTGGGGACCAGAAAGGAGCGGCCGTAAAACTCCGGGCTCGGTTCTTGCGTGGGAGGGACTCTCTCTATCGCGCTCTTTGTGTAACAGTTTCAGATATTTCTGTGCGGAGCGTGCTCGCGGCAGCTGGGCTGACCACAGAAAGCGGCTGGCGGCGGCGAAAACTGTAACTGGTAGCCGTCTTTTATAATGCTTAGTACCCACGGGGATATGCCGGGAATGGCTTCCCACGCTTTGAAGCATATTGCTAGAGGCTGAATGGCGTGCTGTCCCGGTTGCTGCATGTAACGGGCTGGACACTGTGTGTGGGCTTGTGTAAACTGTGTGTGGCAACGGGGATTTGCACTCAGAGAGGAGCTTATGGGCCGTGATACAGAGCGAGCAGAGGGGAGAACGCGCTGCTTGAGGGTGTGCTTATGCTTTCTGCTACTCGAAGCGGACGGAGGCCGCTGAGTGGGAGTGAGCTCTGTGGGGCACGGGAGAAAGTGTGAGTGAACACGTGCTTGTGGTCACATTTTCACACTGCGAGGCTTTTATGCTCTTTATGTGAACTCTCTGGGTAGCCGTGAAAACGGCTGTTTGTCGCTTCGCAAGCGGGTCGAGTCACCGGCTTGTCTCGGCGAGATTCGCTGCTGCAGTCGGTGAAGGTTCGGGGACTAACAGAGGGTGAAGCTTGGTCGGCGGTCCGGCCGGCGGAACGCAGCCGTCTTTTCCCCAGAAGTGCTAGGCGGACTTCTGCTGATCAGGCTTCAGCCGTGACCTTGGTGCGGGGCGCTTGGGGGAGCCTGTCTGCGTCGGCTGCTCGGAGCGAGAGCGAGGGCGAGGGCGGCCGCCTCGGCCTGTGCTGGGGATGGGCCTGAGCTTGCTGCCGGCGCCGCGGCCCAGGCGTTCGGCAGGGGGCTCACGAGCGCGGCCTGCAGAAGGGCTACCGCCCCTGCGAGGCAGGAACAGAATTCCATGGCCTGGGTGGCTTTCTGGACCTAGGAGAGCGTTCCACGATGCCCGTGACGGCAGATCCAAAGAGGCCAGAGGGTGAGACCGGGCGTGCTGAGGAGACAGCGCGCTCAGCTTCGCTCATGTCCGTGAGCGTGAGCCACAGTGCTCTCTCGCGACACAGAGGATGGCCATGCATCTTCCCAGCGCTTGAGCGGCAGCTTGGTGGCGCAAAGGGAGAGGTCCGTAGCGCATCTTAAGTCGTTGAGCGCACGGCCGCTAATCCTCTCCGTTCTGCGCTATGTCACTCAGCAGGTCGGATTGCAGCACGTGGAGACCCGACATGGAGTGCAGCGCCTGCAGCGGCCTGGCCAGCGGCTGCATAGGCGCGGGTGTGGAAGGTAGAGGACGCTCTGGAGCTTTAGAAGGAAGCTTAGGGAGGATCGCCATTCAGCGGAGGGCCGAGCACAAGTGAGCGGCGACCAGATCTTCCACGGGCGGCATCGCTGTATAGCCCTTCTCGGTGGCTCCGTCCACCGAGCGCAGCGCGAGGCGGAGACATCAGAATGGGTTCGGAGCTGGAGAGAGGAGCTTTCCACGATTTAGTGAGCTCGGCGTGGAGCTCAGGCAGGAAGGAGCACGGTCAACCGGGTGCCAGCGGGCGGCGCCGGTACAGGTGCTTTCCATTCATCCGGTTCGGTGGTAACTCGGGTTGTGGTGACCAGTCGAGGCCCAGACGCTCGACGGCAAGAGTCAGGAGGCGCATCAGGTCCTCTCGATGCGGAGCGGGTCCGCGGAGCATGACGCCGAAGAGCCCAGTGAAGACCATCTCGTCGCTGCTAGAGAGCTGCAGACGAAGGCGAGCTTTCTCTTCCTCAGGGTCCGAGGGACGCTGCAGAGCGGCCACTCGGCGGCAATGGGGGGGGTCCAGCTCGGGTGGAGAGAGAGAGTGGTCGGGCGGCGGCTGCGGCCCACACACAGCCATCGCAGGTTCCGGCGGCCTCTGGAGCGGCGCTCCTTCTTCGCGCGAGAAGTCAGACGGCGGCGCGGCTTGGGCGGATTTACCGGTGCAGAGATCTTGCCCGCAGGGAAACATCGTCAGCGCCTCGCACAGAGAGCATCTTCCGTCGCGCGAGGGCGAATTCCGCATGTTCAAGCCCGAGACAGAGAGGGCAGATGAGGTGGCGGTCTCCGTCTTCGAGCGGTGCGCGGCATGAGCCGCAGGAATTGCGAGACATCTTTAAAAAGACGCTCACGCTCTTTTGTGATGGAGCAAGTGGAAGTTGTCGACGGCGCTAGCTCGCTGAGGCGGCTGAAGGTGGCAGGGGCCGGCTTCTTCAGGCTTCTTGCTTGCTAGAAGGTGCCTTGTCACGACGACGGCTTCAGTCTTGCAACGGCAGGCGATTGAGATCGCTGAATCAAAATGAATCGTTGTTCCAAGCCACGGAGAGCGTTTATATACACTCAAGCCACGCCCTTTCGGCGGGCTCTGACGCGTCAGCGAGCGTCGTCCGCTCATTGGGCGCGGGTTCAGCGCCGCTCTCCGATGGTTTCAGCACTTCCCAGGAACGAACACAATGAGCCTGCTAGTTAGCCCGCTCTAGGTCCTGCACCCTGAGAAGTGCGTTGACAATGATTACAAATTATAAAAATTTTTGGCTTCAATTGTTTTGGCAAAGAAGAATCTTTCCCGTAGCGTAAGCTAGCTTACGCAATACGAGAGAACCTCTCGTAAGGAGAAAGAGCGGGAACCCGGGAAAGCGGGGAGTGTCGACAGGTATGGTCTTGGGACGACCGTTTGGGTACCCTTTAACGTCAGATTTTGGGTACCCTTTAACGTCAGTTACATGACGATCCTGCAACGTCATACAACTGACGCTTTACCTTTAACATCAGTTAGGTGACGGGGTAGGTTTAGGTCTGGGGTATGGTTAGGATCTGATGAATGTCAGTATGACCGACGTTAAAGGAACCTAAAACGGCGGATGTTGACGTATGGTCAAAAAGACGTCCCCAAGACGTCAGTTAAATGACGTCTTGGGATGAAACTGCGCTGAAAAAAGAGGAACATGAATCTAGCAACATTTGTATGGATGAGGTTTAGAATTGAAATGTCTAGAGAGTGTGTGTGTTATATTAGCATTATTTCTATAGTTTTCATTAATATGTTGAATTAGCTTTAATTTATGTTTATTTGCCATTTTTGCTTATTAATATTTATAAATATCTTTCATTCATTAGTCATTTTTAGATTTAGTTGTATCTCATTTAAACATCTAACATTTTTACCAAATTTCAGTTAACAAATGCAGTATGTTTTATAATCATTTTTGTTTTATTTAGAACAACACTGGTTGTCATTTCAGTTCTGATGATCCACAAACAACAGATATCCATTTTCAATGTGAGTGTGGCCCGAAGGCATTCCCTTTAAAAGTCTGGAAAACATCTGCTGCCTTTCATAGACGGTGACTGGATGTAAAAACATAAAGGCTGTGTCTCTGAATGACTTAAAGTACTATAGAATGCTGCAGCTTCAATTAGAAAAACTGTTTCCCCTGAGGTTGTCTCCTTTATGAAATGATAAAACAGTCAGGTTACACTCTGATGCGGTCTTTCATATCACTCTCATCTCTCTTTCTATTTCTTTGGTTAGACACTCACAATGATGTAGTCCATGCACGAGCTTGCAGTTATGTTCATAGTTGTCTTGCTATGTTTACACTGTCAAATTTATTTCGATAAAACTGCTGGAGCAAAACTGTAACTATTTTTGCTGTCTTTCGCAACTGGTCTCTAGTATCTTTATTCAATATATTTACATTAGTTGAGCTGGATGATTCTGGAATTTTGTCTTTTTTTTTTTTTTTTTTTTTTTTTTTTTCTGCTTAAAATATAGATATCATGATTCTCCAACTATTTCTAAATAGGCATCTAAACAAAATAGCATGTCATTTACTAGAGGTTCTGATAAAAATGTAAAACAAATTTACATGTTATTTTTAAATCTGTTTAAATGGATGATTCAATGACTCACTAATAAAAACTTCACTTGTTTCAGTTACAGGATGAATCAACACATCTTCTGAATGAATGATGCAATGACAAATACATTTTTAACAGTCACTTGTCGCCACTTATTGGTGTAAAAATGTAATTGATACAATATTTATTTAAAACATCAAGTTACATTCAAATGGTGATTTACTCTATTTGGATCGCTACCAGACATCAGCACTTTAATTATATCCTAACTTTTATCAGGACATCTGTAGTCATTTGAATAACTGTAACACAAACTGAGAGGTTGGAAAGACTGTGAAGTTGTCTCATACACAGACAACTGCTCTCTCTGGGTCAGCAGCAGTGCCAGATTTGAATATTCTGCTGTAATTTTGTCAAATATTTAATAGACATAGTCAAATCATTTCATTTAATCGGTGCAGCTCTGCATTACAGCTACCAACATGAATGATTAAAATTAGTAATACTTTTATAGTACACACTCACCTAAAGGGTTATTGAACACCTGTTCAATTTCTCATTAATGCAATTATCTAATCAACCAATCACATGGCAGTTGCTTCAATGCATTTAGAGGGTGTGGTCCTGGCCAAGACAATCTCCTGAACTCAAAACTGAATGTCAGAATGGGAAAGAAAGGTGGATTTAAGCATTTTGAGCATGGCATGGTTGCTGGTGCCAGACGGACCGGTCTGAGTATTTCACAATCTGCTCAGTTACTGGGATTTTTCACGCACAACCATTTCTCAGGGTTTAGAAAGAATGGTGTGAAAAGGGAAAAACATCCAGTAAGCAGCAGTCATGTGGGTGAAAATGCCTTGTTGATGCTAGAGGTCAGAGGAGAATTGGCTGACTGATTCAAGCTGGTAGAAGAGCAACTTTGACTGAAATAACCACTCGTTACAACCGACTGACCGAGGTATGCAGCAAAGCATTTGTGAAGTCTCAACTTGCACAACCTTGAGGCGGATGGAATACAACACAATCTTGTCTATGAAACCACTCCCTCAGAAACACGCAGTGGGCTCAGATTGGTTCGTTTGGGCCGGTGTGTTGTGATTGGCTAAACTGTCGCTCACATTGTCTTGTACGGTGGATACACGTAAATAATGATGCCGAGACTGCAGTATCAGTGAGGCAGAATCAGAGCCGAGAAAGCGGCTATGAACTCGAGTCAAGCAGAACCTCACCACACACGGCTCTTACTGAAACGTTTCTGAATGAATAATTGCTAAATTTTTTAAACACAAACAGCGTTGGCAAGTTTACGTTCTTGATCAAATCGAAAAATAACGCCATAAAGCATATATACATGAAAAAATACATTTACAACATTAGTACTTATACAAAATTCAGGTCCATAATGTTTGTACGCGTCTGTCGTAGACTCAAAATAGCATAACTAGTAGCCTAGTGGCTATAAAGCCAGCGCTGGCATTTGAAAAAAAAAAAACAAGGCTATGTCTGGAATTATACATGCAAATACATTTCATTTAAAATGATTAAGTCTTAGCCTACTTACAGGTTGTGGCCCAACAACTGCTGCCTCTGGTTTTAAAGTTGGATCTGCTTCATGTTTTAGTAACAGTTTCTTGTTGAATCCGATGTTGAATTCGATGGAGATTCTGGAAGCTGTCTTCTGTAAAATGCGCAGCACAGAGAGCTAGATTACGATCGATCACTTCAGGAATATAATCAAACATAAATCGTATCCATTGTTGTTCGAAAGTACAGCGTCCGTGGGAAGCTCGAACACAGAAGACCTGACAGCTGGGTGAACACAACTCACTCGATGTCCGCAGAATATGCGCATGCCCTTTCCTGCATATTCTGGAGGGAGTTAATGCAAATGTATGGGTTAGTGACGACTAAAACCCAGCTGTAGTCCCAATCGAGTCGTTTTTGTAGGCAATACTTTCCTGATTTTTAAAAGACGATATCTCTGCTTACACTAAACTTTCAGTACTGCAGACTTCGCAGATACTGTTCATGCACCAACAGCAACATTACACACAATTTAAAATCAAAAAAGTGAAATCGCAGTAAACCCGCCCTTTAATACATGGCTGCAAAAAACCTGCAATACAAAAGGAGTCAACTTCAATCTTTTCTGTAGTCAGAGGAAACTGTTTCAACCAGGATGGCCACCACCCAAACAGACTTGGTTCAAGAGTGCTAAAGGACAATATCTATCTTTCTCCTTCCATCATCCTTGCAGTGTGTGCCAATCCACTGCAACCTGAATGGCGCACACACACCTGGATACAGTATGAATGACCAGCAGGACTACACTTCAGCACCTGAATGAACATATGGTTGACACATCACACAAGGACAATGTTAACACCACTCAGCCACAACAACCTCTGCTCACGGACACAATCTCAGCAGAGCCCTGCCCACAGAGCTCACCACAGACAGAGTGGGACATATTAGAACTGTCTCCAGATTCAGCACCCAAGGACGACTTTCTAGAAAACAGCCAGGGAAGCTGTGATAACACCAGAGCAACAGCTCCTCTCACCTGACACGTTATACCTCTCTCCAGCATCTTCCACTTCGTGCTTCTCAAAAAAAATGGAACAACTGGTGTATGCTGGAACCAAACTATCCCACTCTTTTGCTGCAAGCCCCCAGATACCAACCAAAAAATGGCAGGCCCCACAACCACCAAAGCCTGCAGGCCCACCTTGCCCTCCCCCTCCTCCTGTGAGAGCTCTTCGGCCTCTGCCACAGCACCAGGGCCCACACCCTCCTCCATCGGCTTGAGGTAAACCAAAAACAACTGATACCAGCTCTCAGTGATATGCGTCGGGTCCCCGCCTCATGGAAACAGTAACTTTCTCAAATGTTTACAGAACAAGCGGAACTCAGTGCGCCTGTATTTCTCTCCATTGCTGTTCAAATACTTGATAGAAAGTCTGAGGCCTTCAAAAGCTGTAACAGCAAACCCATCTAATCTGGTGCCTATTACCCGCCAAAGATTGCTGTGGGGACAAAAGTAAGACTTTTAGGTTAGCACTTTTAAACATCTGCTCAGTTAAAAATAAATCACTTTTAGTTAACGACTTAATAACCACATACAACCTGGATTTCATGTTTCTAACTGAAACTTGGCTAGAAGACAGCTGTAGTGCAACATAACAGTCCTCAACGAAACATCCCCTCCAAACATTACTTTTATGAGTGTCTGCAGAGCTGTTCAGGAGAGGTGGGGGTTTAGCTGCTCTTTTTAAAGATGTTTATCAATGTAAGCAAATATCATTTGGGAATTACCTGAAAATACTCTCCAGCCTTTGCTGAGGACTTTACAGAACTGTTATCAACAATTGCCTCTGAGTTTGACTGTTTTGCCATTGCTGGAGATTTTAACATTCACCGATAATGCAGAAACCAATATGGCAAAAGAAATCAAAAATGTTTTAAAAACTTTTGATCTGACTCAGCATGGACACACTCTAGATTTACTTATCAGTAAGGGTCTAAACATTTCTTCAGTTGTTATTAAGGATGTAGCACAGTCTGATCATTTTTGTATTTTCTGATATATTTATCTCTCCTTCCATTTAAGCTCTGTGTCTGTCAAGAAGAGATGCTTAAATGAGAAACGCCAGTGTACTATTTATGAGGGTATATCTTTAACACCAAGCATATCTGCTGATTTTCTCCTTCATTCTTTTAACCCAAAAGTTAAGAGTGTAATTGATGATATTGCTCCTGTGAAAGTCAGGAAGAAGAGTGGCAGACATAAAGCACCTTGAATATACTCAACAGAAGTACAAAATATGAAAAGACAATGCAGAAAAGCAGAAGACAAACTTGTAGTCCATTATAACATCTACAAAGACAGCATACATGCTTTTAATATTGAACTAGGAAAATCTAAGCAGACTTTCTTCTCAAATATTATAAACCGCAACATAAACAACACGCGCACTCTTTTTGCTACTGTACAGAGACTGACAAACCCCCAAGCCAGATTCCCAGTGAAATGCTCTCAGAGAGTTTGCTTCTTTCTTCTCTAAGAAAATCAGTATTATCAGAAAATTGATCAGCTCAGGTGAGCAGATCAGAACACAACCTGAGAAAGTAGTTACTATGTCTGTTTTGAAAGAAATTTATGGCAAAATTTTGGTAGAAATCATACAGCACATTTAATATCAACCTACGCACTTCCCACATCTTTTTCAAAAATCTGTTACACAGCTTAGAAGGTGATCTCCTAGATGTAGTTCTCCTATAGATGCTTCACTTTGCTCTGGGAGTTTTCCGAACTCCATGAAAACTGCAGTTGTTAAGCCCCTCCTGAAAAAGATCTGGATAAGACCATCTTAAGCAACTATAGACCGATTGAAAATCTTCCTTTCATGGGCAAAATCATTGAAAAGGTTGTCTTTAATCAGCTGAACAAATTCTTAAGCTCAAATGGATACTTCGACAATTTTCAATACAGTTTCAGATCGCATCACAGCACAGAGACAGCACTCATAAAAAATAATAAACGATATTCGTTTAAATACCGATACAGGCAAATTATCAGTGCTGGTACCACTCTGACCTCAGTGCTGCATTTGACACTGTCGATCAGAGACATACTTCCTGACAGGCTGAAGAACTGGGTGGTGCTTTCTGGGATATTCCTAAAATGGTTCAGGTCATACCTGGTAGGGAGAGGTTATTATGTGAGTAGGCAGCCATAAGTCTGAGTGGACATCCATGACATGCAGAGTCCCTCAAAGCCCAATTCTTGCCGGCACTCCTATTCAACTTGTATATGCTCCCAATGAGCCAAATAATGAGAAAGAACCAAATCGCTTATCACAGCTATGCAGACGACACACAGCTCTACTTAGGCCTATCACCTGAACGCACTACAGGCCCATTGACTACCTGTGCCAATGGATTGATGAAGTAAACAGTTGGATGTGCCAAAACTTTCTTTCAGTTGAACAAAGACAAAACTGAAGTCATTGTGTTTTGAAACAAAGATGAAGTTCTCAAGGTAAATGCATACCTTGACGCTAGGGTCTCAAAAATCAAGTCAGGAATTTCTCAGTAGTCATGTCAAAGCAATAACTAAATCAGCATATTATCACCTGAAAAATATTCAAGAATTAGATGCTTTGTTTCCAGTCAAGACTTAGAGAAACTAGTTCATGCTTTCATCACCAGCAGGGTGGATTACTGTAATGGCCTCCTCACTGGCTTTCCTAAAAAGACCATAAGACAGTTGCAGCTCATACAGAACACTGCTGCCAGGATTCTGAAGCAGGACCAGAAAATATGAACACATCACACCAGTCCTCAGGTCTTTACACTGGCTGCCAGTTACATTTAGGATTAATTTTAAAGTATTAATACTGGTATATAAATCATTCAATGGGTTAGGACCTCAATATATCGCAGATATGCTCACTGAATATAAACCCAACAAATCACTCAGATCATTAGAATTACATCAGCTAGAAATACCAAGGGTTCACTTTAAGCATGCATGGCGAGTCTGCCTTATGCCAGCCGCAGCTGGAACCAGCTTCCAGAGGAGATCAGGTGTGCTCCTACAGTAGACACATTCAAATCCAGACTCAAAACACATCTGTTTAGCTATGCATTTACTGAATGATGACTGTGCCACTGTTCGTCCAACTGTTACTGTTCTTCATTTAATTATTTACTGTATTTTATTAAATTTTTTATTCTAAACTGTTTTAATTATTCTGATTTATTTTGATAATTTTAATTTCTTCTATGTGAATTACCATTGTGTATGATATGTGCTATATAAATAAACTTGCCTTGCCTAAAGAATTGTTGAATTAATTCCACGTAGGATTAAGGCAGTTCTTGAGGCGAAAGGGGGTCAAACATGGTATTAGTATGGTGTTCCTAATAATCCTTTAGGTGAGTGTATACCACTTGCTAAGTCACATATAAGTTGTATTAATGAGTATTAATGATGATGAATGGTGGATTAGACTGATCGCATTAATACTCATCATCACTCTAGTAGGCTATTACCATTGTCTTAGCACTTCCACTCTTTACATTTTATTGAACTTTTAATTCTTCGGAAACTAATAATTTTGTATTGCAATTATGTAAACCTTTTCCTTTCAGTAGCATTATTTTTACGTATTTGTGTGAAAAATGTTACGTTTTTCTTTGTTTGTGTTACATTTTTCTTGTGTTGTTAGAGGTCTATAATATTTTTACAAATGTTGCACTGTAAAAAAGAATCGTAATTTTAACGGTAAAAGACTGTAAAAATGCTACAGTGCAAAACTGTTAATTGGTTAACAGAAAGTTTCTGTACTATATACAGTAAATAACTGATATATTTTTTACTGTAAAGTACTGTTAAATTTACTGTTAAAAAACAACTCCTTGTATAATTTACAGTGAAAAACCGTAAATTGACATTCCCACAATTCTCATTTGATGCATTTTTTGTTGAAATAACTATGTTTCCTCATAATTTTCTTGTTTTTTTTTTCTAATCAGTTATGTACATTAGGGTTTTATGTTACATTTAATGTTGTTAAATGAATGTTTATTGCATTTTTAAATTTCACATGTGTTACCATGATGGTGTTTAATGTTTGTGTGAATGAGACTGTGCAGCTTCGTTATGTAAGTATGTTCTAATAGAAAACAACTTGTGATGAGCTTTGAGGTTTACGGTTTATTTTTTTATTTATTAGTTTTTTTTTATAAGCACACTGTAAAAAAATCCCATAATTTTTATGGAAGAATGCTGGCAACTTTATTTATTTTTATTTTTTTTTACAGTGTGCTTATCTGACTGTCAGTTGCTTAAGGAAAAACAATTAAATATAAATCATTGTTCAAAGATAAATAGCGATAGTCGCTGATTGCATTACTGTATTTGAATTTCCTGATTATTAGTTCAAATAATGAATCTTTAAATGGTCTGATTGCCATTTTTTATTTAGATCAGACACTGGTTGTGATTTTTTAATTTTAATTATAAGAAGGATACATGTTAATGATAAATTAACACACTGAAAATGATGGGATATTTGATCAAAAATGGCTCCCTATCTTTTACACGTTTATATCTTAATCTTTGCACAGGACAGGCTAACTTCAATAACCCAGTCCCTCTATCATGAAATATGCATGCTAATGACCCAAGGGTTTCTGTCTCCCTAATTAATGACACCAGCACGTCCGTCAGTCTTATTCACTTACACGGTATGATGTGTGAAATCTCATTTTAAGTCCTCGAGAGATTTTTCACTTCATATTCTATCACAGATCAATACAAACCCACCTGGAACAACCAGCTGTACCCACCACATTTCCCCATTGTGGAGAAGAATTGTGGTTAATCTGTGAAAATCTGTATGTTCAAGTCAAAGAGTCTTGTACTTCAGCCGTCAGATGTGGTCTGAACATTTCACAACAGAACCATGTCTCTGGCTCCTGTATTCAGGGCTAAAAATGAAACCTTAGATTTACTATGATAAATTTGTTTTGTAAATGAATGATTTTTGTTTGGATGCTTCCATTGAGGTATTCAAAAGTCCAACACTGTAAAAAAAGATGTAGGAACATTAATGGTTTTACAGACTTAAATAAAAATTTACAGTAATAAAAAAACGTATTTCATTATCTGATAAAATGCCGATTTACAAACCTTTTGAAATTTTTGTATCTGATTTTGTACCATTGTAATACACTGCCAATCAATAATCATCACATCAAGTGGCATGAGAATGACTTGAGCAATCAAAGCTAGTAGTCTTCCATAAGAAGATCATATTTAAAGAAGCTGCACATTGTCATTCACACAAACATTAAACAAAATCAACACACATGAAATAAAAAAATGCAATCAACAGTAATTTAACAACATTAAATGTAAAAATAAAACCATGAAGTACATAAATGATTAGAAAAATAAAAACAAGAAAACTTTGAGGAACCATAATTATTTCAACAAAAATACATAAAAGTGTCACACAGGGAATTGTGGGAATGTCAATTTACGGTTTTTCACTGTAAATTATACAATGAGTTCTTCTTCTTTACTTTCAAAAACTTTAAATTTATGGTATTTTACAGTAAAATTATATCGCAGTTATTTAACCGTATATAGTACGCGAAAACTTCTGTTAACCAATTAACAATTTTGAAAATTAAACAAATTTTAAAATCACGATTATTTTTTACAGTAAAGTACGCACACAGCCAAGTGCCAATAAATCCATTTCATTCAGATTCAGGGTGATGTCAGACACTAATCCATCTCACTTATTTTTCTTACATTATGACCAGAACTGCATGCAAATGCCTGATTAGACACAATATGCATATCTGTGGCAATAACACCAGGGTAGTCTAAGACATATAATGTTGCCATGGTAGTTTGAGTGTAAAATCATTTTGAGCCGTGTGCATTGTACTCTAAATAACTTGTTTATTCAGCCACATTTTATATTAGTATTTATCTATCAATGCAGTTACATCACAAAATAAGTACAATCTATCTTTGTGTTGATATTGTATTACAAAACACTTTTGCTGCTATTGAGGTGAGAGACAGGTAAGGTTAGGGACAGGTTTGGTGGTAAGGGTTGGTTATTAAGAGAAGAGTCAACAGTGTTATAATAAATGTATACATAAATTAATTACAGCTGTAATTACATGCATGTATTTTTAAAATAGGCTAAGTGCAATTAAAAAAACATGCATGTACGCACTATAGTGCATTGTATCAAATTATTGATTTAAATGTTAGCAGGCCTACAGTATTTAAAGACACCCTAAATAAAGTGGTACCTTTTATTATTCTATTTATCCATACATGAAATGTATTTCACTGCAGGGCTTCAATAGACAGGGGATGATTAATGTAACTTAGGAACAAGCGTAAAACTCTATTTGAATAACCATGGAAACCATGTCTTATGTGAATTGAGTTTAGTTGTCTTGAAAATGTCTCTTTTTTTGTCTTTTTTTCTTGTAACAGACTTTTGTTCTCAGAAATGAGTACATTAAACTGGGATCCAGCCACTTTCCGTCTTTATAATCATGTATAACAGTGAAGTGACTTGATGCTCTGATAGTGGTATTCACATGTAAGAGCTAGAACACGTTGCATCGACTCCTCTTTGATTTCACATCATCAGGCTGCTGTGGGCATTTTCATGAGAGCCTACTCGGTCAGTGTGTGTTGTGTACAACAGTGAAACAAACTAGTGTACAAACAAAAACACATCGGAAATGCCCACTAGTCAGTCAGGCACCATGTAGTTCTACATCTGATCTGTCTGTGGTGGAACCAAAGCTCTCCTGGGAAGCTTCTGTCAGTCTCCACCCTCCCTCAGTATAGGTTATTGTGGTGCATTGCAAGTCTGATGACTCACCCACAGGTTTCACTGATCACAGGAAATTGAAGGGTGTGAACACATGATTTATTAACACAAGCATTTAAAACCAGTGATAAATAGGAAACTGATGTTACAAGTCATCCAGGACTGTGAGCATATATTGAAAAGCTGGTAAATACAAATGTTTATACACTTATTTTCCAAGAAAAGTGTTCAACTGGAGATCCCCCCAACAGACTAGGCCCTTGAAGAGCAAACAACAGACCACGACAACTCCCGCCGCCTCTTGCAATATGTCTAACACCTCTAATTTTTCAGTTCAGATTGTTACCATGACACTGAGGCTTTAGTTAACTGCACTTGGATGCTTCAGTTAGTTAAAGTGCAACCACAGTGCATTGACGGTTCAGATTTAACCACACAGCAATATCATATTCAAGCCCAACTGGGTAATAATCCCACAGAGGAAAATAAGCAAACCTGTCTAGCCTCCTGATCTCATTAGTATCTGTGCATTAATTAAGGAAACATATTCCTCACACTTGTGCCAGGGTGACATGGATTGTAATGTGATTAACTGATTCACTCACTCTCCACTCTGATGCTTTTTCACTATGTGGAAGGTTAAAAAGATGTATCTCAAGTTAAAGCTATACCTATTCAGATTTGAAACAACTGGATGGCCCTTATTACTTGTAAGAAAGCAAGCTTATTAAAATCAACACTAATTTAGCTACACAAGAATCATGTCAGAATGGCATGATGAGATTAGGATGAGGGTTTGGTGGTGAGAATGGAAAAGACGCCAACGTTAATTGTTAGTTTGGTAGGATCCGGTCATAGGAAACGGTCTTACTTTTTCTGATGGGCAGTGAGTCATCCTGCTCTACGTCACTGGACAGTGATTATACTCTTCGTGCATGTGAACGAGAGAGAGGGGGAGCGAGTGACCACAGGGAGGAGGCGGCCTTGTAGATGTGTGTTTGCATTATGGTGCCTGTCTGCTGAATTCAGTATCACCCAATGCAATAATAAGTTAGACAATATATTTAGTTATAATAAAAACAGACGTCGAATAACGATAAACACATATGCAAATGTTTCTAAGACAAATTGTTCAGATATCTTTCACTGTGTACAGGATTCACCGTAAATGCAGGATCTCATGTGTTGCTTTAGTTTGGTTTCAAAGCATGAAATTGATAAAGCATAGAGCGACATCTTGTGGACATAGCACTCAATTGTTTAACCTCGTTCATGGAGTCCTGTCAATATTAACTAAACTAGGGTGACCAACTATCTATCCATACTGCATAACCTACTTTAAATTTATTGAAATTAATAAAGGTATCTTTGAGTAAACTTCAAATATCATTTGAGTAGCCCCATCTGTTTGCCGGGGCTGAGAGTCCTGGTTTTTGGTAATCAAAATATGGTCACCCTAACTAAACTAATCTAATAATCAAATGTTAACTAACTAAATAACAAAGAGTCATTATTATTAATAATAATTAGTAATATTAGATTTAGTAGTAGCAGCTGCAGTCCAGAGGGGGTACTATTTAGAGCTGGACTTGATTGTCACTTGAGCCCGTCCTTTAGACAGGCAAGCAAATATATTTAGCTTTTAAATTTTATATTTACCAAACTGTGCCAAGGCAAGGATTATGTGAACTCGTGAAATTAGTTTTAATTCTGTCATTGATGGCTAAATATCTATATTGTTACTTACAGAATATGCCTCATGACTACATTTTTATCAAAGTAGAAATTGGCATAGGCCTATTACATTTATTTTGGTGTTGTAACTTGTTATAGCGAAACCTGCTCCAAAAACACTATTTATTAGGCTACTGGACACAGACACACGCATTCACTCTATCATTCACACCTGTAGGGACAATTTAGTGTCTCCAATTCATCTATACTGAATGTTTTTGGATTGTGGAGGAAACCAGACCATCCGGAGAAGCCAACACAGAGCAAAATGATAGTATGTATTTTTTCCTACTATGGTAGTCAATGGGGATTGAGATCTGTTCGATTAAAACATTCTTCCAAATATCTTTCTTTGTGTTCAGCAGAACAAATAAACACATATAGGTTTGGAACAACATGAGGGTGAGTAAATACTGACAGAATTTTAATTTTTGGGTGAACTATCCCTTTAATATTAGGGAAGAGCAGCAGAATGTAGAATGGAGAATGTCCAGTAGAATGGAGAGAAAAAAAAACCTTCCGAGAAACCATACTCAGTTGGGTGCCAGTTCTCCTCTGACCAACAAATGTACACAGTGTCATTATAATTCAGGCTGCATCATCAGAATTCAGAAAAAAACAGATCTGTATCGGTAGCATTTAAATATTCATCCCATTCCCTTTGCTTGAAGATCAGATTCATCACCCCAGTATTGAGACATAGCTGGGCATAAGGCAGTCAGGCAGATGACCTGGTTCCCCATTGTAGTCTCTTCTGGGGATCTGTGCCGTCAGTGTCGATGAGGCCTTCACAAGGAATTGTCTTTATGGTCATGTTAAGGTGCAGGTCAACTAACCCTTTAGACTACCACTTCATAATGCTCTATTTTACACACTTATAACAAAGAGTCATGCAATTTAAAAGAGTAACAGCTATACTGTTATATAATTATATGTGATCATACTCTTTTCTTCCAATTGCATTCAGATGCAAGATAATCACTTCCACTTGAACAATTTTCAGACAAGACGTTGTTTAGCCAATAAAATAATGGTTTAAAAAAAGTTTATTAAAACTCAAATAGCATAGTAGCTTTACACAAAACCTGAAAAAATACAGTGTTGTCCAAAAGTCTAAGGCCACTAAAGGAAATTGTTTACTTTGGCCTATTTCTGATTTAATATGGAGCCATGATGAGCACAACAGGGTAGGCCTTCCGAGATCCGTTATACAATGGACCAAAATGGTGGACCTATCTGAATTCTGACCTTTAAGCAGTGAATTGTGGATAGTGTTTTTATTAGGTACGTCTATAATATTTCACGTACAAAATTTCAGCTATGCACGTGTGTTGTTTTCACAACACCGCTAGAGTGCGTGATAAACCATTGATTGTTTTTAGCCTCTTTTTCTTTAAATCGACAGTTTTACTGGCTGCAGATCGAACATTGGTCAGTGAACGGATATTATGTTCAACTAATTATTAAAATATGATGTAAAAATATTTACATCAAAAGAATATTTGATGTTCTTTGTCTAAGAAAGACATTCTAAACGGAATGATCCGCCCATTTTCAACGGCGCCCAATGAAATGATCCTGTAATATGAAGACACCTAGCCAAACTCAAATCACGTTTTACTTCATCCAATCAGCAGCGAAAGGATCTGGAAATCCACTTTAAAACTTCGACCAAAGCAAATGTTGTTAGTTTGGAGGATGAGAGGCAAACATACAAGAATATTTTCTAAACCCTCTGGAAATACAGCCACTCCTTTAGTGACTATTTATATTCGCTGAAAGGTATGTATATTCGAAACGTGTGTATAGTCGGAGTGTATTCTGGTTAAGCGATGTTTAAATGGTATGTTTTAATTTGAAGGGTGATAAGTTAACGTTAAATGAGTGATTTCGTTGTTAAAATCGAGGGCTTTAACATTTGTGTTATCCGTAACCGCTTTAAATGTAACTTTTGAATTGCTTCCATGTAACGTTATCACATCACAGCAGTATGTTGCATCAGCTGTATTAGCCAAGCATTTAAATTGCCTAGTTGAGCATTGTTTGTTTTACCGGTTAATTTCTTCTCACTGATACTTCTTACGCTAACGTTATGTGGTTTGTGTTAATGACGCTGGGTTCGTTTTATTCATTAACATTGGCCTTATTAACTTAAGTAGCAAATCGCGCTCGGTACTCTATTGTTTGAGTGATTGCGTAATGTCCTGAGTGGCTCAACTGGCCACGTTGTTTTTGGTAACATTAAACTGTTAATAGCGATTTCTATGCGAGGTAGCTACTGGTCAAAAGTTTGGAATTGGAAACCATTGTTATATATGGTCTTTATAAAAAGTCTCTTATGCTCATCAAGCCGGCGTTTATTCATTTGAACTAAAAATACAGAAACTAAAATATTGTGAAATAGTTTAGTTTAAAATATTATTTATTTCTTAATAATGGTACGTTGAATTTATCAATTTAAATCAATGCATCCTGAAAAAGTTTCACTGGTTTAACCCATAGGGTTTAACCGTTTCCAACATTAATGTTGATACTGTGTATCAAATCAACATAGAATATCTGAAGGATCATGTGACACTGGAGTAATGGTTTATAAATTCAGCTTTGCATCACATAAATTAAAGTATATTCAAATAGAAAACCATTATTTTAAGTTGTAATTTCACAATATTATAGTTTTTTGTATTTTTGATCCAGTTAATGCGGACTACTTTTACAAATCATGTGTATGTATGTGTACATGGCATGCATACACATTATTTTGAAAGCTATGAGTTAATTTACAGTGTTGTCTCCTGATTAGGTTTGATCTAGCACCACTATGGCCACTTCAGCCAGTTCCAAGCTCAGCAAAACTGTGAAACAGCAGTACTTGGACCTCCCTCAGGGAGATGAGGTTCAGGCTATGTACATCTGGATTGATGGAACCGGGGAAGGATTGAGGTGCAAGACCAGGACTCTAGATTCAGAACCTAAGACCATTGAAGGTAGTTATTGTCAATTCAGATTATCATATTGGTTTCTTTAAAAAAAAAAAAAAAAAGTTTATTAAAACTCTTATCAGTGTTGGAAATTTGAGAATTTGTATTCTCTCTGTAGAGCTTCCTGAATGGAACTTTGATGGTTCTAGCACATATCAGTCTGAGGGGTCCAACAGTGACATGTACTTGATACCCCAAGCCATGTTCAGAGACCCTTTCAGAAAGGATCCCAACAAACTGGTTCTGTGTGATGTTCTCAAATACAACCGCAAACCTGCTGGTGAGTAGATTACAATACTGTAATTGATATCGGATAATTAGTTAAAATGGATGATGTTGCATTAATGCCTCTTGTGTTGCTCCTTAAGAAACCAACCTTCGTCAGATGTGTAAAAAGATCATGGGTATGGTCCAGGATAAGCATCCTTGGTTTGGAATGGAACAGGAGTACACTATTCTGGGCACAGATGGTCATCCGGTTGGTTGGCCCTCCAATGGCTTTCCTGGACCTCAAGGTAAATGTCACCTATGGATGGTTTTGGACATTTCTCTTTTAAATAGCTGGAAGACTGTTGGTTCAATGAAATTAATTAGGTTTGTTTGATTAGGTCCATACTACTGTGGGGTGGGAGCTGATAAAGCCTATGGACGAGATGTTGTAGAAGCTCATTATAGAGCCTGTTTGTATGCTGGAGTAAAAATCTGTGGCACTAATGCTGAAGTCATGCCGGCACAGGTAAAGTTTTACATATCAGGAAAACATTTTTTTTAGTCGAAAATAGATCTTGGATGCTGAAGTGGTCTTGTTTTCCAGTGGGAATTCCAAGTTGGCCCCTGTGAGGGTATTGATATGGGAGACCATTTGTGGATAGCCCGCTTCCTCCTGCACAGGGTTTGTGAAGACTTCGGCGTATGAGCCTCTTTTGACCCAAAACCCATTTCAGGGAACTGGAATGGAGCTGGTTGCCACACCAACTTCAGCACCAAGGAGATGCGTGAGGAAGGTGGTCTAAAGTAAGTGTGTGTGTGTGTGTGTGTGTGTGTGTGTGTGTGTGTGTGTGTGTAAGGAAGCCTTGTGTCTTCAACCACTTGCATTAAAACCAAATGTTTTTAGGTTATGCTAATCAATTTTATTCTCATTTTAGATATATTGAGGAGTCAATTGAGAAGCTAGCCAAGAGACACCAGTACCATATCCGTGCTTACGATCCTAAAGGAGGGCTGGACAATGCCAGACGACTGACTGGCCGTCACGAGACCTCCAATATCAATGAGTTTTCTGCTGGAGTGGCTAACCGTGGTGCTAGCATACGAATTCCACGATCTGTGGGCCAAGAAAAGAAGGGCTACTTTGAAGACCGCCGTCCCTCAGCCAACTGTGATCCGTACGCAGTCACTGAAGCTCTTATACGCACATGTCTGCTCAGTGAAGAGGGTGAAGAGCCAATGACATACAAGTGAAATACTGGACTGAAGTGTCATTTAAGTAATTAACTCTTACTGATGGCTTCTATTTTTTTTTTTTTTTTTTTTTTTTTTTTTTTTTAAGTCCATGTGAAATGAGGGATGACATTTAGATGGATCACTTCCCTGTTTATTGGTTGTAGGGCACATTGGGTCAGTTTATATCCTGCAAATTTTGCGTTCTCAGTGCCGGTTACTTTTTAAAACCAATTTGTGGGTGTAATATCTGATTCTGGCAGGAATCTTAGTTTGATAGAATTTCAGTGATCCTGGATGCATACTTTAACCTCTGTCTTTGACTAAAGCTTTTGTGTACTGATCCATTTTAAGTATGTTATACAATTTAACATGATTTTTATAAACTAACTGTAGATATTTTAATTGTCATTTTTAGATGATTTTTCACCAGTTTATGAATTGTAGTACTTTATCACAGGGACCAAAATGCATTGTTTGTACTAATGTGGCTTTGACTGTTGCCTGTTGTTCAATGGGTTGTGTATTTGATTTATGACAGTGGTATGGTTCAGAACTTTAACTTGTCTCTTTACATTAAAACACCAAGAATTTTACTAAGATGTGTCTAGCAGCTTATTTATTTTATGGATTATTACAGAAAAGAAGCTCTGACCATAAAGTTTGATTCTTGCATGTTTTGTTCATAAATCTTAAATGAACCACTTTTCTGACTTTGGAATCCTAGAAACAATCGCTAGATGTAAAATGATAAATTGAGGCAACTATATTTTGGTTTCTGAAAAGTCTTTCAGTATTTGACTGATATATATCCCCTTAAAGTCTGTGTGAAAATAGTTTGGAAGTATGTAAAAGTGAATTAGTGGGTATATTTTCCTGTTTGGTATGGGTGTTTAAATTTCCCAACAAACTGTTGTTAGTCATGGCCTTTTCCAAGAAAAGTAAAAGCTTGTCTTAACATGGACTTTTTTTTCATGCATTTAACCATAAAACCCATTGACTTAAAGATGACAGCTGGAAGGGCTAAATTGCCAATGTGTTGCCAGCTTTTACAACAAAAAACACCCCTTCTTTATGTTCATGTTTTTAGGAGCTTTAAACAAATGATTGGTAAGTGTTAAAATCTTTATAGAGTGGAGCATTGAGGTTATGGAATGGTTATAAGAGTAGAAATACTGGTGTGGAATTGGACCAAATTCTATTTGTGTATGTCATTTGTAACTATTTATTTTAAAGTTTTACCAACCTGAATGTTCAAAGGAGCCAGACTGAGTACTGACAAAAATAGGACCGGAGCAACATGGATTGCACTGCCAAACAAACTGACAATTTTTTAGTTTTTTTTAACTGTGCTCAAACATTTTGGATGGTTACTTCTCAAGTTTTCCAAGTGCTTGTTTAGGAAAGAAAGGCAGTATGCAAATGCTTTTCTCTTTTTGTGAACCCTGCCAAGACTGGTTTTGGTTTCCAGAAATGCAATTATAGGATTAAAAGATGCCAGTTCTCATAAGGCAAGCAATGTCAACAGTTCTCAGAAGGTAACAAGACATAGGCTTAGAAATATTATGGGAAGTAATTTGTTTTTATGAACCTGTTTTTGTATGTCTTCATACTGTACCTTTGACCGAGTTTTTATTCAGTTTTATTTTAGCTTAAAACTGAAAGCATGTTCTTTTCATAGTTGTTGCATCTATGATGCCATTCATAGTTGCCTGTATTTACAGTATTCTTTAAATAGAAATCAACACTCCCTCACTCCCTCATAGTTCGGTCATTTTCCCCAAACATGTTTTAGCACCATTACAATCTCCTAAAAATACTAAATATTAAATAAAAAAACATTATCAATCTAAAATATAGAGTATACCTACATTAATTTTATTGAAAAACAAATCTGTCATTTTTACAGCACCCAAGGTGTGACTGTGATTTGGCAAAAAAAAAAAAACACAAAAAAACTTGCTCTAAAGTTTGTTGAATTACCACTCTGTAGCCTGCAGTCCAAAAAACATGGGCACGTTTTGCACCCCATATCATTCTAGGAAACGTTTTAATAAACTGAGCATAACCCTTTTAAATGAGCTCACTGGAATGAGTTCACTGGAACTGTACAACTTCAAATTTGCAGGACAAATTGTACTGTTGTTCCATTAAACAACCAAAATAGAAAGAATTACAAATAAAGGTGGCTAATGACCCAAACTAAATTTTCCAATGAAAAGGGTCACATTTGAGAATGTACACAGCTGCACAGCACTCAACTTCTAACCAAATAAAGTTCTTTCACACAAACATGGCAACATTCTAAACTACTACAGCCACATAATAAGTAATTTGTTTTCATTTCACTCTCTGAATTTTCTCAAAGATAGGAAATTATTTTATTATAAATATATAATCAGTTTCTTCTGCCTTGAATTATAGTTTCACAAATGTAATGGTACAATATTTCATAAATATTGACAGATGGCATAGACCACTTAACTGACCATCAGATGCAGATATCTTCAGATATCTTCCTAAGAGGGAGGTTCTTTGTTAGATATATCTCTTCTCTCTCTCTCTCTCTCTCTCTCTCTCTCTCTCTCTCTCTCTCTCTCTCTCTCTCTCTCTCTCTCTCTCTCTCTCTCTCTCTCTCTCTCTCTCTCTCTCTCTCTCTCTCTCTCTCTCTCTCTCTCTCTCTCTCTCTCTCTCTCTCTCTCTCTCTCTCTCTCTCTCTCTCTCTCTCTCTCTCTCTCTCTCTCTCTCTCTCTCTCTCTCTCTCTCTCTCTCTCTCTCTCTCTCTACTCTCTCTCTCTCTCTCTCTCTCTCTCTCTCTCTCTCTCTCTCTCTCTCTCTCTCTCTCTCTCTCTCTCTCTCTCTCTCTCTCTCTCTCTCTCTCTCTCTCTCTCTCTCTCTCTCTCTCTCTCTCTCTCTCTCTCTCTCTCTCTCTCTCTCTCTCTCTCTCTCTCTCTCTCTCTCTCTCTCTCTATCTCTCTCTCTCTCTCTCTCTCTCTCTCTCTCTCTTCAGTAAAGCCAGTTGTCGAAAGCGAGTAGAGAAAAAGTCACTTTTTCATGTTCAAATGAAAGGTACACCTTAGTAATCTTGTTTTACATATATATATTACTCTTGTTTTGCTATATATATATATATATATATATATATATATATATATATATATATATATATTCCGTTTTCTTATCTACTTCAATGTTTAGGTGTTTTATGTCAGTTTCCTTATTAAAGTATATTTGAATTGCATTCTCATTTGTTGTGCACTTCCTTGCATAACCACTGGTGACAGAAGACAGGAGCCGAACTTGTTACATTTTTGTGCTGTTTTTCCATTTCTTTTTTTTTTTTAATTTATGGACCTTCTTGCAGACCTTCTTCTTTCCACTGGAAGATCATACACGTGACTTGAACTGAACTGAACATCTACGATGTCTCAAGCACTACCCAGACCGCTCGGCACGACTTCCAGCGGACAATCCCAGGAAAGACTTTGCCGCATTCGTGGAGTGGGTGCTGGTAAACAACGACTTCCTGTTTACCATCGGCCTGGCAGAGGACCACACTAGCCCGACTCCACATCCAAAGACCAGCCATCCGCCACCGACGAGCTGCACATTAAATTTGCAAGTGCTCACCGCAGACAAGGGAGATCTTCCTACCGCGATTGACGGGCCTGAGCATGCAGAGAGGACAGGAGAGGACATAACCCCGGAGCCTGAGCACGTTGAAGAGTCTGACCAGGTGCGTGAGCCAGCAACAACATGCATTGCCGTTAGTTGAGTACAAGGGAATGAAGGAAAGCCCCACCCAAAACCTCTCCGCTGTAGATTGATGGACATGCCCTCAGGTCATTTTGAGGATTTGATAAGGTGTTTGAGGAGGTGATTTGCCTGTTTCTCCCAACCCCTCTTGTTCTGTCCCAGCCCAGAATCTCCTGTTTTCTCGCTGGTTCAGTCCAGGCCTGACTGACTCCCTGTCTCCTGACCCACCCATCATCCTGATGGCTCAACTGGGTTCCCTCGTCCCACCCGCTCCACCTTGGTCAGGCATTGCTCTTGTCTGAAGTATAAAATCATTGGTGCCCGTAAGCCGATCACATACGGTCTGTGTTGTTCGCCAGCTCAGCTGTATCAAACTTCCACTGTAAACACATGTATGATGTGAAAACGAAACCATCGAAGCGTACCGGAGTGAACATGGCTGACTGAGTTTTGCTGCCTCCTTAACCTGATCCTCCATGAGTGCAACCAGGGGGACACAATCACAACTATCGCCTCTTGGTCTCCCCAGTTTCTCACTGACTATCGGTAATAGTTGATAAATTTAACTTTTCCAAAAACCTGTCGGGAGTAGGGCCACAACATCACCTCCATTTAAAATCTTTAACAAACACTCTTCTTGTTTGGGCTTCAGTTTGCAAATGCCGGGAATATTCTCCACAACAGAGCAAATTGCATCCCGTGTCTCCATCTCAGCGATGGTTTTTCGATTTCCCTGAACCTAAAATGCAATCTTAAACTCGGTGCTTAGTGTCTGGAGAACAGCCGGCCAATCAAGTGACGGCCTGCCCCATGCCCCATGAGATACAAGACGATGTCTCAGACTGACTGAGTAAAGAAGCGAACTGAAATTGAGCAGAAGTACGAAGTCTGATGTAGTCAGGCAATCGGTTTGCCGTTTCTGGAATAAAGTATATTTGAAATCTTTAACAAATTGAAAAAAATACTTTATAAATATTTGAATAAAGGCTAAAGATGTAAAACATTTTAGGCCAAACATTACTTTTTGCCACTACTGTAAATGTATTTGTATGTCATATATGTAATTGTATATTAATAATAATATGTTGATTGAAACAACGATTTGTTGTTTTTGTACCCATAACTGTTTCATGTATCAATTTTGCACTTTATTACTAAATGTTGATGTAAAGCTTGATTGTTTAATGTCAGGTTCCATTAAAACATTTTAGTAGTTTCGGTATTCTGTAGCCAAGACTTTAAATTTCTTTACAGAAATGAACTTACAAACACAGCAAAAACAATAACAATCAGAAGACACTGTATATACTGTATATATCAACAATAAAGTACAATCCATGTGTGTTTGGTAATACTAGTTCGTAACTGCAGCATGAAAAAGAGACTGTTGTTAATATTGGTCTATTGTTGATATTATATATTGGCTCTGTGCATGTGACTCAGTTGATGAGCAGCAGAGCAAACATGGGCCTCGAGCCTGGATCAGAACAATCTCACCAATCAGTGTTCAGTGTGCTTCATGCTCTGAATGAGTATCAGCGCTGATTGGGCTTATTAGAATTCTGTTCTCAGCGAGTGACAGGAGTGCTGACCCATTTGAATGCATCTGCAACATCTACCCTGCAGGATTTAAACGATTTTTACATCTTCTGCATCTTCAGTATGGCTTTACTAATGGGTAGTTGGTGGTTGTAAGCTGCTGTCCAATGATAATTATATATTGTGTTCCCTTTGACAACCCTCTCGTGTGCATGCATAAACAGAAAAACGTGAACAAAAAGAGACAGTTGCAGCAGGACATGGCTGATTGGCGGCATGTGCAAATCACATGTGGCATCAGTGAGAGCCATGTGGCGGAAATGTAATTACACTCTTCGCCCTGTAACCACGAAAGCCATTTACTTAAGAACACACAAACACACACGCACACAAAAACCCCAGCCAATTATTGCAGGATGGAGCTAGAATTGGAGTTTTAAGAGATTGTAAACATTGAGACATAAGTAAAACTGTGCAAAAAATAAGAATAAAGTATGAGGTTGTGAGTTAATTTGGCTAAAGTGGAAAACGTGAGAAAGGCAGAATCTGCTCAGTTGCTATGGCAGCCATAGAGCCAAGACAATGTGTGTTTTGTGCAGCTAAGGTGGAGAACGGGGTGGGGCGTTGGTAGTTATGTAACAAATCTGGGTCAGACATACATTCCCCACTAACAAAGATCTGGTCATCTGCTTGGTTGAACAACCTAAATAAAAATGAGCAAATCATTCAGAAATCATCATCAGTTATGGAACGCTGCCCATCAGGTTCTCATTGTAAAAGAGATCCCAATGATCACATCAGTGCTAATCGTCTATAATTGTCAGGTTATACAAGGGCAGAATGCATTAACAGTCTTTATCACCCAAAATGCTGAAAATGTGATCTGTATTGGATCTTATGAATATCCTTTTATAGTAAAAATGAATCACCATGCTTAACCTGTTGAGACCTGTTAGCCTAGACATCACATGAACTACACACAGATCAGATAATATTTGTGAAATGACGAAACGTCTCATCATTGCATGTGAAGAAGAATCTAACGAAAGCGAACACAAATTCTAATAAAATATATTAAAATACTATGTGTTTGTCTGACCTTTTGGTATTGTCAACAGTGTTTGTTTGGGTAAAAAAGGCTGATATGACGCCAAGGACAAGGCTGTCTGCAGCTGAAAAAGCAGTTTGCTGTGAAGAATAAAACAGGACAAAATGTCCATCAGATTATTTAACGTCTGTTCACTGCAGCTGTGTATCAATTATCAGCATGTAGTACTTTGGAGTCTTCTTATGACAGGGCCATTACGGTCCATTCAGTGGTATGGACAATTTTTTACAGTAACAGATGTATGTTGTGTTATCGTATACCATGAAAGGTTGATCTGTTGATGAAGAAAACATGCTTTTGCATAATGCAGTTGTGCAATTATGTGCAACAGTGTTTGTTGGTTCAGCAGGGTGATGCATTGTTTTTACAGCTGTACTGTTTCCTGACGTCTATGCAAGATCAGACTGTCTGGAAGAAACACAAGCAAGATACAGTAAACAAACTACAGCTAGTTCAAAATGCAGCAGCTCGAGTTCTTACCACAACCAGGAAATATGAGCATATTAGCCCCGTTCTGTCAACACTGCATTGGCTGCCAATGTAACATCGTATAAATTTTACAATTTTGCTGATCACTTACAAAGCACTAAATGGTTTAGCTCCCCAGTTATTGAGCAAGCTCTTAACGCATTATAGTTCTTCACGGCACGCCTTGCGTTCTCAAAATGCTGGCCAGTTGATAATACCTAGAATATCAAAATCGACTGCTGGCGGTAGATCCTTTTCCATTTAGCACCAAAACTCTGGAACAAACTTCCTAAAATTGTCCAGGAAGCAGACACACTCTGTCAGTTCAAATAAAGACTAAAAAAAACACATCTCTTTGGCCTATCATACACATAACACACTGTAGACTTCTTTAATTCAAAATTAGGCTGCGTAGTTTAGATCAGCCGGAACTGGGAACACATTCCGTAAAACCTGATGTACTTGGCATAAGAAGGATGGCATCTATGCAAATTTTAGCCTCTCTGAGCCTGAGTTTTGGTTCCTTGTCACTGTTGCCTTGGCTTTTGGCTTGCTTAGTTGTAGACATTTAATATTCAACAATATTATTGATCTGTCTTACTTAAGCTGGACGTTGACGCAATTTTTGTCTATAAACAAACTTTGTTGTATTATTTTCATGTTATCACTGTGACGCTGCTTTGATACAATCTGAATGGTAAAAAGCGCTAAATAAATAAAGGTGACTTGACTAGAGTGAAAGGTGAAGTTTGACTAAAACGGGAATGTTAAATGAATGTTAATGACCCCCTATCATAGATTTTTCAAAATGACTGTTCATGTAGTGTGGAATATAGCTCTAAGGGAATGAAACGTTACGCTCAGCGCAGCTTCTAGGTCTCCAATGTAAATTTTTTTAAAGGGTTATTTCACCCAAAAATGAAAATTAAGTCATTAATTACTCACCCCCATGCTGTTCTAACCCCGTAAGAGCTTCGTTCATCTTCGGAACACAAATGAAGATATTTTTGATTCAATCTGAGAGCTGTCTCACTCCTCCATAGACTGCCTAAGGGACCAGCACTTGACGGCCCATAAAGTCAATAAATAAAATGTTGAAATATTCCATGTGCCTACAGCGGCTCAATTATAAGTTTATCAAGCGACGAGACTACTTTTTTTGCGAAAATAACATAAATAACGACTTTATTAGATTATTCCATTACTTCCTTATGGGCGCATGCACTGAGAACTGAGATGACGTTCTTCTTAGCTTCTATAGCTGGAGCGTGATCATCATCTTATACGGTCAGGTGGCGGTATACTCCTAAGCGGTGAGCAGCTGGTAACAAGAAGTAGTCGAAGAAGAACGTCCTCGTCTCAGTTCTCGCGCATGCGCCCATAAGGAAGTAATGGAATAGTCTAATAAAGTAAAAAATAAAGTGCTGGTCCCAGTCTATGGAGGAGTGAGACAGCTCTCAGACTGAATCAAAAATATCTTCATTTGTGTTCCGAAGATGAACAAAGGTCTTACGGGGTTAGAACAGCATGGGGGTGAGTAATAATGACTTAATTTTCATTTTTGGGTGAACTAACCCTTTAAATATGTGAAATGTTTGTCGCTGTTATTGGAGTTGTCATAAAGAATAGAGCGTCTTGTAGTACTGCAGTGCTTTATCAATATGTTTATACGTTATGCTAACAAACAATAACTGACTGGGTCTGTCATCTGACCAATCACCACCGATTAGCATCACGCAAAGGAGTGGTTTGGAAAAATGAATCATTGTACGAATCATTTGGGAGTCGGTGAGCAAATCAGTTAAAAATAAATGCATATTATAAGACAAATAAAGTGTTTTTTTTTTTTTATCCTTGCATGCATGTTAAACTGTTTTTGGGAACTCCTAAAACAAAAATAGGAACATTTCAAATGCTATGATAGGGGCTCTTTAAATAAATTTCTGGTCATTCGAGATCTTGAATGAGCAGAAGTGGCTAAGAGTTACAAATGGAAGGACAGTACACACAAATAAACAATAAGAAACAAATTCCAGGCCTCTAAAGAAGTTGTTGTACAAATAGTAAAGATAAATAATTGTTTTTAATCTTGTTAATGTCTTGAACTTGATGCAGTAAAAGGTAATGATTACAAAATAGTCCTTTTGAAGTTAGGGTGAATTTAGGCAAAACATTTTGGTGTTCAGATTCTCTCAGCATTCCATCTTGCCACATGAGAACAAAGAAACTGCTGACATCTGAGGTCAAGACCCCCAGCCCCCCACCCCTCCCCCACCTGACATTAGCATCAAAATAGCAGAGTTTTTATTGCGTTCACTCTTGTTTTAAAGTCACCATGAAATCAAAACTGAGTGTGGGTGGACACAAATATTTGCCATGTTAAAATGACGTGACCCAAGGTGATACACTAGTACTGTATTGATGTGAAGAGCAAAAGTAACACAATGAAACACACTTATTATCATGCTTTCCCATCAGAGACAACAGTTTATTCAATACTGTACAGGACAGTAGTGTATAAGTTCATAACAGCTTAAATTTTGTTTGCCACACAGTGACTTCTGAAGATTTGGAATATTAACACGAGTCATATGGACTGCTATATGTTGTTTTGACAGAGCTGTTTAAAATAACCAAATTCATGGAAAAAAAACGGCCACATGAGGGTTAATAAATAATGACAGATTTCTAATTTTAACTATTCATTTAAAGTCACCATAAAATCAAAATCGACAATTCTTTTTCTCTCGCTCTTTATGCAGTTTCACAACAATTGTTTTATGCTTGCACATCTCAATTTTTTATTTAATATGCCCTTGTAATCTTTCATCAAAAACATTAAATTCCTCTCCCCCTTGAAAATGGTCTCTGTCCTTTTCATGGCGTATGTTCTCGAACGGAGGGTGAGACTAATAAAAATCCTACACAACTGACTGCAAATTGCAGCTACTTACAATGGCAACTTTTAATGATCTAGCCAATTAGCAGAGGACAAATCAAGTGTAATGTCAAAAAGAATTGGCAACTTCACAATTTTTTTAACACTTTTAAACTTTCTTAATTATTTTATTGGGAAATTCCTGTTAAACTTGTGAACACATTGCCAAAAGTCTTACTGATCACCAGGATCGCAATGACTCAAGTCTATGTACACTCATCAAAACTGAACCATGGTGCAACTATAAATACTGATTGCATTTGGTTGAAAACTGTAAACAGTTGGGCAAGAATCGTGAAATGACTAAATAGTAAGATTGTAGTAGACTAATAGTAGACTGTGCAACAAAACTAACTTGTTTAACTGCAGAACAGATCACAGGGGTCAGAATCTGCAGTGTATGAAAGCTGCTGGTCTAGAAGTTGTAAACATGGGGGATGGGGAATCTCACCTGTTTTCCAGCACAGTCCCAACACCCTCCCACCACACTTGTTTCCTGTATTTAAAATCTTCTCCATGCTGGTGTCAAATAGCACAAACACTGAACAAAATGTTCTACACAAACACCTCCCCTACACGTTCAGCCTGATGCGTGGGAATTTTGGCTGTTCTTGTGTGACCCTATGACACAGCCTGGCACGTTTCAAAGGGGTGGTTTACTGCTTTTTTTATTTGCATGATTGTGTTTATGGGGTGCAATATAACATGTATTCGTGTTTTTTCTTTTTCAAAAAGTCTTATTTTTCATAAATTTCACCTTTATTGTCAGCCGCTTTCAGACTCCATTTGACTTCCTGAGTCTGTGAAACCACTCCCTCAAAAACAGGCAGTGGGCTCAGATTGGTTAGTTTGGGCCGGTGTGTTGTGATTGGCTAAACTGTGTAGTGCACGTTGTCTGAAAAATTCACGCCCATTACCTTTACAGGCGAAATTGCATGTGTTGTTCCTGTTAAATGTAAATAATGGTGTCAATACTGCAGAATCAGTATGATTGCACAATCAGACCCAGAAAGCGGCGATGAGGAGAGGCAAGCAGAACCTCACCACACACGGCTCTTACAAAACACTTCTGAATGGTAATTTGCCTATATTTTTTTACTTTATACACGTTTGTTTTATACAATAGCATCGAACTGATTGGCTACTATACACACAAACAGCGATGGCACTGGTTTACGTTCTTGATCAAATAGACACAAAATAGCACTAACTAGTAGCCTATTGGCTATAAAGCCAGCGCTGGCATTTGATAACATTACGTCTGAAATTATACATGCAAATCCATTTAAAAAGATTAAGTCTTAGCCTACTTACAGGTTGTGTCCCAACAACTGCTGCCTCTGGTTTTAAAGTTGGAACTGCTTTATGTTTTAGTAACAGTTTCTTGTTGAATCCGGCATTGAATTCGAGGAGATTCTGGAATCTATTTTTCTTAAAATGTGCAGCAAAGAGAGCTAAATTATGATCGTCATTTTCAGGAACATCATCAAACATAAAATGTATTGTTGACGAACAACGTCTGTGGGAAGACTGAACAGAGAAGACCTGAAAACTGTGTGAACATAACACAGTTTCGACGAACCGCAGAAATATGGCCATGCCCTTTTTGCATATTCGCGAGGGAGGGTTGATGTAAATGTATGGGTTACTGACGTCTAAAACCCTATTGTAGTCCCATTTGAGTCGTTTTGTAGGCATTAAACTTCCTGATTTTAAAAAAAAAGACGATATCTCTTCTTACATTGAACTTACAGCGCTGCAACGTTGCAGATACTGTTCATGCACCACAGCAACATTACACTCTATTTAAAATGAAAAAAGTGAAATCGCAATCAACCAATTAACTGTCAGGAGCTTAAATTATGATTCTGCATAATATGAATGTTAAGCTTTAAGTTTAATGTCCAGTGTTAAGGGCTCAGTGTATGCCACCATCTCCTGCTTGTGCACAGATGTGCAAAGTGTAAATTAGGGATGCACCTTTGCATGACTGCATTTGTTTAGTATTTTTCAGGGGTTTATCATTTTGAAAATGTTTATTTTAGTGAGGACTTTATTTTTGAAAAGCAGTCACAGACAACCGCTTAGTTCAGGAAACAGGAAGTACTAATAGTACTGCAGTAGTTCAGCAAAATGTGATAGCTATGTTACATCTTTTTCAATTTTCACATTTTATATTTAGTGATTGTATCTTTTGTATATTTTTACAGTTTCACAGCTGAATCATAAACTTCAGAAATGACTTGAAGTGTCCAGCAAGGTTTTTGAGTCACTGTTTAACTAGATAGTTAGATGCCAGAAAAATCTAATAAGGCCAGTACAGTGAAAAGACATCAATACAACAGACTGAGAAAGATGCTCAAGAATTGTGTGGAATCAAGATTTAAGCATTCCAAAGTCTCTATCACATCAATCAGATTTTTCTGCATATATAATATAATATGATTAAGTCTAAAAAAACATGGCAGAAGGTCAGACAGACTCAGCAGATCTTAAAAGCACAGCTGAAAATGTGCACTGTAAGCGCACATTCCTTAAAAGCAACCAGTCGTTCTTCTAGGGCATCCAGTCACCACTTAAGCGCCAGCACTGCAGTTTTCAAAGCAAGAGCAAAAGCAGAAGCCACACAAGCCTGACAAAGAAGAAAGAACAAACATCGAACAAACCAAATATAAGAAAGAACGGTACTTTCCTGTTATCCTGACCCCACCATATACCATTTTGGAACTATAGTCATCCCTGATTGGTCTTAACCCCAGTGACGGGTAGGTTTAGGAACGGGGTTAGGGGTAGGCCATCGTCCCTGATTGGTCTTAACCCCAGTGACGGGTAGGTTTAGGGGCGGGGTTAGGGGTAGGCCATCGTCTCTGATTGGTCTTAACCCCAGTGACGGGTAGGTTTAGGGGCGGGGTTAGGGGTAGGCCATCGTCTCTGATTGGTCTTAACCCCAGTGACGGGGTAGGTTTAGGGGCGGGGTTAGGGGTAGGGCATCGTGGGGTCCGGATAACAGGAAAGTACCAAAAGAACATCATGTTGCTTTTCCACCTTTCTCTGTGTTTGCAAATGTTGTTCGTTCAGAAGCAAAAGCACATACAGATCCAAGTTTCAGTATGTTTCCTCATGTGAAATATGAGAAAGGAGAAAGGTTTGAGAGATAAAGACAAATGCCAATATCTGTTCACAAGACTCAAATTATTCCTTCAACTTCTGAACAGGAAAAGAGATCAGTTAGCCCGAACAAAAGCTGTCCAATACATGGAAAACCTCATCCTTTGAGTAGATGCAGAGGGTTCAGAGAGAAATCTCTACAAGATAGAATGCAGTTCCTGAAAAAGCAGTCTGTGTGTTACCGTTGCTGTTCTTCTACAGATATCTTACAAAAAAACTGCACTGTAGGAGTTCAGTGCAAAGAGTGTGGTAGTGACCGTCATCATTTGGCCCTTCACCCTCACAGCATGGCGGGGAGTCATGAGGTTACATCTGAGTGCACGGAAGTCTGCGGAGAAGGTCTAAATGCACATTTTTCTTGTTCAAAAATGTGTCTAGTTTCCATCTATATCCAGCTGGACACAAACAGAAAGCAAAGAGGATATATGCTATGATGAGCAAAGCAACCACTCTTTGTTGAGAAAATATTTCTTTGACATCTTTAACATCAAAACAGCTGCTGAAAACATGCAGACCTTTCAGAGGCCTTTTTTTCATTGTGGAGTCCGTTGATGGAAAGATAAAGGGGTCGCACACTGGACGAGAAGCGCCGCACCGCGTCGCGTCCAGGACAACTACAGATCGCAGGTTAGGTTAGGGTTAGGTAAGTTCCCAGGTTCAGGGAACTTACCAAAAAAGTTGAGGGCTGGGATTCCCCTTTGCCAGAGGACATGGAGGCAGAGTGGAAAAAATGGAAAAAAATCTCTTCAAGATTTGAAAGAACTGCAAATACCACGTGTTTGTATACCCATTCCTCTGTAAGTTGTCCAGAGTAAAGAACTTTGTGTTTTTGCTGATGCGTCATTCAAAGACTTAGCTGCTGTAGGATACCTGAAGGTGACAGATCAACATGGTCACCCAGCTGTTAACTACTTATTTGGGAAATCCAAATTAGCACCTTAGCGCACTGGAGTTGTGCGCTGCTATATTAGCAGTGTAGATCGCAGAGTTGATTGTAGAAGAGATGGACATGACCTTTGATCATATCTGGTACTATACTGACAGCAAGGTAATACTCGGCTTCCTTTTTTAGTCAAACACAGATGTTCTATGTATACGTGAACAACATGATTAAACGAATACATAAATCCAGTTTGCCTGCACAATGGCGATATGTTCCCACAGAGCTTAACCCAGCAGAACACGGTCCAGATCTGTACCTGCAGCATTGCGAGGTGCCAGTTCATGGCTCAGGCCCACAATTCTTGCATAAATCTCAGCTTAGGTTGGAATAACAAAAATAACTTGTGCTTGTGGAACCAAACTCAGATTCTGAAATATGCCCCACATGTGGTTTAAAACCTTACTAAAGTTCCCAAGGTACATCTGATTCACATTGCCAGTTCTTTTTCCAAATGCTTGCAAGATGTTAGTTGCAGAGGATGGCATGTCTGCTGCAATGGTCCTTCTGAAGAAAAGCTGGAAAGAGCAAAAATTCTTGTGTTAAAGAATGCTCAAATACGAGAGTTCTCCAACAGTGATTAGAAGCATCACTGCATCTCACAACCTTCCTCATAAGAGTCTGTTGAGGAAACTATCTCCTGTCTTCGACAGCAATGGCTTACTTCGAGTAGGGGGTCGTATTTTGAGGTCAGGTCTGGAAACTTGTGAAATGAACACTATTCTCATCCCAGGTACACATCATGTGGCAAAACTGATTGTATGACATTATCATGAGTCTGTGAAACATCAGAGCAGACGCTTTACAGAAAGGTGCTGGATATTCAATCCACCTCATGCCTCTCATATGGGTGGTAACTGGGAGCAAATGATCAGGATTGCACGTCACATCTTGATTACATGCTACTTAAAGACCAATCTTTGTCATTGTTTAACTTACTTAGATGCCAGAGAAATCAAATAAGGCCAGAGAAATATAATATGGTCAGTACAGCACCTATACCATTATAGGTTTTGTATGTGACTCATACGACATCTGGTGTACACCACTTGATCAAGTCAAGTCAAGTCACATTTATTTATATAGCGCTTTTTACAATACAGATTGTGTCAAAGCAGCTTCAAAGTGATAACATGAAAGTAGTACAACACAGATCAATAATATTGTTAAATATTAAATAACCCCAACTAAGCAAGCCAAAAGCAAAGCAAAGCAAGGCAACAGTGGCAAGGAACTAAAACTCCAGTCAGGATTGGATAGAGAAAACCTTGGGAGAACCCATTAAATATAAATATTGTTTATATATAACATGGAGCCATAACATATTGCCGGCGTCAAGTCGTCTCTTCACAGGCATTGGGGCATCTGAAATCCCCTGTGAGAGGCTGGATACAAACTGGACCTGACGAACGCCACTTTTCTTGGGACAAACGCCCGAGATAACAGCAGAAAGGCAGATGGGAAATAATTAGCATAGCTGATGTTCATAATGATTTCCATTGTACAGGAGTCGAGTGTTAGAAAATCACTATCTCACAAACTTTCCGCACCCAGCCATACGGCACCGAACCCGATTTGTCTAAAAGGCTGTCAAGAGTGCGTTAAGCAGTTTCAGCGGCAAACGGTTCTGTATGGCATAACAGAGGAATAAAAGGTAAACATTATGTGAATGCTTGACTAAAGAGATGCGTCTTTAGTCTAGTTTTAAACTGTGTCAGCGAGCTCAGAGCCTCGGACTCGTATCTGGGAAGGCTATTCCAGAGTTTTGGAGCTAAATGCGAGAACGCCCTCCCTCCTTTAGTGGAATTAGATATCCTAGGAATGACCAGAAGCCTTGAATTTGGTGATCTTGAAGGACGCGGTGGATTGTAAGGCGAAAGGAGGTCCGTGAGTACAGAGCCGGCGCCAGCCGAGCGCTGATGAGGGGGCATCTGAAAACTGAGAGGGGGCTTTCACATTAACGCACGTCACCACTTTTTTCGGGGGCTCCCCACTACTTTTTGAAACATCTTCGCGAGTACGGATGAACCCATAAAAAATGGATTAGGCCTAAACATCTTCAGTTAACTAGCAGAGCATTCATTTTGTTCGTTTGTCAAATTAGAGTCGTTATAGTGCTGAAATGTTTTTTTTAATCAATCAAAGTGCTCGTTTCGATCAGTGAAGCGGATAGTGTTGTCTTGTGGCTCGCGCTGTCTTCCCACGGACACGCGCTTCAATCAGTTGCGGAGACTAAACCCGGTGAAAAAAAAGTTCACTAAAATACACTTTATTTAAGTGCACTTAGTACACTTCCATAATGCACTTAAAGTGCTCTATTTTCGCGCACTTATTTTGTACTTAATATATTAAAACAGCTTATCTTTAGCACTGCTTAATAATAAGACGACACGTTTTACATGTTAGAAACACATGGTTGTGTAATTGTGTAAGTAGTTACATTTTGCTCTATTCTTCTCCCAGTTCATCAGCCACTTACTTTCATGTATTTCGTGATTAGTGGAGAAATTGACGTGTTGTAAATCCAAAATCCAACAGATCCGATTCTGAACATACAGCTCTAACTAACGCGATCGTTATAAATGTGTTTAAACAACAAAACACATCCACTTGCACATATTTGACAATCGGAATATCAGTGTTTCATGCTATAGCTAATACATTTGTGAATATTTTGAATAAAAAAGGAAAAATGACATAAAAGCAGATCATCGTTTATTCAGCTGTGTTGTGATTGCGCTCTGTCAGGTGACAAGCAATGACAGCGTCACCGTGGAAACATTAAAGTGAAAGGTTCTAAATAACAGTCGCCTTGAAAAACTCACGCTGGGGGTCAGATGGAATTTTTTTAACTTACGTGTGGAAGGGTTGACTACAATATTATTAATTTAGTGTAATATTCACAAAAATAAGGAAATGTGAAAATTTAATTGGCAAAATGGGATTTTTAAATAACATATTTTATCAGTAAAATCCCGTTTACATTCATTGTGATTTGAGGGGGCGTGAGAGTCCCGTAGAGGGGGCGTCGCCCCCTCATGCCCCCATGCGCGCCGGCCCTGGTTAAGTACATTGGAGCTAAACCATTTAGGGCTTTATAGGTCAGTAGTAGTATTTTGTAGTTGATATGGAACTTAATAGGTAACCAGTGTAGAGATGATAAAATCGGTGTTATATGATCATATTTCTTGACCTAGTAAGAACTCTAGCAGCTGCATTTTGGACTAACTGTAGCTTGTTTATTGAGGATGCAGGACAACCGGCTAATAAAGCATTACAGTAATCTAGTCTCGAGGTCAAAAATGCATGAACTAACTTTTCTGCATCAGAGACAGATAGCATGTTACGTAGCTTAGCAATGTTTCTAAGGTGGAAAAAGGCTGTTCTTGTAACATATGAAATATGATTTTCGAAAAGACAAGTTGCGGTCTAGTATAACACCCTTTTTACTGTAGTGGATAAAGTAACAGGACATCCATCTATATTAAAGTTGTATTGTAAGAGGTTTTGTGAGTGGTTTTTTGGACCAATGTAGTAATACCTCCGTTTTAACTGAATTTAATAGCAGGAAATTACGCGTCATCCAGCATTTTATATCTTTGAGACAATTTAGATGAGTTAGTGTTTTCGTATGGTCGTGATGAAATATATAGTTGAGTGTCGTCAGCATAACAGTGGAAACTAATTCCATGTTTTCTTATAATATTACCAAGTGGCAGCATATGAAGAGTTCAGATGCAAAAGCCTCTAAATGCCATTTGAAATTTTCTTCTAAAATGACCATTTTTATCAAGCTTGTATATTTAAGTTCAGTAATTTCATTTAAATGACAATTAATAGGTAATCTTCATTGCCATTTAAGTGAAATTACTGAACTTAAATATACAAGCTTGATAAAAATGATCATTTTAGAAGAAAATTTCAAATGGCACTTAGAGGCTTTTGCATCTGAACTCTTCATATATTGAGAATAGCAGAGGGCCTAAAACCGATCCTTGCGGTACTCCATCGTCTACTGGCGTTATCTTTGATTTTTCCCCATTTAAACAAACAAATTGATAACGGTCTGATAAGTACGATCTAAACCAGCTTAATGCCTGTCCCTGAACACCAGTGTAGTTTTGTAGTCGATCCAAGAGTATTTTATGATCTATAGTGTCGAACGCAGCGCTAAGATCAAGTAGGACTAGTATTGAGATACAGCCTTGGTCAGAAGCTAAAAGTAAATCATTTGTAATTTTAACTAGCGCAGTTGGAATTTTTCATAGATATCATTTTCTTGCAAAAAAGAGCACAATTGAGGGGACACAACTTTTTCTAGTATTTTGGACATAAATGGAAGATTTGAAATGGGTCTGTAATTTGCTAAGTTATTTGAATCTAATTGCGATTTCTTAATGAGAGGTTTTATTACTGCCAGCTTGAATAATTTTGGAACATGACCTAAAGATAAAGACGAGTTAATAATATTGAGGAGAGGCTCTTCCACTACAGGTAATAGTTCTTTCAGTAGTTTAGTGGGTATTGGATCTAATAAACATGTTGTTGGTTTAGATGCAATTTAGCTCTTCCTGTCCTATCGTTGTAAAGCGGTGTAGTTGTTGTAGAGGGGCCATAATTGTGGCTGAATCATAAGACACCATAGAGGATTGTACATTTATAATTGTGTTTTGGATGCTTTCTATTTTCGCATTGAAGTAATTCATAAAATCATTACTGCTAAACTGTAACGGTATATTTTGCTCTGGTGATGTCTGTTTATTTGTTAGTCTAGCCACGGTGTAAAATAAAACCTTGGATTATTTTGGTTATTTTCGGAGATGCCCAGCCCTGGCTGTTTTTAGAGCCTTTTTATATCGTGACATACTGTCTTTCCACGCAATTCTAAAGACCTCTAAATTAGTTTGTAGTTGTGAGTTTCTCTCTTGATAGCATGCGTATCACTGTTGTACCAGGGTGCTTTAATTTTCTCTGTAACCTTTTTTAATCTAATTGGTGCAACAATATCTAATGTACTAGTGAAAATGGTGCTCAAACTGCTAGTCATTTCCTCTAATTCATCTGTTTGTTTGGGTTCACTGCAGCAGAACAATCCTTCCAACCACTAGATAGATTCTCAAATAGCTTACCTGATCTATCTGAGAATCTATCTAGTGGTTGGAAGGATTGTTCTGCCTGGTCTATAACGTGGCACAACATGACATATTTCAGCAGTACGTATTATGCAAGTCACCATGTAATGATCAGTGACATCATCGCTTTGCGGTATAATATCTATATCAGTTGGACTGGTTCCATATGATATAATTAAATCTAGTGTATGATTTAGACGATGAGTGGGACCACTGACGTTTTGTTTGACCCCAAAGGAGTTTAATAAGTCTGTAAACGCAGCCACTAAAGCATCATTTGTATTATCTACGTACGTGTATGTTAAAATCTCCAACAATTATTGCTTTATCGACATTCACCAATAGATCCGAGAGAAAGTCTGCAAACTCTTTTAGGAAGTATAATTTTAAGAGTGATAAAAATTTCCGGATGAGTTTCGAACAACTTATTCTTGCACATATTACACTCTTCTTGCCACTTATATGTATCGATTAATAATCGGTCTGATATCTGAGGGAGGAATTTGACATTCATTAACTTACTGATTAAGAGCTTTCCTAGCAGCTGCATCAGCTCGTTCATTTCCTGAAAGTCCAACATGGCCTGGAACCCAGCAAAAGATTATGCTGAAGAACTAGTAGATAATCTACTTTGGTTAAAATGCAGTCCACTAAAGGATGATCAATTTTTAAAGTGTCCATTGCTTGAAGGCAAGATTTAGAGTCTGTAAAAGTTATAGAATATTACTCGTAGAAAGATGTCTATGAAGTAAATATATCAAATTAATTGAATGTTAAAAAATGTTGGTCTATATAGCTGCTATGCGCTAAACTCTGAGCGAAATGAGTGTGCAGTGGTCTTGTCAAGCACACACCCCTTTTTCACATATGTAATGGGACATGGTTGGGGCACTACAAGTCCCATCAGCCCCAGTGCTATATAAGGAAGTAGTAAGGTTTGTTTGTTCTCTCACTTCCTTTCCCTGATCGTGTGTTGTGGATGTTGTGTGTGTTGTGGAGGTGGCACATTTAAATCTTCAAAGATTGAGCCCTTCAGAAGGATAGTAGCGGTTAATCAGCTATGTTAACGTCATGGAGAGCTGATATGTTACACACCATTTAGGAGTGTTTTTGCCGGATTATTGCCTGACTGATTGTTGCCTGAGTGTCAGTCAGAAATATCAGATGTTTGAGGGATGCATGGTTACCGTTTACTTTAGATTGAACTTTCTTTGGTTTATTTATTATTTTGTCTGATGTTGGACCAAGTGGGAAAACCCTAGACCATAAAATAAGAGTGATGGTTTAATAGTTCTGACTTGTTTGTTTTTGCTTTTTTATTTTATATATTTTTTTATTTTGTAGGTATTTGCTTTTAAGGACTTATTTTCTTTAACTTTTGGATTATTTGAATAAAAAAAATGTGCCTATTGATGGAAACTGCACGACCACCTTTCGCCTGATTATTTACCTCTTGTGGGTCATGTTACACATACATCGCTGAAAGTTTTGCAGTTTGGTCAGATATGTCAATTCTAAAGAAGGTAAAATGAGTTTTACCCATATTAACTGAGTTACGATTGAGGTCTATATAGCTGCTATGCATTAACTGAGTTTCGATTGAGGTCTATATAGCTGCTTTGCGTTAAACTCGGAGCGAAATGAGTGTGCAGCGGTCTTGTCAAAGCACACACACCCCTTTTTATTTTGTGGTAGGGAACCAGGATTCACTGCTTCCTTTTCGCTGTGGCGGCCGGGTGCACCGCTTATGCAGCGTTATTCTACTTCAGTTGCCCTATATTAATTGAGTTAACATTATTCATGTTTGATTCATGTGTTCAGGATTGAACACATTCTTCTCACCATCGCTTTAGCAGTTGGATATGTCACGTATAGTATTATTCTACGTCAGTCGTAAGGTTTTCGTGGTTAACCTATTTGTGCTCATAATCATTAAACTAACCTAAAATAATAATAAACTTACATCAAGAATTAACACATCAGTAAGTGTACATTATTAGTGTACACTAATGAGATTAATCAATTAAGGAATACTTTCTAGTTTATTTAATTAGAACATAATGTTCGACCACAGCTGTTTCTCATGACTTTTTCCTCTGTAGAATTAGGCATTGGAAACAGCTTGGTTGCTATGTTGATTATGCTAATGTAATGCCATCGCTAAATTGGACTAATTTAGACAAGTCATACAAAAAATGGATTGTTTTAATAAGGTGATTTTAATGCTTTGTGTGGGGAAAAAATAAAATGTAGTTATTTCAATCTTGTGTTATTCCTGACCTCATTCCTGATGGCACTGGTATGAAAGCACACACTTCTCTTTAAATCTCGAAACGTTTCCAATTTTAATCTTCGAAACATTTCAACTTTAATCTCGAAACATTTCGACTTTAATCTCAAAATGCTAGATTTTATTTATTTATTTTTTTTTTTTTGATTTTTTTTATGTTGCGGTTCAGGCTTCCGTAGAAAGAAAGAATGGTTAGAAAGAAAACCATAAGTTAGAAAAGAGAAAAAAAATATTAGTTAGAAAGAATGAAAGAAAAAAATAATGAAAGATTAGTTAAAAATAAAAGAATAATAAAAGATTAGTTAGAAAGAAAATGAAAGATTAGTTAAAAATAAAGAAAGAAAGATTAGTTAGAAAGACAAAGAAAGATTAGTTAGAAAGAAAGATTAGTTAGAAATAATGAAATATTAGTTAGAAAAAAAGAAAAAGATTAGTTAGAAAGAAAGATTAGTTAGAAATAATGAAATATTAGTTAGAAAAAAAGAAAAAGATTAGTTAAGAAAGAAAGATTAGTTAGAAAGAATGAAAGATTTGTTAGAAAGAAAGATTAGCTAGAAAGACTGAACAATTAGTTAGAAAAGAAAGAAGAAAGAAAGATTAGTTAAAAAAGAAAGATTAGCTAGAAAGAAAGGAATAGTTAGAAAGAAAGAAAAAAGGAAAGTTTAGTTAGAAAGAAAGATTAGAAAGAAGACAGAAGACAGAGTGATTCAAGCTGATAGAAGAGAAACTTTGACTGAAATAACCACTTGTTACAACTGAGGTGCAGCAAAAGATGCAGCAAAGTATTTGTGAAGCCATAACATGCACAACCTTGAGGTGGATGGGCTACAACAGCAGAAGACCCCACTTCATAAGTGATGAGTATCACTCATCTCACTACAAATAGGAAAAAGAGGCTACAATTTGCGAGAGCTCACAAAAATTGGACTGTTGAAGACTGGAAAAATGTTGCCTGGTCTAATGAGTCTCGTTTTAAGACATTCAGATGGTAGAGTCAGAATTTGGCGTAAACAGAATGAGAACATGGATCATTGTTAAAATACCACGGCCTACCTGATCATCGTTTCTGACCATGTCCATAACTTTATGGCCACCATAAACCCATCCTATGATGGCTACTTCCAGGAGGATAATTACCATGTCACAAAGCTTGAATCATTTCAAATTGGTTTCTTGAACATGACAATTAGTTCACTGTACTAAAATGGCCCCCAAAGTCACCAGATCTCAACCCAATAGAGTATCTTTGTGATGTAGTGGAACGGGAGCTTTGTGCCCTGGATGTGCATCCACAAATCTCCATCAACTGCAAGATGCTATCTTATCAATATGGGCCAATATTTCTAAAGAATGTTTTCAGCACTTTGTTGAATCAATGCCACACAAAATTAAGGCAGTTCTGAAGACGAAAGGAAATCAAACCCAGTATTAGTATGGTGTTCCTAATAATCCTTTAGGTGAGTGTGTGTATACGCACTCTTTTCGGTCTTTCTTAAGATAACAAAATAATGTGACACCTCAAATAGAGTTAGCTGCTGTAACAGGTTTGTCAGCATATTGTAGTAATCCTGCAGCCATGGGCAGTTCACATTACACAATCAAACAGCTTAGATGTGTACGTCAACGTTGGGTCCAATATGCTCACAATTTACAATATACTTATAATTTACTTTCAACCCAATTTACACTAGTATTAAAAGGTAAAAGATCCTAGAGAACTTCAGGAGAAACATCTCAGACAAAGTTGATGCTGAAATGACACATAACGTTATGATTACTCACTTAACCCTGGTTGCCAGAGATTCGCAAAAGCGGAATTCGTGCTTAATATTTTCTAAAACAAGTATTTAATTCCAGTTTAATTTTCTGATTTCCCATGGGCCCCACCTGACTGGTTATTGGTCTTCTCTGTGCCTCCCGATTTATAAAATCCTGGAATCGCCCCTGGTGTGCCAGATGGGCCGGTCTGTATTTCACAATCTGCTCAGTTACCATTTCTAGGGTTTACAAAGAATGGCATGAAAAGGGAAAAACATCCAGGATGCAGCAGTCCTGTGTGCAAAGATGCCTTGTTGATGCTAGAGGCTAGAGGACAATGGGCCGAATATTGAGGCTGATAGAAGAGCAACTATGACTGTAATAACCACACCAAGGTATGCAGAAAAGCAGAAAAGGCCTACCCTGCCTTTAAAGAGCTCCTTTTCATAGCATTTGTAAATGTTCCTATTTTTGTTTTGGGAGTTCCCAAAAACAGTTTAATGTGCATGCAAGGATTAAAAACACTTTATTTGTCTTATAATATGCATTTATTTTTACCTGATTTGCTCAACGACTCCCAAACTGATTAGTTCGACGATTAATTTTCCCAAACACCTTCTTTAGCCGCGTTTCCACCGCAATTACCAGGAACTATTTGTCCCAGGAACTTTTTTCATAGGAACCTTTTTTGCCCCAGACCGCTTGCTCACTGCATTTACACCGCGGGCTAAAGTACCGGTCCGGGGCGGGAAGATGACGTTGAACTGCGTGCGACTGCTCTTCCCAGCCTGCGCGTTTGTTTTGAGTTTTGTATGGAGGAGATTTAAGCTTTGCTGCTTTTGTGTGCGATTGGTTTACTAACGAGGTAAACGGCAGAAAAGAGACGCGCACCCAAAGCGTATTCAGAAAGCTCGTAATGCTAGATATAAAAGTAGACGTTTGTTATCAGCGGACATTGACCGTGAGATTGATGGGACGAACGCGCGCCATCGGGCAGAAAGAATAGCGTGGTAAGAACCGTAAGAACCAATCAGCATGTTCAGCTCACAAGTCCCACCCCAAAAGTTCCTGAACTCTGAAAAAGTACTACCTCGCCAGCAGGGACTTTCTGGGGGGGAAATTTTTACCTGGAACTTCATTTAGACCCTGGTTCCTGCGGTGTAAACACACCGAGTACCACCCCAAAGTTCCTAGTTCCTGGGGAAAGTTCCTGCGGTGGAAACGCGGCTTTTGAGTGATGCGAATCTGCGGTGATTGGTCAAATGACCCAGTCAGTTGTTATTGGTAAACCGTAGGCAGAGATTGTCGGAAACAGAACGGCCATCACCATTAATGGATTATAGCTTGTCAAGTGTTGAAAATTGTATACAGCGTATGAACAAACAGTGTCAGAAAAAGTGCACTTTCCACACAGCCCCTTACTCGCGTCTCCATCAAGAGCGATCTTTTTCGGCGAAAATCACATTGCGGCGGCTTTTGAGGGGCAGTGCTTAAAATACGGAATATTAAGCTTGTGAAACGTCTGTTAGCCTTGCCTTTTCAGCGGCAAGATTAAATAACTTTTGGCTTAGTCATTAGGAGGTAATTGCCTTAGAAGCTGCGCCGAGTGTACACAACACAGGAAACATAACAGCAAACATTATTAATAATACTTACAGATTGTGATTCGGAGGACGAACCTGATCCATATACACTAGATACTGAGCCCTACTTCGGGAACAACCGGCTTGTGAATCCACATTTGAATTCATTTAGGTTTTTGAATGATTCGTCATTAAAATGATGAGAACACAAGGTTTGGGCTATACTGTTGTGGTATCATTGCAAATATAAACTCTATCCACTAATTCTTCACATGCTCGTCCCTGGGCACTAAAAACAAGTGGCTGAACTATCTTTGCAATGTAGAACACACCGTCTTTTCGACATGATACTATTCAGCTGAAGTATTTGAATGTGTTGAAGACTTCAAGTTTACAACTACGTCTGCGCTCGCAGTAACTGGGCGCGGTCAATATGTGAACGTTTCGTATCTACGTCACTACGAAACAGCTAATGACTCGTTTCAAAAACAATTCATTTCATAGACTCAGAGTCGACTCTCACTTTTGAAAGACAATAACTTTATATACGGTGCACTTTCAGAATATAAATCTTTGCAGGATGTTTTAATTTCCTTAGAGCTATAGTCCACACTACATGAACAGTCATTTTCAAAAATCCATGATAGGGGCTCTTTAAGATATAAAACAGGAATCACTGGGCAATAAAAGTTGGTCACACTTTATTTTAAGATGATGTATTTGCATTGTGCTTACTGAAATGTACCACTGAGTAATATTAATTAACACATGTACTTACTATACAGTTATAGGATTAGGCTTTGGTTTGTAATTATGCATAATTTAATGTTATTGCTAAAATGTAACTGTCACCTTAAAATATAGTCTAACCTAAAGATTTCCTCTGAACACTATCACTGATTTCCCATGGCTTATGCAAATATGTTGTATATTTCAAGCCACATGCCAATCCTGTATCATAAAAGCACATATCCTAATGTTTGAAGAAGAGTTAATGATTTTATGTGTTTGATAATCACCATGACTCATAATACAGTTTACTGGTCAAACAGCAAACAACAGTGAGGTAATGACTTCACAAGCACTGAAGTTCCTGGCAAAGAAACACCCTCTGCCTCACCTATATGTATCAGATGCTTAAATTATATCATATAAACGAATGCACAATCAGACAGTAAACCTAAGCATTAGAAAAAATATGTATACTATATTCCAATAAACTTGCTGTATTCCAATAAAATTGGTTTAAGCAAATATATTAATTTTATAAAATTAGGTACTGAAAAATGGGGAACATTTTACAATTAGGTTAACATGTTTTAACACAAACTAACAATACATTTTTTACAGTATTTATTCATATTTGTTAATGTTAGTTAATACAAATCCAGCTGTTCAATGTTTGTTCATATTAGTCCACAGTGAATTTTCTAATGTTAACAAGTACAACTTCTGAATTTAATAATGAATCAGTAATGAAATTCAAATTAAATAAGATTGATAAATGTTGTAGAAGTGTTTTTTATCATTAGTTCATGTTAACTAAAGTAGTTAACTAATGTGAACTTTTGAAACCTTATTGTGACATGCTACGTAAATATGAAACAGTAAACATGGCATTAGGATTAGTGTATAAACCTGTTCAATTATTGGAACATAACAGGTTTTCCTTCTTAACTCAGACACGTCAGTGGAATCCTGTGCAAGAGCCGAAGAACATTTCAACAACATACCACTTTTGTCAGATTGTCAGTCTGTTTTGATTTCTGTCTTTGTGTGTTTTGTGTGTTGTCTGTCTGGTTATTTGTCAGTTATTATCATTACTTGTTTTGGTTATTCTGTTCCCAATCTTTTCCCTGAGTATCTGTTTGTTAAAGTTTGAGTTTTTTTTGTTTGTTTGTTTTTTTTTTTTTTTTTTTTTTTTTTTGTAGGGTTTTTTTAAAGCTGCTGCATGTAGATCCTGCTTCCTCCATCCTGCTTCCTCCATCTCTGCAACTGGTTGTAACAGCATTCCAACTGACTAACATTGGATCTAGCAGCAGTAAAAATGGACTTGGACTTCCGCATGTCTGCTAGCCATGTCTCACGTCACTGAGGTCAGAAAAATCACATCATATAGAGACTGTGTCTGTTCCTTCGAATTAGGACATACAAACAAATCCTAAACCCATTTGAGGGTAAAAATGTAATTGATTTTCAACAAATAAAAAGCAGATATAATACGGATGAACAAATGATAAAGCTTGGGTTGCTGAATATTCGATCCCTTACTTTAAAAGCCATTAGCATGACACTTTCAGTCAAGAACGTCAGACGTAGTCGACTGAATGGTGATCTGCTGAGGGAGCCAATCGTCTTTGAGCACTATTAAAAGAGCCAATGGAATTGGCGTGTGCTTGATGCACCTACAAGGTTCGGACCTGCCCTGGCTCCCTGAACTGTTGGATCTGCCCTGCATGCCTGCTTGGCTGCCTGATGGGAGCCTTTGTTTGTTTGTTTGTTTGTTTGTTTGTTTGTTTGTTTGTTTGCTATTAAATTCAGATAAAACTGAGGTATTACTTATTGGACCCAAAAAACACCCACAAAACATTTTACAATACAACTTTAATATAGATGGATGTCATGTTACTTTATCCACTACAGTAGAATACTTGGGCGTTATACTAGACATAGTATAACTAGTATAACATCATATTTCATATGTTACAAGAACAGCCTTTTTCTACCTTATAAACATTGCTAAGCTATGTAACATGCTATATGTTTCTGATGCAGAAAAATTAGTTTATGCATTCATGACCTTGAGACAAGATTGCTGTAATGCTTTATTAGCTGGTTGTCCTGCATCCTCAATAAACAAGCTACAGTTAGTACAAAATGCATGTGCTAATAGTTCTTATTAGGTCAAGAAAATATGATCATATAATCATATGATCACTTATCACTGTGAAGCTGCTTTGATACAATCTGTATTGTGAAAAGCGCTATATAAATAAATGTGACTTGACTTGACTTGACATAACACCAATTTTATCATCTCTAAACTGGTTACCTATTAAGTTCCATATCAATTACCAAGTACTACTACTGACCTATAAAGCCCTAAATGGTTTAGCTTCTATCATCCTCCATTGTGTTCTTTAAGATCATTCCTAGGATATCCAAGTCCACTGAAAGGAGGGAGGGCGTTCTCACATTTAGCTCCTGAACTCTGGAGTAGCCTTCCTGATATCGTTTGAGGCTCTGACTCGTTGTTCCAGTTTAAAACTAGATTAAAGACGCATCTCTTCGCCAAGCACACACATAATGCTTACCTTTTATTATTCTGTTGAATCAGATCAAATGCATTTAATATTATGAACAGCAGCTTTGCTAATTATTTCCCATTTGCTTTTCTGCTGTTATCTCGGGATGCTGGTCCCGAGGAAAATGGCGTTCGTCAGCTTCCAGTTTGTATCCAGCCTCTCACGGAGACTTCAGATGCCCCAACACCTGCGATGAGACGACTAAACGCCTGTGAAGAGATGACTCAATGCGGCGATATGTTATGCTCTGAATTATTACATGATTAAAGGGGTCGTGAACTGTCTTTTTAAATTTTATTATATTGTTGCCTGACGTCAACTTATGACGTTCGCTTGGTTTTTGCATTCAAAAACATCAAAATGAATAAGAAATAGGCTATTTTATACCCAAGTTGTGGGCCTAGCTAAAAAACGGTCAGTTTTGGGCGTGTCGCACTGAAAACTTGGAAGTAAACGCCCACTGCTGTGAGTGGATAACAGTTTTGCATATTATAATGAGTTTAACTCAACCGTCGGTGCACGTGGGAGAAAACCTCCAATGTTGTAAAATGGCAACCGGATTCGCCCATACATGTTCGACCCAGAGTTAGTGTGCTGCACAATTCCTGTCAGGATCCAATATAGACGGCAAAAGCACGTTCTTTACTCTTAATCGGTCTGCAAATCCAGTTTTGTTTACAAAACAATCCTCAGTGAAATGAAGCAAACAGACGACGATGTTTTACCTTATCAGCTGGAACATCATTAAAAATAAAGTTTATCCATGCAGTCCTATAGGAATCCACAGGAAGCTTATGCACAAACAGGCACTGCACAATATTCCGTATTGCTCGGTAGCTCGATCTGGATTGTCATCACGAAGGTAGGCATGTATGTTACTTAGCTATGCGTGTAATGCGTGAATCGGTGGGCAGGGCTAAACCGGCCGTGTTGAAGCAGGCGTTCATCTTCTTCTGCGGGGTGGTGTTTTATCCTCTTTGTCGTCATAGTTCGCCACTTTTAAAAATGAGTCGTTTTCAGAGGCTGGTGTCAATTAAAGCTTTTATTGGATTAACAAGGACGTTTTCAGTTCTGAAACTTACAGGATATTCTTATAATATGAAGACCTCTTAGATGTCAAAAGCTCAAGGAAAATTTGATTTCTCAGTTCATCACCCCTTTAACTAAAATGTATTTTTCCATGTAGGGGAGCGCGGGACAACCTAACACGGGGTTAAATGTAACACGGACCGTTTACATAGTTCGTCAGGATCAAGCAGGTTGTCTTTCCGCTATTTTTCTCTTGCTGCCAGAAGACGGTCTCTCGCGAATTGCGGAAAGTTTTGATTATATTTCGTGAAGATACTGGACAAAGAGTGTTTTGACACCATGAAAGTAATTTTTTTCATCATAGGTTTTTTCGTTTTCTGAGTTGAGTGTATACGTTTCCAAATCTAACTTTAAATTGCCTTAATCACTGTCTTGTTGGCTCAAACATAGCACCGTTTTGAAACATGTCAGCAATTCCTAGCGACTGTTAGCTAGGCTTAAAATATGTAATACACAGCAGGGTTAGTTGTAACAGAGTGGTACATACAACTAAGCCGCCAAGTGTACAATGATAATCAAATGAAAACTGGAGCCACACAACTTTTCAGGTTTGAACTTTCACAAACAATGTTGGAATTTAAAATGTTTAAAATTTAGTGTACTATGAATGACAACTTATAAACCCTTTAAAAATGTTTTAAGCTCATTTGTATTATTATTACTGTTATTATTATTAATAATAATAATAATAATTGTACATGCAGCTGCCATACACTTGCTTGTGTAAAAAAATATTAATCTAACCTAATTATTTTTTAATTAATTGAGCCAAAACCAAAATGCATTAGGTTGTGCCCCGCTCTCCCCTACATTTCTGAAATGCACTTTCTGTAAAGCTGCTTTGAAACAATATCTATTGTGAAAAGCGCTGTACAAATCAATTTTAATTGAATTGAATTGTTTGTTTGTTTGGACTGCCTTCCTGTGCTTCACCCCCTTTTGCCTGTGTTTGATTACAATTCTGGATTACTCAAATAAATTGCATTCACTCGCATCACACATTCCATCACGAGACTAGTCAACACACTAGGCGTGTGCCTGCACAAAACTCCCTTTGCTCATAAAAGTTTTTGTGGGAGAAACGGTGGAATATTTGACACTTTTAACCTCATAGCTTCAGGGCACTCCCTAATCAGGCCCTCCTGTGACGTCATTTCAAGAATGCATGGATTATTTAGCGTATGGTATATCATCTGACTTGCTTTGTTTATTTTTGTCACAGAAATCTTATTGTGCATTGATCCCTATTATGTAATGATTCTTCACACCTATTTATTCAAGCACTCAATATAAACAAGCCACCCGTGAAGGAGTTCTCTTACGAGAGGTTCTCTCGTATTGCGTAAGCTAGCTTACGCTACGGGAAAGATTCTTCTTTGCCGAACAATTGAAGCCAAAAATTTTTATAATTTGTAAACATTGTCAACGCACTTCTCAGGTGCAGGACCTAGAGCGGGCTAACTAGCAGGCTCATTGGTTCGTTTCTGGGAAGTGCTCAAACCAATTGGAGAGCGGCGCTGAACCCGCGCCCAATGAGCGGACGTCGCTCGCTTATTACGTCAGAGCCCGCCGAAAGGGGCGTGGCTTGAGTGTATATAAGCACTCTCCGCGGTTTGGAACAACGATTCATTTTGATTCAGCGATCTAATCGCCTGCCGTCTGCAAGACTGAAGCCGTCGTCGTGACAAGGCACCTTCTAGCAAGCAAGAAGCCTGAAGAACCCGGCCTCTGCCACCTTCAGCCGCCTCAGCGAGCTAGCGCCGTCCGACGACTTCCACTTGCTCCATCACAAAAGAGCGTGAGCGTCTTTTAAAGATGTCTCGCATTTCCTGCGGCTCATGCCGCGCACCGCTCGAAGACGGAGACCGCCACCTCATCTGCCCTCTCTGTCTCGGGCTTGAACATGCGGAACTCGCCCTCGCCGATGGAGGATGCTCTCTCTGCGAGGCGATGACAATGTCTTCCCTGCGGGCAAGACTCCTCACCGTTAAATCCGCCCAAGCCGCGCCGCCTCTGACTTCTCGCGGAAGAAGAAGCGCCGCTCTCAGAGGCCGCCGGAACCTGCGATGGCTGCGTCTGGGCCGCAGCCGCCGCCCCCGACCGCTCTCTCTCTCCACCCGAGCTGGACCCCCCATCGCCGCCGAGTGGCCGCTCTGCAGCGTCCCTCGACTCTGAGGAAGAGAAAGAGTCGCCTTCGTCTGCACGCTTCTAACAGCGACGAATGGTCTTCACTGGGCTCTTCGGCGTCATGCTCCGCGGGGACCCGCTCCGGCATCGAAGAGGACCTAATGCGCCTCCTGACTCTTGCCGTCGAGCGTCTGGGCCTCCGACTGGTCACCACCACCCGAGTTACCACCGAACCGGATGGATGGAAAGTACCTGCACCGGCGCCCCGCCCGCTGGCACCCGGTCCGCTCCTTTCCTGCCTGAGCTCCACGCCGAGCTCACTGAATCGTGGAAAGCTCCTCTCGGCTGAGGACCCGCTCTGATGTCTCCGCCTCGCTGCGCTCGGTGGACGGAGCCACCGAGAAGGGCTATACAGCGATGCCGCCCGTCGAAGATCTGGTCGCCGCTCACTTGTGCTCGCCCTCCGCTGGATGGCGATCCTCCCTGAAGCTTCCTTCTAAAGCTTGCAGAGCGTCCTCTACCTTCCACACTCGCGCCTATGCAGCCGCTGGCCAGGCCGCTGCAGCGCTGCACTCCATGTCGGTTCTCCAGGTGCTGCAATTCGACATGTTGAGTGACATAGCGCAGAATGAGAGGAAATCAACGGCCGTGCGCTCAACGACTTAAGATGCGCGTGACGGACCTCTCCCTTCGCGCCACCAAAGCTGCCCGCTGAAGCGCTGGGAAGATGCATGGCCATCCTCTGTGTCGCCGAGAGACACTTGTGGCTCACGCTCACGGACATGAGCGAAGCTGAGCGCTCCGTCTTCCTCAACGCGCCCGTCTCACCCTCTGGCCTCTTCCGATCTGCCGTCACGGGCATCGTAGAACGCTTTTCTGAGGTCCAGAAAGCCACCCAGGCCATGAATTTGTTCCTGCCTCGCCGCGGTAACACTTCTGCAGGCCGCTCTCGTGAGCCCCCTGCCAGAACGCCTCAGCAACGCCGCCGCAGCAAGCTCAGGCCCATCCCAGCACAGGCAGAGCGGCCGCCCTCGCCCTCGCCTCGCTCGACAGCCGACGCAGACAGGCTCCCCAGCGCCCCGCCCAAGGTCACGCTGAAGCCTGATCGAGCAGAAGTCCGCCTAGCACTTCTGGGGAAAAGGCGGCTCTTCCGCCGCGGCCGGACCGCCGTCAAAGTTTCACCCTCTGTTAGTCCCCGAACCTTCGCCGACTGCAGCAGCGAATCTCGCCGAGACAAGCCGGTGACTCGACCCGCTTGCGAGCGACAAACAGCCGTTTCACGGCTACCCAGAGAGTTCACAAAAAGAGCATAAAAGCCTCAAGTGTAAAAAATGTGACCACAAGCACGTGTTCACTCACACTTTCTCCCGTGCCCCCACAGAGCTCACTCCCACTCAGCGGCCTCCGTCCGCTCGGGTAGCAGAAAGCATAAGCACGCCCTCAAGCAGCGCGTGTCCCCCCTCTGCTCGCTCTGTATCACGGCCCATAAGCTCCTCTCTGAGTGCAAATCCCGTTTGCCACACACAGTTTACACGAGCACACACACAGTGTCCAGCCCGTTCCATGCAGCAACCGGGACAGCACGGCCATTCAGCCTCTAGCATTATGCTTCAAAGCGTGGGAAGCCATTCCCGGCATATCCCCGTGGGTACTAAGCATTATAAAAGACGGCTACTCAGTTACAGTTTCGCCCGCCGCCCGCGCGTTCCCGCGCCGGCCCCTTTCTGTGGTCAGCCCAGCTGCCGCCGAGCACGCTCCGCACAGAAATATCGAAACTGTTAACAAAAGGCGCGAGTAGAGAGAGTCCCTCCACCCAGAACCGAGCCCGGGGTTTTACGGCCGTTATTTTCTGGTCCCCAAGAAAGACGGCGGCCTCAGGCCGACTCTAGACCTCAGATTTCTGAACAAAGCTCTCATGACGAGATCATTCAGAATGCTGACGGTCAGGAAACTCCCTCGCACATGTACGCCAGGGGATTGGTTCATCTCCCTAGATCTGAAAGACGCTTATTTTCAGATTCAAATACACCCTCGTCACAGGCAGTTTTTACGCTTCGCCTTCGAGGGCCAGGTTCATCAGATACGCGTTCTTTGCTTCGGCTCTTTCCTTAGCGCCACGCACGTTCACGAAATGTATGGACGCGGCGCTCGCCCCCCTTCGAACCCAGGGGATGCGCATTTTGAATTATTTGGATCGATTGGCTGATACTAGCACGTTCCAAAACAGAGCTTCTGTTCGCACCTGTACAGCTCTCTCGCTCATCTGGAAGCGCTGGGCCTCTGTCAACTGGACAAAGAGCGTTCTCCAGCCCAGTCAAACTATCTCGTTTCTGGGGATAGACCTGTACTCTACCACTATGAAAGCACGCTTATCCGCTCAGCGCACACGCCGCTTGCAGCGTTAGCCCTTCGTTCCAGATGAAGACCGCCGCGTTCCGGTGAAAACTTTTCAGAGAATGCTGGGTCACATGGCCTCAGCTGCAGCCGCGCTACAGCTAGGTCTTTTACATATGCGCCCCTGAGACTCTGTAGCTAAAGACCCGGCTACCCTGCCGCGATGCGGACCACGGGCCGCCAGCTAATCAGAGTCACTCAGGCATGCATTTCTGCACTACAGCCTTGGACGGTGACCGACTGGTTCCACGGGGCGTCACGATGGGGACCTCTCCTCACCGGAAGGTAATCTCGACAGACGCATCCAACACAGGCTGGGGTGCGGTCTGCCGAGGGCTCACCGGCCTCTGGCCGATGGTCGGATCCGGGAGACCCCTTTTCACATAAACTGTCTCGGAGATGCTCGCGGTCGAGTATGCACTGTTGCAGTTCCTCCGCGCATCCAGGGTCACCACGTCCTGATCGTTCAGACAACATGACAGTGGTATCCTACATCAACCGTCAGGGCGGGGATCAGATCCAGGAATCTCTTCCTACTGACACGCCGCATTCTAGTTTGGTCCCAGAGTCATCTGCTCTCGCTCAGAGCGACGCATGTCCCGGGACACCTGAAACGACGGTCCAGACATTCTCATCCAGGAACCTTCTCTCTCAGGAGAATGGTCCCTGAACCCTCTTACAGTCCAGTCACTGTGGCGCCTCTTTGGCAGAGCGGAGATAGATCTCTTTGCGACAGAAGAGAACTCGCGACTGTCCAGATTCTTCTCGGAAGAACGAGGACGCGTGAGCGCTAGAATGGCCATACCGCCCGCTCATGCCTTCCCTCCCATCTCCCCTGCTACCGCAGGTCATTCAGAGAATCAGGGAATTTCGCCACCCGGTGCTCCTCATAGCCCCGCGTTGGGAGAATCAGATTTGGTACCCGGAGCTCACACAGCTGTCTCAGACAGCCCCGTGGCCCATCCCGGTCAGAGCAGATCTCCTCTCAAGCCCGCGGCACAATCTGGCATCCCCACCCGCAGCGCTGGGCGCTTCATGCATGGGTGACCAACGATTACACGTTGATTTGCCAGAGGGAGTCTTGAACACGATCAAACACGCTCAGAGCGGCATCTACCAGAAAGCTCTATGCGGCTAAATGGTCTGTATTTTCAAAATGGTGCACCGAAAAGAATTTGGACCCCCTTAAGTGTGAGGTCTCCTCTTTGCTCTCCTTCCTTTCAAGATATGCTGGTCAAGGGCAGAACCCCATTCCACCCCTGAAGGTTTATGCTGGCAGCCGTGCGCGGCCTTCGTTGGTCCCGACGGCGCCCAGTCTATTGGCAAAGACGAGCTGGTTATCCGCCTTCCTCAGGGGAGCCAGGAGGATGAACCCCCCTCGCCCCCCCCTCGGTGCCGGTTTGGGGACCTCTCAATAGTCCTCGAGGCCTTGAAAGCCCCCCCTTCGAACGCGCTCCGAGTCTATTGACCTCAAATATCTCTCCCTAAAAGCCGTTTTCTGATCGCTCTTGCCTCAGTTAAACGAGTGGGCGACATTCACGCGCTCTCGAACGCGTCGTGTCTAAGTTCGGCCCTAACGACTCCGTCGTCATTTCTCAGAACCCCAGACACGGATATGTGCCTAAGGCGATTGGCACCCCATTTAGAGCACAGGTGATATCCTTATCGGCTCTGCCCACCTCTGATAGCGAGCCCAATGCCAACCTCCTCTGCCCGGTCCGGGCGCTGAGAGCCGTACATTAGACGCGCCTGCCACGTTCAGACGGTCTGAGCAGCTGTTTGTGGCGTTTGGGGACGCACAAAAGGCTTGGCCGCTTCCAACAAACACTATCCAGATGGCATAGTAGACGTGCTCATCGCCTCCGCCTATGCGGCTGAAAATCTGCCTCTGCCCGTCTCGGCGTCAGGGCTCACTCCCACTCGAGGCATGGCCTCCCGTGGGCTTGGTCCTGTGGTATTTCTATTCATGATATCTGTGTGGCCGCGGGCTGGGCTTCCCCGTCCACCTTTATCAGATTTCATAACTTGGAAGTATCCGGCCTTACAGGCTAAATTATCAGCTGGCCTCAACCCGCCGCAGCGCTCTAGCCACGCTTCATGGGGAATCCTTCAACCGGCTAGCCCCTTCGATCTTCCCCTCCATTCTATGGAAACTTCCTATACTATGGCCCGCTATGCCGGCCGCCTCTTAGGCCTCATATTCTCATATAAACGGCGTCTGCCCTTTATTATTATTCTCCACTATTGCTCCCTCCACCCTCCCGGGGATGCTTGTGGTGACTGACCGGGACGGCGTTGACCAGGGGTTCCCGTAGCGTAAGCTAGCTTACGCAGTACGAGAGAACCTCTCGTAAGAGAATCGAATTCGGTTACCTAACGTAACCTCGGTTCTCTCTAGATGAGGGAACGAGATTGCGTTCCCGGCCGTGCCCGCTCCAACAGCGATTCGCTTCATCACTATAAATCGTTGTTCCAAACCGCGGAGAGTGCTTATATACACTCAAGCCACGCCCCTTTCGGCGGGCTCTGACGCATAAGCGAGCGACGTCCGCTCATTGGGCGCGGGTTCAGCGCCGCTCTCCGACCGGTTTGAGCACTTCCCAGAAACGAACCAATGAGCCTGCCAGTTAGCCCGCTCTAGGTCCTGCACCTGAGAAGTGCGTTGACAATGTTTACAAATTATAAAAATTTTTGGCTTCAATTGTTCGGCAAAGAAGAATCTTTCCCGGAGCGTAAGCTGAGCTTACGCAATACTCGTTCCCTCATCTAGAGAGAACCGAGGTTACGTTAGGTAACCGATTCGTTCATGAACATTGGGCCACACTGTGTCCAACAGTTGTGAAAAAAAGAAGTGTGCTTAATTGTATAAAATATGCACTTGTAGAACCAGCCTATTTTTATCCCAAGGCGTCATATAACTGACGCTTTTGACCATACAACAACATGACGCTATCTAAATCCGTAACCCTACCCCAGACCTAAACCTACCCACGTCATCGTAACTGACGCTAAAGGAATGACGCCCGATCTGGATCTGACAGTCTGACGTCAAAACTGTTTCAGATAACTAAAGGGCTATAGAATTAAACCTGTTGAACAGGTTTAAGAAAGAATATTGAGCTTCTTCCATACTAAGTATCATGACAAAGACAACAAAAGGTTTTTCTATTTGTGGAGGAGATTTAAATTTAAAACCAAAACCTGTTTTGGAAACAACTGACATATATTGATATATGGAGAAATTTATTTTCTAACAGAAGAGACTGTACTCATTACTCTGCCCCATGCTCTATATACCTGAATAAACTATTTTATAACATTTGGAAAAGATACATTCTTGTGGAATCGGGACAATAGAAATGTGACCATGCACCAATAGATTTATCCATTTATTTTGACCTACAACCAAAAAACAATAGCCTACATGGAAATTAAACTCAAGTCTATTTAATGATCCTTGTTTTAACTAAGCAAATTAAAAAAAAAATCTCTATCTAGAATTTAATGACAGTGATGAGGTTTCACCTACTATCCAATGGGATACCTTTTAAAGGCTGCTCTAAGAGGTCAAGTCATAGCAATATATTCATAAGAAAAAAAGGAGAAATAAAACATTGTATAAACTACAAAATAATCCAAGGGAACTAGAAAAAAAGACACACATTAAGTTTAGCAAACGATATACTAGATGAAATAAAAAAAAAGTTAGGGACACAATTAACAATTTAGCTATACAAGAAGTAAAAGAAGAATCTAATGTTTCTAAAACAGAGATATTATGAAGGGGGATCTAATGCAATGAGAATATTGGCATGGAAAATGAGGAAGAAAAGTGCAGAAAATACAATTCATAGAATTAGACACACAAGAACAAAAGTGATAAAAAGTATAAGTTAAAGGAAATTCAGGAATCTTCCGAGGGTTCTGGGAGTTCCAGGGAGAAATGTAACTCAAATCCGACACTTTCCTAAATTCATTAGAGCTACCCTCTTTAAATGAAGATCAAAATAGAAGGATGACTTCGGGATCAGATGGTTACACGGCAGAGTGGTATAAAGAGTTTAAAAATGAATTAATTTCTGGCAGAATTTATGCTAAAGCTTTCATTTCTTAACGTGGATTATGGATTATTTATCTCTATCATGGCCAAACGAATATAAGAATTTTTACCTAAATTTATACATAATGATCAGACGGTTTTCATATGACAACGTCAGACAGAAGATAAGAAAAACACAACACATTATAAATCATATAAAAAAAACGGAAATGAAAGCAATAGTGATAAGCATAAATGCTGAAAAAGTATTTGATTCAGTTAAGTGGACTTTTCTCTACAGATTTTTCCACAGATTTGGATTACATAATGCAATTATAAAAATGGGGGTTTGGCTATGCTGAAGACTAGCTTTACCAGGCTGGCAGTCCAGCCTAAAGGGGCCATATAATGCCTTTTTTGTAAATACAAACATTACTATGAATGTTTAGGGTCTAAAAGAAAACTTTGTAATATACTTTTATTAAAAATTCTCATTAGTATGTAAAGAAAACACTAATTTCACCTGGTCAAATCAGCTCTGTTTTCAGCATGCCATGTCATTGTGATGACGCTCATGCCATCGCGCGACTCTGTTGCTCTTAGAAGAAAGTTCGTCATCAACAAAGAAAGGACGAACAAATACCTGCAAACTGGAGTGAAGCAGAGGCCAGGAGCTCCTCATGATCCGCACTGAAGCTGAAATCCTTCCCGGGATTTTTACGGGTTGTGTGTGAACGCACTCACAGATCCCGGCAAATCACTGGCAGTGTGAATGAACCGAAATCAAACAATCCCGGGACAAATGCCAGGTCACATTATCTGTGTATTTTCCGGAATCTCTGTGTGAAAGGGTATATACTCTTACTTCTTCTGGAGGTGCAGGAGGAAGACGAATAGTTGGTACCAATTATTTTTTCAGGAAAACCTTCTTAGCAAAACCAGCTCATACTGACCCTTGTTTATAAAACAGTCTGGTGAGAAATGATTTTGCGAAAACCTGAACACATTGACGTTGATTCGTGGGAATATTCCCTTCAAAAACAAAACTCAGCCACTGCATCTTCAGCGGTTCGGATTTAGGAACATCAAAATGACTGCTGTATTTGTTATTACGACCAAGTACAGAAACACCACAATCGCTTAGCCATTCTGCTCCAGTATATAAACAATGAAGGACTTGCTCAGTGCGGGGTCTGCGTTGAAACGCTGCTGTCAACCAACAATCGTAGGAGGTGTATCTGTTTCATTGACAAAAACAACGGCTCGAATTTGAGGCAGGGAAAATATATAAGGAGATTAAAACAAAAAAATGGAGGGATTTTTATCATTAGGATGGTTGTGTACAGGCACTACCAACATGCATTTCAGTACAATCAACTTGTAAAAGTGCATGTACCATTATATGACCCATTTAAAACCAGCAAAGACCAGTTTGCACTTCAAGCAGGTTGTTCTTACATAAACATAAAACCAGAGTTATAAATGTTTGATGACCCAATAATCTTAAAAAAAGAATGAAATCGGGCCAAAGTCTAATCCAGTAATCAGGCATCACCACTGCCAAAGAGACATACTATTACCATGTAATCAAAAAGAAAATCATTATTGCTTGTCAGTTATTGCTTCAATGATAGCTTCAAGTTACTTCAATAGTCCTTGCATTCTTTCCTGTGTAACACATCGAATGAAAGGCTTATTATTATATGGGTCTTGGTCTTTCTGGATGAAAACCATCTCATGAGGGGGTTGGGCCGTTCACGCCTCCACTTATATTGCCTTTCCAAACAAAAAAATGTTTCTCAGAATACATTGTTTTGTGTGATTAGGCAGGATGATATTCAGACCATTTTGAAGCAAAAACTCTAGGCGACAACATCAATTAGTCAAAAGTTTTGTGGACCCATATTTAGAATGTGTTTTGTGGCCTTATTTCAGAAACTGTATTTTTTGTTTCAGTAACCATGCATAAACAATATTCTCTCAAAAATACAAACATGTACATACATGTTGCTCACATATTATAGTAGCCCTGTTTGTGCTAAATACAGTGTAATTTCACCTGTACCATTAATATGTTTATAAGCAACTGAAAAAAGCACAAATGTCAGGGTATGTCAAATCATCTCAAGGACCCCAAAACACTTTTTAAGGGTTAAGGGTGCATGTTGAAAACATGTAAAATCTATTTGGTCAGACACAAATTAGAAGACTGTTGCTACTTGAACCTCCTTCTTCATCTTTGGAACTAAAATGTGACAGAATACCAGACCAAAGAAGAATATGGATATCGCAGCCCAGTTTGTTCATCTCACCCGAGAGAACCTCTCGATCTTGGATTTACTCTGCTCAATTCTGTCAGCTGGCTGTGCCTACCCTCAGCTGATGTCAGCACCACCGCAGAGCCAGAGCACTGGCATCAGGAAAGGAGCCTGATGCCCTTCATAGACCCTGACCCAACGACAATGCCCACAACAAAGCCGGAGTCTGAGGGCACGTCTGTTCCGAACCTGAAGTTAGCCGCCCAGTCTGAACAGGTGTATGTGCTGACTTTTACCTACCAGTTGGTGGGATGACAACCTCTCTCTTGATTCCACCCAGTCCAAAGTCAACATCAGAGATGGCCTTAGCCAGCTCAGAGACTGTTATGCCATTGAGGAGAACCCCATTCTGCCTCTCTCTCCCACCTCCTCTGCCTTCTCTGCCCCACCTTCGCTGTCACCCCTTCAGCCTCTTGGCTTATCTATTGACACTTCACTTTTCGGATCCGTCCTGGAATTCTAGTTCGCCAGCTCAGCCAATGTGCGTCGACTCCTGAGTTCTATCTCAGACCTTAAAGCTTGTAGCTTCAACTCGGCCCGTTGAGCAGCTGACTCAACCTTGACTCCATCCGTGACTGTCGTCCCATCAGCTTCACCATGCTTCCTTGTCCCACCGGCTCCACTGGTTGGACATCACCCTGCCACTTCAACCCTTCGGCTGCATCTGGCTTCACCTTCTCTGCATTTTCCCCAGGGCCCTGCATTCATCTCGATCCAACGGCTCCCAGGTTACACCTCAGCAGCTTGTTGCTGCGGCTTCGCACTGCTCTCCAGAACTTCCATTGTCACTTGGTACCTTCAGTCTCTTGGCTCCACCAGGGTCTCCAGAAAACCTCGAGTTTTTGTTCATCATTGGAACTAAAATGTGACAAATATAATATAAATGTGTACACATTTATCTTTACATTATGTAATAAAACATCAGAATGTGCCATTTATTTAATCCTTAATGTATAAATGGGTTCAAATTGACCTAACAGGGTTTTTTAAAATATTTTATCACTAAAAAACATTAAATTTATTTGATATTCCATGAATACCTTAAAAAACAAACCTGGTCTCTTACCATCATCAATGTTATTTTCATATGTCTTGGTCATAGGATGAAAACAAATCTAATTTAATTTCTATTTCACACGTGAATAAAGGGGAACAACATGTATTTAAGGCCACCTCCTCTTGTCCAGACACCACTCAGACAAAGCCCTGCACAGGTCGGAGTGGCGTGTATAGAGGACACAACTACCTCACTCTTCAAAGACCAGTTCCAGTTGGGTTTACAGAGCAAGGTAATTGTTTCAGTACACTCACAGACACAGGACACATGGCTTCGCGACATGGCTGCAGGTACAACAAAAATGATTGTCCCTCTAGTGCCACTTAGGCAGAGTTAGGAGGCTTGGTTACCACTTCCTATTCCACCAAGGTTCATCAAGATAGTCAGACTTGGCTATGCGATTCTGTTCACTTGAGTGCAAAACCATCACACTGATTTGTCGTCGCTTATTCAGCCCATGGACAGACCTTGCATTTCTACGAGCAGGGGTACCCCTAGAACAAGTCTCCAGGACTACTGTTGTCACAACATACAGTCAGCGTCCATGACTGGGTGGGGTGCCATGTGCAACGGGCATGCAGCATCGAGCTCCTGGGCAAACTTGATTAATTCAGGTGTGTCTGATTATTGTTGCCATGACTACTGAGGTCAGGCACACCTGAATTAATCAATTTGTCCAATAATGGCTGACAGGAAACAAGGAGCTGGCTGAAGTTCAGGAAGTAGTGCAGTTGGGCATAAAGCCAATTGCCTTGAGTTGTTGGCAAAATTGCTGGCACTGTGGAGATTTCGACAGTTCATCCAGTATTTTGTTGGTGCTCCGTATGTAGTGATTCCCTGATGGTAATCCCATATGAGGCATTCTCCCTAGTGGTAAACATATCTTTCTCTTGGTAGAAACTTGTTCTGCCACCAGTCACTGTGCTTGTAGAAGTTCCTCCATTTTGAGGTAGGGCCTACAGCAGACACTTCTTTCCATGTGTCGGACTTCCCAGTGGGAAAGTCCATGTGATGTTTCTCCGCGTTAACTTTCCCCAGCTCTACATCAGGTCCACAGCTATGAATTTTTAAGAGAGAAAAAACAGAAAAGGTCATAGGACTGGCCTGAGTGACCAGTTCCCATGGAAAGTAGTGTTGTGATGTTGCGAGTGTGCTGGTTATCCAGCTTGCAGGGGCTTGCTGACATCTGCACAGCCAAAACTTGGTGTTTTTTTTTCACCGGGGAACCCTTAGTGTCAGTCGAGTGTCAGTCACATTGAAACTCCTCAGCACAAACCTGAATGAGTTGATGCTCCTTTTATACCTGTATGTCCGGGGTAGTGGGGCACACGATTCAACTCGTCAATTTTCATTGGCCTTTTCTCAAAGTTATCAGAGGTGACTGGAAATCCCAAGTATGACTTCTAGTGTCAGTCATTGATACTACGTCTCATTCTCAGAACAAACAGTAACCAAGACGTTATTCTGCTAGGACATTTGTGTGAACATGATGGTTTCTTACTGTTTAAAATTTTAGACTATAATGAGTAACAGTTTTAAGTGTGGATGTTCGAAATTGTGTCACAAATATAGCCAAAGAACTGCTAAATCTAAAGATCATAATGCTGTAACAATGTTGTCTGTTGTCAAACCCCTGCTGAACAGAGAGAACAAAAGTATAGAGGACAAAAGTACAAACTAAATCCAGTCCAACAGCAGGTGGCTCTTCAGCCACTGGAGACCTGCCAGAGATGATAAACATCATGAACACTCTCAGACCCAGTCACCACATCACACACTTTCCCTGCACACAGCCTTGGAAAGCTCAGACTTTCTATTGGCTCAGCTTTGACCTGTCCCACTGAGTTTAGAGGTGTGATCTCGACGATCTCTTGGCTTTATCTAGTCCTTTCCCAGCTCCTGAACACGTCAGTAGCCTATCATATGTTCTGACTTGGAGCTGACGGAATACACTAACCCCTTTATATCCACAGCTCCATTTGAGTTCCCAGTGTCTAAAAGGTCAAAGGTTCCTTTAGATGGGGGAAGTGCGTTGATAAAGCAGGTCTATATGACAAAGGCTTCTAAATAAATCTTCAAAGTAATTCACCATAATAAATTAAACCTTTGATATTCTTTTAGAATGGCTATGTTAAAAGAAGTACACTTTAGCATACTTTTAAAATGAGCATTTATTATGGAAGTATAATTTAATATATACTACAAATATATATATATATATATATAATTAAATAATATATAATATTAATTAAAATGAATGAAAGGTTTTCATACACTTAATTGAATGTTAATTTCTAATTTAAAATGTTTTATATTAAATTACTTTTTATATAATTTCATAATTCGATTTTGATGGTAAAAGTTTTCTCACGAATGTACTAATAAGCATTTATGGTAAACTAAAATACACTTTAATGTCATTTCATAAATATAAATTGTATGTCATGTATTTATTTTTTTTTTATTTTTTTTTTGCAATGAATGACACATCTGCAATTATAAAGTTGTAATTTAGTCTAGTACATTTAATATATAACTATTAACTTTAAATGTAAAATTTTAATTAAATAACTAAATTATAAGAGAGTAGCCTATTTCACATATGCTTTAATATGTCAGTCAACTTATTGAAACAAGTTGACATCTTTAAAGCACAAGAAAATACAAATACATTTGAAATGTAATAGTTTAAAAATTTACTTTAAAGTAAAACCTAATTTTACATTATTTCATTACATTTTTACTTTTAAAAAAGTGCACTTAAGTGTGTTAAGAAACATGAGTGTACTCTCTTTAAGTACAAATAAGTGTCATTTCATTTAATTAATATTATATTATTTTATATTATATTATAAGTACAGATGCTATGCTTTTTTTTAGATTTGAAAAAAGATTTGTCTCGGTTTGGTGTAATGTGCGTATGCCTTGAATTAAACCTCTTGTGAAACCAATTTCTTTCCATCAGTTAAATGTACCCAAAATAAAATATGTCGCTGATCTGATATCAAACATTTACAGTTTCATTCAATTTTAATTGAACTTGCTGAAGGCTCTTTAAACATACAGTGCATGCATTTCATATTGTTTTTCGCTACAGTTAAATCAGAAATGATATGAGAACATTTATTTCCTATGCATTGGTCTTGGTCACGCTTAAAAAACGAGGTTGCTTTTTGTAATTCTGGGAGAATGTCTTTAGACTTGTAACAGAGAGAGTTAAAAGAGATGGCATGCTACATGAGTCCTCTATAGTTAATGAATTACAGAGGCTTCACTAAGCATATGCTTTTTATTAAGTGTCCTAAATGAAGAAAGGACACTTTGTGGCCCCTGACAGAGAAGCTACTTTTGCTTTCATTCAAAGAACACGTGATTGCAGCCTTTTCCCACATAAATCAATGTGCTAACAGTATGTCCATGTCCATCTGTCCTACTTTCTTTCTCGTGCCTCATATTTAAAGATCAAATCCCCTCTCTGTCAGGGATTGGGTTTGTTAACCCAAAACCAAACCCTAACACCACAATATGAATATTAGTGATTAAAGGGGATCAAAACTTTAAAATCATGTAAAATAATTTACAGCCTTATTCATTGATCTATCCAAAGCATTTGATACTGCTGATCATACCATACTGCTTCAACGACTCACAAGTATTGGATTATCTAAACCGGATATTGGTTGGTTTTATACCATAGATATAATAGATACAAGATGCTCGTACTGTACATCTCATCAAGTCCTCTGAAATGTGTTGGCTAACTTAGCCTACAGTACAATTCATGTTATAATATTGACCTCTGCTGGACACAAGTAGTATACCAGGTTGTTTACACATTAGAAGAATGTAGATTACAAACAAAAGCCAGAGAGTGTGAGCTAAGAGAACAGAATGTCCTCTTTTTACTGAACAGGACCTCCTCCTTATAACCTAAATGTTTATGCTGGCATTCAAAAACATACAAACTTGGAAAAAAAGCAGATCCATGGGATTCTAAACAATGCTTAAATGGAAAAAGAAGTCAAACAGCAGAAATGCTAAAAAAAAAGAATGAATGAATGACAAATATACACATAGGCATATGCCTTAATTTATCGTATTTTTATTGTTTTGATTTCATTTTAAATTTCACACATAATATTATATGGTTTGCAGTTTTAATTATTGTTTTTTAATACTTATATATAATTAATGCAATTATATTTTCAATCAGTATTCTAAACTGTATGCATACATGTATTTACTCTATACATCATGTTTTACATAACAATATACACTCACCGGCCACTTTATTAGGTATACCTGTCCAACTGCTCGTTAACACTTAATTTCTAAGCAGCCAATCACATGGCGGCAACTCAGTGCATTTAGGCATGTAGACATGGTCAAGACAATCTCCTGCAGTTCAAACCGAGCATCAGTATGGGAAGAAAGGTGATTTGAGTGACTTTGAACGTGGCATGATTGTTGGTGCCAGAAGGGCTGGTCTGAGTATTTCAGAAACTGCTAATCTACTGGGATTTTCACGCACAACCATCTCTAGGGTTTACAGAGAATGGTCCGAAAAGAAAAAACATCCAGTGAGCGGCAGTTCTGTGGGCGGAAATGCCTTGTTGATGCCAGAGGTCAGAGGAGAATGGCCAGACTGGTTCGAGCTGATAGAAGGGCAACAGTGACTCAAATAACCACCCGTTACAACCAAGGTGGGCAGAAGAGCATCTCTGAACGCACAGTACGTCGAACTTTGAGGCAGATGGGCTACAGCAGCAGAAGACCACACCGGGTGCCACTCCTTTCAGCTAAGAACAGGAAACTGAGGCTACAATTTGCACAAGCTCATCGAAATTGGACAATAGAAGATTGGAAAAACGTTGCCTGGTCTGATGAGTCTCGATTTCTGCTGCGACATTCGGATGGTAGGGTCAGAATTTGGCGTCTACAACATGAAAGCATGGATCCATCCTGCCTTGTATCAACGGTTCAGGCTGGTGGTGGTGGTGTCATGGTGTGGGGAATATTTTCTTGGCACTCTTTGGGCCCTTTGGTACCAATTGAGCATCGGTGCAACGCCACAGCCTACCTGAGTATTGTTGCTGACCATGTCCATCCCTTTATGACCACAATGTACCCAACTTCTGATGGCTACTTTCAGCAGGATAATGCACCATGTCATAAAGCTGGAATCATCTCAGACTGGTTTCTTGAACATGACAATGAGTTCGCTGTACTCAAATGGCCTCCACAGTCACCAGATCTCAATCCAATAGAGCATCTTTGGAATGTGGTGGAACGGGAGATTCGCATCATGGATGTGCAGCCGACAAATCTGCGGCAACTGTGTGATGCCATCATGTCAATATGGACCAAACTCCCTGAGGAATGCTTCCAGCACCTTGTTGAATCTATGCCACGAAGAATTGAGGCAGTTCTGAAGGCAAAAGGGGTCCAACCCGTTACTAGCATGGGGTACCCTAATAAAGTGGCCGGTGAGTGTATGTAATAGGAATGTGCAAAGCTGGCATGTTGCCATTTCTCCAGTTTAAATAAGAATGACATTTTGAAGTGACTTGGAGATTTAAATTCAATACGCTGAAATTGCTCTTAGATTAATTGTATATTTTCTGGAAAATCTGAAAGCAATGACATGCTTTTGGTTGGCCTGGTTCTAACGCTTATTTCAACTGTGCATATCCTCTCACCTCAGCATGGGCGACAACAAATTGCAGCTGTTGTTGAAGCTTCTGGTGCTTTTAATGGACTGCTGAAAAGGCAAGTAAGCAAGTAGTTCAAGTATTATATTAACACGATGACATGCATGTGCAACAAGTGCATTTTAAAGGGTTTTGTGTCATCTTAGGAGCTATAGGGTGGCTGTCAGCCACTATTAATGTGCTAGCTAATTTTACATGCACTGCTGCAACATATTTTGTTCAAGGATATATGTTGGCTTGTGTGACATTTAATAATGAACCAGAAATTAACCCAGGGCCATCTAACTCCAGTCTCCCCTATATGTTATTCATCATACTCTGCCATTCAACATTTCATTAGTTTGTCATCAAAACACTTATGGTTGTGTTAAGGCTGTTGAGAGTAACTCATGGTGGTACCATTAATTCTTAAACTTAATAATTAGTAGAGGAAGAAGAACATTATAGCGAGGATCATCAAAACAAACACATCACTGACCAGGATTATAATATAACAACATGTTTGCTGTTCAGGGACAGACCGCCATGTCTGCTTATCCTACATCATGTGAATCATGTTTTAAACGTGTTTTAAACATGTCTAAACTGTTTTAGAGGAAAGAAAAAACAATGGCTACATATTATTGTATGTAGCCATTATGTAGCCACTGTATTTGTATTTTTAGTATTAAAAATTATTATTTTTAATACTATATTTTATAATGTTTTTATTTTTTTTTTAATTACGTTTTCTGTCAGTAATGCATTGTTTGTTTAATTGTGTGTTTTACCATGTTCCTATTCTTGTGAAGTGCTTTGAGATACTTTTGAAGAAACGCCATATAAAATTAAGATTAATATTATTATTATTATTAAAGTGTAAAGCATTGTTTTTACTTCGACGTGTCCGCATGAGTGCGGCAAAAATGACGTGATTGTAACGTGCACGCCTCTGCATCCCAAAGACACCATTTACTACACACAAATGAATAAATAATAATAAATACAAATATTTGTTCCCTTTCGTTGTCACTCCGAGTTCCGTCGGATGATGACAAATGGGGTTTTCGCATAGAAAGCCTATCAGTCTAAATCAATATAAAACAAGCCAATGCCAAAGAAATGCCATGGGTCTGCAAATTTTGCATAGTGTAACTCCGCCTCACCTCCTGGGTATTTAAGGAGGACGCTGGCAGTAAATCAGACATGTTTTCGCTTTGGAGCCAAGTTCACTCTTCGTTCCCCAAGCAAATCTCAAAGAGATCGTCAGCTTCTTAGAGATTCTCTTGTTGGTGTGACGGCGATGATGGTCACGAGCACTGTTTAGTGTGTTTGGGCATTGTTGACGCTAGAGCAGCACTCGTGGATGACTCATGTTCTCTCTGTGGATTTTGCAAGAGTGAGAATCCCTTCATCCACACCCCGATCTACTTCCTCTATCACTAGAGCTAGTACTTCGGCTGGTGGCCAGGGTGACCTGAGGATGACGTGTGGAATAAAGTGGTGACTACACGTCCATGCTCTGCACCTACCCCTCCTGTGACGATGCCAGTCAGCGTTCAAGGGGCGCTCTCGGGTTCATCTTCGGATGTTCCCTGGGCTTCCTTTCAAGATGGGCAGGAGTCATTTGGCGGCGCTGCCTCCTTTGGGTGGGCAGTCGTTCGTCAAATCCGACCTCGAGATAACTGCCATGCTTTCCAGGGCAGCTGCTAGCATCGGGATAGATTGGTCTCCGCCGCCCTGTCCTGAGTGTTCACGGCTGGATGATTTGTTTTTGGGCATGGCGGCCAGTTCACGCCCGTGGCCAACCCCAATACCTTTCTTTCCAGACGTGCATGAGGAGATCTCGAAGTCCTGGAAGACCTTCAAGTCCTCCCGTGATTGCTCGCTGATCTCATCCGCCTTTCCTCCCCTCTATGAAGCCGCTGCCCATGGGTGCAACTGTGTCTGCAGAGTGCTTCCTCGCGTAGCCAAAGCACCTATCCAAGGCCTGTAGGTTTTCGTCCATGCTTGTGGCAAAGTCCTGACAGAGCTGCGGGTCAAGAATGTCATTCTCTGCATGCGATGGGCATTCTGCAGGTCCCACCAGGCCCAGATGCTCAGAGATATGCACGAGGGCAGGACAGACCCGGGGCTCTTCGATGAGCTGCGCGCGCCACCGACCTTGCCCTCCGGTCGACGAAGGTAACCGCACGCTCTCTGGTTCTGGTGATGTCCAGAGCTGTGGTCCAGGAGAAACACCTGTGGCTGAACCTGGCTGCCCGTGTTCGCCGCTGGCAGCCTCTGTTCGCCTCCGGGAACACGGGGTTTGCATGCTGAATTATCTCGACGAATGGCTGATCCTAGCTCACTCTCGAGATCAGGTTTGCGAACACAGGGACCTAGTGCTCCGGCACCTAGCTCGTCTGGGCCTTTGGGTCAACTGGGAAAAGAGCACACTTTGCCCAGTGCAGAGGATCTCTTTTCTTGGTAAAGATATCGACTTGGTCCGCCATGTCCGAACAGCTTATTAGCGAGCGCGCACAGTCACTGCTGACTGCTGCCTGAGACAGTTCGAGGGCAAGAGTGCAGTTCCACTGAAACTGCTTCATATGAGACCGCTTCAGCTTTGGCTTCGCGACTGAGTCCTGAGGTAGGCATGGCAACACGGCAATCTCCGAGTACCAGTTACTCCGACCTGCCGTCAGACCTTCACCCCGTGGGGGACCTCAGTTTTCTACGGGCCGGAGTGCCCCTGGAACGAGCTTCCTGGCATGTTGTCGTAATGGCGTATGTATGTTGTATCCCGCCGTATGTCGCAACTTGCCCGCCACCTCCTCATATGGAGTCAGAAGCATCTGAGGTCCCTTCGTGCCATTTATATTCCTGGAGCCCTGAACCGCTTCAGCCCCTACCACCAACGCTGGTGGCTACCATTACTTCCACTAGGGCGTTGTCCACAAGACATGTCTATGTGTTGAAGTGGAAACTCTTCGTCAACTGGTGCTCTTCTCACCAAGAAGACCCCCGGAGATGTTCGATCAGTGTTCGTGCTTTCCTTCCTTCAAGAAGGGCTGGAGCGAAGGCTGTCTCCCTCCTGAGGAGACAGCCTTTGCAATCAGTTGAGCTTAAGTTCCTGACAATAAAGACAGTGCTTCTGATTGCATTGGCCTCTATCAAGAGGGTAGGGGACCTGCACACATTCTCCATTGACCAAGCATGCTTGGAATTCGAGCCGGGTTACTCTCACATGATCCTGAGACCCTGGCCTGGAGATGTGCCCAAGGTTCCTACCACTACCTTCCGGGACCAGGTGATGAACATGCAAGTGCTGCCCCCGGAGGAGGCAGACCCAGCCATGGCACTGCTCTGTCCAGCACGTGCTCCCTGCGCCTATGTAGACAGAACGCAGTGTTTCAGGACCTCAGGCCAGCTCTTTGTCTGTTATGGTGGGAAGCAGAAGGGAAAGGCTCTCTCCAAGCAAAGTTTGTCTCACTGGATAGTGGACGCCATTGCTTTGGCATACCAGCAGCAAGGTGGACTGTGCCCCCTTGGTGTGACTGCCCACTCCACCTGGAGTGTGGCATCCTCTTGGGCTCTAGCGCATAGCGCCTCACTAACAGACATCAGCAGAGCTGCAGGCTGGGCAACACCGAACACATTCACCAGATTCTATAATCTCTGAGTGGAGCCTGTGTCCTCTCATGTACTCACTTCAACCAGCTTGTACCGGACCCACTCAGGTGTCTTCGCTTGCTTGCCATTCCACTCTATGGATTGGATGCGTTCAATATTCCTCAGGTGAGCCTCATAAGCCCTGAGTTCCTCCAGCACCCCTGACGTTGGCGCCAGTGTCTATTGCTTGAGCGTAAGCTAGGTACCTCCCGTGTGCATGATCCCTCCCCTGAGCGACCCCCACATGTGTATTTCCACTGTAAACTCTCTGAGCATGTGTTTTTTCCCTCGGCAAGCCACCTTGCCACCCCTGGGGATAAAATATTCCACCTGCGACTGGACACCCAGTGATTCCCCATATGCATCCTTCGGGTCATATGTGTATTTTGAAGTCCCCCCTCCCCCTCTGGGTTGGCAATAATTGCATATGTCCCTCTAAACTATGAGATATGCTCCCCAGTAGGGGTGGAGCCGAACCTGAATACGGTATTCGGAAAGGCACAAATAACGTGTTTTTTACGAATACTTATTTCGAACAAATACTTAAAAAAATATTTGTATTCGGGAACAAGAAAAACTTTTTATCAAAAAGCTGTGTCTCCTCACGAGGCCGCAGTGCGCAAGTAACGTTCAGGAAGAGGTGACTGACAGGCTGCTCCACACAGCAACAGAGAGGGCTTGGCTGAGCGAAAAAACACTTAACTGCATCACTATTTTTGTTGAATAGATGTTTGTGCCTTAACTGGGTTCCGGAGGCAGTTTATAACTTTCTGGAATTGGAGTTTGATCGGGAGATTATTCCATAACGCTGCATTATTGATGTCTGCTGTCGGGTGCTCTCATTTACGCTCTGTTTACGTAGCTCTGTTAGCTCGGTAAAGGTAATTATGTTTTTAGTATGGCTTGGTTGAATTCTAATGTAGAATGCAGTTTTTTTCTTAATAACAGACCGCTGCTAATTATTACACGTTGCCATGGTTTTTTAACACCTACATAAACTGTAGTTAACCTTTTTTACAGTCTATGGTACTAACCGTTTCTGCGGGAGTTTGGGCAGGGCCTTGTTAACGCGGCTGCACTTCGCGCTTACTACAATGGAAGAGAGTGAAGGTGTGTCTTTGATTTAATGTAGATCATTAGCTCAGATACGAATTGAAATTTATCAGAAAAGAGACATAAAATGTGCAGTGCTGTGGGTCTTCAGGACCAGGATTGAAAACGACCCTTGTAAATATGACCTCTAGTGAGGGTTGGGAAACACTGCTGTAGAGAGTAAGCCTCACTGTCAGGATTCCCCTGCCAGTGCATTATTTGAATTATTGAAATTAATTGAATAGATGTTTGTGCCTTAACTGGGTTCCGGAGGCAGTTTATAACTTTCTGGAAATGGAGTTTGATCGGGAGATTATTCCATAACGCTGCATTATTGATGTCTGCTGTCGGGTGCTCTCATTTACGCTCTGTTTACGTAGCTCTGTTAGCTCGGTAAAGGTAATTATGTTTTTAGTATGGCTTGGTTGAATTCTAATGTAGAATGCAGTTTTTTTCTTAATAACAGACCGCTGCTAATTATTACACGTTGCCATGGATTCTAAACGTAGAGACGGAACGGAATATTTTTTAGCGGAAGCAATACAATCGTTTTTAAATCAATAAACTCCTTTTTAAATCAATATTTTGAGTCAAATTATTAATTTATTTGGTAGATAGCCATGTAATAAGTGGGATAATGTATAGCGAGTGAAACTGAAATTAAGGGAAGCCAAAGCATCTTGATCGCCACCAGGTGGCTGGATACAGAATATCTCATAAATCCCTCATTCTCCATGTAACGTAATGAACTTAAGACAAACTAATCAATCAAAATTACATTTCAAATAATTTTTTTCCAAAGATATTTTTTTAGGCAGATTGTATCACACTGATGTTAATTCAGTGTTTGGCTCTTTAAATAAGTTTGGTTTTTGCTTGTTATTTGACACTATAGAAACGGGGATGTGACGTCATGATTGACAGCGGATATTGACAGCTTCTCTGAGTGAAGTAGTCACTGAGGCACCAACAGACTTTTTTTAATAAGTTTCTTTTATAAGTCTTTTATAAGTTTCATAACTGTTTTTTAACACCTACATAAACTTTAGTTAACCTTTTTTACAGTCTATGGTACTAACCGTTTCTGCGGGAGTTTGGGCAGGGCCTTGTTAACGCGGCTGCACTTCGCGCTTACTACAATGGAAGAGAGTGAAGGTGTGTCTTTGATTTAATGTAGATCATTAGCTCAATACGAATTGAAATTTATCAGAAAAGAGACATAAAATGTGCAGTGCTGTGGGTCTTCAGGACCAGGATTGAAAACGACCCTTGTAAATATGACCTCTAGTGAGAGTTGGGAAACACTGCTGTAGAGAGTAAGCCTCACTGTCAGGATTCCCCTGCCAGTGCATTATTTGCACTGATTGAACCTTAAGCAGCAAACAGGTGCCTGGTACTAGCTGCTCTACAGCACGTTCTTTTCCTCTCATATTTCCTCTGACTCTTAATTTTTTGATCTATATGCACTGCTGTTAGACAGGTATCAGGTTGTCAGATATGTCTTGCATCAGCAAGTTATTCCTGTTCCTAATTCTCTCATTTAATTAAATTATCTAAAGAATGTAGAAGATGGACACACTAAAACAGCCTTACGTACTTATAAAATGGAAAATAAATAAATAAATAAATAATGCCATGGTGAAAATGTACCTGTGAACATCAAACATATATACTGCTATTAGAGATATAGTATAAGCCACAGCAAAAAAATGGCTGCCCACTGCTTTGTGTGTGTGTGTGTGTGTGTGTGTGTGTGTGTGTGTGTGTGTGTGTGTGTGTGTGTGTGTGTGTGTGTGTGTGTGTGTGTGTGTGTGTGTGTATGTGTTCACTACTTGCTGCTCCTTATGTGTGTGCACTATCTTGGATGAGTTAAATTAGTAGAGTATAGGTTACCATACTTGGCCTTTACATGTTACTTAAATGGCTAGTACTTTTAAAAATGTTGTGAATGATTGCATCATAGTTTTGCCACAGACTATAAAACAAAAAAACAAACAAACAATTAAATAAACCCACACATCTGTCATGGGTGAAAAGGTCACTGAACTGATCTTTCCCGACAGCAAATGGTTTTGCTAAAGTGCTGACCGCTGCCAGAATATGTTGCACTCCCCCATGTGAAGTAAGTGTAACTGTGCTCTGGCTCCTCCTATGGTATCCTAAACGTCTGCCTAAAATCCACCATAAAGAGGAAGTGCAGTAATTGCTCACTTTGAAATCTGCATTGGTGGACTTGTTACTGCCGAGGTAAGAGACTCATTGCATGTGTAGAATAGTTGAACATTTCTTTGGAGTGCACACTATGCACTATGACAGCTGAGAATAAAGTCTTGTTCTTCGCTGGCTCAGGACTGCGTAACTCTAAGATCAAGATGATCTACTGGATGCTCTCCCAGTTAATATAATTTATACTGGATATCATCATTACTCTCAAATACAGAGTTAATTCGTAGCCTAAAAGGCAAACAAGAGCCTCTTAGAATTGAATCTGCTGTACAATGCAGTTTTTGTAATAATTTCTATTATTTTATAATGTTATTTGATGTTTTAAGTATTAGTCTCTACATTTCATCCATATTTATATAATTGAGATAAACTGTATTTTTAATGATATTATACTGTATAAACTAAACTTATGAATTATTTTTGCCAGGCATTGCAAACATATATTATTTCTGTTGGCTGATAAAGGTCAATGCTCTAAACTACAATGGCTAATATGAATAACCTGTGGAATCCAGCAGCTTTAAAAGATAATGTCTACATATCAAAACGAAGTATTAGAAAGATTCTCATCAGCAAGAGGCATTATCCGCCTAAGGAGAGTAACATTGCTGACACCATGAAAATAAGCCTTAATCTACATACTGAAGAGGATATCAGCACTTCTACTTGTTGTGATGAAAGAAAAAACAATAAGACAAGAATCCATGAGACAATTACTAAGAATTCAATAACTGAAGCTTCATGCCACCTTCATGTGAAAAGTTATGAACGATCCCTGGAAAGGAAAGGAGAGTGGATGAAGCTGACGTGGAGGCTGAGACTACATCTGATCATAATTCCCAACTGAATCATGAGAGCTTGGAAGCGACCAGCATCACCAACGTAAAAGTGAAACAGGAGATGGATATCACTACTCCATGTGAACTGGCAACGGTTCCAAGAAATCAGCATGAAGCTGCGGCGGATGAATGTGAGTTGGAGGGAAATGTAGCGGAAAACCTGAAATCTTCACAGAAGGAGATTTTAAAAAATCAGGTAGTGTTTGCGACCCTTAAGAAGCGAGGAATGGAGGGAAGCACGGAAAACCGTCCACACAAGTGCACTTACTGCAACTGGGCTTTTAAAAAGTCCAGCAACCTGTTGAGCCACATCGATACTCATCGCGGTCTTAAACCGCACGTTTGTGACTTGTGCGGGAAGGCTTACTCGCACCAGGGGACTCTGCAGCAGCACAAGCGGCTACACACGGGAGAAAGACCTTACCAGTGCCCGTTTTGTGAGAAAAGCTACATTTGGTCCTCTGACTTCCGCAAACACATCCGAACGCACACCGGAGAGAAGCCATACATCTGTGAGGAATGCGGCAAGGACTTTGTGCGCTCCTCTGACCTGCGGAAACACGAGCGTAACATGCACACCAACAACAAGCCGTTCCTCTGCAAGAAATGCGGAAAAACCTTCAACAAACCCCTGTCCCTTCTCCGCCACGAGCGTACGCATTTGGGCGAGAGGCCATTTGTTTGTCCGGAGTGCGGGAAGGCGTTTGCCCTGGCCAGTCGCATGACAGAGCACAGGAAAATCCACAGCGGAGTGCGTCCCTACACCTGCTCTATTTGCTCCAAAGGTTTCACTAAGTCCTCCAATCTCGCCGAACATCTCACAGTTCACAGTGGAGTGCGGCCACACAAGTGCTCAGAATGTGGGGTCGCATTCGCCATGGCGTCCCGACTGGTGTCGACACCAGCGTATTCACGCAGCTGTGCAGTCTTACTGCTGCCAATGGTGCGATATGTCATTTGGCCACCTTGCAGCACTCAAGAGGCATGAGAAGCAGCACGGGGAAGGCATGATCTTTGTATGTGGGCAGTGCAGTAAATCTTTCCCTCAGGATTCCCTGCTCACAGAACACATGCAGAGCCACGCTAATGCTAAAACTTGCGTTCCTACCCATTTCACACTGAAGTAACAGGAAGATTGTAAGTTAGCCTGGGTTATTTTCTTTCTATCTATCTATCTATCTATCTATCTATCTATCTATCTATCTATCTATCTATCTATCTATCTATCTATCTATCTATCTATCTATCTATCTATCTATCTATCTATCTATCTATCTATCTATCATCTGTCTGTCTGTCTGTCTGTCTGTCTGTTCTTGTCTGTCTGTCTGTCTGTCTGTCTGTCACAATTCAGCCATAACAACAGTCATATTAATCTAGAATTTAAAAACAATTCAAAATCTATTTTTACAAGTGTTAAATGCAGGGATTGGTGGGGACCGCCGTCGAAAGGCTTGGATTTCAAGTAAATCACCGTGTAAATTCCTAGCAAAAAAAAAAAAAAAAAACACTGTAAACACACTGGTGAATCATTTGTAACATGTTAATAGCACTTGATGGCCTCTTGTCGACCAAGGCAGACTGTGTGAGAAACGGAAAGTAAGGTGGAATATGTTGAATTCTCAGTGGTGTGTGCTAAAGCATAGTGCTATTTTAAGTTTCAAGATATGTTGTTAAAAGCTACAAGATATTTATATGTGATATAGTACTATTTATTTATTTTTTGGGGGTTTGAAATCAATGTATGCAGCAGGGAAACATGTATTTTGATGTTGGTACATGTTATATGATGAATTTAATTATAAAACTGTTACCTCTTCTTTTATGCTGCTAAAATCACTGACTTAAATGAGATTATGCATTGTATGATATTGAACATGAATGTAAATTACCATTACAAATAAAAACGTTTTTTTCTTCATTACAAAATCTCACACCACACAGACTAAATAAAATTGAGTATTATTTAGGATTCATGTCATTTTTTATGTGTGAAATGTGGTTTCGGAGACACAAGATGGTATTGGAAAAGTGATTTATTCCTGTTGTTGGGTCTGTATGTCTCTCTGAGGACTCAAGACCTAATTCCCCGAGTGCCACTTCTGGTAACATTTGTCGCTTTGCTGCCAGACCTGCTCACTCATGGTAAATGAAGATGGTATTCATCTTGTCAAATTCCACTGTCCTGCTTTGCAGCAAGAGATGTTGGCTCATATTTCTATAGTTTTAGTAGTAATTTATAGGACTATGTATATTTTAGTCATTCATAAAAATGCATTGACGTATACAAATACAATTGATTTTTATTAGAAAGTTTTACACCAATTTTGAATACAGTTTTGGAAGAGATATCGAGTAAACAACTTAAAGCATCAATATCTCTCAATCTGGGATAAATCAAGGCTGTGGCCCAATGAGACCACCTGTTCATTTTCCAATTTACAACATTTTCCAAATCTTCACTAGTGTCCGGCTCTCTATCCCAAACATGAATTCGAAAAGCCACAAAAATGATTCAAATAATTTAGCATGTACTGAGGTGGGAAAGAGGGGGAGGTGTTATGTGTTATACAATTTACTGACATTGCCAGCTGTGGTGACAGTTTAAGTTCATGTTTCCATGGGTCACAGCACCTTTGCTCAGCACCCATTCCATCATGTTCCCGGCCCCACGGGGCATAACACAAATCCCAAGAGTCAGCATAGGGAGCTATGCTTCAGCTGTTCAATGGCTTCATTGAAAGATGAAAGGACACCAGGCCCTTACAGATTATTTCAGAGAACCCTATGTCCTCAATGTATTTCTGTAACCACAGATGTTACTGTATATGAAGATACTCCACTGACCCTCTCCAGAGGAACTGCATGGGTTTGCCTGAGAGATCCCTTAGTCATGTAATCACTGGGCTGGAACCCAAAAGTGCATCCTTTCTACAGCTGATGATTATTCTTCAGTGTTGACCTTCAATATGGAGCCTATGAACAAAACAATAAAATTTGAATATTTTCATGACAGCTATGGTGTATATATGTACATTTATCAGGATTTTTACCTGTGACATGTACCCTTGATTCTGATTCACAGGTCCAGAAATCTTCGTCCTGTAAACGAAGAGACAAACTTCCTATTATGCTTGTTAAAGCTCTTGATTGCTCCTTGAAAACTTTGAAACCTTACATTTATACAAAATACTGCAGATATGTAAGTCAAACATGAATAATACATATTCCAGATAATAAAACCTATTGGCCATCAAATCTTTTGGTAAACTTCATTTTTAAAATGTATTTTTTTCTTTATAGTGCTGCTAAATCTGATGCCAATTAATCAGATCTTAAGCCGTGTTTCCACCGCAATTACCAGGAACTATTTGTCCCAGGAACTTTTTTCACAGGAACCTTTTTTCCTCAGACCGCTTGCTTACTGCGTTTACATCGCTACTAAAGTACCGGTCCGAGGCGGGAAGATTATGTAGTGACGTTAAACTCATGGTTAAACTGCGTGCTGCTCTTCCTAGCCTGCGCGTTTGTTTTGAGTTTTGTATGGAGGAGATTCAAGCTTTGCTGCTTTTGTGTGCGATTGGTTTACTAACGAGGTAATTAACAAAACGGCAGAAAAGAGAAGAGCACCCAAAGCGTATTCATATGAGTGCTAGGTATAAAAGTAGACGTTTTTTTATCAGCGGACATTGACCAGGAGATGGATGGGACAACGCGCGCCATCGGGCAGAAAGAATGGCGTGGTAAGAACCAATCAGCATTGTTCAGCGCACAAATCCCACCCCAAAAGTTCCTGAACTCTAAAAAAGTACTACCTCGTCAGCAGGGACTTTCTGGGGGGGGGATTTTTACCCGGAACTTCATTTAGACCCAGGTTCCTGCGGTGTAAACACACCGAGCACCACCTCCAAAGTTCCTAGTTCCTGGGGAAAGTTCCTGCGGTGGAAACACGGCTTAACATAAAAGTTTTTGTTTATACATGTGAGTATATATATATATATATATATATATATAAATATATTTCATGAGTTCGCACTAACTAATAAGTCAGATAGAATAAATGCGTATATATATATATATATATATATATATATATATATATATATATATATATATATATATATATATATATATATATATATATATATATATATATATATATATATATATATATGCTTCCTCGCATGCTGACTGGTGTCGACATGATAATTGTTTGATGACAAGTTAAAGTTGAACGTGCTCCTCCTGAACTTTGTTTATAAAAGATCATGGGCCCTATCTTGCACCCAGCGCAAATGACTTTGTACACTAATGCATGTATAGATCCTATTTTGCACCTGCGCAAAGCGGGCTTTTCCTTCCACAGGTGCACATCGGTAAACTAGAAAATGTACTTGCGCTCCCTGGGCGAGTCGGTGCAAAAAGGAGGCACGTTTTGGCGCAAACAACCTCTATTGGTATTTTGCAGTTCCAGAAAACCTAGTCTAAAGTCAGTGGCGCATTGTTCATAATGTTATTTTAAGTACGCATGATTGGCCATAATGTACCAGGTGGACAACATACACTTTGATTCTCTCATCAACACAAATGCAGCAGTTTTTATTTTTGCAAATCATAAATTATAACGAGGAAAATTTTAACACATGAGGGAAATCATTGAGGTATCAACGAAGGTGTAAAATTTGAGGCCTAAATCTAGGTTACACATTTACCTAAATTTTTCCAGGGTAATTGTAGTAATGGCGGATCAGACCTGTTTGCCCAATAGTGGCAAGACACATCTGACAAGTCCGTCAAGAACCAGGAAAAAAATGTTCCCTTCCACATTCAACGTCACTTTTCTGTCTTTCATTGCCCTGACAAGAATGTCGGTCTCCTCGGCTGTGAACGCTCCTCTGCGCGTGCCTGGTAAATTCGCCATAATAATAACAATCTGCCATGCAACATGTGCACCAGGGGCCTCATTTATAAAACTTTGCGCAGGATTTGCATCAGAAGTGGCGTACAGATGAAACATAGGACGTGCGTACGCACAGAAATATTCGGATTTATAAAACCGTGCGCACGCACATCCTACGCATTTTTCCCTTAATAAATCAGGATCGATTCTAAATGTAGCGCAGCTTTTTGCGGCTTCATGTCACGCCCATAGTTGCCCATAAATAGTCCTTGAAATGCCCACAAGTTAATATTCATCGTTTGAGAAATCATGTTAAACACAGAGAGGAATTTAAAAAAAAAACGTAACTTCACTCAATGTGAAGTAGTAGAAGTTATCGTTTGCGAGGTGGAAAAGAGGAGAAAAATGTTGTTTGGAGGGCACAGTGTGGGCATTACTAATGCCAAAAAAGCACTTGAATGGCAAATGGTTGCAGACACCGTAAATGCTGTACCTCACAACCTCGGACTGTGACCGAAATAAAAAAGAAATGGTCGGACATCAAAGCTCGAGGCAAAAAAGCGTCTAGTCATTAATTCAATCAGAGGGGTGGCCAAGGACTTGGGCCAAATCAAGACTGTCTTAACTGAAATAAACTGCACAGTGAGGGAATTCTTGAATAAATAATATATTTTTCCACGCCTTTTGTTGTGAAGATGATGCATTCACTCCGAATCCTTCCATTTAATCGCCACATCTTCTAAGAGGGCAAGATCAGCTATTGTGCATCATTACGCATTGTGATGGGGCATTTTATTTCCATCCATTTAATTCTGCATCTGACAAGCTACAGATGTCGGTTTTAATCTACTTGGAAATGGGAAATAGTTCAGCGCAAATGTAATTTCTTGCAGCTTTCTGAATGGTTGAAATATACATCATACGTTATTTTATCAAAAATAAAACACACCAAAGGCATATGCATGAATACCATGATTCCATAGCTGTTGAAGACCTTTTTACTATGAAATCAACTTTCCCCAGTGGACAAATAATACATCTATCTATTTATCGATCTATCTATTATATCTCCCTAATTATCTATCTATCTGACTGACTATCTATATCTGCTCCGTAGATGGACATATTGGCGAGAATATCAGTTTTGTACATTATTTCGTTCTGTTTACCATCTTATTTATGAGGATGAATTGTATAACATGCCAATATTATTGCAAAATATATTTCACTTTCTTTTTGGAAATAGGCCTATGTAGAAATTTGCATTTCTGTTTGCAGATCAATCAAACGGGTGTTCGTGTAGGCTGTTAATTGTAAGACTTGCTATGTGAAGTCTTCGTGTTATTTATGAGAGGCAGTATTGCCATTTATTTTACACAACCGTCTACAGTTTCACACACTTTCACGTGTTTTTTCCAACTGCCGACGGTGTCGCCATTTCTAATTTCACCCGTTTATATGCGTACGCCTGGGTCAGAGCTTGCGTGAAGGACCGCACACTTTACCGTCAAGTTTGCTTTTTATAAATACCAACTATTGCGTAGAGAGCGGCGTACGCCTTCTTTTGGGCGTACGCAACATTTATAAATGAGGCCCCAGATCTTAAAGGGTATGTTGGATGATGCTCTGATTGGTTAATTTCACGTTAGGCCGAAACCACACATTTCAACTAGGGATGTCACGGTACCAAAATTCCAGTAGTCGGTACCGATACCATTAAAATGTCACGGTTCTCGGTACCAATTTCGGTACCACAACAAAATTAGTTTTTTTTTTAAATTTTATTTAACTACTTGAAAAAAATATATTAAATTAAATTCCATCACTTTATTATTTATGATGGTACATTTATGAAAGCTTTGAAGGCTATAGCATGTTGTTTAAACGAAAATATTGATGATACTGAGAAATATTGTTTATAATAAAAATCAAGTGAAAAATACAGCATTCAGTGGATTTAGGCTACAGTAGTATTTTTAATAAATGGAGACGTAGTTAAATATATTGTACAGTAGCCTAATATAATTATTTCTGTCCATTTCTTTAAGTTAAACCAAACTTTTATTTTGACGGGTTGCCGTAGAGACCTTTGACTTTCTGTGTGTGTATGATATATGATATGATACGACCCTATGGATATGATGATAGTTTTTCTCAAATGAAACGGTAAAATGCTTATGAAGTGACTCTCGGAGATGGAATCATGAATCATGTCATCATATCGTGAGGCAGCAGAGACTGAAAACAGCGCGAGCGTCACTCTTGCTTCAGTGTTTGTGTGTGTGTGTGTGTGAGAGAGAGAGGTAACGTTAAATGAAACTGCGCATCTGCGCCGTTAATTCACATAGAGACAAGCAGAACATGCAGGGTTCATATTTAAACGGTAAAATGCTCATGAAGTAACTCTCGGAGATGAATGGATCATGAATCATGTCATCATATCGTGAGGCAGCAGAGACTGAAAACAGCGCGAGCGTCACTCGTGCTTCTGTGCGTGCGTGTGTGTGTGTGAGGTAACGTTAACGTTAAATGAAAGCGCGCGTCAGCGCCGTTCATTCACAGAGACAAGCGCAACATGCAGGGTTCATATTTAAATAGTCGTTTTGCTGTTTAGTATACACAGAAACCACATCAGCAGCGCCGCTGCTTTCATGAAGAGGACGCAACTTCACGCCCTTCGTGCATGCATGCGCATCCAGATCCGGGTTTGACCGGGTATTCGGTACCACCGGCACTTGGTACCGTGACGTTTAAATTTTTTTAGTACCGACTTGGTACCGAAGTACCGAATATTTTGACAACACTAATTTCAACCATGCTATTTCAGACCAACCCCTTTTAAACTTGCGTCGGGCATGATGAGGAACAAGAAAAAGTCAAGAAAATGGCTGTGGGAAAGAATCGGCCGTTTTTGTCGAAGACAGTCACAAAGAGTCATCTGGTCCCAGAACAGACCATAACCTTCATACACTAAAAAATGATGTGTTGGATTTACTTAAAATATATATGCACCATTTTTGCATCATACTTTTTAAGTAATCCCAACTTGGAATAATTTTACTTAAAATTAACAAGAAAATCTTTGTTATATGTACTTAATTATTTGAGTTCACGCAACACTCTTTACTTAAAATGTATGCATCACGTTACATATATTTTTAAGTAAATGTTACGTGAACTCAAATATTTAAGTTTGTATGTATGTAAAATTATTCCAAGTTGGGATTACTTAAAAAGTATGCTGCAAAAATGGTGCATATATCTTTTAAGTAAATCCAACATAGTGCAGGCCATGTGAGATCAAAACAAATCTTAGTTATGTTAACTTAACATTTAAGCTCATTTATATATAAAAATCAGACAATTAAATCAGTTGAACCAACCATTTCAACTTATTTTAGTTCTATATTGGTCTGCTTACTGCACTGCTCCAGATAATTCAATGTCTTAAAATAAATTAAACATGCAAATCACACACAATAAAGCATTTCACTTATTTTTTTTTTTTACCCAAAACTTTTAAATTGCATCTTAAAATATATTCAAATAGAAAATAGTTGTTAAAATAATAATAATAGTCACAATATTACAGTTTTTCTTGGATCAAAGAAATGAAGGCTTGGTGGGCAGAAGAGACTTCTTTTAAAAATATTAAACAATCAAAAAACGTCTCGGTTACTAGTGTAACCCTCGTTCCTGAGTAGGGAACGGAGACGTTACGTCAGAAGTGACGGAGAATGGGGTTTCGCATAGAAAGCCAATCCTCTTCGAGTATTTAACAACGAGCCAATGTCATGCGAATGCCTTGGGGCTGTGGAATTTGCATAGCGTACTCCGCCCCACCCTGTGGGTATAAAAGGAGGAAGTAAACGCAACCGCAGTATGTCTTCGCTGAGGAGCCAAGACTGAACTCGGCGTCTACCCAGCGGTACAGCAGAAGTGGCGTCTCCGTTCCCTACTCAGGGAACGAGGGTTACACTAGTAACCGAGACGTTCCCTTTCGTAGTCACTTCGAGTTACGTCAGAAGTGATGGAGAATGGGGGTCTGTGCCATCACGCCATCTTCAAGCTGTCTTCCAGTGCCCTGCGAAAGACTGGACTCCTGAACAATTATAAATAATAACCAGGAGTTCCTTCTTTTACACAGGAATACCAAGGTACACTGGGAAGCATATCCCGGGTGGAACATGCTACCAATGCCTACCGAAGGAGGACTTACGGAACGCATGTGGTCGATAGGGACTACATATGGAGATCACTGGAGCGCCAACCGCAGGTGGCAAGAACTTAGCTCCAGGGGTGGCAGATGGCTTGCCAAGGGAAGACACATGCTCAGGGAGGCTTACAGTGGATAATACACATGAGACAGTTACCTTAGGGAACCGTGCACATGGATGCACCTAGCCGGCACCATAGCAAGCGCAGTGGTGCCCGCATCATGAGTGCTGGAGGACTCAGGGCTTCATGGAAGACTCAACTGAGGAATATCGCACTTATCCAGTCGGAGAGTGGAATGGCGAGCAAGCGAGACACTAGCGGTTCCAGTACTGGCGGAAGCGAGTACGTGAGAGGACACCGGCTCAATTCGTAGATTATAGAATCTAGCGAAGGTGTTAGGTGTCGCCCAGCCTGCAGCTCTGCAGATGTCTGTTAGCGAGGCACCATGCGCTAGAGCCCAAGAGGAAGCCATACTCCTAGTGGAGTGGGCCGTCACACCAAGGGGGCACGGTCGGCCTTGCTGCTGGTAAGACAAAACAATGGCGTCCACAATCCAGTGAGACAGCCGCTGCTTTGAGAGAGCCCTTCCCTTCTGGCTCCCCCCATGACAGACAAAGAGCTGTTCTGAGGTCCTGAAACACTGCGTTCTGTCAACGTAAGTGCGGAGAGCACGAACTGGACAGAGCAGTGCCAAGGCTGGGTCTGCCTCCTCCAGGGGCAGCGCTTGCAGGGTCACCACCTGATCCCGGAAGGGAGTGGTGGGAACCTTGGGCACGTATCCCGGCCGGGGTCTCAAGATCACATGAGAGTAAGCCGGCCCGAACTCCAGGCACGCTTCATCAACGGAAAATGCCTGCAGGTCCCCTACCCTCTTGATGGAGGCCAATGCAACCAGGAGTGCCATCTTCATAGACAGAAACTTTAACTCTACTGATTGTAAAGGCTCAAAGGGAGGCCTCTGCAGAGCACTTAGAACAACTGCGAGGTCCCAAGAGGGTACGAGGGGAGGACGAGGCGGATTTAGTCGCCTCGCTCCCTCAGGAACCTGATGACCAGGTCGTGCTTGCCGATGGACTTACCTTCTACTGCAACATGAGAAGCGGCAATGGCCGCGACGTAAACCTTAAGGGTGGAGGGCGACAGCCTACGCTCCAACCCTTCTTGCAGGAATGACAGCACGACACTGATCGGGCATATCCGGGGGTCTTCTCGCGAGAAGAGCACCAGCTGACGAAGAGGTTCCACTTCAACGCATAGAGGCATCTGGTAGATGACGCCCTAGCGGAAGTGATGGTTCCGCTAGGGCGTCATCTCAGACCTGCAACTCGTCCCATCCAGGAGCCACACGTGCAGCCTCCAGAGATCGGGACGAGGGTGCCATAGAGTGCCCCGTCTCTGAGTGAGTAAGTCTTGTCTCAGAGGAATAGGCCAAGGAGGTGCTGTCGCGAGGAGCATGAGTTCGGAGAACCACGTCTTGGTGGGCCAATAAGGGGCTACCAGCAAGACCTGCTCCTCGTCCTCCTTGATCTTGCACAACACCCGTGCAAGGAGGCTCACTGGGGAAACGCATATTTGCGTGGGCCCCGCGGCCAGTTGTGCGCCAGTGCATCTGTGCGGAGCGTGCCCTCGGACAGGGAATAAAACTGGGCGCAGTGGGAAGAGTCCCGGGAGGCGAACAGGTCTATCTGTGCCTCCCCGAACTGGTCCCAGATGAGCTGGACCGTCTGGGGATGGAGTCTCCATTCTCCGGAGATGGGGCGGACTCGTGACAGCTCGTCGGCTGCCAAGTTCCGATCTCCTGGAATGTACACAGCACGAAGGGACCTCAGGTGCTTCTGACTCCATAGCAGGAGGTGGCGGGCGGAGCTGCGACATCCGACGTGAGCGAAGACCACCTTGGTGGTTGATGTACACCACTGTAGCGGTATTGTCTGAACGGACAAGTACGTGTTGACCTGTTGCACATGGCACCCCAACCCGTGGTAGACGCATCTGTGGAGACAACAAGATGCCTGGAAACTCGCTGAAGCGGAACCCCAGTCCGTAAGAAGCTGAGGTTCGACCACGGGAAGAAGGTTCGGCGGCACGCTGGAGTCACTGGGACTTGGAGCGAGCCGCGATGCCATGCCCACCTCGGGACTCGATCGCGAAGCCATAGCTGAAGCGGTCTCATATGAAGCAAACCGAGCGGCGTTGCCGCGGCTGCGAGATGCCATATGCCCCAGGAGCCTCTGAAAAAGTTTCAGTGGGACCGCACTCTTGCCCTCGAACTGTTGAAGACAAGTCAGCAGTGAGTGTGCGCGCTCGCTCGTAAGCTGCGCAGACATTGCGACCGAGTCTATCTCCACTCCAAGAAAAGAGATCCTCTGCACGGGGCAAAGTTTGCTCTTCTCCCGGTTGACCCGAAGGCCCAGACGGGCTAGGTGCTGGAGCACCAGGTCTCTGTGTTCGCAAAGCCGATCTCGAGAGTGTGCTAGGAGTAGCCAATCGTCGAGGTAATTCAGGATGCGAACCCCGTGTTCGCGAAGGGGAACAAGGGCTGCCTCGGACGATCTTCGTGAAGACGCGAGGGACAGAGCTAACCCGAATAGGAGAACCGCGTATTGATATGCCTGGCCTTCGAAGGAAAACCGAAGAAACGGTCTGTGTCGAGGCAAAATGGAGACATGAAAGTACTGTTACGTGTTTAAAGTTGGTAAAAGGGATGATTACGTAACATAAATGTGAAGCACTGTTGTGATGTGCAAAGGCAGAAAAAAACACACCAAGAAAAACGTCACTTAACGTTTTAGACGTTTATTCCTCAAGAATAAAGGAGGAAATAAGCCACACAACAAGAATAATCCAAAATAAGAAAAAAAAAGAAAAGGAGTGTTGTCAAATCATTGAAATAATCAAAACATAAAAATAATATCTATTTTTAGTCGTCCCTCTAAACTAACTAACAAAGAAAAAATGTAGAAATAAAACCGAAATCTTCGGCGGATACGCCGCCTTAACTAAACTATACTACCTAAAAACAGAAATACAACCATGACAAAACACTCCACGCCTAATTAACAAAAGATAACTCTACCTCCCGTTGATGTTAAATATGTCTCCGACAGTCAGTAAGAGTTAACAGAACTTGAAACTAATGTTTAACAGCCGAACTCGTTCACATGTAACTATCCACGGCCGCAGCACAGTTGAACATGTTTACAAGAAGTCAGACTCATAACGAAAATAAAACCCATAATGAATTCACCAACGTTACTCACAACAGTGGATACTAACGATCACCTCACAAACATTCTAAATGGTAGGCTACGTTCTACAAATTAACTCTGTAGTCATAAGCAGGCTGAGATCTGGCAAAAAGTTCGATGAGATCTTGCAGAGACCACCAGGATCTCGCAAGGATCTACCTTCAGTCTCATGGATGAGCTTTTTAAGCTCAACGTCGCAGCAGCAGATTGGTGAGGCGGCTGATGTCACGTGATCTCAATAAGGACACCCAGCCAACGAACCATCCGCCACCTGAAAACAATGAATGGACACACAGAGAGCAAAAGAAACACAAATACACGTGGAACGTAACAGTACGCTGTCCTTCAGGTCGACTCGCTGCAAACCAATCCTGTGGCCGGATGCATTCGAAAATGCGTTTGGCCGTGAGCATCTTGAACGGCATCCGATGAAGGGTGCGGTTCAAGACGCGCAGATCCAGGATCGGTCGCAACCCACCGGTCTTCTTGGGGACGATGAAGTAAAGGGCTGTAGAAGCCGGACCTCATCTCGGCTGGAGGGACCGTCTCCGACTGCACCCTTCGCCAGCAGGGTCGCAATCTCCGCTCTCATGACCGGGGCGTACCCACCGACCAAGGTCGAGCGAACTCCCCTGAAACGGGGAGGAGACCGTGCGAACTGAATCGCATAGCCGAATCTGATCGTTCTGATGACCCAGCGGGACAGGCCGGGGAGCTCTAACCAGGCTCCTAGGAATTGGTCCAGCGGGGTCATGCGAATCACAGATGTCCCCCGGAGGGGCAGCGAGGCAGAGCGACAGGCATGCGCACAGGGGTTACCCCGAGCGGGTGCGTAGTCGAGCTCTGCTCCTCGACAGTCGAGACCAGGGAAGGACCAGCGTTCCACGGGGGTCTGTTCTGTCGAGGGTCTGGCGATAGAGGGGGATGGGAGCTGCGTGGTCGGAGGACGACACCTGCTCCCTTCTGCACCCTCAGAGACAGAGAGGAATGAGTGGGGCGACACTTTTGGGCATCGAGCGCACTCATTCCAGTCTGTGTGCTCAGTGATGATGTCAAGTCTTTCTTTAACCAACTCAGGGTGCTGCTCACCCGTGGGTGAGCAGCGGGGAGTGAAGAACAAAAGATTCTCCCCCGGCCCTCCACCGGGGGAAGGAGGGGGCCTGCTACCTCCTCCTGTGAAAGACAGGACGCCATCACTGAGCAGCCCGTCTCAGGAACGCCGCTTGGCCTGGCGTTTCAGCGGGCGCGGAGCCTGAGGGGGCTGTGATGCTCCTCTGCGGTCACCTCGACGGCGCGGCCTGGGTGAAGGCTGCTGCTGTGGCCGCCGCCGGAGAGAGGGGGCCGCAGGAGGGCGTCCTCGGCGGTGAGCAGGCTGAGGCGGCTGAACCGACGGCTGGGTGGAGGCAGCAGCTGGCCGCCGGGGCAGGATGTGTCTTATCGCCTCAGTCTGCTTCTGGGCGGTCGAGAACTGCTGGGCAAAGTCCTCAACCGCACCGCCGAAAAGGCCAGCCTGGGAAAGGGGGGCATCGAGCAGACGAGTCCGCTCAGCGTCCCGCACTTCCGCCAGGTTGAGCCAAAGGTGACGCTCCTGGACCACGCTAGTGGCCATCACCTGACCCAGGGAACGAGCGGCCACCTTGGTCGCCCGGAGAGCGAGGTCAGTGGCCGCTCGAAGTTCGTTGAACGAACCCTGGTCAGTCCCGCCCTCGTGCATATCTCTGAGCAGTTTGGCTTGAAAAACTTGCAAAGTGCTCATCGCATGCAAGGCGGAGGCTGCCTGTCCCGCCGCACTATAGGCGCGCGCCGCCATAGACGACGAGAACCTACAGGCTTTGGATGGGTGCTTGGGAGGCCCCCGGGAGGAGGCACTCTGCGGACACAGTTGCATCGCAACAGAGCGCTCCACCGGAGGCATCCCCGCATACCCACGGGCAGCCGCATCCGCGAGGGGAGGAAAGGCGGGGGAAACTGACGGGCGGACACGAGAGGTCAAGGGAGCCTGCCATGTCTTCGTCAGTTCCGCATGCAACTCAGGAAAGAATGGTATTGGGGTTGGCTGTGGCCTTGCGGCGGCAGCTTTGCCCAAAAACCACTCGTCCATCCGCGAGTGATCGGGGTGGGGCGGAGGATTCCAGCTCCAACCCGATACTCACGGCGGCCCGAGAAAGCATGGCCGTCATCTCGGGATCAGACACAGGCGGCGCCGGCACTCCCGAGGGAGGCAACGCCGCCGTATCCTCCTCCGAGGAATCGAGCCCGCCTTGTGATGCTGTGATCGACATCACATCCTCCTCTGGAGCGCCGAGCGAAGCAGAGGGTGCCTGCGAAGAGGCAGACGTCTGCAACGCCCCAGCGCTCGCTGGCTGCAACACTGTTGCGGTGGGTGTGGCCCGAGGAACTCAGCGTCGAGGGTATCATGCCACACTGTCACCGACAGATCACCCTGGCCGCGAACCAAAGAGCTTCCCCGGCTGAGAGGAAGCAGATCGGGTAGCGGAGGCGGGGACTCTCACAGTAAGGTCATTGAGTCTGGATCTCAGTGTTGAGATGGTCATATTCCCACAAAAGGAACATGACTCATCCACGAGGGCTGCTTTTGCATGACGAAGACCCAGACATACAAAGCAGCGATCGTGACCATCAGAAGAGGAGAGGAATCGACCACATCCAGAAGAACACGGGCGAACCATCTTTAAAAAGACGTGCCACGTGCAGCTCTTTTAGGAGAGGAGGAAATTCACTCTTGCAGCGCTGAGGCGACCAGGGAGAAGCGCAAAGTCTGGCAGACCACTGCACAGATCGCAGGCAATGCAGAGTCTCGCTGGGTACCGCCGTCACACCAACGCTGGAGAGGACGCTCGTCTCGAAGAGGCTTAGACAGTGATAAATGGCTTGTGGAGTGAAGAATGCTCTTGGCTCCGAAGCGAAAACATACTGCGGTTGTGCTTACTTCCTCCTTTTATACCCACAGGGTGGGGCGGAGTACGCTATGCAAATTCCGCAGCCCCAAGGCATTCGCATGCCATTGGCTCGTTGTTAAATACTCGAAGAGGATTGGCTTTCTATGCGAAACCCCATTCTCCGTCACTTCTGACGTAACTCGAAGTGACTACGAAAGGGTACAGAAGTTAATGACTTTTGTCCAAAGGTTTTGAATGAATCACTTCAGAAACATTTAAATAGTAACTACTGGAAAACAGGAAAGATCTACTATCTTTATTTGAAGCTAAACTTTTGTTTAAAGGGTATTTACTAATAATTTTGAAGGTTTAATTTACTGAATTGTCGCTGTCATTTAGGAATAATATTGTGCTTGAATCAAAATTGCCATTATTTAATGATAAATCGTGCACACTGAGCTGTCAATGTGTTTTCGAATTTAATATTTGAAAGTAGGCTAACCCGCGCAAGAGGCCGTCAGACATTCTCTGCCCGCGCCAAAGGCCCCCTTTCCGCGATCCATGTATAGATATTAGAGACAGAGAATATGGGAATTTGTAAATATGCAAAGTAGCCTACATTTGTTTTATCCAAAAACAACTCGTTAATAAAGTAGACCTACGAATCTATCCGTGGGAGAGAGAGCGCCGTCTGAGTTGGTCACACCGAACGCGTCAAGCGTCTCGTGCCCATAGGGTCGCGTCTAGTTAGACGCTTGAATCTTCCGCAGCCAGTTCAAATTTTTCTACTGAGGAAGACGTTCGCGGCAAACGAGTCACCCAATTCGCGACGCCCGGCGCGAATGATGCATCTTTCCGTCTTTGCATTGACTATGAATGTAATCTGCTATCGCAAATAAATAAATTCACGTTCGATGTGAACACACTAATGCATACGAGCCAACATCAAGGTCATATATTTTAAAAAAAAAAACAATAAATACTGACACTTGATTCATTCGATGGAAGCACACTCTTCAAAATCTCACGTGTAAAACACGTATCTCATTCCTTAACATGTAGACTAAACGTTTACATTTGTAAGTAACACGTTTCTAATTGTTGATGCAAAATTCGTAGCAATTCTGAAATTCAGTTAAAAGTAAATTTCTTGACCAAAAATGCAATAAATGATCATAGGCTTACATTAAGTACAAAAATAAGCTTACCACTTCTCAACGTCTTCACATGTGTTTCACAAAATGGCTTAAATTTTTTGTCTGGATAGGCATCAAGGGAAATTGCATATCACGTGGCTCATATAGTTACTTAAAATGATATGCTCGATTTACTTAATATTGACGCAATTATTGTAGTAGTTGACATGTCTTATGTTTTTTCATTTCATTTATGCATACATTTAAGTGCACCTAGTAACTTATATTTTTGTGTTACGCACACTATATATGTTAAGTAAACGTTGAACAGTTATGAATATTTAATTTTTTATGTTTGATCCAATTACTTTTATAAGTAATGCTTGTTCAGCCAACGAATCATTTTTTAGAGTGAATAACACTCAATTCAATCACAATGTCTGCCACATTGTCTCACACACAAAGAGACAATATTTGTCAGTTACTGACTCGTTTCGGACAGGGGACAAAACTTCCTTATGTGTCTTTCTGCAACCAATGGGAATATTAGCCGCTGCCACATCCATGATCCCCTTGGGCTTGCTTCACCTCAGGCCTCTTCAGAGGTGGAGCAACAGCTTAGGGTTAGATTCAGCGAGACATTAACCATTACATGATTGTCGCTTCGCCTGCCTGTGTCCCTGCATTGAAACCCTGGAAAAAGGTAACATTTCTGAAAGCCGGTGTGTCTCTAGGGCTGGTGTCCTCCCGTCGGGAAGTGATCACGACTGATGTTTCACTAACAGGATGAGGGGCAACGTGAAACCACAGGGGAATTGGTGGTCACTGGTCACCCAGGGAGGCCTTAGAAAACATATCAACATCCTGGAGTTGAAGGCAGTGTACTTAGCTCTACATCACTTCTCACACTACAACACCAAACCTGATGGGTTGTCATGTGCTTGTCCGGTCCGACAACACGTCAGACGGTCTTTCATTTGAATCATCAGGGTGGCACCAGGTCTCTTGCGTCTTTATTAACTTCGAGATCCTCACATGGTCTCAGGGCCATTTGTCTCAGTAAATAACTTAAGAAATCACTTATATAATACATGTCAAGTAATTATATGTCCACCCTGCCTGCCACAGAGCGTGAAAGATGCATACACAAACTTAATTTGGTCAATTTAAAAACATGTCCCTTTATTCTCCCAGCGTCATATTGGGGTAACAACCCCACCCAGTGGCCAGAGGTGTCTTACCCGGACATTTACTTATACCTAATCGAGTCACCAGGTAAGACCCTGAATGACTTTATTTAGGTTTTTAAGTAAAAACCTTATATTATAAATTTATGATGATGATGGCAGGTAGCCTGGGCAAGCTGATAACGGGCACAAAAAAAATTATCTTTCACGCTCTATGGCAGGCAGCGTGGACATATAATTACTTGACTTGGCTATGTACGGACATTGGTTTTTGACGTTATTTTGTATTGAAGTCTATGGGGAGTTTAGTTTGTTTCCCCCAAAAGGGGGCGGGGACAAAATTGACAGTTAAGTTCCCGGATGTGCCGGTTGTGCGTATAGTAATCCCAAAATAAGTGACAAAATAACGCAAACATTTTCCTATTTACATGGTGTGATTTGTATAGTCACAGAGTATACAAATAACAAGGTCATATGAGAGACAGCCATCTTTTCACCGTATATATATATATATATATATATATATATATATATATATATATATATATATATATATATATATATATATATATATATATATATATATAGTGAAGGGATGGCCGTTTACTTCAGCACAAGTTTCATGGTCCGAATGGCAAATTCAATTTTTTCAAAATAGTCGTCCTCGGTGAAATGTACTGAGCAAACACGATGGTCCTTGATGATCTCTTCTGGTGTGTTTGGATCTAACATTATCCAGAGCAAGTAACTGCATTGATATATCAGGTCAGCGTTTTTGGTTGGAATTCTATGAAACGTCATTGTATTACCCGGTCTCCCCTGTTTATTGATGCAGCTACAATACAAGGAACATCCATGATTGTAAACTATGCTTTTAATATATAGTAATCCTCTGAACGAACTCTCTGCTCCTAACCACAGTGCGTCTCAGGTGATTGCGGTCATCATTCCGCCCAAGTAGCAGTGCTTCACCTTCTGAGAATATAGTTCCTAATAAATATATAAGGTTAAAAGACGGCTGTGTCTCAAATGACTTTGTTATTTGTACACTCTGTGACTATAGAAATCACATCATGTAAATAGGAAAAGGTTTGTGATATTTTGTCACTTATTTATTAGTATGCTACTGCAACCATTTACATCCAGTCTTTGTGCTAAGCTAGGCTAGCGGTGGGTGCCTCAGACAGAGTTACAGTACGCACAAAGATGAAAAAGGTATGTATGGACTTATCAAACTCTGGGGGATATGCTGAATAAGCCAAAGTCCCAAAAAAATCAGAGTGTTCCTTTAAGGGCAGTTCATCTTCCGGGTTTGGAAGAGTGGTGATCAAGACCAAGTGGCGAATTCTCTGTCCAGGGACCTGCTGCTCCAGGGGGAATGAAAACTTTACCCGGCTGTAGTACAGTTGATGAAAAAAAGTTTTTTTTTTTTGTTTTTTTTTTTAACTGCAAATTAACAAAACAGTAACACATACAAGGTAAGAAATCAGTGACACATCTTGAATACAGAAGGGGAAAAAAACAGAAAAAATACAAAACAGCCTCACACAGTCAGACAAAGAAGGCACACAAGATCCTTTCTGTGACGCAATATGGTATTATCAGTATAGTTATAAGGGATATAATAATGACTTTAAGAAACACGACAATAATATATTAATATATTAGTGGGGTAGTATCAATGATAGTGTTCATAATGATAATATTAATGACAACAATGGTTACACTAGCTCTAGCAATCTATAACAATAGTGACAATAGTACTATGACAATAACAATACATTTAGCTTCACTGTACATTTGCTCTAGACTCTAGGTCAGGGGGCTAATCCAAAACTGTGTACATTGAGTACAACCAACAGACCCATCAGACATCTCCCTTCGATTCAATAACACGATTCCCCTCCACCGCCACCAGAGACACCCAACCCCCGTAGTTAAACTCCTGAGCTCCATTGAGTTTTCCTTTTAAAAAGTATGCCGGGACACCACAACAGGCACGTCCAAACCAAGCTCCCCCAGTCTGTTCGTGACCTGACATAGCCAAGTGTTATGGGAGGTTGGCCCCTTTTTATTCAAATGTTTTTTTTTCCCATCCTTCCATGGTTTGGACCAAGGTGTACACTGGTTCAGCTCCCCAGCCAAAGACACCACATCCAACCCAGGAATCAATTCAATGGAATTATTTTACCTGAGGGAGGGGCTTGGTAGTACAGTTGATTTGGCGATGGTTTGGCAAGGCAGAGGTCTACCTCCACTAGGCCTGTGTCTTCGTCTTGGGTCACTTTACGGTCATCTGTGAAACTGCTACCTGGTGTTCTCCAGATACCTTAGGGCAATTCGACGAGGTTAACATAGCTGCTTCCCATGATGTGCACTCTGCAGTCCTCCTGGAGCAACCCTGATGTTTGCAGGTGGGTGGCATGACCATGTTGATATGCATCATCCACTTGATGCTTGTGCCTCTGGCGGTCAGTAGGAATGAAACAAAATGCTAGTTACATATGTAACTGTGTTCTGTGAATTCCGGATGACTGCCAGAGTCCCTCGTCACACGGAATACGTGAGAAAGCATTCTGAGGCTGGGCACAGAGTCGCTGTGGTTTATATCCTCGCGTCTCAATCTGCGTCATGACATGACTTTGTTGTTATATTCTCCTTGATCTATCTAGCTGGCGCAGCGATTATCCACTAGTGCTTTGCACTGCCTTTGGCGGTCATCCGGAATTCACAGAACCACAGTTATGTAACTGGTGTTTTCTTTACTATTTTTTTGTATTTGCACTTTTTTTTGTTCAAATCAATGCAATATTTGCATGACTTTATTGGCGCCGGTGGCCCGGTGCAACAATAGGTTTAAGATCTTTTCGTTTCTTCAGGAAACATTCAGACAGTGTTTCGCTTCAGTTTGAAACCAGATAAACTTCATGTATATGCATTACAAATGTATGGCGGAATCCTTCAGCAAGTGCTTTGACTCGGTGCATAAATATCTATGGACTCGGCATAGTAATATCATCACTCCAGAGAGAGAGAGGGAGAGATTATTTTTCACGATTGATGATTACTGCGCCAAAGTCCAAGTACTTCCAAGCACTTGATGTGATATTCCGCCATACATTATAATTATACACCTCACACGGTTAGAAAAACGCAAAGTTTTATTTTGTGTCACCATTCTTGGTCAAGTTACACTACTCATGTACTGTAACTGTATTTAAATAGGGAAAACGTGGAGGTGTTTGGTTGCTTCTCTGCTTGGATCCTAATGAATGAACTGGGCTAAGTTAAGTGCTATCAAAGTATCTCACGTGCCAGAGGGAAGAGAGAGGTATGTATCAACTCGTCTTAGTTAAGGGAATAACATAGTTTAATATGAAAAAAAAAAAAAAAAAAAAAAACGGTGGAGTATCCCTTTAAGTTAAACAAGAGATTAGTAAATTGTTAGGTTACCACTTATTAAAAATATTTGAATGTATAGACATGTTTTGTAAATGATTAGTTATCATTAAATAAAAAATATATATAAATTAAATTATAACTTAATTAAAACATTCATAAAATATTAACATCACATATTAATCATTTATGGATGTCTAGTTATGTTTTGTAAATGATCAGTTCATCATTAACTAATAACAGTCTCAAAGCTCAGTTGCTGAGTCAGTGATGCCAAAACCAGGCAGATGTACAGATGTTCTTCACTCACCAGCACTCTTAGAAAAGGGACCCACTGAATTGAGGTTGTGAAGTCTTGGAGATTGGTGGTGGAGAAGAAGGAAAAGGAAAGTTGGCTGATGACTCCTTACAGGAAAGACCAAAATTGAGTTAGTTGACTGAAGATAATGAATTTATTTTTTTCATCATCAGTGGGCAAACAAGGAAATGAAAACAAAGCTGTCACTGTCACTGTGCAAATGCTTTTTAGGGCCATTGGAAAGGAGCTTCATCAGGTTTAAGTCACTATGATAAATGTGACTAGAAAGTAAAGTTTGCAAACTTTAAGTTGGCTTGACAAAGCATTGTCTGAAATTTCGAAAGGTTTATATTCTTCTTAGCATGTTTTATCACGTTGTTAGAATGTCGTAGCATGCATCTAGCATTATTTTACATTTTGTTAACATGTTTGTAGCATATTTTAAGACATTGGTAAGATGAATTAGCATGCTGTAAGCATGTTGTTAACATGTTGCTAGCATGATTAACATGTTGTTAGTGTTTAACACATTGTTGTCATAAATTCATGTTCCTAACATGTTTTAGCTCAGTTCGAAAATGAATTTACATGTTTTAATACATTACTAGCATTGATTAGTACATTGCTAATAACATGTCGTTGGCATGTTTAGCATTTTCTAGCATGTAGCACATTGCTAACATGAATTGACATGTTACTAACCGGTTTTAACATAGCTAAATGTTGCTAGCACAAATTAAAACATTCTTAGCATGTTTAAAATGTTGTTAACATGATCATCATTTCATTTACATGATTTAGATGGTTGTTTTGTTTGCTAACATGTTTTAACATTTTGCTAACATGTTTTAACAAGTTGCTAGCCTGATTTTGACACGTTGGTAGCATACATAACTTGTAAGTTATACAGTATGTTGCTAACATGATACTAACATTTTGCTAACATGATTATCATGTTGTTACCATGATTAACATGTTGCTAACATATTTATTAAGTAGGCTTTGAAAAGCCAACTTACTGAAATCCTATTTTAACTTATTAGGGGCCAAGCACCAAAGGTGCTGAGGCACCTATTGTATCTGTTGGTTCTCTTATTATTATTATTCCATAAATGGAAGTCTATGGTAGCCCTATGAACCAGTACGTAGGAAAATGATGAAATTTGGCACACTTGTAGTGATGCTAATGAATAGTATTGGACCGATTTCTTGACCCTCTTTGGTTCCAAAGTGGCACCAACTCTTGCTGGACTAGAACCATTCGTTTACCATGGTTACATTGGGGGCTGGGGGCGGGGTTATTGTGACCAACAACACGACGGGAATGGGAAAGCTAAGATGTATGGTGACATACACAGTGACGTCCTTCGCTGGGCTCTCTAATCAGTAGAAAAACAAAGAGGTTCTGAATCAGCACCAATTCTGAACCAGTTCTTTTTATTTTTTTGATGAACCCCTCTTTTCCACCACATGCTCAATGGTGAATAATTTAATACAATATGAACATGTCATAAAAAAAACTTTGTTCTGATTTAGATTTCTTTTATCATAAACTATCCAAGACTGTTATTTTATGATCACTTTATGGGAACGTAAAGGTGTCTACCCTTGTTGTGGGATTGGGATCTGAGATTTGTTCTATTGGGTCTTCTTTAGGCTTCAACTTGAACCAGCCACTGAACCATCCGGGCTTAGAGCTCTGTTCAAAAATAAAACAATACAAGAAAAATAATAATAAATACATACAAGATCAAAAAGTAAAGAGGTAATCGTGTAAACATTTGATGTAATATATACCGTAGCTGATAGTCTGTTGGCCTCTCTTTCGTTGTCCTCAGCTCGGATTTGTCCCAGACTGACTAACACTTTCAACTACACCGTCATTTTCAGCAGCACCCTGCTTGAATTGTACATAAAACATTGACAATTACAGACCAACATAAGAAACATACACACACACACACAAACACACATGTTTACAATTAAACTGCATACAGGTGATGGGTGTAATTTTCCCCCAAGGTTGATCAGTCTTTCAAATAAAAAAAGTAACTGAAAAGGATCTACTTGTATTTCATTTTCTCACCATTATTGCATCAGCAGAAAAGTCACCACCTTAGAAAATAAATTTTTAAAATAACATAAGAAAGAAAAAAAAGACAAGAAAATAAATATCATGAATCAGTATTTCAAATATGTTCACAGCTGTTCAAAAGTTTAGGGTCGGTAAGATTAAAAAAAATAATAATTAAAGTGTCTTATGCTCGCGAAGGCTGCATTTATTTGATCAAGTCTACAGTAAAAACAGTACTAATGTAAAGTATTCAACTAAAATAACTGTATAAATTCAAATAATATTTTATATGATTATTTGAAACTGAAGAAACATTCCTTAATTATCAATGTTGAAAACAGTTGTGCTGCCTAATATTTTTGTGAAAACGGTTATATATTTTTCTGGACTCTACGATAAGAGAAAGTTAATAATAACAGCATTTCTTTGACATAGAAATGTTTTGTAACATTATAAATATCTTTACTGTCAATTTTGATCAATGAAATAAAGTTTTAATTACTTTAAAAAAACACTTTTGAACGTGTACATACATTAGTGTAGTGTACATTCCATGAGATCAATGAAGAATTGTATATAACGGTACATTTACACGACAACAAAGTTTTTCCTTCGCTTTTTCGCATACAGGCGAGCAACGTTATCAAAACTTTGATAGCGTTGACGAACAGATTCCTGTTTTAAACAGATCCACCGAAATTACTAAAAACAATGTATTATGCATGTCAGGCCAGCCCCCAAAAACATATCATACTGATTCCATAGTAATCTTAACCTGTATCACTGTAGCTTTTTGGAGGTGAAGTGTAAGCAGCAGTGTGACTGTGAAAGGTATCTTGTTTACTGCTGCTATCAATATTAGCGTGGCTTTGGTCTATTGAAACAGGTGGAGGCCCAAACATTTCCATAGGGAAGACTGGGGGCAGCGTCACCGGTTGCTGGGTCGGGTACAGTGGCACTGGGGCAACTGTCCTAGGAGCCTGTTCTTCAGAAGAAAGGCACCCTGGTGAGTAAGACTCCTGAAACCGGCCATCAGTGTGTGCTATAATGTATTGAGGATGGGTGCTGAGGGATCATTTTCAGTGCTAGCATGGTTAACTGCCTCTGTCTGGGAACCTACAGAGAAGCCAAGAGACAAAACACCTTTTTTTTTGCAGCATACTGACAAACTGAAATTACAGGAAACACTAAGTAGTTTTATTGTGATCTAGTGGCTCAAAGGGCAACATGATCAATGATCACATTCTCTGCAAAAATCTCTGGTATTTGTTTTCAACCTGAACACTTGTTGCTGTCCTCATGAGTCCAAGTAGTCTCCTCGACTGGTGACTGGTGTTTCTCACTACAGTGGTTCCCCACCTAAGCAAATAAATAGGTTACTGACGGTGAAACCAGTGGAAAGGTCATCATATAGATCATTAAGGACAGTGCCAGTTCTACAAGATGTCTGAGGACCTATTTATACCCAGTATTACATTAATATCAAATGATCAGAGGGTTAGCTCTAAATACGGGTGTAATCAGGGTCCAAAACATTGTCACTTAATCCAAGTTCAGAGGTAAACATAAGCAGTTGACACCAAATAACCTTTGCAGTATTAATACAAATGTGTCCTAATGTGCCCCGGACAACTGTGGAAGACCTCACAAAACACTCACAAAACAAAGGTAAAAATCATGTAAGGAATACACATATTTATGTGAAATTCAGTTAATACGTTATATTTTACATTAAATTATCTATATATTACATCAAATGTTTTCTCATAGTTTTATGTACTTTTTTGTGAATATACATTTTTAGTATATATAATGAGATTAAAATGCATTTATTTGGGAAAAGCACATTTGGGAGCTGTTCTGCGTTATCAGTTATCAATGTTATCAGCATGCAGCAATACTTACTAAGGTACTGTATATGGTCACAAAATCATGGTCTCTTTTGAAATCCAATAACAAGTGGTCACAGGAGATGCTTTAAAAATAGGTGTAAACGTCTATCTGTTTTTGCTGACAACTTGTGACCGTATTACCCGAGACAGATGTCAATACTAGGTCAATATAAGTCAGTAGGTTATACAAAGGTAAAATGACAGAGTGTGGTCTATACACTGAGTTCCATGTGGTCTTCCCATAGACAAACAATCTTAAAGTGGACAAATAACTATCATATATATATATATTTGTACAGACATTGGGTTTACCAGCATGTTCTGGTGTCTGCAGCGTATCTGCACCAGCCAGTCAGGGTCCAGAAAAGGCTGACTGACCCCTGTCTCACTGAGCTGTGCCTCGGAGAACTTCAGTCTGTCCACCATCTGTGTTAGCAAACAGAAAGATCACAAATCAGGCACACACATTTCGATGCATAACAAAAAATCTACAGGATTAGTTTTTAGTTCTGTATGTACAGGTGTGTTACTTTAATAAGCTCCCCAAGCAGCACTAAATGGGGTTCCTCTATCCTGAGCAGAGCTTTTGCCACCACCTCACAGTAGTGAAAGGCTTGAGAAAACAGACCACATTCCAGCAACCGGCATGCATACAGGAATTTATACACCTACACAGAGCACAACACAATATGCAATATGTAAATCACATAATCACCCACTGTATCATTGCACATCAACATATAAATGTGAAACAGTAATGTAATCAGGCTGTGTAAAAGAGTGACCTATGGTATGACAGTTATCTATATAACTTTCATTTTAAATCAAATTTATAAACCTTTAAAAAAAAACTTTATAAAGGAAAAAAAACGAAATGTTGTCCCTTCATGGAAAAGTTGTGACTGCAGTCTAAGTGGATGAGAGGGGTTAACACAGAGGGATGTTATATGCATCAAGGGGTACGCCACTCTAAAAAGTTTGGGAATCACTTCTGTAGATAATGTGTGAATTGTACCTGAAAAGCAGGAATGATAAATTCAGCATTTCCAAGCCTTTGACAGTACTCAAACAGTTCAGTACAGCGAATGGCAGAGTTGTGACAGAACTTGGAAAACTGTACACTGCAATCAAAAGATTAAATGTAAAAGCCATTTAAATTCAGATCAGGAATGCAGTCATTCAGATATATAAGCATTTACACTGAATCTTCACCTGTGCTTGCTGCCCAGAAGCACCAGGCGCTCAGAACTGTTTTTGTACCAGCCAAATGGACATTGGGCTATGAGGTAGCAGATTTGGGAGGCATACAGCATATCCCTGGATGCTGAGAAGAAAACATATTTATAGTCAAGATCTACTTTAAGAATAATTTTATATTATGCCAAAATATGAGAGAACATACAAGAATGGTTATTTCAGGAAACTGGACTGGACATTACCTAGGGTATCACCCATGGTGATGATGGACCTGTGATGTATGATCGGGTCTGCTGTCTCATTGGACAGCATAACAGCCAAGTGTGGTTTCCACTCTCCCCACTTCTCACAACTCCAGGACTGCAAAGAGGAGAGGAAAACATCAAGAAAACATTTAGACGAGATGGTCAAGAGGATGATGAACAGGAAAGGTTTTACATAAGGTGTGACTGTTTTGCACATCTGCTTAAAGGAAAAATTAATTAACAATTTTAATATAATTATTCTATCACCATCACATCATTCCTAATCAATATGCTATTAGTTTTTCACTGAAACATATCCTAAGAGATATTTTCATTTTCAATATCATATCAATTTAATGAAAGTATTAATTTCTTTAAAACAAACCTTCCTGACCATAAAACTTTGAATGATCGTGTATTTCAAATCCATTCCATAAATTTGCGAAAGATCTAGATCTAGCCAGTGATTTTATTAAACTGAAACTAAAATCATAAACAAATGTTACTTGAAAATAAAATAAATATTAACTAAACATAAAATATATTACAAAAATGTATTTACTTTATTTTAGCTAGTTGCAACAGTAGCAACATTTTTTATTTTCATTTAATTGATCACTAAAATAAAAAAAGAATAATAACAAAAAGTAAAAGCTGTATATTTATTAACTATAAACTAAGTCAGAACAGAATGTAGATTACCATGGAAACCGCTGGAATCCTCCCAGAGAGCAGCTGGAAGACAGTTTGCAGTGGGTCACTCGGAGCCAGACTGCCTGTAAATCTTTCAAACACAGAAATATTCGGTCAGCTATATAGAGATGCACCGATTGCAATTTTTTTGGCTTATTCTTTGGTGTGAGAGACCCGGGTTCGAATGCACTGTGAGACAGTAATGTGTCCCTGAGCAAGACACTTAACCCCTAGTTGCTCCAGAGGCATGCGACCTCTGACATATATAGCAATTGTAAGTCGCTTTGGATAAAAGCGTCAGCTAAATAAATAAATGTAAATGTCATTCTGATTTCTGATTTTTTTTTGTAAGTATGACCTGCCAATACCGATTTTTGCCGATTCCGATTTAATTTCTGAGAAATATAAATTAACAGCATATACAAACAAAAATCTGCTCTTAAAGTAAATAAACAAATTGCAAACAACAGCACAAATAAAATGCATGGCATGTTTTTCGGGTGGGTCTAGAAGTAAATTCAGGTAAGAAACAGCACTGGATTGTCTTCATTGTAAAAATTAAACATGATTAATGCTTACAATTAAAGTTACAAAAGTTATTCAGTGAAGAGCAGAGAGTAATTTTCTGCTTTTTGATTAACACGAGAGACAGCAGCAGGAATATTAGACTGCTGTAATTAAAAGGGAATATTTTAACGAATCTAGGTGCATCTGAATCCACTTTTGCGTTTGCATGGCGCATGGTCTAAAAGGGTTGTTCCTATTCTCTTAATGGTGCAATATGTTACAATTTTGAGTATCATGCAGAAATGCAACATGACATCCATAACTATGTTTTCAGTGGTGTATAAAGAACTTACTTAATATACCGTAATATTTTTATCACCCTATATTATATTTTTAATAAAACTACAAAATAACAATTAATGCAAAGCATTCTGGGAACCAGAAATCTTCATCAACCTTTCTGTTTTATTTCCTTCAGATTTTGGTTCCCAGAATGCTTTGCATGAGGCTGTTATTTTCTTTTATTTTTTTATAATTTTCTTTATTGTTTTTTTTATGAGGCTTTTATTTTAGTTTTATTTTGTAAAGATAAAGACTTGTTATTGTTTAATGTTCATTTAACTTTGAACAAACTGATGCCAGTAAATAACAATAATTTAAATCTACAGTAAGTTACTGGCAAGAAGCTGCCAATAATACTGTAATTTCTACCCACGGTGTACTTTTGCCTGCATTACAAATTGGAACATTGTTGTCTTAATCACTCACAGTGAAGAACTTCAAACAAACAACATGTTTACATTGTTTACAATAAAATGGACCAGTTCGGAATCAAAATACATGAAACTGGCCGGCCAGTCACTGGTCCAAGCCAAGCTTGCATAAAAGTGTCTGAGTCCCTGGCCGGTCGACTGATGCATCTCTACTGCTATACTGTGACATCTATGTAAAAAGCAGAGATGAAGCACACACAAGCAAATGTATTAGTTGGGAAGTTCATAACATACATATCAACAAATGAAAATGCTACCTTATGTATTAAATCAAAAAACAGCCCAAAAATGTGTCACTGGGTCAAAGATGTTGCATGGCCTGTAAAGGTGAGCCAGTTGCAATAAACTCGATCCTATTTTGCCTCCCTCTTTCTAGCATACCCATTGACAGCTAGGAAAGACAGCTAGGAAAGAACGGTGACAGATGGGAAAGACCGCAGACGTTAGGAAAGACCAGAGTAGAGGTGCTTGGCAGGCTGAAGCACATTCTCTGTGAGAAGGAAAATTGATCATCAGCGAGGTTATACGATACCCGGGTTCGGGCGGAGAAAGGGGAGGATGATCAACCCAAAAGAAAGACCACGGTTATGACCAACCAGGAGAGACAATCGGTGATGGAAGAGCCAAGCGATATATTCCGGGTCTGTGATGCTGGGAAGGTACGCAAATACAAGAGAGATGTGAAGATACACCAGACAAAAATGAAGTGGTTGCAACCTACCTACAGCCTTAAGGGGATTGCGAACATAAGAGGGGATCTTCAGAGGCAAAAAAATGCTTCCATGTAGCAACAGAATAGAAGCCAGCATTCAATGAAATTTGAGACAATTTAAGGAAAGCGTATTAAATGGCACCTATTATGGAAAATTCACTTTTACATGGTGTTTGAACATAAATGTGTGTTGGCAGTGTGTGAGCAAAACCACCCTAGAATGTTAAAAATCCACCCAGTGTTTTTTTTACTAATCTACAATAAATCATATGCACTGTCTCAGAAGGAGCTGTTCTAAGATTCAGCTCTTGTGACGTAGAATTAAGCAAGGGGTTTGATTGACAGTGTGGTTGTGGCCTAGACCCCGCCCTCTGTGATCTGTACAGCATCCTCCATTGTTTTAACGACAGCCGGTAATGCCTCTTGGAAACATAAGTGTTCTGTCGTGGACTCGTGGGTTAATCCTGTTGTTGTGGCTTAAAAGTTAATCCTCAAGTGTGGATCGTCGTCTACTGTTTGCGATCCAACGTCACCTCTCAGTAAGTGTATTTTATGATTTTTCGAGCAAATAGTCATTTCAGTCTGTCAGCCAATTCAACAACAAATGCGTCTAAAGTTGTTGTCATCGTCGTCGTAGGATGTCTGTGTATATAATTTAAACCTTGTATGTATAGTGTGTAACCACACATTTATAAATATATATATATATATATATATTTAAAGATATTGTATTAAAAATGTTCTAATGGTTATATTAAATTAACTATGGGGTATTTTTAGCTGAAACTTCACAAAATACATTCTGGGGACACCCAAGACCAATATTACATCTTTGTAAAAAGGGGCATAATAGGTGCCCTTTTAAGTGAGAGCTTCATCACGAAAATCTATTCAGAGTACTTGTCGAATCTTCTGGGTGGTAAAATATCAGTAGAGTTAGAAGCAACAAAAGAAGAGAATGGAGAGATGTTTCTTTTCTTTTCAACAAAAGAAAACATCTCCGTCAAGTTTATAGTAACAATGAGAAGGGAGGACAGCTTGAAAGAGATGAAGAAACTCATTAAACCGGCAGAACCAGTTATCCCTTTTGGAATAGAGAAACCAAGTTAGCAGGATATCATCTCTAGAGGATGACTCTAGAGGTTGATGAAAGAGGCATGGAGGAAGAACGTCTCGGTTACTAGTGTAACCCTCGTTCCCTGAGTAGGGAACGGAGACGTTACGTCAGAAGTGACGGAGATTGGGGGTTTCGCATAGAAAGCCAATCCTCTTCGAGTATTTAACAATGAGCCAATGGCATGCGAATGCCTTGGGGCTGCGGAATTTGCATAGCGTACTCCGCCCCACCCTGTGGGTATAAAAGGAGGAAGTAAACGCAACCGCAGTATGTCTTCGCTGAGGAGCCAAGACTGAACTAGGCGTCTACCCAGCGGTACAGCAGAAGTGGCAAGGAGACGTAACGTCTCCGTTCCCTACTCAGGGAACGAGGGTTACACTAGTAACCGAGACGTTCCCTATCGGTAGTCACTTCGAGTTACGTCAGAAGTGACGGAGATTGGGGGTCAGTGCCATCACGCCAACTTCAAGCTGTCTTCCAGTGCCCTGCGAAAGACTGGACTCCTGAACAATAATAACCAGGAGTTCCTTCTTTACACAGGAATACCAAGGTACACTGGGAAGCATATCCCGGGTGGAACATGCAACCAATGCCTACTGAAGGAGGACTTACGGAACACATGTGGTCGAAGGGACCCACATGGAGATTACTGGAGCGCCAACCGCAGGTGGCAAGAGCTTAGCTCCAGGGGTGGCAGATGGCTTGCCAAGGGAAGACACATGCTCAGGGAGGCTTACAGTGGATAATACACATGAGACAGTTGCCGTAGGGAACCGTGCACATGGATGCACCTAGCCGGCACCATAGCAGCGCAGTGGTGCCCGCATCATGAGTGCTGGAGGGCTCAGGGCTTCACGGAAAGCTCAACTGAGGAATATCGCACTTATCCAGTCGGAGAGTGGAGTGGCGAGCAAGCGAAAGACACTAAGCGGGTCCAGTACTGGCGGAAGCGAGTCCGTGAGAGGACACCGGCTCAATTCGCAGATTATAGAATCTGGCGAAGGTGTTAGGTGTCGCCCAGCCTGCAGCTCTGCAGATGTCTGTTCACGAGGCGCCATGCGCTAGAGCCCAAGAGGAAGCCACACTCCTAGTGGAGTGGGCCGTCACACCAAGGGGGCACGGTCGGCCTTGCTGCTGGTAAGACAAAACAATGGCGTCCACTATCCAGTGAGACAGCCGTTGTTTCGAGAGAGCCCTTCCCTTCTGGCTCCCCCCATGACAGACAAAGAGCTGTTCTGAGGTCCTGAAGCACCGCGTTCTGTCAGACGTAAGTGCGGAGTGCACGTACTGGACAGAGCAGTGTCAAGGCTGGGTCTGCCTCCTCCAGGGGCAGTGCTTGCAGGGTCACCACCTGATCCCGGAAGGGAGTGGTGGGAACCTTGGGCACATATCCCGGCCGGGGTCTCAAGATCACGTGAGAGTAAGCCGGCCCGAACTCCAGGCACGCTTCGTCAACGGAAAATGCCTGCAGGTCCCCTACCCTCTTGATGGAGGCCAATGCAACCAGGAGTGCCGTCTTCATAGACAGAAACTTTAACTCAACTGATTGTAAAGGCTCAAAGGGAGGCCTCTGCAGAGCATTTAAAACAACTGCGAGGTCCCAAGAGGGCACGAGGGGAGGACGAGGCGGATTTAGTCGCCTCGCTCCCTCAGGAACCTGATGACCAGGTCGTGCTTGCCGATGGACTTACCGTCTACTGCAACGTGAGAAGCGGCAATGGCCGCGACGTAGACTTTGAGGGTGGAGGGCGACAGCCTACGCTCCAACCCTTCCTGCAGGAAAGACAGCACGACACTGATCGGGCATATCCGGGGGTCTTCTCCGCGAGAAGAGCACCAGCTGACGAAGAGGTTCCACTTCAACGCACAGAGGCGTCTGGTAGATGATGCCCTAGCGGAAGTGATGGTTGCCGCCACCGCAGGGGGCAGCGAACTCAAACCTGCCTCGTCCCGTCCAGGAGCCACACGTGCAGCCTCCAGAGGTCGGGACGAGGGTGCCATAGAGTGCCCCGTCTCTGAGTGAGAAGGTCTTGTCTCAGAGGAATAGGCCAAGGAGGTGCTGTCGCGAGGAGCATGAGTTCGGAGAACCACGTCTTGGTGGGCCAATAAGGGGCTACCAGCAAGACCTGCTCCTCGTCCTCCTTGATCTTGCACAACACCCGTGCAAGGAGGCTCACTGGGGGAAGCGCATATTTGCGTGGGCCCCGCGGCCAGCTGTGCGCCAGTGCATCTGTGCCGAGCGTACCCCCGGACAGGGAATAAAACTGGGCGCAGTGGGATGAGTCCCGGGAGGCGAACAGGTCTATCTGTGCCTCCCCGAACTGGTCCCAGATGAGCTGGACCGTCTGGGGATGGAGTCTCCATTCGCCGGAGATAGGGCGGACTCGTGACAGCTCGTCGGCTGCCAGGTTCCGATCTCCTGGAATGTACACAGCACGAAGGGACCTCAGGTGCTTCTGACTCCATAGCAGGAGGTGGCGGGCGAGCTGCGACATCCGACGTGAGCGTAGACCACCCTGGTGGTTGATGTACGCTACTGTGGCGGTATTGTCTGAACGGACAAGTACGTGTTGACCCCTGAGCAGTGCTCGAAAGCGGTGCAGGGCCAGGCGTACTGCCAGCAGCTCGAGGCAATTGATGTGCATGAGGCGCTGGGGTCCTGTCCAGGAGCCCGCGGCTGCATGCCCATTGCACATGGCACCCCAACCCGTGGTAGACGCATCTGTGGAGACGACAAGATGCCTGGAAACTCGCTGAAGCGGAACACCAGTCCGTAGAAAGCTGAGGTTCGACCACGGGAAGAAGGTTCGGCGGCACGCTGGAGTCACTGGAACTCGGAGCGAGCCGCGATGCCATGCCCACCTCGGGACTCGATCGCGAAGCCACAGCTGAAGCGGTCTCATATGAAGCAGTCCGAGCGGCGTAGTCGCGGCTGCGGATGCCATATGCCCCAGGAGCCTCTGAAAAAGTTTCAGTGGGACCGCGCTCTTGCCCTCGAACTGTCGAAGACAAGTCAGCAGTGAGTGTGCGCGCTCGCTCGTAAGCTGCGCGGACATGGCGACCGAGTCTATCTCCACGCCGAGAAAAGAGATCCTCTGCACGGGGCAAAGTTTGCTCTTCTCCCGGTTGACCCGAAGGCCCGAACGGGCTAGGTGCCGGAGCACCAGGTCTCTGTGTTCGCAGAGCCGCTCTCGAGAGTGTGCTAGAAGTAGCCAGTCGTCGAGGTAATTCAGGATGCGAACCCCGTGTTCGCGAAGGGGAACAAGGGCTGCCTCGACGATCTTCGTGAAGACGCGAGGGGACAGAGCTAACCCGAATGGGAGAACTGCGTATTGATATGCCTGGCCTTCGAAAGAGAACCGAAGAAACGGTCTGTGTCGAGGCAATATGGAGACATGAAAGTACGCGTCCTTCAGGTCGATCGCTGCAAACCAATCCTGTGGCTGCACGCATTCGAAAATGCGTTTGGCCGTGAGCATCTTGAACGGCATCCGATGAAGGGTGCGGTTCAAGACGCGTGAGATCCAGGATCGGTCGTAACCCACCGGTCTTTTTGGGGACGATGAAGTAAGGGCTGTAGAAGCCGGACCTCACCTCGGCTGGAGGGACTGTCTCGATTGCACCCTTCGCCAGCAGGGTCGCAATCTCCGCTCTCATGACCGGGGCATTGCCACCGACCAAAGTCGAGCGAACTCCCCTGAAACGGGGAGGAGACCGTGCGAACTGAATCGCATAGCCGAATCTGATCGTTCTGATGACCCAGCGGGACAGGTCGGGGAGCTCTAACCAGGCTCCCAGGAACTGAACCAGCGGGGTCATGCGGGACACAGACGTCCCCCGGAGGGGCAGCGAGGCAGAGCGACAGGCATGCGCCCAGGGGTTAACCCGGGCGGGTGCGTAGTCGAGCTCTGCTCCTCGACAGTCGAGACCAGGGAAGGACCAGCGTTCCACGGGGGTCTGTTCTGTCGAGGGTCTGGCGACTGTGTGCTCAGTGATGATGTCAAGTCTTTCTTTAACCATTTTAGGGTGCTGCCCACCCGTGGGTGAGCAGCGGGAAAACAAAAGATTCTCCCCCGGCCCTCCACCGGGGGAAGGAGGGGGCCTGCTACCACCTCCCGAGAGAGACTCGACGCCAACACTGAGCAGCCCGTCTCAGGAACGCCGCTTGGCCTGGCGTTTCAGCGGGGCGCGGATCCTGAGGGGGCTGTGACGCTCCTCTGCGGTCACCTCGACGACGTGGCCTGGGTGAAGGCTGCTGCTGTGGCCGTGTCGGAGGGAGGGGGGCCGCAGGGGGCGTCCTCGGCGGCGAGCAGGCTGAGGCGGCTGCGCCGACGGCTGGGTGGAGGCAGCAGCTGGCCGTCGGGGCAGGATGTGTCTAATCGCCTCGGTCTGCTTCTGAGCGGTCGAGAACTGCTGGGCAAAGTCCTCAACCGCACCGCCGAAAAGGCCAACCTGGGAAAGCGGGGCATCAAGCAGACGAGTCCGCTCGGCTTCGCGCACTTCCGCCAGGTTAAGCCATAGGTGGCGCTCCTGGACCACGCTAGTGGCCATCACCTGACCCAGGGAGCGAGCGGCCACTTTGGTCGCCCGGAGAGCGAGGTCAGTGGCGGCTCGAAGTTCGTCGAACGAACCCTGGTCAGTCCCGCCCTCGGACATGTCTCTGAGCAGTTTGGCTTGGAAAACCTGCAAAGTGCTCATCGCATGTAGGGCGGAGGCTGCCTGTCCCGCTGCACTATAGGTGCGCGCCGCCATAGACGACGAGAACCTACAGGCTTTGGACGGGTGCTTGGGAGGCCCCGGGAGGAGGCGCTCTGCGGACACAGTTGCATCGCAACAGAGCGCTCCACCGGAGGCAACCCCGCATACCCACGGGCAGCCGCGTCCACGAGGGGGAAAGGCGGGGGCTGACGGTCGGACACGGGAGGACAAAGGAGCCTGCCATGTCTTCGTCAGCTCCGCATGCAACTCGGGGAAGAATGGTATTGGGGTTGGCTGTGGCCTTGCGGCGGCAGCTTTGCCCAAAAACCATTCATCCATCCGTGAGTGATCGGGGTGGGGCGGAGGGTTCCACTCCAGCCCAATACTCACAGCGGCCCGAGAAAGCATGGCCGTCATCTCAGGATCAGACACAGGCGGCGCCGGCACTCCCGAGGGAGGCAACGCCGCCGTATCTTCACCCGAGGAATCGAGCCCACCTTGTGATGCTGTGATCGACATCACATCATCCTCTGGAGCGCCGAGCGAAGCAGAGGGTGCCTGCGAAGAGGCAGACGTCTGCAACGCCCCAGCGCTCGCTGGCTGCAACACTGTTGCGGTGGGTGTGGCCCGAGGAGCTAGCGTCGGGGTATTATGCCACACTGTCACCGACAGATCACCCTGGCCGCGACCAACGAGCTTCCCCGGGTAGAGGAAGCAGATCGGGTAACGGTGGCGGGGACTCTCACAGTAAGATCATTGAGTCTCGATCTCAGTGTTGAGATGGTCATATTCCCACAAAAGGAACATGACTCATCCACGAGGGCTGCTTTTGCATGACGAAGACCCAGACATACAAAGCAGCGATCGTGACCATCAGAGGAGGACAGAAATCGACCACATCCAGAAGAACACGGGCGATTCATCTTTAAAAAGACGTGCCACGTGCAGCTCTTTTAGGAGAGGAGGAAATTCACTCTGCAGCGCTGAGGCGACCAGGGAGAAGCGCAAAGTCTGGCAGACCGCTGCACAGATCGCAGGCAATGCAGAATCCCGCTGGGTACCGCCGTCACACCAACACTGGAGAGGACGCTCGTCTCGAAGAGGCTTTGATCAGTGATAATGGCTTGTGGAGTGAAGAATGCTCTTGGCTCCGAAGCGAAAACATACTGCGGTTGCGTTTACTTCCTCCTTTTATACCCACAGGGTGGGGCGGAGTACGCTATGCAAATTCCGCAGCCCCAAGGCATTCGCATGCCATTGGCTCGTTGTTAAATACTCGAAGAGGATTGGCTTTCTATGCGAAACCCCTAATCTCCGTCACTTCTGACGTAACTCGAAGTGACTACGATAGGGAACTTCATTGCTGATGATTGGTTGGTTTCGAAGTGGTTTCATCCCTAAGGAGGAGAATGATCATAGATATCAATCAATTTTATACCATACCACTCCAGAATGTGGAGGGTAAAATGTTTTTTTTTTTTTTTTTGACCACTTTAATCTTGGACACTGAGTATTCATATGTATCTCGTACATATGTACACGTCAGTTCAAAAATAGTTCTTTTCAGGGTTAGGCGACCTAACAGTTCAGTGGTTTGATCTGACCAACGCATATAAAAGGATATCCGACAAGTTAGTGGAACTAACACTGAATCCTACCATGTCCCAGCAAGATGTGGCCACTTCTTTATGTGACCTTGTTTCATTCAGAACTCCTTAGTAAAGGAGTTCCAGCCACGCAAAACAACAGGGAGATGCGAGCAGACCTTAAGAAGGAACTCAAATTCCAGAAGAAATAATCCATACTAGTCTCAGACCAGACATTTTGCTCTTAGAACAGTACAGAGAAGGTGGTACCTATTGAGCTGACAGTACCCTGGGAAGAAAGGATGGAAGAGGCACACAAGTGCAATCTTAAGAAATATCAGGCTTTGATTCTCCAAAAGAATGGAAGGCTTGGAACCTGCCGGTGGAGGTTGGCTGCAGGGTTTTCACAGGGCAGTTGCTTTAGAAGTCTCTTGGACTGCTTGGGATTGACATTAGCATCCCGGTTGATATGGATAAAACGAATTAAAGTGAGCGACGGACCCAACATGGGGAAGGGCCAAGGACATCTTGATTTTAACGGTAGAGAGTGGGGTCAGAACTATCAGACGCTGGTTCTACCGTTGAACCCCCACCACAAACACCCCCAGATGTCATGTGCCTTAATCGATGAAACATCAAAAAAGGGGGGTGCCCATTTGATAACCCGTAGAATCCCTAAACTCAACCAAGATGGAGGAAGGTGTCTTGGAAGAGGGACCAAAATTTTCTCACAGTTGGTGCAGGGTAAAGGTGAGCCAGTTGCAATAAACATATAAGACCATGACAAATGTATTTAGCATATTTCACTATGGAATAAATTGATAGCTATCAGTTAATGTTAATTCTTCATGAGGCATGAATCAAGATAGGCCAATGTAATTGATCAGACCTTATACCAGGAGGTTTATAGACTGTAGAATGTGTAATTTCAATTAAAATGTATTTTATAGAAACATTGCACTGTGATGATTATGATTATTCGGGCATTTATTCTATTTGAAAACATGACTGCCAGTTACTGATGTGAAGTGGTTACTGCTAAAATGGAAGGGTAGATGGGTGAGTCATATTTTACAAACCTGCTCAGCACTGTGTTGTACGATCTGATGTCCATTTTGCTAGCCAGAAATAGGGCATGTCCCCAAAGTCCACTCTGCATGGCTGACTCTAGTGCCTCCTGTAGTGAGGGGAGAACAGACATTTGAGATCTGAAAAGATATTTACAAAAGTCAAGGCACATAAAAGAGGAGTTAGGGTCAGTAAGATTTTAATTTTTTTAAGAAATGAATACTTTTATTGAGCATATATATATTGGATATATTTAATTGATCAAAAGTCACAATTACAACATTCATAATGTTACGAAACATTTCTATTTAAAATGAATGCTGTAATTTTTGTAAACTTTATTGACCAATGAATCCTGAAAAAAGCATCATGGTAAGATAGTAAGCATGGCTATTTTCAACCTTTATAATAAATAAAAATGTTATTGAATATCAAATTAGCATTTTAGAATGATTTCTGAAGGATCATGTGACTGAAAACTACTAAGCAACATCTACTAAAAAATCAAATAAATGCAGCCTTGAAACTTGCAGTGTGCACATTTACAATGTACAGACTTTTTCTTATAGGGAAATGGATAAAAAAATATATATTGACTATTCATCTTCACAGTGGCATGGAAATATTTTTGTCCAATAAAATGTAGAAATTAAAAAGGTAGAAATTGGCTTTTAGAAAATATGGAGAAGTCCTTCTTTATGTCCCAACCTAATGTCCATTTTAATAGAAAATGTCAACAAAGAGAAAAAAAATGCATTGGTCAAAAAAATTTCACAGGGTCATTAACATAAAAATATGAATAAATGAGAAAAATTTTGTTCACTAAAATTAACCTTCTTCCTGCCAGACAGCAATAGTTTTGTGTAATTCTGAAGGTTTTGCTTTGTCGCCTCTTTGTCAGTTGGTGGGTATCCAGTGAGAAGGTCAGCAATATTGAGGGTCTCTTTTTCTGGTGTGGGGCTTTCATTAAGGTCAATGAGGCTTTCTCCATCTGCAAGCTCACCATATTGCACTCATGGAGTCCCTCATCAGCAGTTCTGCAACATCTGAACCCATAATCCTCTGCATAACACCTTACACATACTCAAATTAACAGTGCAAAAATGGGCCATCAGACCTCACAAACAAAGCTGAAATGAATGGTCTTCAGAATTATTCTACAGTGGCTTAGTAAAAGTTACATTAATGTACTGTATTAAGTAATAGGACTTACTCCATTCTGTCTGCAAAGCAGTATTAGAGATATCCGACAAGAGGGCAGCAGAAGTGGCATCTTCTAATTTTTCATCCTTCAGACATTCCTCTGACATTTGCATGGCAAAGTTAATAGCATCCACCTTATGCAAATCCTCCCTTCACAGAGAAGAAGTATTCATTCAGTGTACAAAAATATATATCCTTCTAACTATCCTCCACAGGGCTCGACATTAAAGTGCTTTCAAACAAGTAAAATGGTCATTCACTTGTCTAAGAAAAAAGTTACTTATACGAAAAAATGATACAGAGATATAAACTCGACAGATTCTGACTGGGCCATCTGACCATTCAGAGTAGAGTAGGCAAAAGAGGCAAAATTAGGAAAAGGAGGGATTTGGAGAGGGTGAAATCCTTGATCGCTACAATGTATATTATGAGAAATTTCTACTTTTTTTATCTTTTATGCATGTAAACCTATTGTAGGAGACCTCCAAAACAAAATTAGGAACATTTAAAATAGCATAATAGGGGCACTTTAACATCCTTGCACTCGTAACACTCTAGCACTCTAACACTTTAACATTGTTGCACTCTATCAGGAATCAGTGAGGGTCTTTAAACATGACCTCTAGCAAAGAAGGTTAATATGCAATTCTGTTTAATGATGACCTAGCAGAATCATTTGAGAAAACAAAACAAAAGAGAAACGTCTCGGTTACATGTAAGCCTCGTTCCCTGAGTACAGGGAACGAGGACGGTGTCATTGGGGCAGTTCCCTGACGAATTGGGATAAGGAATTGGGACACGATTGGGACACGTTGGAGTTCCTGAGGACGAAAGGGAAACTATATTTAGTTTTACTTATTCCTGCGACCTTCCTGCGCTTTTAATTATGGGTGGCACTTCCGGATTGGAGAATTCCACTTAAAAATGCTAAACGAATAATTTTTCAAATCATAAGGTTGCCCAACAAATAAAGCTGATCCAGTCAGTTTGCACTGGATGAGCTGTCAATTAATCGGTTCATGAGAATCACATTATACTTGGTATTTTAATGTGACATGTTATAACAAGAATATCTATATGGCAAGAGCTCTTTTCAGTCGCTGCATTCTTTTCTTCATGATGATTTTTATTTTTTTCCTTTGCAATCCGCTGTAAAAGTATGAAAAAGGACAACATATGGGGAAATTTGTGGTCTGTTCTCCCAAATTTAATTTACGAATATGCCATTAAAGGTGCTCTAAGCGATGTCACAAATTTTTAGGCCCAAACATTTTTGTCACATACAGCAAACATCTCACTATTCTGCTAGCTGCCTGTCGCCTAAACACACTGTAAAAAAAAACATGGCCTATGCAGACAACCCAGGCTCCACAAATGGCAACAAAAACAAACTGCAGCAACCCACTTCCGAAACATAACAAACTGTTCCAGCCAATAACTGACAAGAAGACCCTGGGGGTGGGGTTTGAATGACGAGTAATCTCTCACGAGATTCTCCTCAAATCCTCACGTCTCTTTCCAGGTTTGTTTTCACAGGTAAATACAATTTATAATCTGTCAAAATGACGGAAATCACTTTGATATAGTATAATGTAATGCTGAAGTTAAGGAACATTTTTTGATTAAGGCTTGTTATACAATATAGAAATATATTTCCCTACTACAGTGATATTTAACCAAAGACTTGCGCTTTTGTTGCTATTTGTGGCTGTTGAAAGTACCTTGTTGATTCTTTTAAACTTTGAAATTTTCATTTTAATGTTCGATGGTTGACGGCTGAGTCGATTTATGTAATCTCATTGTGACACTTTTTTAAGTCATTGGGTTCATAGAGCGAGCCTTTCAATGATTGTTTACAACTTAACTGAAATTACACACCCATAATTTGCGCAAAGCGTCATGGGGCGTAAGAATAAGGTGGATATATTTTATATTGCACTTATACAAAGTTTTCAGACTGGATTAATGTCTTGCCACTTTAAGTATTATTGTGAGAGGGATGTTCTGAAATATACCTCGCCAGTGGTCCAGGATAGTCTCTCATATTTTGCTGTTCTTGTGTGTCACAGAGAATAACCTGAAATCATTAAAGAACATGTTTATTCCACCATAATATTTAAAATAATAACTTAAAATATATTTGCACCGTGTCTTTCTAACCTCCAAGCTGTGGAGTCTCCACTTGAGCAGGCTCACCCTCAGAGGCAAGGGCTGGACTGACCCATACCAGCTGACCTGCAGGGCCAAAACTCACTGCCACATGAGGGATGGAGAACTTCAGTGGGACTACCTCCATGGGTACAGCATCTAAATCAAATTACCAAATAAATAACAGTGCCCAGTGACCAATCAGATTCAAGTATTAAAACTAGCTGCTGTATAAAGGAAACGTACTGTAATCACACATTTGATGTCCAACATTAAGCATTAAAGGAAGACTATGGTTCTGACAAACCTGTGTGAGATATGAGATCTGGTTCACTCTGTTCAGCTCCACTGATGTACAGGCTGAGCTCATAGCTGCTCGAGAGGACAGGCCTGATGCTTTAGAGCTGGCAAGAGCTTCCACTATCATATACCTAAAGAAAAAATAAAACAGTCTGAGGGCCATCATACACTACAATTGAGAAGTTTGGGGGCAGGTACGCTCTCAAAAAAAGCAAAAATGGTACATTAAGGGTTAAAACAGTTTGTCACTGGGGCAATAACCTTAAAGGGACATCTTTGTATCTTATTTACCCCTAAAATGATCATAGTAGTACTACTCTAAGGTACTATCAGGCACCTTTTATGGGGTACATTAGGTACAAAGTTGCTGCCCCAGTAACAACCTGTTGTACCCCTAAAGGGACAACTCATTCTGACAGTGACAGTGTCATTACTTTCAGTCTTCAGTGTCACATACTTCTTTAGAAATCTTTCCAATATGATAATTTGGTGCTTAAGAAGCATTTTTTTATTTTCAATGTTGAAAACAGTTTTGTTTTCAAACAGCATTCATCTCTTTTTATCAAATGTGGTTTTGCTGAATAAAGTACTAGTTTCTTAAAAAAAGAAAATCGGTACTAACCCCAAACATTTGAAAGGTAATGTATATTGTAATGCTATCTTCTATGTATAAGGATTTTATACTAAAGTCTTATGAAAAGTAATTTCTGGAAACAAACCTCTCCAGTTCCATCTCCATTTTCCATACTGTCTCTGTGCTGTCCATATTGGGTGTCTGCTCTAAGGCTATAGCTGTTAAATAAAATGTGTAAAATCACTTAAAATATATATTTTTTTTTTTACAAATTCACTGAAAAAACAAAACAAAAACAAAACAAAAAAAACAACGTTTTAAGCATGACAAAGTCAACCGACCCCTGCTGATCTATGTATGAAGCTCTTGCAGACTCCCTGATAGCCCTCTGTTCTCCAGCCATCTGTCTGGCTCCAGCCACCACCATCTACAAAACAACAATGAGATGAATATTAGATTGAATTTTGCAGATAATTAAAAAATGAGGGCCTCTGATAGAATATTATTTACCTGGGGAGCTGTACTGTGGTCTGTGATAACCATGATAATCATAATACCCATAGTCTTCTCTGTAAGGCCAGTAGCTGGAAGTGGGGTAGTCATATTCCTGCCTGAACAGAAATTAGCAATTAGACCTGGGATTTTTAGACCTGCACTCATTTACACAAATAAAAACAAGGTGCTGGGTCTTTCAATATATTAATGTTTAATGTCGTTTTAAAAATTGGGTCAGTAATATATATAAATATTTGTAATATTCAAACATACAGTAAAAAAATAAGACTGAATATTTTAAAATTACAGTTTAAAATATGTTTTCTATTTTAATTTCCAATTCTTTAACAATGTTGAAAAGAGTTGTGCTGCTTAAAAGAATAGTTAATCCCAAATTTACTCACCACAAGGCCATCCAAGTGAATGGTGCCAAAGCTAGACAATTTTTGATGGTCTAAAATCCATTTTTAGGCAACTTCAAAGGGCTACACAATCCCAGCCAATGAATAAGGGTATTCTCAAGCAAAACGATCAATAATTTTCAGAAAATAAATGATGTGCACATGATGTATGGACATTGGGAAGATCATGCATGACATAGGCGGCAAGAATAGTTTACAAGTGTGGAGAAGCAGCACTGACCAAAACAAATGGTCACTGCTATTTACAGTATTAGTTTTTACTTCAGTTTATGTGTGTATTCAGGATGTAAACTCCTCTTGCCACCTATGCCAAGGTTGGACCAAGGTGAGCATTTGTAGTTAAAAACTATATACCGGTACCTATGTTGGGCACATTTCTCCCAAACCTCAATTTCTCTTTGGCTGAGGAAAGAAAGTCATATGCTTCTTCTTGGATGGCCTTGAAGTGTGTACATTATCTGAAAATGTTTATTTTTAAGCAAACTATTCCTTAATATTAAATATATTTTGTGCAAACAAGGATATACTGTATATTTTCCAGGATTCTTTGTAGAGAGAAAGTTCAGAAGAACAGGATTTGTTTAAAATTGATTTTTTTTCTCCACTGTAAAAAATGATGGTCACTTTTAATAAATTGAATGCGTCCTTGCTTAATGTGTTGTTGTTGTTTTTTATTGTACTGACAAGAAACCTTTGAATGGTGGTGTATATAATGGTGGTCAAAATAAGAGGTACTGAAAAGATTTCATAATCAGTATTTTTGTCTTGATTTCAGGTAAAAACATCTCAACGGCAAAATTCTTAAACAAGATAAATGTACAAAGACATTTAACTGAGAATCAAAATTACATAAATTATTATTCATTATTAAGACACAATAATTTTTCAAACCCTATCTGTAAATTATGAAGTGCAACTTTATATCATTCAAAGTTTCTTTCTCTTACTGTATAATTACAATCTCACAACTGCCTTGTACAAAGTACATTGAGGCTTATGCCAATAAAATGATTAGCCAACTGGGTAAAGAAAATAAACGTAATAAAAAAAGTCTTGCTTCTCAAGTATATTCTTTTTTTTAAGGACATTCATCTTTTAAAAAAAATGAAAAAAATATATATATATATATATATATATATATATATATATATATATATATATATATATATATATATATATGAAGAGTTCAGATGCAAAAGCCTCTAAATGCCATTTGAAATTTTCTTCTAAAATGACCATTTTTATCAAGCTTGTATATTTAAGTTCAGTAATTTCACTTAAATGACAATTAATAGGTAATCTTCATTGCCATTTAAGTGAAATTACTGAACTTAAATATACAAGCTTGATAAAAAATGATCATTTTAGAAGAAAATGGCACTTAGAGGCTTTTGCATCTGAACTTTCTTACATATATATATATATATATATATATATATATATATATATATATATATATATATATATATATATATATATATTGATTTTGCTGCATGATTGATAATATTACTGTTACCTGGAATGAGGTCTGAAGTGCAATGGTTGGTTTGATGCATAACTGCTGCTATATCCAGGAATATACTCTGGTTTTAGGGAGGAGGACTGGCCATGTAGCTTCCATACCGAGGATCCACATGGGGCCACTGTCTCTCTCTCCTCTCTGGGTCTACACAGGTGGGTAGTAATATGGTGTTTGCTGGGAGGATCTGTAGTGGTCATCTCTCCCACTGGACTGGTACTGATGGCCTGGCATATGCCCTCTGGGCTCCATCACACGACACAATGATGGATAAACCTAAAGTAAACTGCACGAACAAATGTACGGTTATAAGTGAGAAGAGAGGAGGATTTTGTCAGCTGTATACACAATTAGTCAAATGCTATCAGTGAGCATACAGAGGATGCTTACCAGGAAGGGAGTAGTAAATCAAAAACAACCTTTGTTTTCAATTCTGTAAATGTTTTAGTAGTAACTTATGATATACCTAAAACGTCAGCATGAGATCAGAACAAAGCCTATATTACATTATGTATTTTACCAGGGAAAGTTTCCATTTTATTAGCTGTCTTAAGGCAAAATATTGTTTGTTTTGTAATTGAGTTCATGTTCTACTACAAGACACTTTTGCTGCTATGGAGGTGTAAAGACGGGTAGAGGTTAAAGGGATATCTCCACTTTTTTGGAAATAGGCTCATTTTACAACTCCCTCAGAGTTAAACAGTTGAGTTTTACCGTTTCTGAATCCATTCAGCTGATTTTTTGATATTTAGAAGAATATCGTAACCAGACAGTTTCTGGTCTCATTGACTTCCATAGTAGGAAAAAATATACTATGGAAGTCAATGAGACCAGAAACTGTCTGTTTACTGAAGTATTCTTCAAAATATCAGAAAACCGGCTGAATACATTCGAAAACGGTAAAACCCAAATGTTTAACCCTGGGGGAGTTGTAAAATGAGCCTATTAACAAAAAAAGTGGAGTATCCCTTTAAGGACGGGTTTAGTGGTTAGTTTTAAGTCTGGGTTAAGGTGTAATGGAAGAGTCTTTAATTAATTATTACAATTATTAATATAGCCTATATGTAAAAACATGTATACGCAATAAGTACATTATATAAAAGTAGTGTTTTAAATGTTAATAACCGTTAAATACTATATAAAATGGGGTATAAAAACTTGACTGTAGTTGTCATGCACATAAAAAAGGACCGTACTGTAAGATTACAGTTTATATATATATATATATATATATATATATATATATATATATATATATATATATATATATATATATATATATATATATATATAATCATTTAACAACTGACAATAGTATTAAAGAAACATTTATCCAAATCGAATTTCAAATATGCTAACTCACAGTTTTCCGTTTTGAGATGTTCTCCATATAGACTTTCGCAGTTGAATGTGTACTGTGTCCTGTCACAGTTTCAAAGTGCACATGCCACATCATTTCAAAGCACAACACAAAGATGACTCATGGACCTTACTCTCAAAATATTTCTTTGCCCTTCAACCCCTTAAGGGAAATCAAGAGAGTCAAAATACACCTTATTTCTGATGCATCTCTTTCTGGCTATTCTAAACAGCTGTTGCCTGTGCAACAGCTGGACGTCGGCTTTTTATTAATATTTCCTGTAAATACATCACTGAAGCCAGACATCTGTGTAAAAAGCACTAAAATGCGCTTACACATAAAATATGTTTTTTATTGTTCTATACAGATAAAATAACGGTAAATGCAAAATAAATCAAAGCTGAAACTTACAGTATGTTTGCTTTGCATACACAGCTTTGACAAGCGCCCGAGCTTTCTGTACTCACTCCCATATTAGGAATATTTGAAGTTGCCACGTCGTGCGGAACCATCGTGCAAAGACGCTGGAGCTGCTCGGACACACCTCGGAGAAACACAGGATTACTCATGGGAGGAGATAACTGCCATGTTATGGAGGGAACATTTCAAGCGCTTCTTACAATTGATTGTTTAGAAATTTGATTTAAGTAAAATTATGTTTGTACTGAAACTGAGTGGTCACGCTTTGGTCAGTTTACAATATTCATGCATTTGTTACGGTTGTCGTTAAGGACTGAAGCACTATCTGAAGTTGGTAACGTTAACGTTACCACATATTTTATTTTCTGCCTTAGATATTAGATCCTTTCTTGCCAGGGAAGTTTTATGCGGATATAAAAACAATTAATGTATGCATTGAATATGTGTGTATTTTACGTGTATTTTACTTAACTAGCACAATGATGCATATTTATATTTTAGCTTATTTAAACTTATTCCCTTTATTTAAATACGATAATTTCAATAAGCAAGAACATTTCAAAAATAAATTCGAAGACTTCGCTTCACTAATCCGCCACCAGATGTCACTTTAGTCACGTTGATGATCACTAGAGAGAAAGATTAGAAAGAATGTTGGCCTGAAGCAACATTTGTTTATTTGGTTTTGATAGTATATTCTTAAGTGGTTGACTACAAATTATTGTTCAAGCATATAATATTAAGAATATAAATTCAGCGGTTGAGATGTAAACATAGTTGCTCCGTATTCATGTGTGCGCGTCCACGTGAGCTGACCAATCAGGGACGGTATGTGAATCGAGACTGGAGCGAGTAGACTGCTCTACTGTCACGTATCGTGAGTGTCATTTTAGCACTCCACTCTGCATGAGCTGCAAATTCCTGTCTGGATCGCACAGGATAACCTAACTAACAGAGAGCACATACTTAAAGGATATCCGTTTCTAATGTGCAATATGACTTTTGAAGAACCGTGTGGAGACAACGCAACGGAAAAGGTATGTTTTCAAATTAAACTAACAGGTGTTGTTGCATATTAGTTTGACCGTGCCTGTTGTCCGTTTGTGCCGTTGAAAGACCTCGAAGCTCACATCATTTCCCGAATGCTGCTTTTTTAACGAACGCTTTTGTCATTGCACATTTGTCTCTTTCTTTCTTAAATGCTTATTTGCTGCAACTCCTGCAGAAGTTCGACCAAAGAACAATACTGTGACATTGATCAGATGTCCTCTATTCTTTTGCAAACGTTCAGTTCGTATGAGCGATCGCCTGTAAGTAAAAGCTGATGTGTTTTTTAAATCTTCTCTTAGAATGGACACGGTTGAAAAGGCACTGGAAGAGGTTCTGACTGCTGCATTACCTCAGGGATGCATCACTGTGGGAGTTTATGAGGCAGCGAAGTCTCTTAATGTGTAAGTGATCATTGGAAGACCCTTTGCATCCAAACCATACCTGAGTTATTTCCCATTCTAAAAAAAATAAAAAAATCTGAGCTTCACTATTGAGAAAAGACATTGGATCTTTTTTTGCATGTGATCACACTTTAAGATTAAAATTGGTCCATTGGATATTTTTCTGCTTTTGGATTTTTTTTTAATGTACTTTCATTGACATTTTCGCAGGGACCCAGACAACGTGGTCTTATGTCTGCTGGCCACAGATGAGGAGGATGTGAAAGATGTTGCGCTGCAGATTCACTTCACCTTGATCCAAGCGTTCTGTTGCGAGAATGACATCAATATCTTGCGAGTGAACAACATGCGACGTTTGGCAGAGATCCTGGAGGGTGTGAAACCGGGAGGAGAGTCGATGGACCTACACTGTGTGTTAGTCACCGTATGTGTCATTTCATACTCCTTGTGTCAGTTTATTGCTCGTGCACAGTTGCTTCGATCACAGCTGCAGAATTGTTCGTGCATATTCACATTAACTGCCGGGAAAGGGATCAGTTAAACTCTTTGAAGAACGGCACGCCTGAAGGAGTTTGAAGTTCAATGATCCATTAAGAGTGTCTGTGATGTGGAATTCCAGCCGGTCTGGAGCTGCAGTAAACTGGCAGCTCTTCAGAGTGATCTAATAGCAGTGCTGAACTTCTGTGGCCGCCCTTAGAATTCGCAGAACTTCCTGTGCAACAGTGGGGCATTTCTGCAAACACCGTTTCCTGGAAGAAAAAGCTCTGTGAAGTGACCATCTTTAACAAATTAGAGAGAGGCCCTTTGAAAACAAGTGCTTGTCAGTTAACAGCAGCTGTTAAAATCACTTACTGCCAGGCTCTCTGCAGACCTACTGAATTGATCTAGAAGACATGCGAATATACAAGTGCACTTCACTCAAAATGTTTCTCTTTTTCCTTCACAGAATCCACAGTCATCCACGTGGAAGGATCCAGCCCTCAGCAAACTGAAATAGATTCTGCAGAGACAGCTCGGGTTTGGATCAGTGGGTGCCGGTTATCGATCTTCCCCGAACGATGAACGGAAGTGGACAAACGATGTCACCGCTTTTACGGGCTACTGCACTAGATTGGTGCTCTGGATGAAGCTTATTGCCAGTGAGAATAAGACATGAGGGGGATTAATGAAATTCAGTGGATGAAATGTATTCCAGCAAACCTGATGATCAGATTGTGGATTTTGTATGTCACGCTGGACGGTCTATTCATGGTTTCACCTCAGAGCAGGAAGAATGACTCAGCACTATGTTCGCAGTGCTGCCAGGGGAATGACAAGTCTCGCAGTTTGCCGGGAAACGAGACTGTACAGGAAACTGAATCACACATGCTGGATTAGAGAACTAGGAGTGACTGGAGTGAGTCCAACTGGAATCTACTCAATGAAATGTGATTGGACTGTCGCCGGTCAGATGGACTGTTAAATATTGGACATGACCCTTTTTGCAATTTAAAGAGAACTTGTGCTATTAATGCTGTCCTGTACTATAACTATTTAAAAGGGAATATACAACATTCTTTATTGATTTAGATAGAAATGAGTTCCTTGTTTTCATTTGAACTATACTGGAATATGTTCTCTTGTGATTTTAAACTGTTAATTTATTAATTGTATTTATATTGTTGCATTCATCCTTAGATATTGTTAAAAATAAAATGTCTGACCCATGTATATGTCCCATGTGACCCAGTGTTTCTGTTGTCTGAGTTCATTGAAAAAGTAGTTTACAAAATGTTCACAATTCACTATGCACAGTATGTTGATACCATATCGGTTATCGGCTGATATTTATATGTATCAGATTATTTGGGATATTTAATTGTGTATGCTCAATGCCATTATTTCTACAGTTAGATTAGCTTTGTGACCACCTAACAAACACTCAATGCTAATATTTAAAAATGCTAATAATTTAACAAAACTTAATCGTTAGCAAATCTTAAAATGAAAATGTATTTTGCATATGCTATATTAAAAATGTTCAGATGCATAAACCCCCCTTGTAGCATTTGGGACCAGTTTTAGTTTTTAATATTTTATTCTTGAGAAATTGAGCAAAAACATATTTTAAATGCTATTTTTCAGTTATTGGCCAAAAAATGTAAATAATATTTTTGGCTTATAAGAATCAGTCAGAATTTAAATATCAGTACAACATGTCACAAGATGTTCCCGTAAATTATGGGTGCATGATGTTTTAAGATTAGATATAAATTAGTTGCTTTAGAAAAAAATAGAATTTGATTATTCTTTATATTTTTTGATCATTGGCCATAAAATAAACTTATTCACTTGTTGGAATCAGGCAGAATTTAATTATCCATGTATTGTCAATGAATGTGCACTAAATATATTTGCACTAAAAAACAATTGTATAACTTCCCAACTAAATTTGATTATTTACAGTTTTCTCAATTGCTAAAACACTAAACCCTATTCTCTGAACCAAATGCTCAGTTGCCTGAACCCACTGATGGAATAAATCAAGTCAAGTCAAATATATAGCACTTTTCACAATACAGATTGCATCAAAGCTGCTTCACAGAATCAATCAAGACAACTTAACAGTGTTTGTTTATTCATGAAAAAGACAATCAAGTTTGGTAGAGCTGATCAATGGTATGATGGGTCATTTAATTTGAATATCCCCAACTGAGCAAGCCAAAGGCAACAGTGGCAAGAACCCGAAAACTCCATCAAGTGACCCGATGGTGTCCTCAAAACTCCATCTGATGACCCAATGGAGAAAGAAAAACTTGGGAGAACCCAGGCTCAGTCGGGGGCCAGTTCTCCTCTGTCGTTTATGACTAGAGGCCAAATTTACAGTAACTGTAAGATAAAAAATGTATATGAATGCCAGGCTAAATAAATGCGTCTTTAGTCTAGTTTTAAACTGGGAGAGCGAGTCTGAGCAATGAACAATATCAGGAAGGCTATTCCAGAGCTTTGGAGCTGAATGTGAAAATGCTCTAAATCACTCTTTTGGCAAAGCCATACGCACTTATTTTTTTAGCATTGTGATGCATCCGTGCTGCATAATGGTGAGCACAGGTGACAAAAGTCAAACACAATTAAAGCACAGGTCACCACTTGAACACATCAACTCAAAATTGATCATACTTGTGGCTACTGATGTGAGGGAACAAATACAGTAAGCCAGTTCAGAGAGCACTGGTTTGTGAGGCCCTACAATGGATGGAAATCTGAGAGGAAGAGTTTGTTTGTAGGCCATTTACACTCACCTAAATGATTATTAGGAACACCATACTACTGGGTTTGACCCCCTTTTCCCTTCAGACCTGCCTTAATTCTACATGCCATTGATTCAACAAGGTGCTGAGAGCATTCTTTAGAAATGTTGGCCCATATTGATAGGAAAGCATCTTGCAGTTGATGGAGATTTGTGGGATCCACATCTAGGGCATGAAGCTCCCATTCCACCACATCCCAAAGATGCTATATTGGGTTGAGATCTGGTGGTCAGAAAAAAAATGCTCAGGTAGGCTGTGGCATTTAAACGATGCCCAGTTGGCATTAAGGGGCCTAAAATGTGCCAAGAAAACATCACTACACATCATTACACCACCAGCAGCAGCCTGCACAGTGGTAACAAGGCATGATGGATCCATGTTCTCATTCTGTTTATGCCAAATTCTGACTCTACCATCTGAATGTCTCAAAAGAAATCGAGACTCGTCAGACCAGGCAACATTTTTCCAGTCTTCAACTGTTCAATTTTGTTGAGCTCTTGCAAATTGTCACCTCTATATCCTATTTGCAGTGGAGATGAGTGGTACCCGGTGGGGTTTTCTGGTAGCCCATCCGCCTCAAGGTTGTGTGTGTTTTGGCTTCACAAATGCTTTGCTGCATACCTCGGTTGTAACGAGTGGTTATTTCAGTCAAAGTTGCTCTTCTATCAGCTTGAATCAGTCAGCCCATTCTCCTCTGACCTCTAGCATCAACAAGGCATTTTCGCCCACAGGACTGCCGCATACTGGATGTTTTTCCCTTTTCATGCCATTCTTTGTAAACACTAGAAATGGTTTTGTGTGAAAATCCCAGTAACTGAGCAGATCGTGAAATACTCAGACCGGCCCGTCTAGCTCCAACAACCATGCCACGCTCAAAATTGCTTAACTCACCTTTCTTTCCCATTCTGACATGGAGTTCAGGAGATTGTCTTGACCAGGACCACACCCCTAAATGCATTGAAGCAACTGCTATGTGATTGGTTGATTAGATAATTGCATTAATGAGAATTCGAAAAGGTGTTCCTAATAATCCTTTAGGTGAGTGTAACTATATTAATCCTAGGCCAACACCTGTTTGTAGGCCTAGTATTCCATGTATATTTTATTGTGACTGTGCATGAAACAGCTATACAAAGAGCTCTTTGATCGCAACTCAGAGTCAAAGAGCAAAGATTCCAGTATGTACAGGTTGACATATATCCAGATACATTTAACATTGATACTCTATGTAGTGATATGCTCTAGTGGCCTAAATCACTTTTTTCGTATCACTTACAAAACTAAATCTATTTCTACAGAGGGTTTTTCAACTGAATGCAATAGAAAGACCCCATGAATACATCTACATGGATGACGCATTTAATCTCACCAAAGGAGGAGAGGCTGTAATGTGATTGGCCATTGTTGGTGCTCCTGGGCAGCGTGGTGGCAATGTCACATTATGTGCTGCTATCAGCAACTATGGGGCTATTCACCATCATGCCAACCTGGAGCCCTACAACACTCACCAGCTCCTCATTTCCCTCAATCACATGCAATATGCTCTGTTGGGGCAGCAGGATTAGCATCCCATCTATGTTTTTGGGAAAATGTGAGTTTTCACAAGGCCCCTGTACACAAGTGGCAAACACACACAATTTATGTTTTTACAAGTATGTTTAAACGCACAGTGTCTCTTTGTACAAGTGCTAAATGCACGTTTTGTTTTGCAACATGCATTTAGCCTACAGTGCACAAACATTTATTTCTCCAGCTTCATGCCCTGACCATTGTATTTTCTATTGTTCTACGTAGTGTTTAGTGATTGTTCAGTAGTGTTTTTAATTTTGATTGACTCGGGGCATGATTTGACAACATAGTTCAGTTTTGAGCACAGATCGAACTGTTTTGAGGTGAAAGTTTGGTTTTGCAAGAAGAGTCTGAGGTTTTGTGAATATAGCTAGAAAATTCGGTTTTGTGTTCACAGTTTAGAGAAAAGGAGAGCAGCTATCAAGAAATGTGTCTCAGCAATCGAGAAAAACTTCAGGTGGCAGGTACATTTTGATGTTGTAGAGGGCAATTTTGAAGTGCCATTGGTATTTATTTTGTCAACAGCATTTTGAAAACCGTCCAACAGCTTTCTTCTCTTGTATTGCAAAAAAAAAAAAAGAAAAAAAAAAGAAAATGAAAAGGTATTTCCACAAGCAGGCAGGACAGAGAATTCCATTTTGTTCACTACGGCAGCTGGGAAACGCATGACGTCGGGTCATCATGGCCTTGTGTCTTTACAAAAACAGAAGATAATCCGGGCCCTGACCAAGCCAGAAATAGAAATAGCACTGAGAGAGTGAATCATACCTGACGGCATCAGCATACAGACGCGGTGGGGGACATGCAAAACGATGGCAGAGTTAAAATGTGCACAAAGAAAATGACCAAAAAAATAGAACGAGGCAAGGCTATTCAAGGCTGCAGCAGGAAAGCTGACAACTAAAAATAGCCCTGAGTTCACTGCAAGAATGAGGACAAAGAGAGAGTAGACTGGAAAGACCCTAATATTGAATACCACTGTAAACTGTTGCTTCATTTCCAGCTTAAACTCTGCTGCATCACTCTTAAGCAGCTGATGTTGGGAAATAGTATTTCAACTTATTGTATAAAGGAACTGGGTCATTAGGCCATATTTCTAAACAGGAAACTGATCCTCAGCGTTCTTTATGTTCCCTTAAACTGTGGATGCAAGACATGGGAACATATCGGTACATCCACCTTTATCCATATTATATTGTTTATTTGTATTGGGTATTTAATTTGGTGTGTTCATTTCCCTTATTTTTAAATTTAGATGATCTGTGTTATCATCTAACTCACTTAATGTTAATCAGTAACTTTAGAATAAGGTCCTATTTTTCATTAGTTAATGCATTAGTTAACGTACAACCACAAGCAATATATTTGCAGCATTTAATAATCTTTGTTAATGTTAGTTAATAAAAATGCAATTCTTTAATGTTTGTTCTTGTTAGTTCACACTTTTCAGTGCATTTACCATAACTTTTGATTAAAAAAAAATGTTGGAGTAAACAGGGCTGACATCAAGCCTCTGCTGCAGTGACCTTTCTGGAGTTTCTACCACCTGGCCTTCCATTAGCCTCATGTTGCTAAATACAGGTATGCGTGCAGGTAAATAGAGTGACACAGTGGTACTTTCTCACTAAGTGCCTAGAGCTGGGAAACTCCAGCTTTATGTGTTTGGGGCCATGATTTTATAGGTGGAAGTGAGACGTCGGCTGTTCCCACGCATGAGGAATGCAAATGTTTCTGAAGGGACTGACTGCAGTGGCACAGATCAAACTATGTAATGTTCCTCTTCTCAGAGGGGTAAATGCTATTGTAAGTAATCATTTACTTGCAAAATCAGGTATGATTACAGAGCCCGTTCTCATCCTTTATCGTCATATAGAACGCTATATGACAAAACGGCGCTATACTAAGCAGATGGCACCCTTTATCGTTAATATAACACGCAAACCCAAGGCGTAATAAATCCAATAAATCCTTTAGCATAATATGAGACTACCCTACCCCACGTAACCATCACAGCGCGTGTTATATTAACGATAACGGATGCCATGTGCGTAGTATAGCACTGTTTTGTCATATAGCGTTCTATATGACGATGAAGGATGAGAATGCGTTTGGATTACACTATACTTTTTTAAGGAAATTAATTATTTTATTCAATAAGTTTAATAATTGATCAAAAGTCACAATAGACTTTTACATTGATAAAAACAAATCTGTTAATCTATTTGAAATGATGTTTTTTCTTTCTATTAATCAAAGCATCATGAAAACAAAAATTAAGCAGCACAAGTGTTTGTTTTTTTTTGTTGTTGTTGTTTTTTCTAATTGACAATAATAAGAAATGGTTCATGATCACCAAATCAGCATTAGATTGATTTCTGAAGGATCATGTGCTACTAAAGACTTCCAAAAAAAATCTGCTTTTCCATGACAGGAATAAATTATATAGTTATTTTAACCTGATGTAATATTTCAGGTTTACTCTTTTTTTCTGTATTTTTGATGAACTAAATGCAGCCTTGGTGAGCATAAGGGGAATTAAAAAAAACGTACTGAGCCAAAACTTTTGAACAGTATAGCTGTGTCCCAATTCGCATACTATCCATCCTAAATAGTATTCAAAAATAGAATAAGTACGTCCCAAATCGTAGTATGTTGAAATGAGTGTTCCAAAGAGACCCGGATGGCCTACTATATCCGGTCAGAATCCGAAGTGCAGATCGATGCACACTCTTAACAGCTGATATTGCCCACAACCCATTGCGCGCTGGACGGGGATTCGCTTAGGAATACAAACACCATGACAAACACGAGTAAAAAGTGTTAAAAAAACTACAGACATGGAGGGCATGCGAGTCCAGTGGTTCTGTCGAAAGGTTTAAAGGGGTTTAAGTGATTAATTATCAGTATCTAACCTGATGAAAATGAATCTATTCAGTGTTGGTTACATTATTATATTGCATCAGCAGAAACATTGTGAACTTTTTGTAAATATACTACTTTAGACAATAACTTTTAAATGCATCTTTAGGCTATATTCATATTGCAAACACATGAGGAGAGTCTCCGCATGAAAGACTCATGACTGGCAGGTGAACGTGCTTAAACATTTCTCTCCGAATCGGTAAGAAATTAAATTATAATGAATGGAGGATTTTAACTGTGACCAGATGATTGACAGGGCAGTGATATGATGCACGCGACTGAGCTGTCCGTTAAAGATGACGGAAGTAGTATGTCCCAAGCTTGCCACTCAAAAGTATGTACTTTTTCTTAAAAACAAAAACAAAAAAAAACTTACTTTTAGGGCATAGTATAGGGGAGAGCGGGGTACAACCTAACACTTTTTGGTTTTGGCTTAATTAATTAAAAAATAATTAGGTTAGATTAATACTTTTTTTACACAAGCAACATACACATCTCTGCTACAAATGACCACTGAAAGTTTTTTCTAGGACCAACCATTTTCGTACAGTTACACTGAAAGTGACAGAAGTGCAAATGTTACAACTTACCCCATACACGGGGTTAATTGTAACAGATAGAGGGGTTAGTTGTAACACCTGTGTGTAACACACATAATTCAGTACTATTTTATTTGTATAGTTTGATATTGTTTGTGCATCTGTATAGACAGATATCCATACATCCATCCCTCATCCAATCATCCTTCTATTATGGATCAATATCATGGATAGAGACATAGAAAAGGGCAGCATAGTTTTGCAATAAATAATAATAAATAAAATTATAAATATTGTAATTGCAATTAAATTAGATTTGTGTGTGGCAGCTGCATGTACAAATATTATTATTAATAATAATAATAACAGTAATAATAATTCAAATGAGCTTAAAATAAAAAATTAAAGGGTTTATTGCATTAAAAACAGGCCATATTTTTTAATAAATAAACAAGTTATCATTCATAGTACACTAAATTTTAAACATTTTAAATTCCAACATTGTTTGTGAAAGTCTAACAAAGTTTAATGTATAAATTAATAATCAAATCTGAAAAGTTGTGTGGCTCCGTTTTCATTTGATTATCATTGTACACTCTGTTACAACCAACCCCGCTGTGTATTACATATTTTAAGCCTAGCTAACAGTCGATAGGAATTGCTGACATGTTTCAAAACAGTGCTATGTTTGAGCCAACAAGACAGTGATTAAGGCAATATAAAGTTAGATTTGGAAACGTCTACACCCAACTCAGAAAACGAAAAAAAACCTATGATAAAACAAATTACTTTCATGGCGTCAAAACACTCTTTGCCCAGTATCTTCACGAAATATAATCAAAACTTTCCGCAATTCGCGGAAGACCGTCTTCTGGCAGCAAGAGAAAATAGCGGAAAGACAGCCTGATTGATCCTAACGAACTATGTAAACGGACCGTGTTACATTCAGACCCCGCGTTAGGTTGTGCCCCGCGCTCTCCTAAGTAGGCAAATTGGACGCAGCATTTGTTTCATTCCTGTTTCCTTTGGTTTTGTCATTAGTTTGTTTCCATGGCTACTAATTATGTTGTTCACCTGTTCCTTGTTGAGTTCCTCATTATTTTATGCCCTTAGGGGCTACTTACACGACACCATTTTCAACTAATAATGGAACACTTTTATGTGTTTTGGCCATTCATTTACACGCCAACGCATTTTGGGGACCTGAAAATGCAAACATTTGAAAAAGGATTTCAAAGTGAAAGATTTTGAAAACGATACCACTATTGTCTCTGTCTAAACTACAAAAAGCGAAATAGTGCAAATTGTTATGTCATGCATATTACATGTTTAGTCTATAGGCTCGTAGTGTTTCTTTACAAAGTAACATCGCCAACTACTGGCCTGGCATGAATAATACAGCGTTTTTAGTTTTTTTTCTTTCCCAAATCCGTGAGAAAGACACATTTGACATATTGTCGTCTGCATAGATATGTATATAAAGGCTAGATGTGTCGTCCACGCTACTGGCCAATGGAGGTCGACGTCTGCACCTGGCGGCCATCTTGTCACAGGCAGCTCGCTCACTCGTTAATGGTACATGTACTATTTAAATAACCATAACTTGCTCAATTTTCTACCGATTTTCAAACGGTTTGGTTTGTTATAAACGTCAGAGATGTAGCTATGACACAGCACACTTATGAATAATAAGTGTATAAATAAATAATCATCCAGATAATTATAGCCTCGTTAATAACGTTTGTAAGAAACCAAACCGTTTGTAAATCCGTCAAGATTTCAACGAATAAGAGTATTTGAGTTCGTGTTGACCACTCATCTTACATCAGCTTACCTGTGACAAGATGGCTGCCGGTGATGGCGATGGAAACTCCGCCGTAACACATCTAGCCTTTATATACATCTATGGTCGTCTGTACATGAAAATCAGTTTCTGGTAAAAAAATTTCTGGTTTTAGTACATTATTGTCATGCCTTTTGTTCGTACAAATGGTAACACTTTAGTTTAGGGTCCAATTCTCACTATTTACTAATTTCTTATTAGCATGCATATTATTAGGATATTGGCTGTTTATTAGTACTTATAAAGCACATATTAATGCTTTATTCTGCATGACTATATTCCACATCCCATAATCCTAATACCTAAATTTAACAACTACCTTACAATTAATGATTATGAGTTTATTGAGGGAAAGTCGTAATTAATAATTATTTAATTAATTGATAGTGAGTACTGAACCCTAAACTAAAGTGTAACCACGCTACGTTCTGCAGTGGTGAGATTAACTGTTTTGACCTCAGGAGAGAAATACTATTACACAGGCAAAAATCTACACCTGTGGTCTCAAAAACCTCTGGTATATAGCTGAATAATAACAAATAAATGGCTCCTTGTTTTCCTTATAAAGGATTACGGGGGTTTATCCTGGAGCCTTTCCACGGAGATGACATGTAACTCTATCACTAAAATTGACAAGAAGACAAAGCCAGTTCATCAATCAACCGCAAGAAGCTCCACTGATTACATCGATATAGGGCAGTAAATACAGTCTGACCTATTTCTGAGTGTAGAGGGTATGAGAGGAGCTCTACTGGGATCATTGCATAACAACAAGGCTTTGGAGCAGAGACCCAAATAAAACAATATCAGAGAAATTAGAACAAGTTGGAAAAGTGAGACCATGAACACCTGGCGGCTGTGGGAAAGCATAAGGCAGTGATTACACATTATACTCTCCTTATAGTGACAAAAAACAAACAAACATGATAATATGACAAAACTACTTTTTAAAGGTTGTGATTTTGAGTGCACCCAACCCGATCACACCAAATGCGTCTTTATAGCACGCATGTGTATTGTCGTGTAATATATACGCTAAAGTGAGTTTTTACGTGCATATGATACGCATTGGTTGGTTAGGTTAAGTTTAGGTGTGGGGTGGGGTGCGTGTGTATTAGACGCTTGCTAGAATTAGTGGTGTGGGGTGCGTGTGTATTATACGCAAATGAACTGCGTATCAATTGCACGAACAAAAACTGCATCTCATATGCACGTAAAAACTCATTTTCGCGTATATATTACACGACAATACACATGCGTGTTATAGAGACGCATTTACATGAGAACAGGCTGGTGCACCAGTTTAGTTGATTTGATTGCCTTTATAAATTATATATTTTCAGGAGCCATTACTCTTCAGAGTCACATGCTACTTCAGAGAACATTATAATATACTGATTTGTTGCAAATATTTCTTATTACCGGTTTTATCAATGTTGAAAACAGTTGCTTAATATTTTTGTGGAAACCATGATACAATATTTTTTTTCAGGATTTTCTTATAAACTGAAAGTTCAAAACAACAGCTTTTATTATTATTATTATTTTGTAATAACACGTACTGTCACATTTTGATCAATTCAATGTGCCCTTGCCGGATAAAAGTATCAGTTTCTCATTGACCCCAAACTTTTTACAACAGAAATGAATCAACACTTGTAGTTACTTAAGCTGGACTACACTGTTTTCGTCTAGATCTGCTGTACCGCCGAAACAAACTTTTTCTGTTGTCACTGCTTTGAAACAATTTGCATTGTTAAAGTGCTATATAAAAAAGGTGACGACTTTTGTAATAATTGTTTTTTGCTTGTATTAGCATTTGCTAAATATTATTGTAAAATTGAAACATGCATTTTATGTTGAAACAATATGTATTGTGAAAAGTGCAATATAAATACATTTTAAATTAAATTAAATAAATGTAAATTTAATACTGGACTTAAAGGGTTAGTTCACCCAAAAATGAAAATTAAGTCATTAATTACTGTACCAACCCTGTAAGACCTTCGTTTGTCTTCAGAACACAAATGAAGATATTTTTGATTAAATTTGAGAGGTGGATCACAGCTGCATAGGCTGCCTGAGGGATTGAAACTTGACAGCCCAGAAAGTCAATGAAGAAAATGGTTAAATATTCCATGTGACAACAGCGGCTCAACTATAAGTTTATCAAGCAGTGTTAATTCCGTTGACGAAAATAATGAAGAAAATTATAAACAAATAAAATTTTCTTTCTCTAAAACCTAGTTTTCGAATGACAAAAACTATGACGAAAATCTATAGACATTTTCGTCAGACGAATAAAAACTATACAAAAATGTTAGATAGTGACGATCTGGGAAGCGATCCAGTCAGAACTGATGTCCTGCGTTTGTGGTAGATGCGCACATTTGTACTGTAACGTGCTGATCTACCCCACGGTCTCATAACACGTTAAAAAAATGTAAACATCTGGGAGAATGAGTAGAGCAGACATATAGATATGAATAAGAGTGACGATGCAAAAAAGAGGTGTATTCCGTACGGTTTTCTGTGCACACACACCCAACCCGAAGCATGCAGCTATGCACAATAGACACGGGTACTGAATTGAGCTCTTTCGTGTCTGAATGGATATCATTCATTGAAAAGACAGTGTTCTACTTTAGAAAAAGTGTTTTTATTTAATTGTAAGATATTTTTTAAGTTACATTGGTTAAATATGTATCTGTATTGCATGTTCAAACTTAAAAATCATTCATATTAGCAGGTTAATAGATGTTTTCTTCGGGAGTATATGGGTTTGGACATTTTGGAAAAATTCTAAATTAATGCATTACAATTTAACTAAACCTATTATATTTTAGTCGATTTAAGTCGACTAAAATCTTATTGAATTTCGTCAACCAAAACTAGACTAAAACTAAAACAGTTCAGATGACTAAAATATGACTAAAACTAAATGGCATTTTAGTCAGAAGACTTTGACTAAAACTAAATAAAAAAAAACTGTCTTGTAGGTCTGAGACGAGAGTTCAAGAGATTTCCACGACGCATGCCCGAGAATTGTGATCTCCTTCAACTACTTTAGTTCAGTTCTCACGCATGCGTCGTGGAATTCTCTTGAACTCTCGTCTCAGGCCTACAAGAAAGAAAAGGAATAGTCAAATAAAGTTGTTGTTTTTGTTAGTTTTTTCACACAAAAAGTATTCGCGTCGCTTGATAAACTTATTCTTGAGCCACTGTTGTCACATGGAATATTTAAACATTTTCTTTATTGACTTTCAGGGCCGTCAGAGTTTCAATCCCTTAGGAGCCTATGTAGCAGTGATCCACCTCTCAAATTTAATAAAAAATATCTTCATTTGTGTTCCGAAGACGAACAAACGTCTTACGGGGTTGGTACAGAATGAGGGTGAGTAATTAATGACTTGATTTAAATTTTTGGGTGAACTAACTCTTTAAAAGAGAACATGCATAAACAAGACAAGTCTGAGAGTAAACCTATATTTTGTTGGAAAAAACATCTACAATATATTGGGACCCAGTTCTGGAATTCTGCACAATGAAAGGAATATTTAATTTAAAAAGGATGACACTGAATGCTCTTCATATAAAAAAAGATATATATATATTTCAAAGGCAAAAAGAGATAAGGCAAACCGAAAAGCTTGTGCATGTCATATTTACAATACAAAAGCACCTGTAGAAATGACCACTGTATCAGGAAAAACACAATTGTCCGAATAACAACAGGCCACTGTGACAACTCAATACTACTTTTGGGAAACATTGCAACAATGTCACTTTAAAAGCATTGCTCAATGAGAAAGCAAGGCTGAAATTGCCATTCAAAGCATACTGTTGTTCAAATAAGATGTTGTTTAGCACAGTTGCAAGTTCAGTTGCATGATAAATCATTATTGTTGCACAGGCAAGGATCAGATGTTCGACCTGGATATATATTCAGACTGATGACACAGATGTGTAATGATGAAGACACAGTGAAGATGTCTGCGCCACTAGTTCACAGTAGTTTAACTCTGGCAGGAATACTTCAGTAAGGCTGGTTCTGCTGGTCTGGTGAAGTTGTTTTCGGCCAGCTGTGTCATGAAGGCATTACACACTCACTTTCATTATATGCATGGCAACTCACAAGAGTTTAAGGTACAGGAGTTGTAAACATGGAATGATGTCAAAATATAACAGTCACAAAAATCACCACAATCAGAGAAATCATTGTGTGCTCGGTGTGTACAGAAAAACCATATGCAAACCTACGTGAGTTTCTAATGCTGGTTAGCTCCCAGAATAAGATGGCACAATGACATTAAAAGTTTGACATAATAAAGAGACAATCAGAAGAAATGCATACATTAAGGTATAAGGCATCTTGTAAATAATCATTAAAGGGTTACAATATATTATGTACCATGATCTGCAATAAAGTGTCGCTATAGTATCTATAATATACAGGGCAATAATAGGATAGTCAAAGTATCCTAATGCAAATTAAGACGTTTTTTTTAAAGAATTCGGGTTCATAAAAAATCTAAATGATGGCAAATATATATATATATATATATATATATATATATATAGGCTGTTATTTATATATAAATAATCAACGCACACATAAGTAATGGTAAATGGAAGCTCAAGCATGCTTGCTTGATGTGAGAAGCAATAAGGTTCATTCGTGTGTTACTCAGCACATCTGAGCTTTCGACAGAACCAATGAGGTTCATTCTCGTGTTACGCAGCACATTTAAACTTCTGCAAGAACCATGAGGTTAATCTCGTGTGTTACGCAGCACATTTGAACTTCCTCATGAACCAATGAGGTTCATTTTCGTATGTTATGTAGCACGTTTGAGCTTCTCTAAGAATACATTATGTGAATAAAAGCATAAATTAAATCTGTTCATTAAATAAAAAAGATCGAATTTCTTCCCAAATTCATACGGATTCTTTTTTAGAGTCTCTTTCTGAACTTTTTTAAGTAGTACAAAGAAGTATTTTCAACTAAGGGAAATAAATCTCAGGTTTAATTTAAAACATCTACTGTACATCTGTGTTTCAAAGATGAACGAAAGTTTTATCCAAACGAAAGTTTGGAATGACATGAGGGTGAGTAATTGAACATAAAAAAAGTAATTTAAAACTGCTTTTCCCTCTTTGTCGCCACCTCTGTTAGAAATCTGCAATTGCAGTTATTCGTGGAATTATCAACTTTGGGTTGTGCCTCGGGACGGCACAGAGCAGATGAATGTGTGGCTGTCAGTCACTGCTTGGTGTAGATACTGTCATTCCGAATCACAGATTCTGCTCTTTGGAAGTATGACCAACATAATTTTCACCGGAAAATTTAATCTAACAAGTAACATCTATGTTTTGTTCTGACCAACTATATGGGAAAAAAAAGCATTGCAGTAAATCACGCTAATTAAATCCAACCATCGCTTGTCATATAACGTCAAACCGTGCAAATTATACTTTGTTCTCAAATTGTATAATGTCTCAAATGAGTCATAATTTCAACAACATCAGCATTGCGTGACTACATTTTTTGCCCTTCTTGATATTCCTTCCTTGTTTTCACATGGGCCCCTGGTGTAATTTTTTTCTGTAGCCACTCTGAAGTCCGAACGAAGTCTTTTGCATTTTACATCGGGTGAATCTGTCGTCACTGGTGATTGTCGTTTGAACTATTCTGGATCCGCCATCAAATTTATAAGTTTAATTATATGAAGTGCTGTGAGAAAAGGCTATAAATCTCCACCTCCGACATCCTCATATGCAATATAGCCTACTAGCCGCGACTCCTCCTTTATGTGTACAGATGTGACGTAATGACGCAAAGACATGCTCGAATCTCCTGCGGAAATCCACCAGTACCACTGGAATTAAAAACATTATTACAAGCTTACTCCTTTAATCGAGCTAAGGCGAGCAGATTTTGAACACTGGCTGGTTATGTACTTGTTCAAAAATTTTATTTTAGATAATGTTTAACCCCAAAAAGTTACGTAATGCAGCTTTAATTTAAAAAAAAAAAATACATGTATATATATATATCGCGGCTCGTAGGCTATATTGCAGGACGTTGGAGGTGGAGATTTATAGCCTTTTCTCACAGTACTTCATATAATTAAACTTATCAGTTTGATGGCAGATCTAGAAAGGTTCAAACGACAATCACCAGTGACGACAGATTCACCCGATGTAAAATGCAAAAGACTTTGTTCGGACTTCGGAGTGGCTACAGAAAAAAAGAGACTGTAACCGGGCCCATGCGAAAACGTGGATAATATCAGAAGGGCATTAAATGTAGTCACGTATTTATTAGTGTGATGGCAAAGCTAAATTTTCTGCCGTCGTTACATCAAAAATCAGCTTTGATTTGGTGCTCAAGTAACAGTTCTTATTATCACAGTTTAAAAACAGATGTGTATCGCTAAAAATTTCTGTGGAAACCTTTTTTTTCTGGATTCTTTTAGGAATAGAAAGTTAATTAGAAACAGATTTTTTTTAACAAATGTGTTTACTGGCACTCTTGATCAACTTAATGCCTCCTTGCTTAATAGAAGTTTTTTTTTCTAACCCTAAACTTTTGAACAGTAGTGTATTATACTATTTTAACATTTCAAGTAATCAATTAATTTAACCTTATTGTAAAGTGTTACACATTTTGTCTGGCTGGAATAAACAACATTTCCACACAAACACATCATTTTGTATTAGGTTTAAAGGGTTATTTTTAATTCTGTCAGAATTCACCCTCATGTTGTTCCAACCCTGTAAGACCTTCGTTCATCTTCGGAACACAAATTACGATATTTTTGATTAAATTTGAGACCTGGATCACTCCTCCATAGGCTTCTTAAAGGACAAGTTCGGTATTTTACAATTAAAGCCCTGTTTTAAGATCGTTTCTGATTATATAGAATGGTTGGGATTGTTTTTTAGACAGATGCTGCTGTCACAAGAATTTTCGGTTTCTGTGTTAGCACCCCACACATTCACAATGGTAGCATAGGTTCACTGGAACAATCCTTCATAAAAACGCATAAAACTTTAGTTTAGAAAGATGTGAAACTCACTGAGTGGTCTGTGGTGTTCACTGATATGCTCACACAAAAATCGCTGCAAAAGATGCTTTCCAACAGGTTTTATCGTAGTTTTTGTCCAACTCCATTGACTTGTATTGTATGTTCTGTGATGTCCATCATTACTCCGCAACCTGGAAACGGAAATGGGCTTGTTTGTATTCTTTCTGTAGTCTTATGCAGTCGCATGCATAGGTCGCGTGTATACAAGTGGTTTGCTTACAATTGGCAAAGGTGCATTATCGCCACCAACTGGGCTGGAGTGCCTATTATTCAAGCTCTCAACGGAAGAATGTTCGGCTGTGAGGTGTTGGGAAAAATAGGTCTACAGTTTTACAAGGAATGGTAAAACACCAGTTGGAAAGCATCTTTTGAGGCGATTTTTGTGTGAGCATATCAGTGAACACCCCAGACCACTTGGTGAGTTTCACGTCTTTGAAAACTAAAGTATTATGTGTTTTATGAAGGATTGTTCCAGTGCACCAATGCTACCATTGTGAAGGTGTGGGGGTGCTAACATAGAATCCAAAAATTCTCGTGACAGTGACAGCAGCATCTGTCTAAAAAACGATCCTAACTATTCTATTTTATTTGTCTTAAAACAGGGCTTTAATTGTAAAAAACCAAACTTGTCCTTTAAGGGATTCGACATACAACCTAGACGCTTTGCATAGTTTCACTACCGAGAAATCTCGAGGCCAACAGAGAAGGAGAATAGTTGCATAAAGTCGTTATTTTTTTATTTTATTTTTTTGCGCACAAAAAGTATTCTCGTCACTTGATAAACTTAAGATTGAGCCACTGTAGTCACTCTGACTATTTTAACAATGTCTTTCATAACTATTGGGCCGGCCAGTTTCGATCCCTTCAGAAGCCTATGGGGAGTGATCCAGCGCTCAGATTTAATCAAAAATATCTTAATTTGTCTAACAGGGTTGAAGCAACATGAGGGTGAGTAATCACTGACAGAATTTTCATTTTGGGGTGAACTAACCCTTAAAAATGCTGATCAGCAAGTTTAGGCAGTTGTTGAACTTTTGAAACACAGCTCCCCTGGAGAAAAAGAGAAAAAGAAAAGGGCACGACGTTGTGTGTAGTGTTTTGACAGGAGCAGTTAGCATTGTATCACTCCTTTGTTCAAAGAGTGAGTTAATGAGGGAGGGCTGGAGCAGCATTGCGTCAATGTGACGCCTCCAACGACACCTGTTTCCTCCTCCAATGAGCACAAGGACCCTTCACACATTCATGATGCTGACATTTCACCCCTAACATCAACCCTCCACACTCCCTGTGTCCGGACACCTTTAAAGCACTGCAGATGAGGCTCTGCTTATCTGCAGATATACATTACAGACTGCAGTCATTAAATTATCGTTTCCTGTGCTTTGTGATACTAGTGCGGCTGAGAACCGCCCACTCTGACCTCACCCTTTATTTGCAGGAGACACAACCACATCAGTGGACTCCATCACAAAGCAAACAAGTCATCTGTGCTGTGCTGTGCCCTAAAGCTAAAAAATCATTCATGGGTTGGTTTTGTCTTTGCACCACAAATGATTTGTTTACTAGGTGCTTTGACTCTCCTTTTCATAGACAACATGGACATTTCAAGTCAGGAGATTTGTAGATACAATCAAATAATGGCTTGGGGTTTAGTTCACTTTAAGGCAAATAGGGAATGGATGTTTGAAGATCATATTCTCTCTTTAAAAAATAACAATAAAAGGAACATCAAAACACACATCAAGAGTTCAAGCATCCCACTACAATATAGTGCAGGGCTTTTTATCTTTAAAAGGGTTTTCTGAAGTTGGGATCCCCATAAGCAGAGGGTCATACTTGGCATGTTCGCTGCAGTAATGCATGAGGTCTGCAGAAGCTTTAGACACCTGCAGAGAAGAAACACAATGTGAAATTTGAGAGATTTGTGTACAAGTAAATGAACTATTAATTAGTCATTGAAGTGATAGTTCATTCAAAATTCTGTCAATTTTATGACTTTTGTTCATATGTAAAATGCAAAAAGATAATATTCCCACAATTTGGTCCATGCAATGAACATCAGTGTTGTCCAAGACAATAGTGAATCCCATTGATTTTTATAGTATGACAAAAAAAAGTCCTTGTTCAAAGAAGTGCATACAGATTTCATTGTTAGTTTGTTAAAAAAAAGAATATTCTGTAAATTACATGACTTTTATTCTTCTGCAAAACAAAAAGAAGAATAGTTCAATGTTTTTTGTCAATGCAATGACGTACGTGTGAGGCTACAACATACAAATTCAGTTCTTTAACCAATACCACATTTCAAAATAAAAGTAAAGCCACCAAAACTATTAAACAACTAGGACTGTCAATTATTTCAATATTTTTATCAAATTATTACATTTAGTCAAATTAATGGGAGGGGAACAAAGGGCTATCCAATTCCCTAGCAAAAAATAAAATAAATAAATAAATAAATAAATAGTATATATTAAACATACATTATTTATATTGTATAAATGTTTTACATATATATTATATATGTGTTAAATAAAATACAACAAAATAATAAACTGAGAGCCCTAAAAATAACACACATGGAAGTACAGGAATTTTCTTTTGAGCAAAAAATAAATAAATACATGTGAATTAAATTCAGTTAAAATAAAATAAATAAATAAATAAAAGACTATAATTTAGCTTCTTCAAACCATCCTGTTTCTAGATTTACAGCTCAGCATTCTCATTTTCTCAGCCATCTCATGAAGTGCCGTTTAGTATGTCATTTAAACATCTTTAAGGTGTTTCCATATTTTTCAACTTTATTTTAATTTAATTAAAATTTTGTAAAAATCATGTGAAGGCACACTTATTTAACACTTTCACAGCATCTTTAGCATAATGAGAAACAAATTAAACCAAGTGTTTCCAAAAGTTTCACGTGTAACATTTCATGGTATGGTATTCATGGTATTGAAATATTTAATGGTACCATGATATGCCACAGCACTTTTATTTATTATAATTAACAATTCATTTACCTTTATTCTCTCTATGTTAGCTTCTATCCGTAGCTGTTGAACAGTCCTTCTGGCCTGGGCTATATTATTAGAGTTTTGCTTAGATGACATCTTTGATAATCGTCACAGACCTGGATAGAAAACAACAACAACAAAAAAGTTGATATTGACATGCACTCTGCTTTGTTTCCTATGAGCAGCCAACAGCAGATCAAAGCTATTCCAGTCCCATGATGCATGAACTATACAGCAGAATTATCATGCAAAACGTGTTCAAGACAGAAAATTTTGTCTGTATGCAAATGCATGTTAACACGTATATCTCTCTGAGGAGGCAACGAGGGCCCCTTTGACTCCTGCAGTGGGTGGGGGTGTTTAGTGCGTCAAACCCCCAGCGAGGGGCTTTTTCACTGGGTCAGCAGCCTCTGTATAGCTTTACGACTGCAGGAGGGAGAACCAAAGCAAGCTGTGTGTGAACAGAAAACAGAAGATCCCATGCTGCCAGCAGCTCAGTCTGTGCAGCTACTGACTGTTCCTGCAGAGCGCTCTTTCCGTAAACCATGGTCACTGGTTACTCTGCCAACTCATCATGCGCAATGGTGCACACTGCACAGAGAAGAGTTGTGTAAAACAACTCCTGTGCAATACTGTTCGCTTAAACACGTGTGCAATACAAATGGTAGAAAAGGAAATGGTGTGAGTGAGGCAGGTGGTCTCTCGTTGATCAAGAGATATGGAGAGGATGTTCAGCTTTCAGTGAGAAAGTCGGCCACTTATATTGAGAAATCAATACAACATTTTTGGTAGTACAGTAGATATCAATATCAGTGGAATTTCACAATAGCACAGCAAAAAATAAAACAAATAAAATAAAATAAAGGAATATAAATATAAAATCAAATAAATGACAAAATTAATAATATACATATAGAAAATTAAATATACAGCGGGGAGAACAAGTATTTGATACACTGCCGATTTGCAGGTTTTCCCACTTACAAAGCATGTAGAAGTCTAGAATTCTAGAAAATCACATTTATTACGATTTTTAAGTAATTAATTTGCATTTATTGCATGACTTAAGTATTTGATCACCTACCAACCAGTAAGAATTACGGCTGTCACAGACATGTTTGAACCCATTACCTGTATAAAAGACACCTGCCCACACACTCAATCAAACAGACTCCAACCTCTCCACAATGGTCAAGACCAGAGAGCTTTGTGCGGACATTAGATAAAACTGTAGACCTGCACAAGGCTGGGATGGGCTACAGGACAATAGGCAAGCAGCCCAAGGCAACAACAGTTGGCGCAATCATTACAAAATGGAAGAAGTTTAAGATGATGGTCAATCTCCCTTGGTCTGGGGCTCCATTCAAGATCTCACTTTGTGGGGCATCAATGATCATGAGGAAGGTGATCAATGGTCAATGACCTGAAGAGAGCTGAGACCACAGTCTCGAAGAAACCGTAACATACTACGCCGTCAAGGATTAAAATCCTGCAGTCTACGCAAGCTCTACCGGCTCTAGCCAGTGCATGTCCAGGCCCGTCTGAAGTTTGCCAATGACCATCGGGATGATCCAGACGAGGAATGGGAGAAGGTCATGTGGTCTGATGAGACAAAAATAGAGCTTTTTGGTCTAAACTCCACTCGCCGTGTTTGGAGGAAGAACAACCCCAAGAACACCATCCCAACCGTGAAGCATGAAGGTGGAAACATTCTTTGGAGGTGCTTATCTGCAAAGGCGACAGGGACGACTGCACCGTATTGAGGGGAGGATTGATGGGGCCATGTATCTCGAGATCTTGGCCAACAACCTCCTTCCCTCAGTATGAGCGTTGAAGATGGGTCATGGCAAGAACTTCCAGCATGACAACGACCCGAAACACACAGCCAGGGCATCTAAAGAGTGGCTCCGTAAGAAGCATCTCAAGGTCCTGGAGTGGCCTAGCCAGTCTCCAGACCTGAACCCAATAGAAAATCTTTGGAGGTAGCTGAAAGTCCATATTGCCCAGCGACAGTCCCGAAACCTGAACGATCTGGAGAAGGTCTGTATGGAGGAGTGGCCCAAAATCCCTGCTGCATTGTGTGCAAACCTGGTCAAGAACTATAGGAAACGTATGATCTCTGTAATTGCAAACAAAAGTCAAAATCACATTCAATGTGATTTTCTGGATTTTTGTTTAAGATTCCGTCACTCACAGTGGAAGAGTACCTACAGGTATGATAAAAATTACAGACTTCTACATGCTTTGTAAGTTGGAAAACCTGCAAAATCTCCAGTGTATCAAATACTTGATCTCCACACTATATATATATATATATATATATATATATATATATTAGGGGTGGAACGGTACATGTATTCATATCGGAACCGAAACGGTACGGGCATCACGGTTCGGTGCACGAATTTAAACCGAGAATACACGGTATATAAATAAATAAAACTCGCGTGCATATTAATTTATGTAATGCAGAATTACTGTTAGATACGCGGGTTCTTTCAGGGACACATAGCCTAATCTGTACCATCGGCTAGCTCTGAACCGTCAAAGCTCTGAACGCGCGTTCACTTCAAACGTGACTTTATACGCGCATCCTCGCTTTGGACTAGCGTCGAACCAGACGCGATAGACGCGAATTTGGCGCTCTATTCGCGTTTGGTGTGACCGCATAATGAACAGGCTGCGATGTCAAGATTGCAATGCTTGTGTGTGTGTGTGTGTGTGTGTGTGTGTGTGTGTGTGTGTGTGTGTGAGAGAGAGAGCGCGAGAGAGAGATACGCGCGCGTGCGCGAGTATGAGACGCGATAGAACAGTGGAAACATAAAAACTGTTCTCATATTTGTGTAGGCTACACTCGCAATAAAACACAACATTGTGCTTTTGTCACACTGTAAACTCTTGACAAACTGTAACCTACAACTGTCATCCAACCAAAATCACACACACACTGTTTTAAAAGCAAAACATAGGCTATTTATCCAACTCCATTTCAAAACAGTCTGTGGGTCCCATCTTTTGGACATTCGTCATATTCCTCGGAGCACTAATCTTACACATTCTACATTGATTTAAAAAGAAAATCAAATGTGTTTTTAAAGGTAGTATTATGTTATACAGAAATCAATTATTTATTCAGATGAAAATAATGTCACATTGTTAATTAATAATGTTAATTAAAATTAAGGAAAACAAATATATTCATCTGAAATATAGCAAAATAATTTAAAATACATTCAGGTACAATTACCAAACATTTCGCAAGGTCTTTTTGTCTTTTTATTCATTTAATTAATAAACTAATTATATAAAATTATTGTCAGTGCACTACAAATAAACTGGTTCTATGCTTTTATAAAACTTTAAAAAATACAATGCCTTCTGTATTTTTGTTTTGCTTTTCCCTCCATTGTACCGAAATCGTACCGAACCGTGAGGTCTGAACCGAGGTATGAACCGAACCGTGACTTCTGTGTACCGTTCCACCCCTAATATATATATATATATATATATATATATATATATATATATATATATATATATATATATATATATATAAGACCTCGACCAATAAAGGATTTTGAAGGCCGATACAGATACAAATATTTTTTGGTTTTAAAATCCAATATTCTGATATCTGGACGATTTTTTTATTTTTTTTATTTCAGAAACGAGCAACAAAACATTTAACAGATTTCCCTAACATTAGTTATTTGTAGTTATATGAGTTTTAACTAAAATAATATGATAATGCATTTTAAAAAGAAACTTGCTTCTTTTATAGTCACAACAGAACAGACTGATGATAGTGGCATTATCTAGCTTTATGGTTAGCTAGTCTATGATGAGCCATGATAATTTAGCAATGTATTACGTCATATACTGCAAATTGTAAAACATACTTTTTCAATAACAGGCCAAGGAGAGATGATTAGTCTCATTGCTATAACTGTCACGCGGTATTAAAGAAATACTTAATTCACATTGTCAAAAGTTAAAAGGACAGTCAGTCAACTACACTGTAACAACGTAACACAATTATTACTAGCTAATTCCACTTCACTCTCATCAGCTTACTTAACAGCAGCAAAACTGGACATGATAGTCACAAATGTTGTCATGCTTATTTGAGTTAAGAGAACTGATGGAGAACTTCTTTTAATTGTTATTCAAGCAATGTATGTATTCTTGTGACCAACTCAACGAGTGTTGCCAACAGGGACAGTGTAGAGTGCCCTCTGGTCAACACTCATGACATGGTTCAAGCGTGTTTCGTACATTTTTATTTTTGAAATATTCATTTATCGGCCATTATAACTGCCGATACCGATAGTTTGGAAAATGCCTAATATCGGCCGATAATATCGGCCTGCTGATATATCGGTCTGGCTCTAATATATATATATATATTTTAATTAATACATTTTACAAACAACAGGTTACACTTTATTTTAAAGGCTCACTGAAGTGCCTTGAAGAGCGCAGCATTATTCAATGTGTTGACGTAATTCTCATTGAAACAGGAAGACTGGAAGACATATTGAACAGCTAAAGCGTTTTGTTTATATCACAGCTTGGTAAAGCCACTGTTTCCTCCTAATCTCAAACTGTTTCTCCTCCTTATCTCCTCCATCGCTTTAAAACATAGCATTCTATACAGAATTCAAGTCAGATATCTTTTGTGGTCTGCGCCGACTCGCTTATATAATCCGCATTCCGCTCTGTGCTATCATGTCTCTGGACCAGAGCTGCGGCCATTCACGTGACACTATAGTGAAACCAGACTTCATTCACCCCAATGGAAAGCATATTAACACTGTCTGGATTGTTCCCTATCCCCTTATATAGTGAGCTATGTGCCATTCACAGTGTAGAAAATAGCATGTTTTAGCCACAGCTTTCAGCGTCTATTTACTGTATAATGTGGGATGCTTTAGATTCTAGAGATCATTTGATTGGACAGAAAATCTGATGAGAAGCTAAAGTGCAGAGTAATGTCATCAAAGTCCTTTATCTATATTGGCGGAATATTACAGTAAGACAAAGCAACATAGGGAATAAATGTAGTTGTAAAATAAAAAAGTATTTTGATTCAAGTAAATATTCATTGTAAATATTCAAGAAAACGAATCGGTTACCTGAACGTAACCTCGGTTCTCTCTAGATGAGGGAACGAGTATTGCGTAAGCTCAGCTTACGCTACGGGAAAGATTCTTCTTTGCCGAACAATTGAAGCCAAAACTTTTTATAATTTGTAATCATTGTCAACGCACTTCTCAGGTGCAGGACCTAGAGCGGGCTAACTAGCAGGCTCATTGGTTCGTTCCTGGGAAGTGCTCAGAACCGATCGGAAAGCGGCGCCGAACCCGCGCCCAATGAGCGGATGACGCTCGCTTATTGCGTCAAAGCCCGCGAAAGGGGCGTGGCTTAAGTGTATATAAACGCTCTCCGTGGGTTGAAACAACGATTTATAGTGATGAAGCGAATCGCTGTTAAGAGCGGGCACGGCCGGGAACGCAATACTCGTTCCCTCATCTGAGAGAGAACCGAGGTTACGTTAGGTAACCGATTCGTTCTCTTACGAGAGGTCTCTCATATTGCGTAAGCTAGCTTACGCTCCGGGAACCCCTGGTCAACGCCGTGCCCGGTCAGTCACCACAAGCATCCCCGGGAGGGTGGAGGGAGCATATAGTGGAGAAATAATAAAGGGCAGAAGCCGTTTATATAAGAATATGAGGCCTAAAGAGGCGGCCGGCATAGCGGGCCATAGTATAGGAAGTTTTCATAGAATGGAGGGGGAAGATCAAGGGGCTAGCCGGTTGAAGGATTCCCCATAGAGCGTAGCTAGACGCTGCAGCGGGTTAGACCGCTAGTAATTTAGCCTGTAAGGCCGGTACTTCCAAGTTATAAAATCTGATAAAGGTGGACGGGGAAGCCCAGGCCCGCGGCCACACAGATATCGTGAATAGAAATACCACAGGACCAAGCCCACGAGGAGGCCATGCCTCGAGTGGAGTGAGCCCTGACGCCGAGCGGGCAAGGCAGATTTTTAGCCGCATAGGCGGAGGCGATCAGCGTCCACTATCCATCTGGATAGTGTTTGTTTGAGGGCGGCCAAGCCTTTTGTGATGTACACTCTCAGCGCCCAGACCGGGCAGAGGAGGTTGGCATTGGGCTCGCTATCAGAGGCGGGCAGAGCCGATAGGGATATCACCTGTGCTCTAAATGGGGTGCCCAATCGCCTTAGGCACATATCCGTGTCTGGGTTTGAGAATGACGACGGAGTCGTTAGGGCCAAACTTCGAGACACGACGCGTTCAAGAGAGCGCGTGAATGTCACCCACTCGTTTAACTGAGGCAAGAGCGATCAGAAAAACGGCTTTTAGGGAGAGATATTTGAGGTCAATAGAATCGAGCGGTTCGAAAGGGGGGGCTTTCAAGGCCTCGAGGACTATTGAAAGGTCCCGAACCGGACACCGAGGAGGGGCGAGGGGAGTTCATCCTCCTGGCTCCCCTGAGGAAAGCGGATAACTAGCTCGTCTTTGCCAATAGACTGGGCGCGTCGGGACCAACGAAGGCCGCGACGGCTGCCACATAAACCTTCAGGGTGGATGGGGTTCTGCCCTTATCCAGCATATCTTGAAGGAAGGAAAGCAAAGAAGAGACCTCACACTTAAGGGGGTCCAAATTCTTTTTGGTGCACCATTTTGAAAACACAGACCATTTAGCTGCATAGAGCTTTCTGGTAGATGCCGCTCTGGCGTGTTTGATCGTGTTCAAAACTCCCTCTGGCAAATCAACGTGTAATCGTTGGTCACCCATGCATGAAGCGCCCAGCGCTGCGGGTGGGGATGCCAGATTGTGCCGCGGGCTTGAGAGAGGAGATCTGCTCTGACCGGGATGGGCCACGGGGCTGTCTGAGACAGCTGTGTGAGCTCCGGGTACCAAATCTGATTCTCCCAACGCGGGGCTATGAGGAGCACCGGGTGGCGTGAGTCCCTGATTCTCTGAATGACCTGCGGTAGCAGGGAGATGGGAGGGAAGGCATAGAGCGGGCGGTATGGCCATTCTAGCGCTCAGCGCGTCCTCGATTCTTCGAGAAGAATATCGGACAGTGCGAGTTCTCTTCTGTCGCGAAGAGATCTATCTCCGCTCTGCCAAAGAGGCGCCACAGTGACTGGACTGTAAGTGGGTTCAGGGACCATTCTCCTGGGGAGAGAAGGTTCCTGGATAGAATGTCTGGACCGTCGTTTCAGGTGTCCCGGGACATGCGTCGCTCTGTGCGAGAGCAGATGACCCTGGGACCAAACTAGAAGGCGGCGTGTCAGCAGGAAAAGATTCCCTGGATCTGACCCCGCCCTGACGGTTGATGTAGGATACCACTGTCATGTTGTCTGAGCGAATCAGGACGTGGTGACCCTGGATGCGCGGGAGGAACTGCAAAAGTGCATACTCGACCGCGAGCATCTTCGAGACAGTTTATGTGAAATGGGGTCTCCCGATCCGACCACCGGCCAGCGGCCGGTGAGCCCTCGCAGACCGCACCCCAGCCTGTGTTGGATGCGTCTGTCGAGATAACCTTTCCGGTGAGAGGAGGTCCCCATCGTAACGCCCCGTTGAAACCAATCGGTCACCGTCCAAGGCTGCAGTGCAGAAATGCATGCCTGAGTGACTCTGATTAGCTGGCGGCCCGTGGTCCACTCGCGATGGGGTACACGGGTCTTTAGCCAGAATTGAAGGGGGCGCATATGTAAAAGACCTAGCTGTAGTACGGCTGCAGCTGAGGCCATGTGACCCAGCATTCTCTGAAAGGTTTTCACCGGAACGCGGGTATTCATCTGGAACGAAGCGGCTAAACGCTGCAAGCGGCGTGTGCGCTGAGCGGATAAGCGTGCTTTCATAGTGGTAGAGTCCAGATCTATCCCCAGAAAAGAGATAGTTTGACTGGGCTGGAGAACGCTCTTTGTCCAGTTGACAGAGAGGCCCAGCGTTTCCAGATGAGCGAGGAGAGCTGTACGGTGCGACAGAAGCTCTGTTTTGGAACGTGCTAGTATCAGCCAATCGTCCAAATAATTCAATATGCGCATCCCCTGGGTTCGAAGGGGGCGAGCGCCGCGTCCCATACATTTCGTGAACGTGCGTGGCGCTCAGGGAAAGGCCGAACGGGAGAACGGCGTATCGATAAACCTGGCCCTCGAAGGCGAAGCGTAAAAACTGCCTGTGACGAGGGTGTATTTGAATCTGAAAATAAGCGTCTTTCAGATCTAGGGAGATGAACCAATCCCCCTGGCGCACGTGTGCGAGGAGTTTCCTGACAGTCAGCATTCTGAATGATCTCGTCATGAGAGCTTTGTTCAGAAATCTGAGGTCTAGAATCGGCCTGAGGCCGCCGTCTTCTCTGGGGACCAGAAAATAACGGCCGTAAAACCCCGGCTCGGTTATAGGCGGAGGGACTCTCTCTATCGCGCCCTTTGTTAACAGTTTCGATATTTCTGTGCGGAGCGTGCTCGCGGCAGCTGGGCTGACCACAGAAAGGGGCCGGGCGCGGGACGCGGCGGCGGCGGCGGCGAAACTGTAACTGGTAGCCGTCTTTTATAATGCTTAGTACCCACGGGGATATGCCGGGAATGGCTTCCCACGCTTTGAAGCATATTGCTAGAGGCTGAATGGCCGTGCTGTCCCGGTTGCTGCATGTAACGGGCTGGACACTGTGTGTGGGCTCGTGTAAACTGTGTGTGGCAACGGGATTTGCACTCAGAGAGGAGCTTATGGGCCGTGAGACAGAGCGAGCAGAGGGGGGACACGCGCCGCTTGAGGGCGTGCTTATGCTTTCTGCCACTCGAGCGGACGGAGGCCGCTGAGTGGGAGTGAGCTCTGTGGAGGGCACGAGAGTGTGTGTGAGTGAACACGTGCTTGTGGTCACATTTTTTACACTTGAGGCTTTTATGCTCTTTATGTGAACTCTCTGGGTAGCCGTGAAAACGGCTGTTTGTCGCTCGCAAGCGGGTCGAGTCATCGGCTTGTTCTCGGCGAGAAGTCGCTGCTGCAGTCGGCGAAGGTTCAGGGACTAACAGAGGGTGAAACTTTGACGGCGGTCCGGCCGGGCGGAAAGTAGCCGTCTTTTCCCCAGAAGTGCTAGGCGGACTTCTGCTGATCAGGCTTCAGCGTGGCCTTGGGGCGGGGCGCTTGGGGAGCCTGTCTGCGTCGGCTGTCGGAGCGAGAGCGAGGGCGAGGGCGGCCGCTCTGCCTGTGCTGGGGATGGGCCTGAGCTTGCTGCGGGCGGCGCTGTTGAGGCGTTCTGGCAGGGGGCTCACGAGACGGCCTGCAGAAGTGTTACCGCGGCGAGGCAGGAACAAATTCATGGCCTGGGTGGCTTTCTGGACCTCAGAAAAGCGTTCCACGATGCCCGTGACGGCAGATCCGAAGAGGCCAGAGGGTGAGATGGGCGCGTTGAGGAAGACAGCGTGCTCAGCTTCGCTCATGTCCGTGAGCGTGAGCCACAAGTGTCTCTCGGCGACACAGAGGATGGCCATGCATCTTCCTAGCGCTTGAGCGGCAGCTTTGGTGGCGCGAAGGGAGAGGTCCGTAGCGCATCTTAAGTCGTTGAGCGCACGGCCGTTGATTCTCTCTCGTTCTGCGCTATGTCACTCAGCAGGTCGGATTGCAGCACCTGGAGAACCGACATGGAGTGCAGCGCTGCAGCGGCCTGGCCAGCGGCTGCATAGGCGCGGGTGTGGAAGGTAGAGGACGCTCTGCAAGCTTTAGAAGGAAGCTTAGGGGAGGATCGCCATCCAGCGGAGGGCAGAGCACAAGTGAGCGGCGACCAGATCTTCAACGGGCGGCATCGCTGTATAGCCTTTCTCGGTGGCTCCGTCCACCGAGCGCAGCGAGGCGGATACATCGGAGCGGGTTCGAGCCGAGAGAGGAGCTTTCCACGACTTAGTGAGCTCGGCGTGGAGCTCAGGCAGGAAAGGAGCGGACCGGGTGCCAGCGGGGGCGGGCGCCGGTGCAGGTACTTTCCATCCATCCGGTTCGGTGGTAACTCGGGTGGTGGTGACCAGTCGAGGCCCAGACGCTCGACGGCAAGAGTCAGGAGGCGCATTAAATCCTCTTCGATGCCGGAGCGGGTCCCCGCAGAATTCGACGCCGAAGAGCCCAGTGAAGACCATTCGTCGCTGTTAGAAGCGTGCAACGAAGGCGACTCTTTCTCCTCCTCAGAGTCGAGGGACGCTGCAGAGCGGCCACTCGGCGGCAATGGGGGGTCCAGCTCGGGTGGAGAGAGAGAATGGTCGGGGGCGCGCGGCCCACACACAGCCATCGCAGGTTCCGGCGGCCTCTGAGAGCGGCGCTTCTTCTTCGCGGAGAAGTCAGAGGCGGCGCGGCTTGGGCGGATTTCGACGGTGAGGAGTCTTGCCCGCAGGGAAGACATTGTCAGCGCCTCGCAGAGAGAGCATCCTCCGTCGGCGAGGGCGAGTTCCGCATGTTCAAGCCCGAGACAGAGAGGGCAGATGAGGTGGCGGTCTCCGTCTTCGAGCGGTGCGCGGCATGAGCCGCAGGAATTGCGAGACATCTTCAAAAGACGCTCACGCTCTTTTTGTGATGGAGCAAGTGGAAGTCGTCGGACGGCGCTAGCTCGCTGAGGCGGCTGAAGGTGGCAGGTGCCGGCTTCTTCAGGCTTCTTGCTTGCTAGAAGGTGCCTTGTCACGACGACGGCTTCAGTCTTGCAACGGCGGGCGATTAGATCGCTGAATCAAAATGAATCGTTGTTTCAACCCACGGAGAGCGTTTATATACACTCAAGCCACGCCCCTTTCGGCGGGCTTTGACGTAATAAGCGAGCGTCGTCCGCTCATTGGGCGCGGGTTCGGCGCCGCTCTCCGACCGGTTTGAGCACTTCCCAGGAACGAACCAATGAGCCTGCTAGTTAGACCGCTCTAGGTCCTGCACCTGAGAAGTGCATTGACAATGATTACAAATTATAAAAATTTTTGGCTTCAATTGTTCGGCAAAGAAGAATCTTTCCCATAGCGTAAGCTAGCTTACGCAATACGAGAGAACCTCTCGTAAGAGAACTCAAGAAATAAAGATCAAATAAAAATATCAATGTATTGTTTTATCTTTTTGTCGGATTTGACAATGGGAAATGTTTATTGGAGTGGCTTCCATATTGCTACATCGTCAGCCGCATAATCTCTAGCACAACAAACCCTTAAATCCAACTTCCTGAGAAGCCCAGACACAGCTTTATCAAGAATACAGAGGAAGAGTGTATGGTTGTCTCCCATTCCACCGGCACAGGGCTGCTATCTCTACACGGAGGTCTGTGTTGGGAGGTGACCTTATCTGGTCGCACACCAGACATAGCTAGGGGTTAAGAGGTTTGGATAACAACTACTTGTTAATGTAGTGACATAATTAGTGTGAGACAGAGGCTGTAGTTGCTCCCACAAGCCCAGAGGTCAAGGGGCCATCCATACATTACGACCCAGAGAACACACTAGTTAGCAGCAGCTTAACAAGTATAGACAAAACATGAGGCCTCTACCGATAGCAGTTTACTAATGAATCAGTACAATAAAGCATCCCAGTTTGCTAATTTGAGATGAATCAAGAATTGCTCACAGGTACACTACCTTAACGGGTTAAACTATTAGCATTCAAGGCAAATTGATTAACAATGCATGTGTTTACATGCATAGTTACAATTGAGCTATACAAGTACATTTTGTGTATGTCTCCGTCTTCATATTTTTATCAATGTGTACAGTGACTCAAATCAGAACTGTATGTTTGCATGCACTTTAAAAGATTTCCATTCGGAATAAAACAATAATTCTTCTCTTTTAATGTTTGATTTAGTGTGAAACTAAAAGACCTAGACAATTTGATTTGTCCAAGGACAGATTTTGTTCATTTGATCCCAGTCAAGGTTGAGTAAGAGTGTAGTAGCTCTGTGAAAGGGCACAGTGTTCCTGTGAGGTAACGGTTCATTCGCTTGGAGTGGCTTCTTTGGGACAACGAGTCAATTTTCTGCAGACACAGCACAGAGAGGAGAACTGTGACGCAGACAGACATGGCTCAAGAGCTGTGCCAATCAAACTCCATTCACTACTTGCACACTGGTGACCTCTGACCTTTCAGGTCGATTGTTGTTCTCATCCACTCACACCATCCAAGCAGAGGTTCACGTGTGGAGACAGAATCAAGATTACAATATGATTAACTGCCAAAACCAGTGCCAAGCAAGCCTTCCAAGAGCTCACATCCGTTTCATTAACCCACTCACTCCTCTCCCTGCACTATAAATGATTAAAGATGTGTATGATCGTATAAATAGCAAATGAACAGGAAGCGGGGGCGTCTGTGTGCCTGGACTCAGAAGAAAAAAGGGCTCGCTAATAACTGCATATCCTGACCCACGGGATTTTATTTATTCCTCTCACGTTTGCGCCGATAAAACTCTTCCTTTGCTCTAGAACTTGTCCTTTCTGTGCTGGGAAGTCGGTGATATTACCATCACTATAGTGCTGTTAGCATATGCCCTCTGCTGTCTACGCACAAGTGACTTTGAATCATCCAGCAGGCAAACCGCTGGCTTAAATGTGGAGTGGACATAGGATTCTGGCCAGTACAGCTGGCCGCTGAGGAGAGAGGACACTCAAAGTGCACTGAGCTGTGCCGCACGGCTCATCTAAATGTCTCGACTGTAATTACAGCTTTGGAGAGAGAGACCCAAGAGTCAAGCACACTCCAAAAGCTCAGGCTAACGCCGCACCCCTCAGTCTTTTGTTAAATCTCTCCCCTCTGCCCTCACTGTGACCCTGCCTCCAAAAACAACTGTGACATTTCAGGAGTGAAGGCCTGTTCACACCAACACATGTTTGGCATGCAAATTTTCTGTTCAGACCAATGCAGAAAAAAAATGATATTATATTATTATATTGACCAATTATTGTTTAAACTTAAACAAAGTAAGTGAAATGTGCCTTGAAATGTGAAGTTACAACTTGAATATTTGAGTTGACAAAACGTAAAAATGAAGGCAGCACGAACACTTTTTTAAAGGGGTGATGAACTGAGAAATTAAATTTTCCTTGAGCTTTTGACATCTAAGAGGTCATCATATTATAAGAATATCCTGAAAGTTTCAGAACTGAAAACGTCCTTGTTAGTCCAATAAAAGCTTTTATTGACACCAGGCTCGGCAAACGACTCATTTTTAAAAGTGGGAAATAATGACGTCAGAAGTTCTAAAACACCACCTCCGCAGAAGAAGATCAACGCCTGCTTCAACACGGCTGGTTTAGCCCCGCCCACTGATTCAGCGCATTACAAGCATAGCTAAGTTGCATAACATACATGCCTACCTCGTGATGACAAACCGTCTGGATCGAGCAGAATATTGTGCAGTGCCTGGTTGTGGAAGACAGTCGCTGCATAAGCTTCCTCTGGATTCCAATAGGACTGCATGGATAAACTTTATTTTTAATGACGTTCCAGCTGATGAGGTAAAACATCGTCGTATGTTCGCTTCATTTCACTGAGGATTGTTTTGTAAACAAGACTGGATTTGCAGACCGATTAAGAGTAAAAAAAACCCCGCCTGTGAACCCCCGGCTAAAGTCGCAGAATCTAATTATGAATAAAAGAGCGTCAAAGTAGTCATAGCCATAAAAATGACAAAAATAGGTAATGTGTGTTTATTGCTGTAAATGATAGATTATTATAAGGGTTTTGAGATTCAATACTCAAATTTTAATTTATAACATGATAAATACTATAATTAATGATTTTATTGACACTACGTTATACTTTTGCGCAGCAAAAAAAAAAATGGACGCGGGCTTTAACATTGATTTCAATCGTATCAGGGTTTATTTTTCGGCGAAACAACACTTGCTGATTCTTATCATTCAGTTCAGGTACTTCTTTTTGACTTATTTTCTATTAGAAAGAGTAAACGGACCTTAAAATCAATGCGCACGAATGCCAATCATGAAAAAAATGCGACTTCAGCTGGCCGGTTCAGATGTCTGATGAGGAGGTGTTTCCGTGTCATCGCCAAACATTTAACTTAAGAACAGCTTATGTGTTTTGTAGCTCTGTATTCTGCCAATAATATTATTATATTATATTTATGTCTTATACTAAGTGTCAATAATATAATTCGTTTGCTGGATTAACTGTTAACTGCGTCGTTTTGACATCTGACATGGCAGCACCAAAGCAGTGTGCAGGAACGTAAAATGTCTGATTGCTTAAACAGCTTGTTAGATATTAATCTCGGTGGAAATGCCCAAATTACGATTTAAGTGGTTTTATAGCGGATTATTTTCTGGAGGATAATGGTGATCATGAACAGGACACATTCTTTGACGAAACTGACGAGGAATTTGACGGCAAGTTTTTGTCATTATAATTTTTTTAATGCTGAATATGTAGGCTTATACTGTCAGTGTTCAGCCAATGTAATGCTGACACAGAATTCAAACTATGATGCAAACAGTGGATTTAAATGTTTATTACATTTGTTGGTTGGAAATGAGTCAGTTTAACCCTTTACCTGTCACCCCCCTTTTTGATAATTGACATTAAAATGCACTATACAAACTTAAATGGTTGTAATTCAAGAATGCTTTGGAATATAGACCTAAGTTTGGTCTTGTTTTAAAGAAAACAATCAGCAGATTATTACTAAAGTGAAAGCACTTCAAAAAATTAAAGTATGAAAAAGTTATGGAAGTTATAATTTACAGTAAATCAAATATACTTTATTAATATATATTTTTAATATGAAATAAATATTTTACAAAATATGTTTTACTATAAAATTACTATAAAATGAAAGCTATATATCTAACCAAGTTGTGTTCCAAATTTGAAGTTGATATCACAAAAATTGAAGTTCCCATGAGATTTTGTTTAGTCGTAGTACCAAAAATAGCCACCGGGTGCCATTGAATTCCATTGAATTTAATTGTATGCATTTTGCCATAACAAATTAATAAATTTCTATCCAAATATCACTTCTGTCACTAAATATGGAACCTTGAGACTCAGACCTTTCTGACAATATGTATTTTGTCAAGATTAGAAAAGGTTTTCATAATAAATTATGAAAGATGATTTTGTGTTTTTTCCCCTACTATAGAAGTCAATGTGTGCCGCCAACTGTCTGGTTACCAGCATCCTTTAAAATATCTTATTTTGTGTTCAGCAGAAGAAAGAAACTGGTTTGGAACAACATGAGGCGGAGTAAATAATGACAGAATTCAAATTTTTGGGTGAACTATCCCTTGAATTATTATTATTTTGTATTATTTTTTTTTTACTCCAGATTTACTCAACGTTTCACCGTGGCCCAGTAAGAGAATGAGATTTTCTGCCGAAATGTTACATGTTAATTAATTGATATTGATACATTATTGATATTATATTTGCACTGATATTTCATTTCACTAATAAAGTTATACAAATCATTCCACTGAATTGACATGATAATTGTTGCTACAATCAAGCTCTTGTGATGGCCCCATTCAATTCAATGTTTTTAGCTTTTCGGACATGCGCATCATAATAAATAGGCCTGTTTTATAAAACTTTAAGAATTTTCCCAAAAATGTGTCATATATCACTAAAAAAGGAAGAATCTCAGCTTTAATGTGGTATATGGCACATATGGAGAATAATTATGGATCAAATGTGTTGAAGTTTTAAAAATAAGCTTTTTTTAAAATTGGAATTTCTCCAAAACATGATTTTCTGAGTCCGGAATTCAGCAAATATTTGACATAGCCTTACTCAGTCAATATTAAAGATATCAAGGTTATATTTTCACAGAATGTTCTTTACATTATGTAGGATGATTGTATGTAGAAAACAGTTAATCACAAAAAAATGACTTTAGCTGGGTTTTCACAGGCAGGGTCACATTTGACAACATTGGACGTTTTCCCTCACGTGCGCCGACGGGTGAGTTAAACTCATTATAATATGCAAAACTGTTATCCACTCACAGCAGTGGGCGTTTATTTCCAAGTCTTCTGTGCGACACCCCCATAAAAACCGACCGTTTTTCAGGTAGGCTCACAACTTGGGTACAAAATAGCCTATTACTCATTCATTTTGATGTTTTTGAATGCAAAAACCAAGCGAACGTCATAAATTGACCTCAGACAACAATATAATAAAATTTAAAAAGCCAGTTCATGACCCCTTTTTTTAAGTTAAAGCAACATTTTTTTTACAGTGAAACTGCACAGACCTACAAACACACTAAACCCGTTTTTTTTTTTCTCAGTTATTCCTTGAATCATGCATCCCTATCTATAACTCTCCGTAAAAATAAATAAATAAAATCCTTCACATTGAACGTCATGCAAATATGTTTGTGTCTTTCTGAACAGGTGGAATAACAGCCGTTTATTCCAACTAAAATCGCACTGAATTTTCACACCAAAAATTCGTAATGAGGTAGGATGAAAACTAAGAAACAATAAAGAATGAATGAAAAGTAGATATTGCATTAGCTGGTGTTCATCTATAGAAAGATGTGGAGGTCAGGAGGGGTTGGGATGTTTGTTTGTCTTGCAAACGTGTAGAATGAGTGTAAGAGACAGCGAGTGAGAGGATAAAACGGAGGGGACTGTAACTGGCTTTGAAGTGTGTGACTCAAGCTGAATCACTAACAAACAACAAGAAGGGGAAACTGAGTAAGACCACCAAAAGGCAAGGCACAGACCACCTTGGGGCCCAGAGCAATACTGCTTCTGACTGAGCTGCCCACTGGGCCACCCACACCTCTGCAGACGGGCCCGCTCCTCCCTCCCTCTCTGGCACTGCTGTTGCCTGCTGGATCTCTGCCAGAACCAGACGGCTCCAGCTATGGGCCCAGCCTCTGATGTAGCACTCCAGGAATAACAGTGCCCTGGCATACAGAGACCACCACAGCGGCGGCACAGAGAGTGCCGAAATTACTTTCAAATCTGTTTTACAAATTGTAAATTAAATTTCTACATTTTCTGAAGAACAATGTCGCTGCAATGCTAGGGTGGTCTACATGGTTAATAAGGGTTGATGTGGATACAACGGTATTATGGATGGTTGCTAAGGGCCCTGTTAGGTGGTTGCTAACTGCCATTAGTAAAAAAAAATCACAAAATCATGAAATCACAAAAGTAGTAGCATTTTCTTAATAACCTGTATGATTTAAGGAACCAAACGTAATTAAATAACTATAGTGACTACAGTGGTTCAACTGTAAGTTTATCAAGCGACGAGAATACTTTTTGTGCATAAAAACAAACAAAAATAATGACTTTATTTGACTATTCCTTTTCTTCCTTCCAGGCCTGAGACGAGAGTTCAAGAGATTTCCACAACACATGCGTGTGAACTACGTTATTTTTCTACTACTTCTTGTTCAGTTCTCACTAGTGATACATTGTTTTTTTAAGCACGTAACGCGTCTTTGCATTGACTTAACATTGAAATCGTTCGCGCCTGACGCGCTATCAGCGTCCGGTGTGAACGCACCATAATGAATCAACATTAAAGGGATAGTTCACCCGAAAATCTTTTGAAATTATGCATTAACACATATTTACAGAGGGGATATATTGTTATGAGTAATAGAAAATGATGCTTGCTTTAGCAAGCACCACTAATATTAACCCTCTCTGACTTTAAGCATATTATGTTAAAAAATGCAGTACTACTATGTGCTCTCTGCTGCACAATTTTTTGGTTTGTACACTACAGTACTCCTTTCACATTAATAACATTATTCAAATTCACATGAAGGACTAGGAGGTTTTTTTTACATTTGTTTACAAGACTTGAGGAGAATTATGTGTACAGCTGCGTTTCCAATGCTCAGAAAGGAATTTGTCGGCTGGTCGTACCTCATGAGAGCCCTTGACCACAGTGACAGCCCAAGTCTGACTGGACCACCATCGCTGGGACAGAATCCAGCAAGTATGCACATTAAGTCTTCAGCATTCTGAACATAGCGTCTTAAGATGTACATCAATTGAGCACTGTGTTTCTGGGTGGCGACGTGGGTTATGAAGTTCTAAGAAGAACAAGCTATTTTTTTATCCCCTGTCCCACTATGTTCTTTTGGCAGGTCTGTTATCTCTCCTTCACACGGCCTGATTGCTAAGCGACGGTTGTGCCTAAAATTGTGCTGCTGTAACACAATAAGGCCGTTGAATGCACAGTGCACAGAAAGGACAATGAAGACTGTGCTATCACTACAGCTTGTAAAGTAGGAGATAGCTTATGGCTAGACATCAAAACATAGTAGGCAGAGGTAACCAGTTTAACAGAACCCTCATGCAAGCTAATCTCAGACAGCCTGGTGTTATCAGACAGCCATGAAGCATGGGAAAAAAGACAGCCTCTTTCACAGTGATGCTATGGGAAGAGAAAGAAGGGGGTGAGGAGTGTTGACAGAGGTGTACATGCATGTGTTTGTTTAAATGGAGAGCTAGGAGTCACAAAAAAATATCCACGCCCACATAAATTGGCAAACTGCAGCAAAAGGTTTAGCTGTGACTATGAAGGTAATTCTTTAGATAAGAGGACATTAAGATACTTGATTTTGACAGACAAAAGATGACAGATTGCTGAGTGAATGCCTTAGAGGTGTAAAGTATAGGTGCTCAACAAAGGTTGTTTTATTTACAGTGTGTACTTGGGACATTTAGCCTGTGAGTCACAGGCTGATAGTTTCTCCCATGTCTCCAGAGTGTCTCGGACTGAAGGAATGAAGAAAGAGGTGAAATGCAAACGCACACCTACATCCCTGAAACATCCGGGACAGTAAGACTCCAATGGGTTATTTACAGTATAGCAATGTCATCATGTCTAATTCAGACAATATTTTTTTTCCCCATAGCATTCACACTGCCAGTGTTTGGGAACTGCATTTACTTGTCGTATTGTCTATATACTCTACAATATATCGTCTCAATAGAGACATCAAATCCCATAAAAATTGTTTGTTTTTTTGTCAATAGTTTTTTTTTTGTAATAGTGACAGTAAAGCCCCTTTCACACAGTGCGTTAAAATTCCCGGGAAATTGCCAGAACGCCTTGTTTGCGATCACACAGAACTTCAAACATGACCCAGAATTGATACCGGGTTGGGGACCTGGTAACATTGCCGTGTTCATTACATAGACAGTAAAAGAAAACGGACACTGCGACCCCCTTGATTTCAACAGAGAGAAATTAAGCCCAATAGAAGCACTCACTTCCTGATTGCCAAGCATACTGCGCAAACTCAAACTGAGCTTGACGACGTAGATGTGACGTGAGCAACCGATCTGAACTTCTAGTAGCTGTGCCAAGACAAATCGGAATTGATATCTGAAACAAATCTGTTGTTGAAATATTTTGTCCCATGGCTTTTATGGACTATCTATCTATGGGCTTCTCCCTTTACTTTATGCCTCCATGTCCCCCAATTGCCTCATATACAGTAAAATTTTGTCTACGAGCTTCTCCTTTGGTCTATATGGTAGTTTCTCTAAAGTGCAACAGATAGTCCCATGGTTATGATGGTTTTTACAAAAATGGCTTCTACCGGGGTCATAATGGGGCCATGCAAAGTTTCTTTAGAAATAAATAATGAACAAATGGAGTCTTTGGATGCCACAGATGTAAAGTTATTTGCTGTCAAAGAGAAGCCAAAATGAATGGGAGTCAATGGAATGCTAACAGCAGGTGATGGGCCAGCTACAATGGCGCTCCCAAGCGAAGCTACAGTTTCCGGCTGATTAATTACCGCCTTGATTCAGTCCCGGAACACGCGCTGTGTGAACAAAAGCCATAATCAATGCTATGTCATAATGATGATCTGGTACCACTTCCTTTTACAGTACAGTACTTACAGTGTATACTTACAGTGTACTTACCTAGAAAGTACTGGCTAATATAAGGTAAGTACATGGGTTAGGGGTAGGTTGAGGGGTAGGTTCAGGGTTAGTACCTAGTTATTACCCAGTAATTGTAATTACTACAATAAGTACATAGTATTACAGGACTGTAAAAGGAAGCGTTACCGATGGCGTTAAAGTTAATTGAAAGCAGGCTAGTGAAACAGTACGTAATGCGTTTGTTTATGATCAAATCAGAGGAAAAAAATGCACAAGCATGGAGAAATCGCAGCTCATAAGCAAACTTAAGATGCTGCTGAGACATTACATATCACATCAATGTCACTTGTCTTTATGGGATTTTTACAGGTTGTGTGTGAACGCACTCTCTGATTCCGGAAAATCACTGGCAGTGTGAATAAACAAAAAACAAACAAACCCGGGTCAAATCACTTTAATCTTGTATTTTCCGTAATCTATGTATGAAAGGGGATTAAGTAATATCAAAGATGGTGACGTTCATAAAACTGGAAGGTCTTATTATTACATTTGGCATGACAAAGTTCAGTCGAGGTGCAAATTCAGATTAGGCAGATTAGACATCAGATTAGGGATGTCAATTTCCATAAATTCCAATAATCAATCATTGTTTAAATTAACAATCAATGAATCAATTAATCATTAACCTTAACTTCTTGAATCTGAAGTGAGGGATGCTACTAAGTTATTAACAACCACCTGCTTAAAAGTGCAGTAAGCGATTTCTAGGAAATAAGTGTCGTTTTAAAGCTAGAAGCGAAGAACAAGCTATTTTGTTCTAAAGTTTGGCTTTACAGTGATCATCATAGTGGATATGACCATCACTTAACAAGTGCTTTTAAATTGCTGAAATATTAGAAGTGCTCTATTTTCATAGTGTGAAAAATCTGCTTTACATGAAAATGTGATCTGTAAAATCATAGTACATACCAGTATCATATATCGTTGAATGTTATGTTCACACAAGCCATGTTTCCATCTACTTGTCAATCGAATTATCTGAAGTTCGGTAAAAAAAACACATGCAAATAAAGCTGTTGAAAGTGTATTTCCATCAAACGGCTTTAAAGCGAATAAAAACCTGTACGCAATGACGTCACATGCTGTTTTGCGATCAAATTGGTATATCGAATTGATTTTAGACATTTTAATGTATTTCCATTCATTTTCGCACTGAATCGAACAACATTCAAGCAAACTTTTGCGAACAAAGTTTTGTTAGACAACATGGATCGCGCCATCTACCAACAAATGATCTAGTATTTCACAAGTTAAACCCTAATAATGCTTACCGGTATGTGCCAGCTGATAGCGACATATGTATGGGATAATGTATGCGATTCGAGGCGGTTGTTGAAGGGGTTGTATTCGCTATAACAACCGCCTCGCTATATATTATCCTGCTTATTACATATCATAATCAACCAAATAAATAAATAAATCAATAATTTGACGCGAAAATGAGTTTTTACGTGCATATGAGATGCAGTTTTTGTCGTGCAATTGATTGTCATTTTTTTGTCAATTGCACGACAAAAACTGCGTCTCATATGCACGTAAAAACTCATTTTCAGTGTATATATGACACGACAATACACATGCGTGTTATAGAGACGCATTTACATGAGAACAGGCTGGTTAACAAGAAATAACAGACCACATTCTACACTCAACCAAGCCACGTAAAAACAAGCAAAACTAACCCAAGAAAACAACAACGCTATAAACATTGCTATGATGATGCCGATGCACGTAAATGCCCGACGACAGCGGAGGTGACTGTGGTGTGGGAACGACAGCGCTCCATCAGTTCTGGGAGATCGTGGTTCATAACCCTTTGGTTGAAGAATTTTTTTTTGTCATGGTATGAAGCATCTGTCTTTGTTGACATCCGCCATGTGTGCGCAAACAGACTGGTTGGAAATGAACTCGTCTTCTGACGTGTTGCAACCATAAAAGGTCATAAAACTTAATCGCAATTCATTATTTATTCGGCAAATAACGTTTCCATCAGCTTTTATCGCATTAGCCGTATATCGATCAAGAGAAAATCCGATGAGACCGATCGTATTTCATTTGAGTTGATTTTCATGAAATTTCATCTAATTTTACTGTTTCCATAAGGCATTTTTCATTCGATATCACTTAATTCGGATAAAAACGTGTTCAATGGAAACATGGCTAGTTAGTGTTTTGGATTGACTACCACATTTACTAACATGTGCGACTCTCAAATTGTCCTATTTAACAAATTACAGCAGTGTCTTGAATACTGTACAGATAAATTGTCAAGTCAAGCCGCTTTTTAATGCTCATGATATACTGTGGCAGTGAATAACGCCACAATTTAGAGAAACTGTGATTACAATAAATAGCAAAATCACACATGATCTGATCTTATATGGTCCACGGGGCACAGGCTATACTTCAAACCATCAGGTTCATCTGCGAAGAGGAGCGGCGCTGAAGCACAACTGAATGAATTTTGTGGCATAAGAATATGTGTGGCCTCAAAAAATACTTTCGACTCATCCATCCATTCTTTTTTTAATTAATTTATTATAAGCGAAAAAAAATCAGGTACAATAAGGAACAAAGAAAATAAATGGGGCTCATTTTGGAAGAAAGCAGAATGTGAAGCTTATAATTTCCCAAAGAACGTTATTTCTTCTGTTGGTTGTTGTCTGTAAGCTGTAGCAGTGTTGGTGTTTATTTTCAGACTAAAATCACGTTAATATGCATACATTATTCATCTCTAGACACAATACAGAGTTTCATTGTTTCAGCACAGATTTTTGCTTTTGTTTAAAAACGTATAAATTAATTTTGTTTTTAAATAATATTGTGCCAAAAATGTTGTCGATTGAGATTTAACTTGTACTGAACCTGGATTTTTCTTTTAAACACATTCCTTGAGCTGGTCTGCACACAACTCTGCCAAATGCAATGCAAACGGGACAGGTGAGAGACTTCAGAGAGAGCGACTTCACTTTCAAGTGTGTGAGCATCTCGCCACATCTGCACAGCAGAACGAGGGCCAAAAGACAGAATCGCCATCAACTGAGCGGCGAGGAAGGATGTTTGCATTTGGGATAGGCGGACAGGAAATGGGGCAGCACAGTAGGGAGAGTTCATTCAGGAACAACCAGATGCAACATCAATGAATGAACCCACCATCTGCTTCTATTAATACACCAGAATGGCATAAAGAGAGATGGGTGGGGAGAAAACACGGACCTGCTTCAGAAGTCTGTTTGCTTTTATACCTTCTCTATTGAGAAAGTCAATCTGGCATGAAATGCCAACCCGATGTCACGGCAATTCGTACAAATTTTACTGAGGTGGCTTATTCGTAACAATTCGTAACGACCTCACTCACGCTAAATCGTACATATTTTATGAGTTGCCCAATACGTATGAATTCATATGAATTACATACTCCTGACCCCGCCCTAAACCTACCATCAGGGATTTAGACAAATTGTACAAATTGTCATGAGTAAGGTCGCACAAATTCGTACGAATTAGCTACCTTTTAATCACTCGTACATATTCGTACAAATTAGTCGTGAATAGCGTTGGAAATGCTGGTAAAATAGGTTGAGGGGGTTTGTGCACCTTGAAGTGACCTCAATTGAATTGAATTAATACTGAATTGGCTGAATAAAAGCTGAAATGCATCATCTGTTATGGGACTTGGCTTTACATCTGAAGAACACAGTGCCTCAGCAGCATTTAACATGCAGATTAATGCAGAGAAAACCAAGCTGATGACCAACAACCCCAATAGAATCAGAACTGAGATCAAAATAAACAATAAGAAGCTTGAAAATGTTAACAGCTTTAAGTACCTGGGGGCCATCATTTTGGATGAAGGATCTAAGCCAGAAATACTCGCTAGGATAGCACAGACCATGGCCACCATGAACAAATTGAAGGTGATCTGGAACGACAGTAACATCGCCATTGGCTCAAAGATCAGGTTCGATGCGTTCCCTGGTCATATCAATATTCCTTTACGCATGCGAGTCATGGACGTTGACAGCCGATGTCGAGAGAAGGATTCAGGCGGTGGAGATGAGATGCTTCCGCAGACTTCTTGACATCACCTACAAAGACCACATCACCAACGTAGAAGTGAAAGCCCGAATTGAGAGCGCCATTGGGCCATATGAAGATCTCCTGTCTTCAGTAAGAAAACGTAAGCTAAACTGGTGCGGGCACGTCACAAGATCATCAGGACTTGCCCATACGATACTACAAGGCACAGTATAGGGAAGTAGACGAAGAGGCAGACCGAGGAAGAGATGGGAAGACAACATTAGAGAGTGGACAGGTCTAAAGCTGAGTGACACAGTGCGGAAAGCAAAGAACCGGGAGGAATGGAAGAAGTTGGTTGCCAAGTCTTCAGTGGTGTCCCTACGGTCCAAAAGACTACAGGATAAGTGAAGTGAACACAGTGCCATACCATGAGGTCACGAGAGAGGATTTGTAAATGCCAGTGAAAGCGACGCAACTGACGCTGGTAGGTCACAAGACAGCAGTGACAACATATGTAGAACGTCCGAATGTTAATACTAATTCAGCTTAGAAGCTTAAAGGGACAGTTTGCTCAATGTAAATTCTGTCAACAATTACTCACCCTCAAAATGTTTCAAATGGTTCTGAATTTATTTCATTTATTTCAAAGGAAGAATTTTTGAAGAAAGTTTAACCAGGTCACTTTGGTGCACCATTGACTTACATAAGCCGCGTTTCCACCGCAGGAACTTTCCCCAGGAACTAGGAACTTTGGGGTGGTACTCGGTGTGTTTACACCGCAGGAACCAGGGTCTAAATGAAGTTCCGGGTAAACATTTCCCCCCAGAAAGTCCCTGCTGGCGAGGTAGTACTTTTTCAGAGTTCAGGAACTTTCGGGGTGGAACTTGTGCGCTGAACATGCTGATTGGTTCTTTTCGACGCTATTCTTTCTGCCCGATGGCGCGCGTGTCGTCCCATCCATCTCACGGTCAATGTCCGCTGATAAAAACGTCTACTTTACGTTTACCTTTATGTCTAGCATTACGAGCTTTCTGAATATGCTTTGGGTGCTCTTCTCTTTCTGCCGTTTTGTTAATTACCTCGTTAGTAAACCAAATCGCACACAAAAAAGCTTGAATCTCCTCCATACAAAACTTAAAACAAACGCGCAGGCTGAGGAAGAGCAGTCGCACGCAGTTCAACCAAGAGTTTAACGTCACTATAATCTTCCCGCCTCGGACCGGTACTTCAGTACGCGGTGTAAACGCAGTAAGCAAGCGGTCTGGGGAAAAAAAGGTTCCTGTGAAAAAAGTTCCTGGGACAAATAGTTCCTGGTAATTGCGGTGGAAAGCGCGGCTATAGTATGGAAAAAAGATACTATGGAAGTCAATGGTGCCCCAGAACTGTTCACTGAACATTCTTCAAAATACCTTCTTTTGTGTTCAACAGAACAAAGAAATCTAAACAGTTTAGAACAACCTGAGGGTGATAGAATGATGACAGAATTTTTATTTTTAGGTGAACTAACTTTTAAGTATCCTAAAGTCTACAAGAACTGGTCTGGAAGCCTCAGGTCAAAATAGTAAACACAGTGGAAATTATGTTGTTTTGCAAGTCCTGTAAAATATTTATCATTTTACTTAACTTCATTAAAGCTAGATCTCCACATGAATTATATTGATATGTACCACAAAGAGAAACAAAAAAACATCCAAGAACACACAAGATGGACTCTGAGTTTCTTTTTGCTCGTCATGGCATCAGCAGCTTTTATCTCCACTGTCACAGTGTTAAGTGCACTGAGAAAAGAGATAAACACTTGGAATCACTCGGTATTCTCAGGGCTGCTGGTGGCCTATTACCTTTTCTCCACCCTACTGTCATGTATTGTATAAGTGCACCTTTGAAGAGATGAAAGAGGAGGGGATGTGGAGGTCATGACAGTATGTGACACTCGCTCATCTTCGCTTAAAGCCTGTATGAGCAGATCACAATGTGGTACCGCTCTTTTGGGTCTCTCTTAAGGTGTTTTATCATAGAGTGTAATAGGGGCTCTGTGTGTGGCGAGAAAGTAGAAAGGCTTTCTTCTTTCTCTGTACAAACAAAATGTGCACTGTGGAGCATTGACTCACCTTTATGAACCCGATAACACATTCCAGACATGAAGACGAGCAGTCTGTCTGGGCTCTGTTCTTCAATGATGCACAACAGACACTTTCATTTATCAAAGTCATTTCATGGTTCATGCTATCAAAGCAAATCCTTATTTTCTGTGATCTCTGGATACAGACAATAAGGAAGTTGTGGTTGCATTCGTACTTAATGCAAGGAAGAATTTCATTAAGATTACCAGAAAAGGATTCCAGTTCCTCAAAATCTCAAAAACTGCTCTGAAAATGTTGCTTACGATGATCTCTGCTTGTGAGGTCTACATTTATCTCTTGGAAGCGAAATAATCTCTTAATCTCAGCTACTGCTGAGTAACAACACTCAAGTATGCTGCATGTTAAACAAGTATGGAAAAAATGCAAACCTAGAATAATAATAATAAATAAAAAAACACTACAAAGAAAATGAAACCAAAATTAGTTTTTCAAATAAACTGGCCCTCATTTGCACTTCCATTCAGTTCAAAACACTCACACGCACGATTTAAAATCGGTCACGTGACATGATAAACCTGTAAACTTGTACTTGTCCCCTGCAACATTTAAAGGGGTCATATAATGGTACATGCACTTTTACCAGTTGATTGTACTGCATTGTGTGTTGTCAGTGTCTGTACCCAACCATCATTTAATGATAAAAATCCATCCAGTGGTTTTGTTTTAAAGGTAATCTCAGTAACTTTTTTACCTTAACTAAAAAGCTTCAGAGTCACGGTTATGCTTATATTGCTTATTTCGGGTTGAATGGGGCGTCTCGACCCCCCTGGTGCCTGTGAGCGGGAAAATCTCACTTGCAGTTTCAGGCCGGCGAGCCGGCGGCCTCAGCATCAGGAAGTATCGCGTGATTTCAGCTCTCGCGATGTAACATATTCCTTTGCGGCAAGTCTGGCAACACTGCACATATCCAGGAACAAGGTCGAGAAGGATGGAGTTTTCCACACTATCGTCATGGCGGAGCCAACATATAAGATATAGAAAGCTAGGAAAGCATTGTCGGAGGAACAGAGAAAGAGGAAACAGCAGACTTACCGAGCGAGGAGTCAGACGCGAGCATTAGCCGTAATGTGCGTGTCATATGTCCCCATTCAAACATTTCGCAGCACGGATGTATCAATACAAACAAATAAAACATCTCCAGGTAACTCTAATAGATTCATTTATTTCGTTTGTTAAATAAGAGGCGATCTGAAATGTGTTGTTTTTGATATCAAGTGACCAAAGCACTCGTTGCCGCAGCGATCAGTTTCAGTGGATTTAGTGATATTCAAACGGATGCGCGCTCATTGCTCAATCCGTTGCGGGAACTGAAAGACTCATTACGGTGAAATCACAAAACCCAATGCACAAAAAACATGTCCCTGCTTGAAATACAGCCACTAATAAACAATCGGTGTTGATGAGGAAAATAAACTATACTATTAGTAGGATTAGAAGAACCCAGAACCTGTGACACACATGGCAAAAGTTCTTCCTCTGGACCATTAAAGTTCTTGGAGATATGTATTTAATCACGTGAAACAACATATATTATAGATCTCATTAAACGACAAATTAAACACAATGTACTATTGTATACTATGTAATACGTCATGCCCTCCTTGAGTGGTATTTACGACAGTAACGTTAAAAACAAGTACTCCACAGTTACTCTATGGGTCGCTTTTTGACAAAAACAGATTTCTTGCCTGGTGTCCCTTTAATCTCCTTATATGTTTTCTCCTGCCTCAAATCCAGCCATTCGACCGTGTGACGTCACACGCCCCTCCCGCGGTTGTTGATTGGCAGCAGTGTTTCAACACGCCCTGAGCGAGCTGTCATCATAGACTAGTCTGTCATTGTTGATACACTGGAGCAGAATGGCGTCTAAGCGACTGTGTTGTTCTGTTCTTGGGTGCAATAACAAACACAGAAATCATTCTGATGTTCCTAAATTTGAACCGCTGAAGACGCAGTGGCTGAGTTTTGTTTTCGAAGGGAATATTCCCCACGATCAACGTCAATACTTTCTTGTTTGCGTGAATCATTTCTCAGCAGACTGCTATATAAACGAGGATTAGAATAAAACTGGTTTTGCTAAGAAGCTGCTCCTGAAAAAAATATTGGTACCAACTATTTATGTTCCCTCTGCAACTAAAGTTTTATTAATCTTTATATTAATCTTTGCAAATCGCAAAAGTTTTTCATGACCATTAGTTGTAATGTCAATCTGTCAATGTACTACCGTATACATCAGTAAACACAGCGTTCGTATCTCACTACTCTACCCTGCCAGTGCATACAAAGATAGATCAAAGTAACATTACGTTAACCAACCATTCAGAAACGTCCTTAAGCCTTAACTGTCGAACTTCTTTGCGGCCATCATCTTGTTCCGATGAACAGTTACTCCAGTTCAAACTGATACGGTTGCACAGATGTGTCCTGAGAGACTCCCGCTGCCATTCTCTCTCCAAAACCTTCAACTGTTGTCAAGGCAACATTTCACGTGCATTCACGCCCGCAGAACAGAGGGGCGGGGTTTATTATTTAAAGGCATATTGAAACGGCTTGCTGAAAACAGAGCTGATTTTGACCAGGTAAAATGGTGTTTTCTTAAAATACTATTGAGAATTTTTAATAAAAGTATATTACAAAGTTTTCATTTAGACCCTAAACATTCATATTAACTTTTACAAAAATGGCATTATATGACCCCTTTAAACAAACCAATCAAAATGGCAGTGGTAAAATGTAGTTTAGTGTTTCATTTGAAATATTTCTGTTTAAAGATTCCAATTGTCAATGTCTTAATACAATGATGAACTTTTAAGTCTTGCTCCTAACTATAGGTTTATTAACAAGTCATTTGCATCATGACTGGTTGTCATCTAGCACGGTAATTATGACATGGCGAGAAGGCAGAATTAAGGGCGTTAACATTCATGCAAACTTATGTCTGCTCCTTTACCCTTGATATTCTGCTAGATATCTCCAGTTGTGCTGCATGAAAGAAAGATCTGGAATGACATGACGGTAGTACATAATGACAACTTTATTTTACGTTGAACTATGTCTTTAATTCAAGCTTTACAACAAAACCACATCAACACTGTCATTTACTGGAACATGCTCATAGTTGCGTAAAGGCTGAGGAAGAGCCAATGTGTATCTAGAGTATTTCACGTTAAGCCGCTCAACCCTGTGTTTCCTACTGCGCAACATTACAGACGCACAACACTGACGTCCATCAGCCGTGCATGCTGCCAAGAGAGCGCGAGGTAATGTCATCATTTCTCAGCGGAGTAAATATGAGGGATAGAGAGAGGCTCCCCAGCAAACCTCCACACAGGAAAGCTGCAACAGGAAGAGCGTGTATCTTACGCTCGAGCGGAGCGGTTTGGCCACAGTGCCCTCCCTAGGGTCAACAGAGGAGGGGCTCATGCTGACAATAGCTCAATCCCATTTTTCACTTCACACACCACTTCCTGGAGCCCTGAGCACTGAGTTAGGCTATTTTAGTGCAGCTTGAGCAAATACATTTAGGTCCTGCCAACGAATCCTTCCATCTATAGCGTCCAGGCCAGACTTAGCTCATTTCAAAGGAATCTGGTTTCAAACTCACGGTTCCTCACATTAACACATACTGTGACCTCAGTAAGTGTTAAGACACAATAGACACACTTATAAATGTATAAATGCAATTCCATGAGATAAAACATCCAACCAAATGGCATCGGCAAACTAACTTTGAGACATTTTAGCAACTGGGTCAATTACAAGTAAGAGTAGGAAAGTTGAAGAAAAGCACAACAATACATATACTGTATATAGTACTGTGCAGAAGTCTTAGGCACACTAGTATTTTCGCCTCAAAGAAATGGTTTTAAGCCAGTTATTTATATATTTTGTTGTAGTGTCTCAGTTGGAAATATCAGTTTACATTTCCAGACATTAACTGTGCCATTAATTGTAATAATCCAGTGAAATTTTTGAATGCACAAGGATTCTGACAACAGCCAATGCTCCACACGGAGGTCGGATCTCACCATCAATGAGTGCATCTAAAATTATATGAAGAAACAGAAAAAACTGAGACTAAGACCAGAAGAACTGCGGCAACATCTCGAAGGTAGTGCCTGCCTGCCTGCAAAGCTACAGTACTGTGTAAAAGCACTTGTGTAAAAATGCTGTAAATGAGAATGTTTTCAAATATAATGTCATAATCATAAATAAATTTTATTTATCAATTCACTTGTATTAACTATTAACTATTTATTAACTATTAACTATACAGTTAACTATTATTAACTCTTAATAACTTTTAACAGTTAACTAAATCAAATCAATAGGTGTTTAGTACCCTTTACGTTTAAAACAGCTTTTGTCCAGGTATTGCACATAGTTTTTAGTTTTGCAGGTTTTTTCAAGCGTCTTTGGAAACGTTTCTGCAGTTCTTCTGGTCTTAGTCTCTGTTTTTTCTGTTTACTCATATAATTTCAGATGCACTCATTGATGGTGAGATCCGAACCTCAGTGTGGAGCATTGGCTGTTGTCAGAATCCTTGTGCATTCAAAAATTTCACTGGATTATTACAATTAATGGCACAATTAATGTCTGGAAATATAAACTGATATATATATATATATATATATATATATATATATATATATATATGTAGAAAGTTCAGATGCAAAAGCCTCTAAGTGCCATTTGAAATTTTCTTCTAAAATGACTGTCATTTTAGAAGAAAAATTCAAATGGCATTTAGAGGCTTTTATATATATATATATATTTTAGGCATATATATATATATATATATGCATTTTCCTTGAACCTCTTTTCACATCCTCAATCATTATTCTCCACATTTCCACAAGGCAATATGTATTTTGCAACAATTATCATGATTTATTAATTCAGAAATTTCATTAGATTTTTTAGGGGTTGTTCTATTTGACATTTTACAATGTGAACTAACCTTGCAATGTCCAAAAAGCTCAACATATCTGATATTTAATTGACCTTTGAAAAAGATAATTGGGGTCCATGTCGATGTTTTGTTTCTGCTTGTTGGTTGCATTGCATTAATGTTATTTTATTTTTGCACACAAAAGTGTTTCAAATATGTACATTATTTAAACAAACCTGCTACACTGCTTTTCTTCTGCTTTTCTCCTTTTTAATATGTTTACATTTTGTCTACATTATGATATCAGAACAAGTGTACCACCCTAACAAGTTATGCTTGAATGTTACACTTGTGACATTGCTGTAACGTAATTCAATGACACATGTATACCTTTTTTGTTCAAATACTTTTTGGTGTCATTGTACATGCTCAATCTCTAAGCCCTGCCTTACAAGCACATGCCCTACAATGCTTTTATTTCCTTTATAAAAAATAAAACATCAAATGCTCCCAGGCCATTAGAAACAAAAGTGCATGTTGCCATCCATCTTTGCATGTAAACTTCAGTTATTCTCAGAATCTCTATGCAAGCACATAAATCCCTCAGCAAAGAGACACAGTTAAAGAGCAAAGTATAGATTTGTAAATGCGCAGGCAGTGTGTGCGTATGTACGAAAGCACAATGCCTCATAACGTAAGTGAAAGCAGCCCGGGATCAAGAAATTGTAAAGTTCAGTAAAGCGGTGGGTGTTCCTGAAACTGCTCCATCAAGGATGTGTGGCAGGGTTGTTAAGTCACCTTTTACCTTTTTTCTATTTAAAAATCATCTCTGTTGCATTCAGAATAGCAGCTTACATTCATGACAAAAAAATGAAATAAACCTTCACCATAATAACAGTCGTGCACAGTCATTCCGTCGCCTGAGATTTAGCAATGTTTCTGCTAATGACATGTACTTACTAATTTGTGCATGCTGCAAGTATGCCAGACTGCAATAAAAAGGGAAAAATCTGCTTATTCTAAATCTGTGCGTGAGTGACTGTCATGCTATGACGTCACATTTCCATGCAAATCTATGTTTACTCTCCAGCTGTGTGCCAGGAACATCAAAGAAGAATACTGACGTAATAAAGTAATAAAGTAAAAAATCCCCAATTTACTTTCAATCCACCCAGCCAATATTCCTACAACTATTTTGCTGTTTCTCAGGAAACAATTATGTCAACCAAACAGTGCAGAAATGATGAGACTTTGGTGGAATTGACAGCAGGCATGAGACAGACTGCAGAAAAAGCACAGTGATGGTATGAGCCAGGAATGTGAGGTGCAGTTGCACACACACACCAACACACTGATTTTTACAGTGAAAAAGTACATTCTTATCTCTGAAACATGGTGTCACATGTACACAGTGAGATTATATGCTCTTGTTATCTTTTAGACGGCGACAGTCTCTTACACACACCCGCAAAGAAAGAAAAATCACAAATGTTTAAGATCTTTATATCTCAATCAGTTCTCCAAGACAACAATGACGTTATGTGGGCCAAGCCTCTTGTATAGTAAGAAAGCAAGCCAATGACAACGCAGCACTGGCCCGATAGAGCAGGTGACAGTTCGGTCAATTTGCCCAAAACTCTCTCACGCTCAGCCCTGGACATCCTTATCATTGAGAGCTGCATTATATCTCCTGACTTGGGAGTAATATATTTTCTTCTGGGCATGGCTTCTGACACAAGCAAATTTACACATTAACAATCAATCTCTTCCATAAATTACACTATACAGTAACATGTCTCATCCAGGGCCATAACCATCATAGATATACAATAATCCAAATTGACCCCCCTCAATATTTGACATTATTGATGCAGCTCGCCTCTATCGATGTTAAAGGATTAGTTCACTTTTCAAAAAACTTTTGCTGATAATTTACTCATCCCCAAGTCATTCAAGATGTCCATGTCTTTCTTTCTTCAGTCGAAAAGAAATTAAGGTTTTTGATGAAAACGTTTCAGGATTTTTCTCCATATAATGGACTTTAATGGGAACCAGGTCAGTTCAAGTTCCAAAAGACACTTCAGTACAAACTGCAAACTTGTTCAAATGGCTTTAAATCGATACCAGACGACGAATAAGGGTCTTATCAAGCGAAACGATGGCTCATTTTATAAATAAATAAAAAAGTTTAAGTTTTATAAGCTCAAACGCTCGCCTTGCTCTGTTCTGTAATGCACTCCTGTTCGAACTCGTTCATCAAAATGAACAAATCTTTTTCCGAATCAATTCGTTCGTTTCTTTCGCCGAATGAACCAAATGACTCGGAAAAAGATTTATTCATTTTGATGAACGAGTTCGAACAGGAGTGCATTACAGAACAGAGCAAGGCGAGCGTTTGAGCTTATAAAACGTAAACTTTGTTATTTATTTATAAAATGAGCGATTGTTTCGCTTGATAAGACCCTTATTCGTCATCTGGTATCGTTTAAAGCCCTTTGAACAAGTTTGCAGTTTGTACTGGAACTTGAACCGACCTGGTTCCCATTGAAGTCCATTATATGGAGAAAAATCCTGAAACGTTTTCATTAAAAACCTTAATTTGTTTTCAACTGAAGAAAGAAAAGACATGGACATCTTGGATGACATGGGGGTGAGTAAATTATCAGCAAAAGTTTATTGAAAAGTGAACTAATCCTTTAAATGACAAAAAAGTTTGTATAAGGTTCCATTTTTAAGGTGGTCTGCCCTTGTAGTCTGACACGTCCTGATTTCACTTTGAGCTACCGTACATGCATTCCTGGGTCAACATATTTTGTTGATGAACAACATTCCTGTGCAAAAATTTTATATTTGAAAAACAAAGGACCACGACTTGGGTAGCACAGGTCTTCTTGAAGCACTGGTATTCGAACAGGACAAATTTTCCAGAAGGACATTAGAGAAATTTGTGTTTCACAGATGCACAAGTCAGTCTTTTTCTCATACAACCTGAGTAAAAATTTCAGAGCAATGTTTTTTTTTTCTACCAGAGCTGTCGTTTGCACACTAATCCTCGGCATGCTTTCATTAAGTTTCAATATGGATGGTATCCAATGAAAAAAATGACATTTAAGATTAATAAAAAGAGTCAAATCAGAGAAAACTGCAAAAACTGCACATTTTAATATCAAGTGCCAGGTAAGAGCTCTAAACTGGTAAAGTTTGCTTAATTAAAGCAAAATGAAAAGATGTGACGCATGCATTCAACATGACCTTCTGTAAAGCCCACATCTAGAAAACACACACTCCCACCTTTGTAATAAACACAGAGATGTTAGTCCAGACCGAATTGGTACATGAAAATCACAGACGCCGAAGTGATAAGAACTGTAACTCAAAAGTTATTTGGAAACCTAGATGGGAGTGTTAACAAAGCCATTTTTGGCATATTAGACATATAATTAAGAGTAATTGTGTCTATTTTTAACATTAAAATATATTAACATCGCACCTACTTTAGGAAGCACAGGGATATTCTGAAAAGTAAAACCTTCTAAATGGAGATGAGTGGGAATATTGTTCTCGCAAACACATTAAATAGCTGTGGGAAACTTGCACAAAAAAATGAATCCCCCTGTACTGCATTTTTTAGATATTTGAATTGAATATTTCATTGTGACTCATTGAGAAAAGTCCCTGATGCAGGTGAAAACTGACTCTTTGTTTTTATACAAGGAAAGAGAGAGAAAAACATACGGATGACCTCACTGTGGCATAATCAAGAGTTCCTTACTAAAGTGATAATACACACCCAAAATGTTTAATTCTGCCATTATTTACTTACACTCACGTTGTTCCAAACCTGTATGAGTTTCTTTCATCTGCTGAACACAAAAGATATTTTGAAGAATGTTGTCAAATAGACAGTTGTCGGTACACCCATTGACTTCCATAGTATTTTTTTCTTCTGCAGAAGTCAATAGCTACAGTCAATTGTATGGGTACCAAAATTCTTTAAAAATGTTTTCTTCCAAAGAAACGACATAAAGGTGAATAATGATGACAGAATTTTCAGTTTTGGGTGAACTATCCCTTAAGGGTGTGTGTCCAGAGGCATACAGCTGCCTACTGTAAATGACAGCACACTGTCCCTGCTGGCCAGAAATATAGAGAGAGAGAGAGAGAGAGAGAGAGAGAGAGAGAGAGAGAGAGAGAGAGAGAGAGAGAGAGAGAGAGAGAGAGAGAGAAGGACATAGAGTGTGTACAAGGAAGAGATTTCATTGCATGTGTGTGTGTGCCAGGGTCAGGCTGACCTCAATGGCAAGGGAAGAGGTAGAACGGGGAAAGCAAGCTGTTGATGGTTTATGAGAAGGCACCTGACCAGAGAACACATTCCTGTAGTTAGTCACCTCCTTAGTGCAGTACAAAGAACACACAAACACTTGCATACGTAAGGTTATATTATATCATAATGCACATGAAAGTCAGCATTTTGACGAATGTGCATCTTAACAGCAAACGTCTTACATAAAATCTAGGTTTTAAATGAAAATTAATAAAAATTTTGCATAAAAGTCATAATAATGTAAAAAATAAAGTGTTTAGAGGAGGAGGTGTTTGTTCCAGCAAATATTCTAGCTCGAAGCGTTATATTTTTTTCCAATTATATTTTATATACATATACATATATATGTTTTTGCACACAAAATAAGATGTAAATTTGCTTAGTGTTTGAAGGGGAGCAATGAATGAGAGTTTCAGAATATCTGATTTGTTAAAGAAACAATCAAGTATCAAAATAGTGTTTAGTTGCCGGTCAGTATGCACAGTTATTAATATTCTGTTCGATAATTATTTTTATATAATGTATGTTATGGCTGATAACAGGTAAGGATAATATTGAATTGCATACAATATTTCTAAATAAATTACAAAAATTAAAACACTATATTCTACAACTAACTGTTGCAAATTCGTTGCAAAAACATTACAGTTTGAAAATGGAAAATCTGCTAGAGATTACATTAAAACATGTCCAATAACGGTTGATAATATGACATATATTGTGCAACCCAAATTATGTGGACTTCTTTCATGTTGTTTCTTGCATATTGTTTTGCAATATTGTTTCTCGCATGCTAATGCTCTACAAACTGTGAACCTCTGGCTTCTGTGCACAACTGCAATCTTGAGAAGGCTGCAGAAAAGTCAGAGTTAATGCTTAACTGGAATCCAGGCGTTGGGTGTCAGTTCAGTTCAGTTCCTCCCTTGATTCTTGGAAGTGATAGCACCGTTTCTAACGAACTGAAATTGAAACAATTCTCTGAACAGGTGGAAAAGGATAAGCCTATACCTGGAGGAAAATAAAAACAGCGCCTGCAAGGCAAAGGACAAGAGGGGGGCTGCTTGTGGTGTTGTTGAGCAATAACATGTCCGTTAAATAGAGGAAAAGCAAAGGGGACATTTCAGAGAAACGGTTGTCTATAAGAGAGGATGTGATTGTCGTGCATTCAGGGCTGAGCAAATGGAAATACAACTGAACTGAAAACCCAGAAAAGGATGACTCTTAAGATAGAGCAAGTGCAGCAGGGTCAACTGTAAAAACCAGGGCCATGTGCATGAAAATCAAATACAAAGATTATAAAATCAGACAACAAATGTATTCTGTACTCACACGCGTCCTTCACGACTCAATTTTTTTTCCATTAGGGTCATGAACATGGGGTCGTCCGCCTTGCTCTGGTGGGAGGACAGGACAAGGTAGGAGTGAGTGTATGTTTGTCGATGTGTGTCAGCGACCACGGGTCTCGCTGTGGTCTGGAGGCCGTTCTCTGACCTGCAGGTGGAATGTGCAATCTTACTGGGGGGGCCAGCGCTAATACGACCCCTAGAGAGACACCGCGGCGTCAGACGGCTCATGGGAAGGTCCCTCCTCTCTCTCTTGTTCATTTTTAATGTTCCTCCCTCCCTCTCTCCTTTGTAAAGAAAACCTTGGGAAGTAGTCATCCCCTTATCAATCAGTCTGTGCTAGTTAAAGGGGTTAGTTCACCCAAAAATGAAAATTAAGTCATTAATTACTCACCCCCATGCTGTACCAACCCCAAGACCTTCTGTCATCTTCGGAACACAAATAGAGATATTTTTGATTAAATCTGAGAGCTGGATCACTCCTCCATAGACTGCCTAAGGGACTGGCTCTTGGCGGCCCATAAAGTCATTAAAGAAAATGTTGAAATATTCCATGTGCCTACAGTGGCTCAATTATAAGTTTATCAAGCGACGAGAATACTTTTTGTGCGAAAAACACATAAGTATTACCGCCACCTACCGTATAAAGATGATGTGCTGATATAGCCGGAGCGCCTTATATATGGATCATCATCTTATACAGTAGGTGGCGGTAATACTCCTAAGCGGTGAGCAGCCGTTAACAATGTAGTCAAAGAAGACCTTCCTCATCTCAGTTCTCGCGCATGCACCCATAAGGAAGTAATGGAATAGTCCGAATAAAGTCGTTATTTTTTCGCACAAAAATATCTTGTTGCTTGATAAACTTATAGTTGAGCCACTGTAGGCACATGGAATATTTAAACTTTTTCTTTAATGACTTTATGGGCCTTCAAGAGCCAGTCCCTTAGGCAGTCTATGGAGGAGTGATCCAGCTCTCAGATTTAATCAAAATATCTTAATTTGTGTTCCGAAGATGAACGAAGGTCTTACGGGGTTGGTACAGCATGGGGTGAGTAATTAATGACTTAATTTTCATTTTTGGGTGAACTAACCCTTTAAGAACGAGCCAGAATGAGTGTCCACTGTCGATAGACATATACATCACTGACTAAAGGTTCTTGCCAATAAGAAAAGCTACAAGACACAAATGTGCATTTGGCATCAACAGTAAATCTGGGGAATATCCCGGTTTCAATACAACTTAAGCTCAATCAATAGCATTTGTAGCACAATGACTATGTCTACATGCAGCCAATAACCCGTTCAAAACCGGGATATTAGCAATAACCGCGAATGGCCATGTAAACACCGGCAAAACCCTGAATATGCTCATATTCCGGATTTTAAAATCCGGGATATTAAACCTGGGTCACCCCTTTCTAACCCAAATTTTTGGTCATGTAAACGCGTATCGGCATATCCCCATAGTGATTTGTGTTGTTCTATTCACATGTTCTATTCACAAGAAATCTTGGTCTTTTGAGTAGAGAAACTTCTCAGCGCATACATAAATCCACGTGCAGTATTCCGGAAGTAAACAAAAACTGCAATACATTGAAAATCTGCTAGAGGCCGGTCCCAAAAGGGAGCAAATATCCATAGACCTCATGTTAAAGGGTAACTAAACCCCTGGTCAGAGCCTGACTCCACCCACTGGCAATATTTGAAAATTCTGAAAAAGTGGGCAGACCCCAGCGGAGATAGAGGGGACGAAATAGATGCTAAAAAACTCTATCCTGATAGTTTTCAATAATCGCAATTCCAACTCCTGACTCGCAACCAGGGTTTTGACGAAACAAGCTGGTTTTTATACTGCCGCTCGGTGCCAGGAGCGTGGTGAGCTGAAACCTGCGTACGTCACGAAGTGCGGAACATCCAATGGGAAAATTCAACTGCAGTAGCCACCGTTCAACCTGAAGCGGGCAGCACTAAGACGTTTTTACACCATATATTGTAGAAATAAAACACTTATAGACAAATGTCTAAAAAGTTACTCGAATCAATGACTGGTATTAATAAAGATCCATTCTTACAGATCATTAACTAAAAAAGTTGGTTTAGTGTTTAGTTACTCTTTAAAATGTCCGTTTTCACAGCATAAATTCAGATGTTTGCTGTTTGGTCCCATGGACTTTTCTTGTACTGTATTTTTTCAATAGGTTCTGAGTGCCTGACAACTGTGAAGGGGGGTGAATTTTTTTTTTCTAACTCGTTAGTTTAGATCGTATTTAGAAATAAAATAAATGACAAATAAGGGCGGTTAACTTTGATTGACAGCTGATAACGGGCTGCGCCGAGTGAATTTGACGTCTCGGCTATGATCTGATACAACACATCATACCAACTCTGCATCCTTTCTGAACATTAATTTTGTATTTTGTATTTCCCAAGATTTTCCAGTATGGCGTCGCTCATACCCCCCATAAACAGCCTCAAACCCGTTCTTCAAAGAATCTATAGGTGACGTGACGTCACACACTGTTGCCAACTATTTTCTGAGGAAAGTAGCTAAGGCCTTCCCTAAAAGTCGCTAAATGTCGCTAGATGACATCATACGCTAATTAGCATATTAATTACGTCATTGCGTCGTACTTGCGTCCTGTCAGCTAGTACGTTTTCTCGCTAAATGAATGCTCTATTAATATAATATAGCCGAATGTCAAATAAAGCTGTTTTCATTTCCTATCTTTTTTGTTGTCAGACAATAGAACGAGTAGCTATAAGTGAATGATTACATTTTTTATAGGCATATGTGGGACATTATCTGAATTGAGAGAGTTAGAGAACCGGATGAACTAAGCTCCGTAATAGTGAGTGTTACGGTTACAAGTAATAACAAGCACAATAAAATAAATAAAATGAAAATTATCAAACTAAATTATTTAAATATAAAACAAAAGAATAGCAGATAAGTGATAAGTCCGTGGACAAACACTGCTAATTCACGTCTGTAAGCACGCCGCACGCTACTCTCAGCCATTCACTGAACAGGGGAGATGCATCTAGAGAGAGTGAAGACAGGGAGAAAGCAAGAGCTCGTGCTCGCAGGACAGTAGTGGCAACATTTGGAGGAAGTTACTGTGGTTTGTCCAAAAGTAGCTAAAATTGTCGCAAGTCGCTTTTTTGAAAAATTTTTGCTAAAGGGGTCTGAAAAGTCGCTAAAATAGCGACAAAGTCGCTAAGTTGGCAACACTGACGTCACAGACGCTTTGTCCATATTTCTTACAGTCTATGGGCGAGACACAGCACAGCATACTTTAGGAGCTAGCTCAGTAACATTACCAGCATCAAAGTGCAAACAAAGGTGATCGCTATCTGCCCCGAACTATTCATTATCTGCGTGCTGCTGTTGTCTTTGGATACAGGAAGAAGAATCGGAAATTACACATATTGCGTTTTAAGGTTGTCCGTACGTCTAGACGCTAACCGCTGCATCGCCGTTTACATCGGGATATTGCAATTCCATGTATACAGGAGAAACTCTCTCTGCTCACGCATGTAAACGGGTTATTCCTAATGTTTCAGAAACCCGAATAGTGACCTTAACCCGACCATAACCCAAAAATTGGCTGCATGTAAATGTAGTCAATGTTGATTACTATACAGACGTTACTACTACTAAAACGTTAGACTATTTTTTGTTAAACAATTAAACTAATTAAAATGAGGGAACAAATAGTGTTCCTATAGTGTGGGTGTGATTTAACTTAAATGAACAAATTACTAAAACATGGCCATATATTAAGAAATCTTTGAGAGAGAATCCTTAAAGGTGCTATCAGTGATTGTGGCTGATGTGACTTCTGTTTGTGTTTGTATCTTCCATATTCACTGTTTCTGGTCCGTTGATAGACGCGCTGGCTTATTCTTCAGCTCAGACTTCGCGTGCAGGTGCCGTGCACAAGCGCAAAAACAAACCACACCGGCCCCTGTCGGTGATTGGTTGAACTCTGTTTATTTTGATTATGAGTGGTGGTTCTACCCGTTTGTTTTTCTGTGCAGACCTCAGAGCCTAGGCTGCCTACAGAGGCGCGGTTTTTTGACAGCCTGCTTATGGGGCGGGCAGCTAGCGGATTGTTAGGAAAGATTAGATGAATGTGATCATTTTTGTTTTGGCCTGACATCTCTGATAGCACCTGGCCATGATATCTATTTTTCCACATGCACTGCAGGGCTCCATAGTGACCCAGATGGGTTTTTTTTTTGTTTGTTTGTTTTTTTCCAAGTGGAAATCCAGTTCACAAGAAATACTTACAATTGAGCTTAACTTGAACCTTTATTCATTTAACTACAGGTAAAATGAGTGATGAGTGATATGTCACTCACCCACTTAGGGAGCATCTGAGAATGTACATCATGTGCACTCATAAATATTAATGAGTCTGATAAGATAAGGATTCATATCAATGACATATGGTTCATATAAACACTGAGGGAGTTCTAAGAAAAGTCTTGTGCAAAGAATGTATTTGTCCAACGCACAAAAGCACACACACATGGACAGACAATACATTGGAAGCACAAATAGCACAATCATTTGAACCAAGTCAGATGTAAGTTGTTCATAAGCTTTGCTGCTTTTTAAAGAAAAGAAACACCCATGAATTTATAACCTGGAGGTCTGTGTCCTAATGATCTTAATGTGCATGTTGGGAGACGAGGTTCATCCGACAGGAAAAGCAGTGTCTAAACTGCCTGTGATTCACAAAGACTAAACATACACAACTGCACACATGCAACAGCACATTACACCCACATGACCATTCTCAGCACTGATGGGAAGCACCTTTGAAATCACAGACTGTTAAGCTTAAAGGTACTCAAATTTTAAGTGGTTCAAGTGGTTCATAGCTAACCATTTGTGTTAAATTTATTCAATTATTATTTATGACTTTATCCAAAGTGACTTAAAATGAGGATAATACAAACTAAAGCAAGAGAGAACACAATACAAACAGTGCTATAATCAGGGGTGCACTTTTTTTTGGTCTGGTTCTCAAGGGAGCACCTGGAGATGCTGGGTAAAGGTACTTGCACTTTACGTGGCACACTTATCCCACAAGCTGTCGTCATCACTTTCCATCTGACTGCTCTCCTCACTATAACACTATTTGTTCACTGTAGAAATTAAATATACGTTAATCTTTGTTAAATTTTTTTTTTATTAACATTATTGAAATAGACAACAGTCGTCACTTAAAGACTGAATGCATGGACCGAATATACTAACACACATACTGTTCACTTATAACCGAGATAATACTTGCTGAGACTGGTATTTTGACATCATTTTGTGTGTACGTGTCCGTTCGAGTGCAAGTAAACACGGAAAAGGAAATAAATTCGATGTCTGACTGTCTGAAACGCGCCTCTCCCTCTCTGCGTGGAAACGCTTTGGGTGTTTCATGTGTGAGTCCTGATTTTGGCCTCTTCTTTTGCACTGTAAAACATGCAGCTTAACAAACTATTGGCCCTATCTTTCACCCGGCGCAAATGACTTTGTACACCGACGCATTTTTCATTCCTATTTTGCACCCGTGCAAAGCAGGCTTTTCCCGCCACAGATGCACGCTGGTAAACTAGGGAATGAACTTAGGCTACGTTCACACTGCAGGCTGAAACGACCTAATTCCGATTTTTTTGCCCATGTGCGACCTGTATCTGATTTTTTTTCACAGATCCGACACAGATCCGATCTTTTCAAATGCGACCCAGGCCACTTGGGTATGTGGTCCAAATCCGATATGTATCCGATCTTTCGAAATGTGACTGCAATCTGAACGATCAGGTCACATACATAACGCGTCATTGCACGCACCTGTAGCTCGCCGATACACGCCAACTCAATGCGTTTCTGCACTGTTATGGGCCGCCGCAGACGTGTCTCTTCCCGTGACAGAGTTGATCGGAGGCGCTCACAAACATAATCGAAGGTGGATCTGGTCATTCGGAAGTTACTGATGAATTCTGTATCAGTGAAGCCAATCACATCAGTATCCCACCACTCTTTTCTTCTTAAAACGAGAAGATTGTAATTGTGCTGGCTCTGTTGGGAAAATAACTTTAATATTGCTAAACGAGCTCCACTGTAAGACATCCATTTAGCTACTTCCGCAAACAACAAGTAACGTCGCTGACCGTTGAGTACTCTTCTGCGCATGCGGGTCACTTCTGGGTCATTTCACGTTCACACAGGAGATCATAAAAGGTCACATTTAATTGGAAATGTGAACTGCCTTGCAAAAAAATCGCATTTTTAAAAAAAATCGGAATTGAGCATTAAGCCCTGCAGTGTGAACGTAGCCTTAGGTGGGTCGACGCAAAAAAGGAGGCGTGTTTCGGCGCAAACTATCCCTAGTGCTATTTTGCAGTTCCAGAAAACAATTGCGCCACTGACCAGAAAAAAAACTAGTCTAAAGTCAAAGGCTCGTTGCGCATACATTCAGATGCTTTAAGCGCGCATGCCTGGCCATAATGCAGAGTGTGAACAACGCGCATCCACTGTAGATGATTCTTTCATCTACACAGATGCATTTTACTTTTTGCAAATGATACATTATTATAAGGAAAACTATTAAAACACAAGGAAAATCATTAGTGTATTCATTATTGACAATGGGAAAAAAATCGCAAAAAAAAAAATTACCCAAATTATCATATGCATGTTTAACCGAAGCTAATTTTGGTGGGTTTGTTCCATCCCCAATGCCACTTCTCTTTCTTTTACGGCCCTGATGAGAACATCGTTCTCCTCGGCTGTGACGTGTTTGTGAAGCGCACCTGGTAAATGCGCTGTTACAATAGTATTGTGCCATGGAACAAGCGCACCTCGTTCATCATGCTCTTAAAAGGAATGTGATATGACGCTCTTATTGGTTTGTTTCCCGTTCCGCCAAAACCACACCTATGAATAATGAAGCTACTTCAGACCAACCCCTTTTAGATTTGCGTTGAGCGCAAGAGTCATTTATCCCGCCAGTTAAATAGCAACAGTGCCCAAGACCCGCCCACAAAGTTACTTGCGCTTCACGCTTGACACTTGTGTTTCAGATTGTTAAAATAGGGCCCTATATGTTCTTAAAATTAAAAAGACAAAATGTTTACCTAAAGGGACAATGTGTAGGAATTTCTCCCATCTAGCGGTGAAAATGTATTTTGCATTCAAACGAATTGTGCTCTTCAACGCCTCGCTTTTTCAAATGCGCGTTGCATACGGTAGCCATTATGTACCAAAAAGCGATGACAGGATGTCTTCTAATAGGACTTTGTCGAGTGTTCCTTCGGGTGAACAGGTTTGTTATTTAAAACTAACAGCAATATGACACAACGAACAAACGAATGTTACAGTATGAATTACTGATTGTGAAAAACATAAATTATTGTAATAAATAGTTATGCCGCCTTTATTTGTTATATTTTCTGAAGTACGTGCATTGTTAGATACAGGGTTGCCAACTCTCACGCATCTGGCGTGACACACGCTTTCAGCTTCAATCTCAAGCTCTCATGCACATGCAAGAAATGTCACGCCAAAATCGATTTTCTCCCTCTCAATCCATTAATTTTCTGTTGATGACTAGACCACAGTGTATTAATGACAGGAGAGGAGTTTAAGGCCCAGAGCTGTAACATCTGGCCACAATGTCGTTTCTCACAGTATTCTCTGTGAATTGTTGATTCGCTGAAAACCTTGCACCTGATATACGTCAGTTGCGTGTGAAAAGTTCAGAGAGAGTTCAGAGCACAGGTTTCGGAGTCAGAGCCCACTGATGCACGTTTGGAAGTTTGGATGACAGTCAAGGTAAGCAGATTATAAAATGGTGTGCCTTGTCACTAATGACGTAGCCTTGCCTTATCAGTCTGTGTGCCAGAGTACAGACGTCAACTATAGTTATAACTGACGTGCGTTATGTGGGCTTGCTAATTGCTCAATAAAAATAGGCTCATGGTACAAATTATGTTTTGACAAAATCGGGTGAGTGGCATTTTAAATCCCCCAAATTATCAAAGGTTGTCAAGATTGTGTTGAGCCTGCCACACTCAAATGCGGACGCTGAGCGAACATTTCAGTTATTGGCCTGAACAAGACAGACTGTCACTTAATGGCACACTGTGATGGGAAGTTTGGATCATTTTACTGACTCGCTTATTCGATCTTGTTCATTTAAATGAACAGATTTTTTTTTCAAGTCATTTCGTTCATTTATAGGGCTTTAAATGTTCTACTTTTAACAGCCAAATTCCCCCAACACATCCACCTACGCAGTCTTTATCATATTCTGAATTAAGAAATCATTACAATGCAGTCAAAAATAATTTACAGGGAACATAATTACTTTACATTCCGAGTCTTTTGTTTATTTGTCACGTGATAGACGCAATGAATGGATTGTTCATGAACGGATTCGACCCCGGCTACAGATACAAACCTCTTGCAGAGGCAGTTATCAGGCCAAACTGCCACTGTGGTGTATATAACAAAAAAGCTTGTAATTAAGACAAAAAAATAGCTTGTAACATTGACTTGCATGTCGAGAAGAAAGCAGGACAGCATCTCTTTTAAAAGCTTTCTCCTGCATTAGCTCTGTCCACCTGGAAAAAGCTATCCTGACATTAACTCATTAAGGTTTTTGTAATCTCTGGTCACGTTTCCTTTTACAAACTATTTTGGACTTTTCTGGCGACGAGGATTTGCAATGCAACCTTTTAAACTTGCCGGGGCAGTGACAAGCGCCTCTCACTGCTCTGCTCCTCAGTTTCTGCTGCTTTCAGTTACGTCACGCTGGCTCTGAACGAAAGCACGCTGTGGAAAAATCATTGGCCTAGTACTTTCTGTCCCTCTCTGCTAATATAGTTTTACAAGATGGCGGAACTACATGGAACCCTCCGTGGACCTGACCCGTCTTAAAAAGATAATAAATTCTTCGTCTACGAGGATAAGTCAGACTATTGGCAGAGGTATTTGTACACCATTGAGGACATATTTATAAATAAAAATATTGATTTTAAATAATAAAATACATAAAAAGTACACATTGTCCCTTTAAATTTAGTGTACTGCCCCATTTGGTTACATCTGATTTAATGAAATATTTGCTTTCCATCAATTCACAAACACCCTGCAGTTCCCTCACAAACCTCCATTTGGGAAACCCTTATGCAGATTAACTTATGCAGCGTGTGCAATACACTATTAAAATAACAACGATATAATGCTCTTTAAGTGTGCAGATGTAAGACATTATGGAAGCAGAAAGGAGAGAGAGCTTAACTTGTATGAAACCGGAATATTTACAGTCATCATTAGACTGTGGGTTGAGAGGGCCGGTAAAGCTGCCTCTGTCTTCTTTCAAACACATCAATAATCTCTGCCCAGCGACAACCACTGCCGGTGCAATTAAACTCTACTTATTTATGGCCAGGCAAATATTTCCTTTTCCTCTGTCTGCCAAGAGACATGGCTTCAAATGAACCTCAAAAACAAAACAAAAAAGAGGGGACAAAAACGGCATGAAAGGCAGACTGCGAACAGAATTTCAGGCATGTAGATTTTTCCTGTGAGGCCACAGAGGGATGGGTCACATGCCGCTGTCCTGTGAGATCATCATTGAACATATCGCCTCACATCCTGCAGACTGCTAGAGCTGAGGTTGCTGGAAATGGTTCCAGACTACTTACATGTGCATTACGGTGAAGGGTGTAATTTCTATAGATAGGCTTTTTTGGAGCTTTTAACATGACCTTATATGATTGCAATGGTCTTAATGCCCTGGAGATGCTTCAGAACTTGACGAGTGATGATTCGGATGCAGGGGAACAATCGGAGGTGGAAAGTGAAAGCAACGTTTCCTGGGTGCAAGTTAACATTTCCTCCTCATCAGAGAGTGATTCAGAGTCAGAGCCCACATCAAGGTAAAAGCTACCCTATCTCACGACCAATTCGTACGAATTCATACGAGTGATTAAAAAGTGGCTAATTCATACTGAATTCGTATCGACCTCACTCGTACAAATTCGTAACTGATTTGTCTAAACCCACGTGACGGTTAAGTTTAGGGGCGGGGTTAGGGGTATGTCATTCATACGAATCCATACGCATTGGCCAATTCGTAAAATATGTAACGCTTTAGCAAAATCGTACTAATTTGTACGAGTGAGGTCGTATGAATTGTTACGATTAGCCACCTCGTAAAATTCGTATGAATTCCCGTGAGATCAGGTTGGGTAAAAGAGACGGCTGCTATCATCAGACACGGCCGATCCAGATGTTCCGCTCATGCGAGATTCGAGCTCCGCCCTGTCATGGTCAACATCAAGGTAAAAGAGACGGCTGCTATCATCAGACATGGCCGATCCAGATGTTCCGTCATGCGAGCTCCACTGCCCTGTCATGCGCTGTTTGTTTTGCTGCATGGACTGTTCACTAGTTCTGCTAGTCCTATTATTATTATTAGCCTATTTATTATTATTATCAGTAAAATTATAATTATCGTCTCGTATTCGTCTTTGAAAAAATGTGGTTGACGAAAATAATTTAATAATTTAACAACGAAATAAACACTGTTTTGAATCTAACGGTCAAAATGACCGCTTGTGGCCGTTCTCAGTAGTTTTGTAATTCTGGCACTTCTAGTGTTAAGGGTTAGTTCACCCAAAAATGAAACTTAATTAATTACCCCATGCTGTACCAACCTCTAAAGACCTTAGTTCATCTTCGGAACACAAATTCCGCACAAATGCGGAAAAACAAACAAAATAACGACTTTATTCCTTGTAGGCCTGAAACGAGAGTTCAAGAGATTTCCACGACGCATGCGCGAGAATTGCGATCTCCTTCAACTACTTCAGTTTAGTTCTCGCACATGCGTCGTGGAAATCTATTGAACTCTCATCTCAGGCCTACAAGGAAGAAAAGGAATAGTCGAATAAAGTCGTTATATTTGTTTGTTTTTTCGCACAAAAGTATTCTCGTCGCTTGATAAACTTATAGTTGAGGAATATTTAAACATTTTCTTCATTGACTTTCTGGGCCGTCAAATTTCAACTCCCTTAGGAGCCTATGTAGCAGTGATCCACCTCTCAAATTTAATAAAAAATATCTTCATTTGTGTTCCGAAGATGGACGAAGGTCTTACGGGGTTGGTACAGGATGGGGGTGAGTAATTAATTACTTAATTTTCATTTTTGGGTGAACTAACTCTTTAAGGATGGCCACTAGGGTGTTGCAAAGTTGTTGCTAACTAGTCTGAATCAAAAGAGCACACATACCAAATCTGTATGAATTTCTAAGACTAATACGCAATGTTTCTGCATCTTCTTTGCATGTGTTATGATCTGGAGAGTTAGTACTCTTTTAGAAGAAGTGTAATAGCTCCTACTACCGTATAATAGTGAAAATATGGAAAGCCAGAAAATTCCGTCAATGCCGGGGAAGTGTTTTCTCGTAAATGACGGTTAATTTACGTCAATGGCGGACAAAGAGTTAACAGGTTAATGTAATATTTCCTGTTAAAGGACTAGCAAAATAATTGCAACTTTCTCTCTGTATAGTGGCCAAATTTGCAAGACAACAGAGGTATAAGTGGGTGAACAGTTAGGTGGTTTTGTTCCCTTTTGCGCTGACTGTTGATCGACAAGCCCTGCAAACTGGGGTGATTTTCGTGGATTTAAAAAAAAACAAACAAAAAAAGGCTACACTTGCGAGCTAACGTTCTTGGAGTTACCAGATACTGGAGCTCACTTCGCTATTTTTTAGATGTGCTCGCAATATCAAACTACTGTATTTCAATTAGTGGTGCACGATATACGACCGCCGATATAACATCGGCCAATTTGGTAATTTTTGTATACATCGGTATCGTTCCGATGTCAAAATAGGGCCGATGTGAACAGGCCGATGATCATTCCTATGTATTTGACGTGCGTGTAGATTTGAGTGTGGGGGCTGGGATGTGCGCAAGTCCGTTTAAACGTCAAGCGCCTGAAGACTGGAACTGGCGCGCTGTTTTCTGTCAGCCGATGCGTATTTTTGTCCCGCCAAAGCCATATTTGACTGGTAAGTGATATAGATGAGTGACTGCTTCGCTTGTTTAACTGAGGGAACGAGAGAGAGAGTGAAAGCACCGGTCGCGCGCGTCGTCTTCAAACGGTCTCTCTCTCCCTCACTCGCGCATGTTTATGAATTGAGTTGACTGAATAGACGAGAATACACGATGGTAAAATGTTTTTTTTCTGAACTACTGGTTGTGAATTGTGCTAAAATAGCGTTGCCTTATCTTCTCTGAACAGCTTTCCACACATCAGATCAGATGACATAAACCACACTTTCAATAAACCAAAAAAAAATCTACCTGGTGATGAAATGTTTTCTGTGTCGTGAACTATAAAAAATAGGTTGAGACAAATCTCATGCGTTGTCCTAAACTGCCTGGATAATCACACAACATGTGCCGTGCTCCGTTAATGACACATCCGATTCGCGAACTAATGACTCATTTGAACCGATTCACTTTAATGAATGGTTAAAACAACTGATCTGTACTGCACTGAACTTAAGAGACATAAATTGGAAACACTACAATAATGTTCCATTTATTAAAGTGTACATTTATTAACATTCTATTAATATTAGTTTAATTTAATATTATAATATATTAAATATATATTTAATATTATTTAATATTAGATTTACTCCATGACAAAACCACCCCAGCCCAGTCATTCTAGAATTATTCATTCTTTCCAAATAGAGATATTCAAGTAATCTGGTGAAATTGTTTTTATCACAAATCACAATATATATCACAGAAAAATAAAATCTCACAAAATGTAATTTTTTACCAATTTCGTGCAGCCCTAATCCTCGTTATGTGTTTTCTATACAGAGATATCGACATCTGTAAATATCGGTATCTGGCAATAACAGCAATATTAATATCGGTTATCGGCATCGGCCACAAATTTTCACATCGGTGCATCACTAATTTCAATATAATCTGTATTGCCTCATTCAGTATCATTTACAAAAAAATATATTGATATATCGAACAAATTATAAAATTATAAATTCATAAAGTTAAAGAATAAAAGCGTATTTATGACAATCTTTTAAAAATAAACACATGCATACTCTTTAAAAACACACATAAACCGAACAAAAATGATGCACTGGATCCCACGTTTGACATGCATTGTCAGTGTGAGAAAGAAACCCAAGAATGTGATCTGAGATGTCATGACCTACTTAAAGGAGGTGAAATAGGCCAGTATGAGAGGGGCCAGGTAACCCACACACAGTGCTCTGATACTCCACAGATAATATTCCCACACACTTCTGCGAAAAGAAAAAAAAGCTCCACAGTCAGATGTCCAAGCCCTGATTTTGACTCAAAGGGTGGACATTCCACTCAAAGAGCACTTCCTGTCTCCTGCTAGTCAATTAGTGACTATAAGATTTGAAACGGCCCTTTTCCCGAGAGAGAGAGAAGGCACACAACAACACAGGATTCAGACACTCTTATCAGACCTATTACTGTTAAACAAATCTGACTGTTGTCAGGAGACCATAACTGCACAAAACATCCGACAGATTCAGCAATGAGGAGATCTGTGAACACGTTAATTATGTTCCAAAATCTCAGTGTTATTCTGTGTGTGTTATGTCTGCACTATCACAGCAAAGCTCTGTTACAGTGGAATACATCATTCTCATGACTAATTCATTTGTTGTATATGCTCACAATGACAAATGCTTAAAGTAATACATGCATTCATGACCTCAAGGATAATTGTAATGCTCTACTAGGTGGTTGCCCTGCACGCTTAATAAACAAACTCCAGCTGGTCCAAAACGCAGCAGATTTGCTCTCAGTCAATTCAGTGGTATTACCACCCCTAAAAAGCATATCTTAAAAACCAGACGCTATATTGCACTGCTCTAGGTAGATTGTGTTGGTCATAATGGAAATTATCCGGCTGTGTCTGTGTTCCTTTATTTGCGCGTCGTCAGTAGATGCACGCAGAACTTTTCACTTGTGCTCTCAAGCTAATTTGCCCTGTTTAGTATATCTGGCTCTTAATATTCAAATATATTATTGATCTGACTGTAATGACTGTCAAGATTTTAGTTTATTTGTTTATGTTTAGAGTTTGTTTTTGACTGTTCAATTTATGTCTGAGTTTTCTATGTCAATCTCTGTTTTTTTCTTAGTTAATCTACATGTTAAAGGATTAGTTTTGCTGATAATTACTCACCCCATGTCATTCTTTCTTCAGTCGAAAAGAAATTAAAGTTGTTGATGAAAACATTACAGGATTTTTCTCCATATAATGCACTTTACTGGTAACCAAACGGTTCAAAGTCTAAAAGACAGTTTCAGTGCAAACTGTTCAAAGGGCTTTAAATGATTCCAGATGATGAATAAGGGGTCTTATCAAGCGAAACGATTGCTCATTTAAAAAAACAAACAAACAAAGTTTAAGTTTTCGTGACTCTCCTGTTCAAACTCGTTCATCAAAATGAACGAATGAAAGGAACGAGATGACTCGGAAAAAGATTTTTGTTTGTTGCATAACATAATTTTTTGTTTGTTGCATAGCTGTTTTATAGATTAAATGAAATTAATTTAATAATTGATGATCTTACAACAGAACTGAAGGAACACTGAACTGACTTTCAGGTAAACAACAGCCGAAATGCATAATTTTCCTGTTATCACTGCTTACTGAAACAATCTGTGTTGAATAAAGCAATATAAATAAAGGTGACTTGACATTGCACGAGGGAAAGAATCATAATTCATTGCCATGATATATATTTGTTGATGAGCACAATGCATTTAACTGCCTTCTCCACAAATGATCATTTTAATGCTGACAACAGCAATTTGGAACAGCAATTAGCCTACATCAGGAGCATGTCTAAGATGTCTTAAAATGCTGCCATGGTACAGTAGATAGTTCACCAGGTTTTGGAACATAGCTACGGTGTGCAGAACAGTCTATGACTGATTCAGGGAGCAGACTTACAGGTAGAGCCTGTATTCTCTCTGCTGTAACATTCAGTTCCTTTGTTTTTCACTGGCTCTTCTAGGAGGTTGTCTCCCTATTTTTCCCCAAATTAAGTCATAAACAGGAACCTGTACTACTGGTCACCAGGTGCAACAGTTGGAAGGATAATCCTACAAGCATACACCAACACATTTGATTCACTATCAGAAAAGAGACTATGCAGTGTTTCTGTTGTTTTAATGAGTTTTGATATTTTCTATCCCCTAAACCTAATCCTAAAAGTAGTTGTTTTGCATTTTTATATTTTAAGTTCAGTTAAAATGAAACTTGGTCTTACAACAAATAATTAATCAGAGGAACATTGTTTGCCTTGAAAAAAAAAACAGGTTTTTAAACTGTCTTTGAAAGACCCACAGGGGGCAGCAAAGGGGTCACTGAAAATTTGAGAGAGAAAAGAAGAAATATAATGTAATTAAGAAAATAGTTATATAGTCAATGGTTTGACTTAAGATATTATTTAAAAAAAATTGTATTGAATTATTTTGCATTACTCTTAATTGTGAGTAAAAATATAATATTAAAAATATATTTTTAGAAATAAAGGACTTCTCTTTATAATATACAATAGTAAAATATTTTTCTACACAAAGTATATCTTTACACTCATAAATCTATTATATGCATCCTCATATTTGGGGGCTGTTATTGTAGTAGTATTTTATATTTGTTAATATTTGAATGTCTTTTATTTTTATATTTTCAGTGTTATTTTCATTTTAGTGTAGGTTTTAGTAATTCTATAGTGTGCTTTTTGTCATTTTTACATCCGTTGCAGTAATTTTAGTACTTCATCTTATTTTATTACAGTTAGTTGCCACAATATTTCTAGAGTCTTTTCTTCTAAAAGTTCTAAAATGTAATCTAATGTTCATATTTTATTTTATTTATATTATTGATGAATGTGATTTTTAAAAGTTTTAGATAACTGGAACTGTTGGCTCATTTTCACACTGCAGCTGATTTCAGGTTTTACTACTACCCCACCACACACACACACACACACACACACACACACACACACACACAGGAACAAGGAACTTCATACATATTCTGTTAACAAGCAACTACAAAGTTATCTGTGGTCAGCACCCGCACTAACAGACAGAGAGAACAACAAATCCTAAATGAAGCACTTCCTCATTTTCCTGTGGGGCGCACTACAACACACATGATCAAAAAGACCAGTCCTACAAAGCCAAGTAGCATCACTTCCTGCCAGGCCACGCCTGTCTGCACTTTGGGACGGTTTGCGCGGATGTTGAGCAAGTGTGTCTGTGTGTGGAGGATGTGGGAGAGTGCGAGTCTATGCATTTGTGGAGGGGGAGCTAAAGGAATGGCAGACGGAACTCAAACACGTCAATTTAATGCAATGCCCATATATGTGCAGGTGTTTGAGAAACAGGAAGGTAGAGAATGCATTGAATGGGAAGGGCCTATAATAAAGAAATCACAAGGTAATGCAGGTTAAATGTGTCAATTCTCACTTTTGCGTGTCATTTTAGTCTTATAGTATTAGCTTTTATTTTTATATTTTCGGTTGTCATTAAAATTGTATTTTTTGTTCCAGCAATGTAGTTTTGTGCTTTTGTCATTTTTTTTTATTATTATTTTTTTTATTTCAGTTTTAGTCATTTTACTTTATTTCAGTATATATATATTTATATAACAACACTGTTTGTTCACATTTTGCTAGAAGGCAATTTGTATAATCCTAGAAGACAAAAGACATAAAACTTGTGCAAATGCATTTAGTGATGCACATATATGTCTTCTGCAGGTGCACAAATTCATTCCTATCCACACAATCAGCGTAAAAACAGCCGCAGGACTCCCAGCGTTCCGTCCCAGTTCTCATACACACTATTTCCCGCCAATGGATATACTGATCATCCGCCGTGTTTGTTAGATATAGCATATCATTAATGCAAGCCCACCAGCCTGAGCACATGGTTATGAGGTCTGAGAAGTGAGACATCCATCCACACAAAAGAAAGACTGAAACTAAAACCTGCTGCTCTTGTTGTTCTGCAGGAGAAAGGAATTTTTCCCACACTTCCTCCAGCAGGGGTGAAAGCAACCTTTCTCGGCCAAAAGCCTCCCTTTTCCAAAGTAGCTCAATATGACACTCCACCAGGTTGTATTACACTTTAGACATTCCGGCCTCCTCTCTGTTTAATGCACTTTTATTCACATGAACTGTGGGGCTGTGTTCTGCGTAACTATAAGCACCTGACCTGCCTTCACTGCTATGCTGAGTATGTTATTACAACACTAGGTTAGTTTGGACAGTGAAACTTCAGATTTTCACAAACATGACTTTGTTTAATTTCTTTTTTAAGCCCACAACAGGGCTGTTACTGTGAAAAAACACTATTTCACTGTGAGAAGTGAAGGAGGACAGCTGGAGGAGAGAATATACATCCAATAGATTATTAATAAAAGTGTCCTGTCTAATCTGTTCATTGAAACTTTGAGTTGTTGAAGGAGCATTCAACTGTTCTATAGTTCAATGGCTCCCTCTAGTGAAGAAAGAGGTGTCTCAACAACATAGCTAAACGAATGCCATGTGCATCAGTGAAATCTAATCCTTTAACCACCAAGTAAAGTAATCATATCTGTTACGGGAAAAACTCTCCAGGAACTGTTCCAGAGGGATTTTCAATAAAATGATGCCATGGCACAGATCCTGTGAGAGGATGTTAAATATGTTAAAAAAGGTAGCTTAATTAAATATTGTCTTTTATATGGACATTGCTAAAGCCAAACAAAATGATTAGAACATTACTGTAGAATAGCCTATTTATCTTTTAGCCACTATTAAACTAAAGTTTGATGCATCTACTTGAAAAGAAACTATTTATTTTAATTCTAAACTCATTGTATTAATTTTCACTATATATATATATATATATATATATATATATATATATATATATATATATATATATATATATATATATATATATATATATATATATATATATATATATATATATATGTGTGTTAAGGCTGTCAAACGATTAATCACATCCAAAATAAAAGTTTGTGTTTACATAATATATGTGGGTGCACTGTGTATAATTATATATATATATATGTACACACACATGCTTGTATATATTGAAGAAATATTTTCATGTATTTACTGTATATAGATTCTTAGTGTTTATTAATTTTTCATTTAATTTTTTTTTTTACCAGTACTATTTTGGATGCGATTAATCGTGATTAATCGTTTGACAGCCCTAATATATATATATATATATATATATATATATATATATATATATCTTAGTGTTTATTAATTTTTCATTTAATTTTTTTTTTTACCAGTACTAGAAGGCATGTCAACTTTTTTTGACTGTTTTTCTATATTTCCACAGACTCCCAAGCAGCCAATTATTGGGGCCTACAGAAGAGGGGCCAATTAAAATGTTGTCCCAGGCCCAAATTTTAGCGAGAAAAAAAAAAGGAAATTCCAGTCACAAATAAGCATGTCTTATAACATTTATATCAACGCATATTCTACTCTTTACAACAAGATTTTAGCAAAGCAGCCTATTGCTAAATTAAACTGTGTTTAAACTGTCCAGGTTTGTTCAGAAAGAGCTTGAAGATCTTAAAATATCACTGTGTAATTGCATGCAGTGCTGTCTTTATCCCAGTAAGGGTCAGTGTTCCCCAGCAGGAGATTTCACTCACTGTACACACTACAGGGGGGAAAGGGTTCTGATAACAGCAGATGAGTGATTCATTTTAATAGTAAATGTTAAATAGATAACCCAATATCTGTAATATATATACACTACAGTTTGCAAAAACTCAAGTTTTTAACATAAATAAAGAAATGACCCAGCATGCATTCATTTCACTGAAGGTCTTTACGTGTAACTGTCTTTTCTTGTGCATGGCAAAGTATTTTTGATTAACTGCAAACATTTTCTCATATGTATTCTCTCGTTATTTCATCATTAAATATAAACGAAAGTTTGACTATTCCTTTTAACTCTAATGAAATGTCAAATTCAGTTAGAATAAACAAATGTAACAATTTATTATGTCAGCCATGTATAATCAGTTAAAGATAATCAATACAAAACATCAAATGCTCTAGAATAAAGAGAAGATTGTTTTTGAGAATGTCACCCTGAGACATTTCGAATGACACTAAACATGTGTAATATACTTGATGATAATCATTCACATTAAACCATTTAGATTCTTGGGTGAGTTTTTGGTGATCTTCGCATGGGGAATGAGGGGGATTGAAGATTACGATGAGGGAGGTGAGACCTTCATCTCAATAGTGCATGAGGGGGAGTTCAAATGTTAATTTTCAGCCTCAACCAGTTGTTCTAGTTTTTCCAGTCTTACAACTAACACCTGGACTAGAATGATGTGATTGCAAGCAGATTGAGTTAAGGACCTATCAGCCTATATATATGATATTATGATTCATTAGTTCATAAATATTATTTTTATTCAATATTAAGTTTTTGGGGCATTGTGCTTGACATTTTGCAACTTTACAATCTATTAATGGTAAGTTACCAGTAATTTACCAGTAAAGACTATGTGTGAAAGAGGCCAGTGTGTGTATACATTTAAGCATAATTTAATAGATCTGGAAAAAAAAGCATCATGTTACTGACTCCATTAAAGGTGCAGTAAGCAATTTCTGGTAAACGCTGATGATATTTGAAATCACCAAAACAAACATGCCCCTACCCAAAGGGATCAAACCCCATCTTGATGCCCCCGCCCCCACATTCCCGTACACGCTATGCAAAACAGGCAGCGACTATGGCGGAATCTGCTTTGCCTGCCGCCCGTAGGGTATTTGTGTTACTATGATAATTCAGGTTGAGTCTAATTGTTATTTAGCTCCTCCACTACATAACACGATGGTCCAAGTAACTATTATATTACAAATGTGATTGATTGGTCAATAAAAGGGGAACCAAAAGCTTTTTAACCCCTTAACTGTCACTGTCCCGGTACCGGGACGCCTAACTTTGCTTCACTATATTTCTATTAAATCCTAATCTAATTATGACAAATTATATATTGTTGGTAGGGATGCACGATATATCGGCCGCCATATCGGTATCGGCCTATATATATTAATTTTTAGTGTTATCGTTATCGGCCTGATAAGAAAATTAGGCAGATAATATATTAAAGCTGATAATTCATGTAGATTGCAGATGCACTGTTCAACATGATGGTTTGGAATTGCTTGAAATATGATTGGACAAAAAATAAAAATACAGTTTTATGTCTGTCATATAATAATGAGAACATTAAATGTGTACTTGGGATATGGATTTTAATGGTGAGACTTGTAATCAGACTCTCAAAAATTAAATAAAAATGTGGATTTAGATTTATCGGCCAATAAATCGGTTATCAGCTTTCAAGTATAAAGAATTATCGGTTATTGGTATCGGCCAAAATGTTCATATCGGTGCATCCCTAATTGTTGGAAAGGTCTAAGACTTCTAAATAGATATTCTACCACTGTTTTGTGTTACAAATTATGTAGGAAGAGTAATTGCTGAATTTATGACAAGAGTGCAGCTCAAAAAATCTGCATCATAACAGGAGGTCTGACCTTTGTCACAAAAAGTCAATGCCCCGACTTTTAATCATTGAAACTTCTGTTTTTATGCAAAAAGTTCATAATAAAACATATAATCTAGTATTTTTCAATAAAAATTTTAAATATATAGTATAACATTATCCTCTAAAAATGATAATATATATATATATATATATATATATATATATATATATATATATATATATATATATATATATATTATCCTCTAAAATTTAATATTATTTTTTATTGCCTTTTTTATTATATTACATATTTTAGTAGTTATCATATATTAAAACCGTTTTATAATTGAATATTGCGTTACCATAGAAAAAGAAACTTATTTATCAGGCTCCTCCCTTTTGAGCATCATTATATTTCATAATTTATGATCAAAACCTTTTCTAATCTTGACAAAACACATATTGTCACAAATGTCTGAGTCTCAAGGTTCCAAATTTTGTGACAAAATTGATATTTGGATAGAAATGTTTTAATTTGTAAAGGCAGAATGTATACAACTAAATTCAATGGCACCCGGTGGCTATTTTTGGTACTACGCCTAAACAAAATCTCATGGGAACTTAAATTTTTGTGATATCAACTTCAAATTTGGAACATAACTTGGTTAGATTTATGGCTTTGATTTTATAGTAATTTTAGAGTAAAAAATATTTTGTAAAATATATATTTTATATAAAATAAAAAATATATAGTACAGTATATTTGATTTACTGTGAATTTAAACTTCCATAACTTTTTCATACTTTCATTTTTTGAAGTGTTTTCTGAGTGTTTTCTTTAAAACAAGACCAAACTTGGGTATATATACCGAAGCACTCTATAATTACAACCATTTAAGTGTGAATAGTGCATTTTAACCCCCATTCTCAAAAAGGTGGGTGACAAGTAAGGGGTTACAAGCTTTCCGATATTAAGGGGTCCTAATATGGCCTTTCACAAAGTCTTGAATTTGGTTTTGGTGTGTACTGAGAATATGCTTTCATGCTTTATTGTTCAAAAACCACATTTGTCACATATATTACAGTTATAACTAAAGTTGAAAAAGCAAAAAGCATAATGAGACCCCTTTAACGCTGATCCTATCTCTTGCCTGATCATAATCTTTCTTTGTAATATATTCCCCTGACCTTTTCCTCTTCTGTATTTCTACTCATTTGTTCTACTAATGTCTGTCTTGTGCACTGAGCTCTCTCTTCTCCCCTATCATGATTGTATGTGCTCCTTACTGCTTGATTGGCTACAAGCGTGTTTTGGTGCTTGGTCCGATACCCACTTTTCCAAAAATGTTTTTCAAAAATCGCTTACTGCACCTTTAAATCGATCTTTGCAGCAAATCTGTTCATTTTCACAGAAGAGATGTGCAAGCTTGTAATAGCCAAGTCTGAATGCTGACAGTAAACACACACTAAATGTAGTAAGTACTACAACAGCAACATAAAACTGAGAGTGTGGCTCTACAGAGAAACTTTAGACAGGGGTTGCGGCCAATTCTAGGTTTATAGATTGCTAGGCAACAAAGCAGGAAACTCGCCATGGAGACAGGAGGTGGGGGACAGAAAGCACTCCAGATGAAATGGCTTAATAAAACAAGAAGTCATAAAGTAGAGGCAAAGTCCAAATACTATGTATCACTGCTGATTTAATGTGACTATAAATCACTTTCATGCTTTTTTTTGTTAGCTTAAAGGGATAGTTCACTTTGAAATTAATTTTTGATATGTTTTAGCTCACCTCAAGGGCATCCAAGATGTAGTTGTCTTTGTTTCCACAGAATTTTCAATTTTGACATTTCTTGGTCAAACCGTTGTTGTCTGTCAGTCATATAATGGAGTTTTAGGGGTTCACCTCAAAGAGCATGCACAGAGAAGTCAAAAATTAAACATGATTTAATGACTCGTGAATGTAAGTACACACACTGATGGCCTAAGACACGAAATGAAAACGAACAGTATTTATATAGTTTTTACCTCTTGTTAATAGCTACGTGCACTGATCTGAATCAGATGTCCAGCTGAACCGAACTGAACCGTCTCCAGTTGTTATGCCGGAAGTGATCTCGCGCGTCGACGTCATAGCATTGTTTACACAGAGATTTTGGAAGTTTTACCTTTCACTAAACATATTTAGATATATCGAAATCGTTGTGATTTCCCGTATATCTAAATATGTTTAGTGAAAGGTAAAACTTCCAAAATCTCCGTGTAAACAATGCGTGACGTCGACACGCGAGAGATCACTTCCGGCGTAACGTCGACGGTTCAGTTCGGTCAGAGTTCGGTTCAGTTGGACATCTGATTCAGATCAGTGCACGTAGCTGTTAACAAGAGGTAAAAACGATATAAATACTGTTCGTTTCTCACACAAACCGCTCGTTTCGTGTCTTAGGCCATCAGTGTGTACCTACATTCACGAGTCATTAAATCATGTTTAATTTTGACTTCTCTGTGCATGCTCTTTGAGGTGGACCCCCTAAAACTCCATTATATGACTGATAGACAACAACGGTTTGACCAAGAAATGTCAACATTGAAAATCCTGTGGAAACGAAGACACCTACATCTTGGATGCCCTTGAGGTAAGCTAAACATATCAAAAATGAATTTCAAAGTGAACTATCCTTTTAAAATCCATCCAAATTCATTCAGGAGTCAGGACTTGTTTTCCCTCTATGTGTCTGCAATTTGCGTAATCTAGTTGTCACAACACAACACTGTGACAGGAGATAAGGCCTTGAAGACAGTGAGAACTGTGTGCTGAGGTCATTCACAGTCACGCATACACAGAACAAAAGCTCAGATACTGCACTCGTTTAGAGGAAAATCAAGGCATGAGTATAGACATTAGTAAATCTATTAATAAACATTATGGAGCTAGTGTGTCCTATCTCTATTTACGAAGCACATCCACGTTCTCTCATTCTTCAACCCTTCGATCATACTTGATCATGTTTGTCTCAAAGTAAAAAGACACTCAGCTACACCCAAACATCATGGTGTGTGCTGTTTTGGTTTATGTGCTGAACCTATTCTGTTTCTTTATTACCTACTGTGTTTTACAGTTTCTAGGCAACCAGTTACTGCCCTTAAGTTGGAGAGTTTATACAGGGTTCTTGTTTTTCTGTCTTTCCATGAAGGCAATAACATGACTCGCGGCATTCATCTGCCGACACCTATTTAAGCAGCTCTCAGCAAGTGACCATGTGCATCATTATACAAGTGAATCCTGCAGTCCATTTACCTCACTGCAAGAAGCTCGGAAATCTGCAACTTGACATCTCAGATGACAAGAGCATCTGGACTGGTACGTCAGAGTGTGGCCTCAATAAATACAACAGTCACCATCTTCTGAGGCTCTATGTCTTAAGTGAAAGGGATTCTGTGAGGTTTAGACAGGTTGATTTGGTAATCAGCATTTGTAAACACATTTGACGTTGGATAGATAAATTACTTGCAAACCAAACTAATCGGCTTTGCTGATAAACCTTTTTGTTATCTGCCAATGTCCATCAAACTTTCTGAACGGTCTGTGACATACAAACGTTATTTTTTGGCAAATTTACAACATCATGATAAAGTGGTTTTGTTATACATGTAATTCTGATACTTGGTATCCAGAGAGTTCTCAAAGCCAATAATAAAAAAAAAATTAAATGCAAGCAATTTGGACTCTGTGGTAGACCAAACAACTAAACACGTGCCTTTAAAAAAAAAAAAAAAAACAGTTAGCCATATTTGCAATATGTACATCTAGCAAGTGACCTGAATCGTGACATCATTTAGTTTGATGGACATAGAGAACCTACACTTGAAAAATAAGGTTAATACAATGACCAATGAATAAAGTCTACTGTAAATATGGAGGCAGAAAGGGAATCGATGCTTTTTGAAAATGTTTTAAAATGTCTAGTTCCAAATAGCTACAGTATAGGGAGTTTGAGCTTATAAATGGGTGTGATCCTATAAGTGCCTTGCAGGGCGCAATCATCAATGACTGAGATACAGCACAGCCTTCTGGGGAGATTACTGAAATGAAATGAGTCAATAAGTGAGGTACTCTCTGATGGTTAGACTAACGAGTTTTACCTTCAATCCTCTAAGGCCTAAGCCAATGCGCACTGGTACCAGAACGGCTAAAGTAAACTAAATGGGGTTTCCTGGTGTTGCATTCAGCAGCACAATTCCACTGAGAAAAAATAAGCTTTTAATTGTATTGACTGTAATCTGAAGCATCTTCATTCATTCATTAATTTACATGACAAACAGTCCAGGAAATCGAAGGCTTTGAGATTCATAACATCTAAAAGGGCTTTAGAGTTTGCGGCATGGACACCTAAATCGTTCGAACACCAGAATTGGTTGATGGGCTGAAGAACAACTCAGGTCCATTTGAAAATGTGTCTGAAGTATGATTAATCCACATTAAATGTTGGATGTTTGCTAACATTATGGTAAATGCACTTTCCATAGCGCTTTCCCTAACCCAATGGCCACCAAAGTGGTTTATATTACCTCATATTTACACTGGCGACGATGTCAGCCATACAGAAGCCATCCAGCTCGTCGAGAGTGACTTGCTCATGGGACACCTTGACACTTGGCCAGGTGAGAACCGGGGACTGAACCACCAACCTTCCACCAACCTCAACAACCTACATGAACCACTGAGCCACTGCTGCCCCATTTATACCGCTGACAAAGGTATTTTGAACTTAATTTTACCCGTAAATGCGTATTTTTGGGTCCTTAAAGGGATAGTTCACTTTGAAATTATTTTTTGATATGTTTTAGCTTACCTCAAGGGCATCCAAGATGTAGGTGTCTTTGTTTCCACAGTATTTTTAATTTTGATATTTTCGGTCAAACCATTGTTGTCTATCAGTCATACACTGGAGGTTAAGTGGGTCCACCCTGAGTTCACCTCAAAGAGCATGTACAGAGAAGTCAAAATTAAACATGATTGAATTACTCATAAATGTAAGTACACATTGATGGCCTAAGACACGGAACGAGTGATTTGTGAGATAAAACGAACAGTATTTATATTGTTTTTACCTCGTGTAATCACAGCCATGTCAAACTGATCTGACGGCATGGGCGCTTCGGTCTGTGCATGCGCCGGAAGTGATCGCTTGCGCGCCTACGTCACTCTTTGTTTATACAGAGATTTCAGAAGTTTTACCTTTCACTAAACATATTTAGATATATAGGAAATCGCAATGGAAGATCAGATTTTGTTATATCTAAAATATGTTTAGTAAAAGGTAAAACTTCTGAAATCTCCGCTGTAAATATTGAGTGACGTACACACGCAAGCGATCACTTCCGGCGAACGTTGAACATGATTCAGTTCAGTTCAGTTGAACATTGCACAACTGATTCAAATCACTTGGACGTTACAGTGATTACACAAGATAAAAACGATATAAATACTGTTCGTTTTCTCACACAATCTGCTCGTTTCGTGTCTTAGGCCATCAGTGTGTACTTACATTTACGAGTCATGTTTAATTTGGACTTCTCTGTGCATGCTCTTTGACGTGTGACCCCTATACCTGCATTATATGACTGGCAGACAACAACGGTTTGACTGAAAAACGTCAAAATTGAAAATACTGTGGAAACAAAGACACCTACATCTTGGATGCCCTTGAGTTAAGCTAAAATATATAAAAAAATAATTTCAAAGTGAACTATCCCTTTAATGTTTGTTTGTTTTTCATAAAAAAACATACACATTGGTCAGTCACATTCACGTTCACGACAATCACCCCGGCCTGTCACCAAACCTTAATCCTGTGGTCAGACCTCGCATTTTTATGGGCAAGAATTCTCATAGAACAAGAGTCCAGGCATGCAGTTGTCTCCACAAACATCTGGGGTGCAACATACAACGGGCATGCAGTCTCAGGCATTTGGACGGGCCCCCAACTGCATTGGCACATCAACTGCCTCGAGTTGCAGTATGCCTTGTGCTGGGCCACTTCAAATCACTACTAAACAAGCACGTACTGGTCTGTACGGACAGCACTGCGGCCGCTGCATATATCAATCATCAAGGCGATCTATGGTCCCGCCACATGTCTCGACTCACCCTATCTCCTCCTATGGAGTCAGAAGCAGCCATTAATATTCAGGGCATGCTCAATCAGGGGCGATTCTAGGATTTTCCTTTTAGGGGGGCTAAGCCCCCAATGAGGGTATGATAAAAAAACAAAAACAAGGTTGTTGTTTTTTAAGGTGCAATGTTTAATTCAAGGTGTAATGCTCACTTTCATTCCCATGCAATTGCATGGTTTTATAATCACTGTAGTCCTGAATTTGAGTTGTGCTAGTTAGGGGGTTCACGGGGTTTCCCCGAGAACATTTTTAATTCTCTGAACTATTATGTGCATTTTAAGATGTTTTGAAGGCAATTTTTTGGGGGTTGTCAGTGCGCAGCTGATTATTTTTCTCTCCTCATCAGAATCACACTCTTTTTTTTCTTTGGTTTTCTCTTGCCCTGTCTCTTCCCCTTCTAAAGTTGAGCTTTGACTGATAATAGGCTTTTTATTTTTGTCTGACAGCGAAGAAAGTAAACATAAGGTCAACTGGTAGATTTTGCCTATGAATCATTTTCTCAGACGTGTTCATTTACTGAAAACTAAAGGTAGCTAAGTTTATAAAATTAATTCACATTAAAGGCTACACATTCATTTTTGATCTCATGGCTTATCACATGTATATGTGCACTGGAAGAATCAGCACCAAAATGGGCTTATCCACCATGGGATAAAGCTCTTTCTGATTCAGATGCCTAATACAGGGATGTAGACAGGGCTTTTATAATCAAAGAGGTCCTACATTTGAGGTGGAGGTTTGGGGGTTAAATTTTTAAATCTCTGATATGTGCGTTTCAAGACGTTTGAAGACCAAAAAAAGGATAAGAAATAGCTTTAAAACTGTCAGCAGACTATTTGTCAATAACTGCTCTCTCTTAATCTCCATCATCCTTTTTTCAGTCTCCTCATCGTGCCCTTTCTCTTCCCCTTCTAAAGCTGAGCTTTTTTCTACTAAAGGCTACAATTTGTATTATAATTTTAATATGTACACATTCATTATTAATCCTGTACCTAACATGATAAAACGGCTTTGTTAATGTTTCTTGTCCCCTCACAATGGCAGTAAACTAATGATTACATTAGGCTGGCGTTCAATTTCAGTTCAAAAGGGCGAAATTAGACAACACTATATTAGTTTTCCTGATTATTCTTTGTCATTCGTTTAACATTTATGTTCTCAAAAAACTGTCAAATATATAACGTTATAAGTAACTATAAGTTCTTATCTACTTACATCTTATCTCGCACTTGCCTGTCACCCGTGCACTGAAGCGTCGAGTCGTGCTGCTAAAATTCGCGCTCAGCGTCTGTGAATGTAAAGCCCGCCTACTTTGATTTGATTGGTCATCTCAAATATTCTGACATTGACGAGCGGTGACAGACCAATGGGCTCAGATGAACACACACACACACACAATTTCCTCTCTTTTTGACGTGCTCTCTGCTCGGCGCCACTGCGGATTTAAGATGAAGAATGCGCTGAATCTGATTAAAACAAGACTGAAGCGAACACGAATTTGTGTAGCATATTAATCACAAATTTTTAGGGGGGCTAGGCATAAAGTTAGGGGGGCTGAAGCCCCCCTAAAAAGGGCCTAGTGACGCCCCTGTGCTCAATCATGAAGCCGACAAGCACTCGCAACAGCCTGCGCTTCCAGGAGAGTAGAGACTCAATCCTCAGCAGGTCCAGGGCGAATAATCATGATTACAAATGTGAAATCTATTGACAGCCCTAGTTATAAGTTTAAAGTTATGACGACACGGAGGAAGTTTAACGATAACTTTACACTCTCCATAGTGCAATTGTCAACATCTCTCATCAGCTTCAGAATACTTACAGTGTTTTATGGGGGGACGCTCTTTATTAATGCTATTCATCAACTTTCAGGCACATCTAATTGACAGATAAACCATGCACTCTTATTTCAGTATTGTTTATCATTTTCTGGATATCTAAGTTTGCTTTGTACATTCATTTTTACAAGGGTAAACTTTATCATTAAACTGCACGTAGGCTATGTTTCTATGTCCGTGCACTAAAATGGACGTCCTATAAAGAGTGCAGTTTTTTAATGTATTTTGTCTTTAAAAAATCTAAAATTAAATCAAATTAAAATTAAAATTAAAGAAAACAATAATGAAAATTTAAGAAACAAAATGAACATTGAATAAATCCATATGATTTATAATCAGTTGAAAATACAAAGACTGAAAATTCATGTGACAGAACATTTACTATAAGTATAAATGAATAGCAAAATAATGACCATCTTTAAATTAAGCATAATAATTTACTAATACTATATTTTGAAGTGTATAAACTATATTACAGAAATGCGAATTGCGAAAGTCTGTGAATAACTGAGATTTAGAAGTTATGCAGATGTAAACACAGTTTGCTGACTGACACATTGTTCTCAATGTAATTCCAATGTAATTTCAATATTTGTGTGCTATGTAACTGGGATTAAAATGATTGGTCCCACTTTATATTAAGTGGATTTATGTACTATGTACTTACATAGGAAAATAAGTACAATGTACTTATTGTGTAAGGGGGTGGGGGTTTCGGAGTTCAGACTCTGTTATTTTTTGAAGCAGCCATCAGGAGTGTTAGTTGTCTCTAGAGATGCTTGCGATTGCCGTGTGGAGACATTGTTTGCTATTTGAACTTAATTAATTGAATCATTTGGTCCCACTTTATATTAAGTGGCTTTATGTACTATGTACTTACATAGGAAAATAAGTACAATGTACTTATTGTGTTCAGGTTGTATTGTAAAACACTTTTTGTGCTATTGAGGTATGATATGGGTAAGGTTAGGGTCAGGTGTGTTGGTATGGGTAGGTATCAGGGTGGGTTAAGGTGTAAGGGAAGGGTCAACTGTGTAATTACAAATGTAATTACATCAATTAATTACAGTTGTAATTACATGCAGGTATTTTCAAAATATAAGTACAATGTAAAAACATGTGTACACAATAAATCCAATGTATTAAAGTAGTAACTTCTATGTAAGTACATAGTACTTAAAGCCACTTAATATAAAGTGGGACCACACTCCTGATGGCTGCTTCAAAAAATAAAAGAGTCTGAACTCCGAAACCCCCACCCCCTTTAGACCTGCTTCCAATCTGCTCCCTGAGGAATAAACCCTATATTAGCAGGTTAGCATTCTCATTCTCACAAGACAAGGAAAAAAACAGTCTAAGGACAGGTTAGTCTCAGCAAGTGATGATATCCCACCATCTAAGATTAAACCTGCATATTATTTTATTAACTCAGCAATGTTATTTAGCCGTATGTGTATTTATCTGCAGCCATTACAATAAAGATGTGATAAATTAATTATTTGCTGGATCCAAGTGTAAATTTCTGTTAGCACCTTTCCTAAACACTGCAAACTAATCATAAGTCACACATAATTAACTATTAGCCACAAATGGACTTCCAGTAAACATGAGGTAACTTCACACAGAACGTGTAGCAACCTAAACCTCATAGCTTACTCATATACAGTCATATAGGCTACACACTGCAGCAAAATTTGGTTGTCAATTCAGAGTTAAGTAATTTAGTGGAGTGAAACCTCATTCTACAAATGAAAAAGCAGGTAAAAAACGCATTCATTTTACCCAGTGTGCACAGAACTGAACTGAACAACTTGTTACAGTTTTTTACAATCACTTTGCTACTATTTTCAGAACCTTGATGTCATTTTTCAAAACTCTAGACACAAAACTCAAAACGGTTATCACTTGTACCACAGGCTGTCTAATGTTCAAAACGTTGCATCATGCATTCACATCTTTAAAGAAATCTTGCACTTGCACACTCATTGGTTCAAAAAACAAATTTACCGAGAAATACCATTGAAAAATAACTATAGATTGTGTGTCTGACTGTTTCCATACAACTGCATTAAGAGTACTGCAACAGTTACTTATCATTTTGAGCAGTTGTGTAAATAGATAGTTAGATCATTGTAAGGAAATGAATAGACACTCATTTGAAATGTAATGTGTGAATTTCCTTTTGAAATAGTCGTACTTTGATGTTAAGTTGTGTCATATTGAACAGGTGATTTATGTTGAATTAACAAATTATCTATGTTGTATGTGTGTTGTATCCAAGCAATTGAGAAATGGGTTAAAGTTTAGAAAAATGTGCATTTTGATTATTGGTTGTGAGTTTTGTGTGTTCATCAAGGTTCTGAAAATAGTAACAAAGTAATTGTAAAAAACTTTAATAACCTATATAAAAGTGTATCCCACCCCAAAAGCTAAGCTGGCAGAATCTTAACAATGGTGTGTGGTGCCAGTGGTGGACTGTTTGCTTGGTCACAGTCTTACTAGCCACGTTACCAGCAACACAATCAGCAAAGTAATCTAATTATCATAATCAACAAAATTCCAGAAATATATTTTTTGTTAATATTGTACAGTACACCCCTATTTAGGGGTAGATAAACAAATGACCTCAAAGCAAGCATAAATGGACTAAAAACTTGTGTGTAATTTGATGTGTGTAATTTATGGCCACTCATCTGATACTCATTCTTTGGAAAACAGTCCTTAAACTCTTACAGATCAAACCAAGTCTCCACAGGCCAATGGTGGAGTGTGTCACATCCTTGTGTGTGTGTGTGTGTGTGTGTGTGTGTGTGGGGGGGGGTTTGTTTGTAAAAGAGATAGAACGAGTTTCTCCATGTCTGTTTTAACACATTTATTGCCTTGTGCTGGTTAATCATATATTTAAATAAAAATGACCATAAATATATGGTGAAACTGAGATTCAATGGTAGCAGGATAAAATGAGCATTACAGTTTGACTGACAGTTGTCCTTGGGAACAGGGAACAGTCATTTGAGGGGGAAAGGTTGTGACGATCTATCGGTGCCCCGCAATTTCAACCAAACACATGGCAGGTTTGGATTGATTAAAATTATCTCTGGTGCAACTGCTTTTTTAGTGCATTGCATTTGAATAGGTGTAAATGCTGCCATCTGAACCTTGGTGTGCACCAAACTAGCTGACCAAGACCCCTGAGAAGGTATGATTGTGCTGTTCGACTAAAATATGAACGCAACACTGACTAAAGTCATTTAACAAACCAAAAACAGGGCATGATGACCAACATGACATCATGACTTTTGAGTAAACATACACGCCACTCTCGAGTCAATTGGGGCGTTATCTCTATGCATTTTGAGCTATCCGCGTGTATGTCTACGCCATTAACGTCCGCATCATTCCACGTGTATGTACACACCGTCAAATGTCCGAGCGAAACGAAGCAAAATGTAGATCTACATCTGGGGAGCTATCATTTTCTTCCATGGTAAGGGAACAGTCATAAATGCCATTAACCCAGTGACGGGTAGGTTTAGGGACGGGGTTGAGGTAGGTCATATATTTATACATACAGTAACAACGTTAAGTCAACGGCGTTCATAAACACGCTGAAAAGCGATTATGCGTGTTGATAGCACGCCAAAAATGAGAAACACGGATTGGCGTGTCACACACACGCTACTTCATGCAGCCTAAAGAGTACTGAATGCTCAAGCATACCTGGTTATTCTCATCATAGGAACTGCATTGCCCATTACAGTTCAGCACAGGACCAGAAATGCCGACTCCTTGCAGAACTTTGTTTGTGTGTAACTCCTAACACATTTTATGAACTCTTTTTGATTCATTTTGCTGTTGTTGTTGTTTTGTATCTTTAGGTTCAGTCTTGTGAGCGTAAAGATACAAAACAACATGTGTGAAGGCTAAGTGAACCAGGACTAAATGCATCATTCTCTTTTTTGGTCCAGACTTGTTTTTAGTTTTATTTTGGCCGATCTCTATTATTGAGATACATTTTTACTTTTAAATTTCAGTCATGCAGACCTAAATATATAATTTTAATATACAAACAATCAAAATAAAGTTTCAATTAAAGGGGAGGTTGACTGCCATTTCACTTTTTTCATTTTAAATAGTGTGTAATGTTGCTGTTGGTGCATGAACAGTGCAAAGTTGCAGCACTGAAAGTTCAGTGTAAGCAGAGATATCGTCTTTTAAAAATCAGGAAGTATAATTGCCTACAAAAACGACTCGATTGGGACTACAGCTGGGTTATGGTACGTCACTAACCTACACATTTGCATCAACCACTCCCTCCGGAAAACGCAAAAAAGTGCATGCGCATTTTTCAGCAGCTCCAGCCTCCAGCTCGTCGAGTGTGTTGTTCACGCAGCTGTCAGGTCTTCTGTGCTCGGACTTCCCACGGACGCTGTACTTCGTCAACAATGGATACAATTTATGTTTGATTATGTTCCTGAAAGTGACGATCGTAATCTAGCTCTCTGTGCTGCGCATTTTACGGAAGATAGCTTCCAGAATCTCCACGAATTCAACAAGAAACTGTTACTAAACATGAAGCAGATCCAACTTTAAAACCAGAGGCAGCAGTTGTTGGGACACAACCTGTAAGTAGGCTAAGACTTAATCATTTTAAATGTATTTGCATGTATAATTCTAGACGAAGCCTTGTGTTTTATTTTTTTTCAAATGCCAGCGCTGGCTTTATTGCCACTCTAGGCTAGTGAGTGATGAATTTTGTATAAGTACTAATGTTGTAAATGTATTTTTCATGTATATATGTTTTATGACGTTATTTTTGATTTGATCAAGAACATAAACTTGCCAACGCTGTTTGAGTATTAGTAATCAGTCAGTTGCTATTGTTGCCAGTCAGATGCTATTGTGTAAAACAAACGTGTATAAAGTTAAAAAATGTAGCAAATTATCATTCAGAAACGTTTCAGTAAGAGCCGTGTGTGGTGAGGTTCTGTTTGACTCTCTTCATCGCGGCTTTCTCGGTCTGATTCTGCCTCAAATTGAAACTGCAGTTCGACATATATTTACATCTGGACCAGAGCTCTTGACATGCCCGTAAAGGTAATGGGCGTTAACCTTCCGGACAACGTGAGCGACAGTTTACCCAATCACAACACACCGGCCCAAACTAACCAATCTGAGCCCACCGAATGTTTCTGAGGGAGTGTTTTCATAGAATCAGGAAGTCAACCGCTCGTTCAGGGGACAGAGGAGAGCGCGGCTGACAATAAAGGTGAAGTTTATGAAAAATAAGAATTTTAAAAAACCACGAATACATGTTATATTGCACCCCATAAACACAATCATGCAAAGAAAAAAAGCAGTCAACCCCCCCCCCCCCCCTTAATTTATTACGTCTCAGGGATTTGGTATTTGGATTTGGAAGACAATCTTCAGCTGAAACTTCATTCTTTATCAATCAATCTACAAGAAGATCTTTAGCCTACTGGCCGATTAAAGTCACTAAAGGTCAATTCATATTTAAAAACACAATTTAATAACAATGTTAAAGGTAATCTTAAGTAAATCCTAAAATGAATATTCATTGCATTGCATAGCAATCAGATAATGTACAAAGGGAAAGCTAATGTCTAACCTTGTGACTTGTGTTGACCTGAAGCTGGACCAAACTGGTAAATCCACATTCATTAATTAACTGGTCTGACAACATCTAGTGATTGGACTGTAGTTATCTGACTTACTTTCATATGACCTTTTGAAATGCACACTGCATATCTCATATAAGATAATCCAAGTGAACGTTGTGCCATGCAATTCTGCATTATAGATCCAAATGTTATATGATATTACAAAAATGCTGCAAATTAGGGCAATTAAAGGTGATGTGATAACTATAAGCCTTTAGGCTGATTTCTCAAAAAAAGCTGCATTTCCACCAAAATTACCCGGGGCAACTCTATAGTGGGGCGGGACTATATGTTTGAGTAATCTGTGACCGGAGGGGGCAGTGCTCAAAAAACCTAGTTTAATTGAAACCAAAAATCCAATATTTGGAACCGCTAATGACACCCTCCTAAGCAATAGTTCACCCCAATATGAAAATTCGGTTACGATTTACTCAACATCATATTGCTCTGAAACTGTATGACTTTCTGTCTTCTGCAGAACACAAAATATTCTTAATTTAAGTGCTCTCTGATATATACAATGGAAGTCAATGGGGTCCAATGTTGTTTTGGACCCTATTGACTTTTAATGTAAAGACAAAAAAGGGCTCTAATCTTTCAAACCCTGCTTTTAACCCCAGGTAGAGGAATGTTTCACACTAATTTAGTTGTTGTTGTTAGAACCTTTTTGTCAGGGTTATTATGAGTAGTAGGCTTTGTGAAGAAACTGCAGGGGGTTCATGCATTTATGATAGGCTTAATTATTTAAATCATAAAAAGTAAAATAATAAAAATAACAATAAAACAAAAAAAGATTTTAGTCGCCTTACTAGTGGCCGATCTGTTTGTGTAGAAGGAAAAGGAATTAGGGAGAATAAATAAATTCTGAATAAATTTACTGCCATTTTGTGAACATTAAAGCTGCAGTCTGGCGTTTTTCCTCTTTGTCGCCATCTCTGTTCGAAATCTGCAATTGCAGTCATTCGCGGAATTATCAACTTCATGTGAGCTGTACTTCAATACCCTTCGGCACGGCACAGCGTGGATGAACACAATGTTTGAGGAGACTGTGAGGTTGCCAGTCAACGCGCTGATGATACTGGCATTCAGAATCACAGATTATTCTTTTTGGAATAAAGACCAACATAAGAATTTTTATCGGAAAATGTAATCTGAACTAGTAAGAAACATCACTTTTTCTGGTTCTAACATTGCAATAGTTATTATATCACGCAAAACCGTCCAAATTATACTTTGTTCTCAAATTGTTAATGTTAACAACGTAAGCAAGGAAGTGTGACTACAATCTGATATTTATCCTTGTTTCCGCATGGGTCCGATTGCAGTCTCTTTTTTCTGTAGCCACTCAGAAGTCTTTTGTATTTTACAACGGGTGAATCTATTGTCACTGGTGATTGTCATTTGAACAATGATTGTCAATTTGTGAGAAAAGGCTAGAAAATCTCCACCTCCAACATTGTCACACTCAATATAGCCTACTAGCCGCGACTCCTTCTTTTATGTGTACAGATGTGACGTAATGACGCAAAGACATGCTCGAATTTCCAGCGAAATCCACCAGCACCACTGGAGATAAAAACATTATTACAAGCTTGCTGCTTTGAATCGAGCTAAGGCGAGCATATAGTTTTGAACACTGGCTGGTTATGTATTTTCTCAAATATGTATTTCAGATTATTTTTAACCCCAAAAATCTACAGACTGTACTATTAAGTAATCATCATGTTATCAATTAAAAAAGAAACTCTATTCTGATGCGTATTTTGTAATAAATCAAATTACAATAATTATTTTTTTGCAATCTGATTACCTAATTCAGATTACATCAGTTACTACACAACAATCTTGTATAGTGTAAACAATGTGGTGTTGGAATGTTAGATAAGAGAAACCCAATCACGTGACTCAGGTTTAGGTGCTTTATACAGTCACAGAAATGCAGCATGATGCATAAACAGAAAGCTTCAGCAATTGACCGTCAATTGCAGTGAAGAGGAGAGGGTTTCATTCTCACCAGTCGGAAAGTACATTCAGAAAAAACTTGGTAGCGGTTGCTGGCAATATGAAGATGCGCTGGTTGTGTGCTATATTCGTCAATCAATACCTTATAGAACGCTGGGGGTTCTTGACTCTGTTTCAAAGAACGCTTTATGCCAAAAAGATTCTATATATAAATGTCTTAAATGATTGCAAAATTATTTAATCTTTAACAAGTTATTTAAATTTGTTGATGTGATAAAGTATGTTTAAAGCTTTTGAGTTCATTAAATGTAATTCAAATAAAAAATGAATTTAAATCAATTAATAAAAACTAAATCCATAAAATGATCCAATGATGAGAACCCCTAAAATGTTCTATATGAAACACTTGAGAGAACCGTTCAAGGTTCTAGAACCTTTTCTTCTAGACGTGCACTGCAAATATAACAGTACAGTGTGAAATGACATCTTATGAATACCCAGGATTAATTGTTAACCCAGGGTAAATTATAAGCAGTGTGAAACAAGATAAACAAGATTTGTGGTTTAGTGTGACCCAGGGTTCATTTTCCCAAAAAGTGAACAGCCTTAAAAAGTTCTTCTTTTGTGTTCCAAAGAAAACAAAGTCATACAGGTTTGGAAAGACATAAGTGTCAATAAATAATGACAAAAAAATGGACTATAACTGTACATTTTATTTTCATTAAATAGATTCAGCCTGAAAGGGCAATTAGTGAATTAAGCAGGAAATACTAGTAAAGATTTAAGTTAAAAAAAAAAAACATACTTCACAGAATCAACAGACTAGAAACATTCATACAGTCAGTTACAAATGGTATGAAAATGCAATATACAAAAATAGTATATTGTATCAAAGTTTCCAAAAAATAACAGAGAACAGGCTCAGCTGTCAACACCAATTCCTTTTTTTCTATGCTATGACAATACCCAGACCACCGATTCAACGTCTAACCTGAAATGTACTGCCTACATTTAACATATCAATGTACAAAGTCATTTACGGTAAATGAACAGATCTGGTTCATGTCAGAATGACAACATTTCCTCTGGATAACATGAACAGAATGTTGTTGAAAATTCTGTGATATGACCTCAATACACATGATCTCAATGAGATATGGGATAAATCATTCATCCTATTGCAAAAACAACAGAATAGTAGTTATACTGTGTCTAAAGAGAGCAGCTATGTCAGTAAAGGACACAAGCTGATCTTAAACTGACATAAAAAAAATATCCTTTATAATGAGATTCCATTTAGCAACACATCCATGTCAAATAAATAAATGCACCACACGTTAAAAGCAATAATATTCTCTCATTCTTGAACATGAAGCAATAACAATTACATAGGAACATATTAGTTAGAGCAACTATTAAACAATAGGCAGGTAAATGTTGACTAAAGCCTGTCAGATCAGGCTAAATACAGATAGGCTAAATATGTATATGATTATTTACCTCTGAACAGATTTAAGACTTTATGAGAGTGGTGTAGTTAGTACACATATAAACACCTATACATTCAGTATACATGCGGTCAGTTTGACACTTACCGTACCTCGGCTCGGTAGTGAGGAAAAAACGGGAATGCCGAACCAGACCGATCTGTTGATAGACGTATATAAAGTTCTCCTTGCAGTAACTGTTACCTCATAACAGTTACTATTTGAATCTATTTGAATGCTCTTCCTCTGTTCATTTGATATCGCCAAACTCAGAAACCGATCGACCTTTCACTTCTGTAGGCGTAAATAACGACGAACGGTGGGAACGGAGGACTGGAGTGCAACAGTTTCACTACACGTCCACAGCGGGAAAATACCAATTCTACTATGACAGAGGCAGAGCTTATGAATATCCATTAGGTCATAATGACGTTCCTAGTCACTTTCTGGTATCGTCCAGTCATGTAGCCCGATTATATTCAAGATCAAATGATTTAGCAAATCACTTTGAGCTACTGAGAAAACGTCACGAAATTAATATGAATATTTCAAAGCCTTCCGCCATAGTAAGACTCGTCTCGTTTACTGATGCAGGAGCGCCATCTGTCAGTTCGATGCACTATAATAATACAACCAGCACCCAGTTCAAAATACTAGGGCATGATTTCCCATGGGATTTCCACGTTCAGACATAAAACGTTCACAAATTTCTAAACTTTTTTCTTGGGTTATATGTAGTTAATTAATAATTTAATTTGTCATTTAAAAAAAAATGTTTAATTTAATCTGGTAATTACCATCATAATCACTTTAGAATCTTTGCTCTTTTTTTTACTTTTTTTAAATATATATTTTTATTTTACTTTATAAGCATCATTAAATAATTTGTCAATTCATTACACTCCTAGAAAAAAAAGGTTCATTGGGGTTCTATATACACTACCAGTCAAAAGTTTAGGGTCAGTAAGATTTTTTATGTTTTTAAAAGAAGTCTCTTCTGCTCACCAAGGCTGAAATTTTTTGATAAAAAATACACAAAAAACACAGTAATATTGTGAAATATTATGACAATTTAAAATGACTTTTTTATGTTAATATATATTAAAATGTAATTTATTCCTCTGAAAAAAAGCTGAATTTTCAGCATCATTCCTCCAGTCTTCAGTATGCTGTTCTTTGAACTTTCTATTCATCAAAGAATCCTGAAATAAATATCTAAAAAAACTGTTTTCAACATGGATAATAATCATACATGTTTTTGGAGCATAAAATCATCATATTAGAGTGATTTGTGAAGGATCATGTGACACTGAAGACTGGAGTAATGATGCTGAAAATGCAGGGTTTTTTTTCCAGAGGAATAAATTACATTTTAATATATATTAACATAAAAACGTTATTTTAAATTGTCATAATATTTCACAATATTATTTTTTATCAAAAAATTGCAGCCTTGATGAGCAGAAGAGACTTCTTTTAAAAACATAAAAAATCTTACTGACCTAAACTTTTGACCGGTAGTGTATATGAAGCATAGGGTTCTTTACTCAACTCCAAAGGAACTTTTATGCTAAAAAAAATATCTATAATGACAGAACCCTTACAAGGTTCATTATAGGCTATTATTCATTCATATATTACATTATTCTGCAACATTTTAGCAACTCTAATCGCTCTCGCGGTACTTTGATGTAATTCACCGATCGTTTCTGTGCAGCGCAGGTTTAAGTCGAACAAGCCTAATATCTCTTCTCTGATGACGTTTAATTAGCGAAGGGCAGGACAACCTGTCACTCAGACGAGATCGCAGTAACAGCAAACAACAACCATCCAATCAATATGGACAAAGGTACCGCCCAACATTTTTTTTATGTTTGAGAAGTTGTTTCATTTCACAAGAAAATACCATTGTAACTTCCATTTCATGACCACTTTGAAACTTTCCATTAACCCCAAAAAAAAAAAAAAAAATACACAGGGTGTCTATAAAACGGGTTGACTTTATTGCTTAGAGAATACAGCTTACAGCTTTTGCAAAGGCATGTGAATACACTTCTCAACTACACCTTACCAGTCATCACAGGATATGAATTAACCACACATTCACAACTCCACTTTTACACATTGCACCTGTAAAAAAAATCTGCTATCAAAACATTGTACAAAGTGTAAGTTAAGAGGCATTCAAGCGTAATCTGCACCAAAGCACTCATATCATACAGAGAGCAAATACCATGAGCAGATTTCCAAAGCCTATCTGGTGACTGATTTTTTTTAATAGTTTCTTCTATCTTTGGTACTATAAGACAGATTTTATTCTGCACGTGTAAATCTTTTCCTTGAAATACTGTTCTGAACACAGGGCAGGTAAAAGCCTATCTACACAATCTTTATCCTCACTTCGAACTAAAATGAACCAAAAAGCCACATCCTACATTACAAATCACGTTCTCTGATCTCACTCAGCAGAACAAAGAGAAATACGGAAGCGGGGACGAACGGCTGTAAAAGTCACTTTCCAAAATGTTCCCCAATTGTGTCTCTTCAAACTATATAACAAAGACAAATATAAGAGAAATACGTAAATCACCTAAAACAGGACGCAGCCTTTCAAAACAGCAGCTCCCGAATTTAACCAATGACTATTAACATGGTGAGTCTTACATCACAGCCACATCACATGACTTCGCATCCTTCCCACACATAGTGAAACGATGACAACTGCCTTTAATTAAATCAGGAACAAATGAGAAAGAAAAGGGGGATTTTCAAGAGCTAATAATTCTAGTTAACAAGTGAATTCGAGGCAAACGTAGCAACAAATCAAAGGAGAGCACCACCCATGACTTGCCCCTGAACCGTCAGCATGAATTTATACTGTTGATCTGGGATTTAAAAGTTTATAAAGGAGATAACACTGCAGAGTTCCTTCTCTGCTGAGGTTTACAGAGGACAGTGCGTGTGTGGGAGACCATACATGTCTGTAAATATATATAGATATATATTTGTCAATCTATCTGTGTGCTTCGGAGAAAGCCTGCCGGGGTTCACATGTCGTCCTCTTCATCTTCATCCTGGGAAGATCCGGCCTGCTGAGCGCAACTGGCTGAAGCCGCCTCTAACTGTGCCTGCTGGGCGGCCTGCTGCATCTGTAACCACTCCTGCTGTGCTGAACTCGGCCTGCTGCTGTCGTGCCTGAAAGACAGCACAACTCATCAGACAAATAATCTAATTACAGGCTGCAAAACTAACTGGAAAGTCACAGAGCGAAAAGTTCCATTTATCCGTTTCATGAATAATTCAAGCTCTTCCAGGATCTTTACCTTGGCAAATAATTCCTGCTGTTGACGTAGAAGTTCTTCCTCGGGAATGCCAAGATTCTCAAGTCGGGAGCTGGCCTTTCTCCGCTTAAGTGCTACAGTTTTACACTCCTGCAGAACGTCTTTTACTTCTGCGATGTATGAACCAAAACCTAGGCTTTCAAGTGCTGAAGGAAAAACAAAACAAGCATTCACTGTTACATTGAATTTCAGAAGAGATGTACAAGTTTGAAGTTAAAATGAAGAACCGCCAGTGAACAAGAAACTGTTATCTTAAAGCTGTAAATGGAACGGATACAATCGTATCCATCCCACATATTGTAGAAATGTGAAGTTAATACTGGATCTTGTGTGTATTAATGCAGCCTGGTCCAATATCTCAGCTGTTAACTAAAAGATTGTAGGTTCAAACCCACCATAGTGCATTAGATCAAACATTTAAAGGGATAGATCGCTCAAATGAAAATTGGATAATTTTTTTTATTTACAGGTTTGGAGTAACATGAGAGTATGCCTTACTTTATTACAATTATTTAAAAGAATAACCCCCGGTTTCACAGACAAAGCTTTACACAAGTGTGCAAGTGTGACAGCAAGTGTGTCTGTCCACACTAGACGCAACTGCGACCGTGAGACGCCACACGTCAATCAACAGCGTAAAAGCGCACTGCTGGATCGCACTCGCATTGGAAATGGGTAAGGGCATAATCAAATCAAGATCTAAATATCAAAAATCTAAATATTAACAAAATACTCATATAACACTCATTGACAAATTTTGTTATGAAGTAGAGTTGTATGTTTGCATAGAATTCATTTTGAACGCTGTATTAAATGCTTTCAGAATCTGAGGTAAATCATACATTATCACTTGTGGCACAGTGACCTATTTTTAACTAAAAATAAATAATGTGTACTCGTATACAATCAGTGTAATTTCTTCATTCAGTCAGCCGCGACATCGCAGAAATAGGAACCGTTTATAAATTAGAAACTTTGCGTGTCGCCCATAAAGTCATTAAAAAAAAGTTTAAATATTCCATGTGCCTACAGCGGCTCAATTATAAGCTTATCAAGCAACGAGACTACTTTTTGTGCGAAAAACAAACAAACATAAATAATGACTTTATTCGACTTATTCCATTACTTCTTTATGGGCGCATGCGCGAAACTAGATGACGACATTCTTCTTCTTCTACTTCTTGTTATCGGCTGCTCACCGCGGTAGACTCCGAAGCGGTGAGCAGCCGGTAACAAGAAGTAGTCCAAGAAGAACGTCCTCATCTCAGTTCTCGCGCATGCGCCCATAAGAAAGTAATGGAATAGTCGAATAAAGTCATTATTTATGTTTTTTCGCACAAAAAGTAGTCTCGTCGCTTGATAAACTTATAACTGAGCAACTGTAGGCACATGGAATATTTAAACATTTTCTTTATTGACTTTATGGGCCGTCAAGAGCCAGTCCCTTAGGCAGTCTATGGAGGAGTGATCCACCTCTCAGATTTAATCAAAAAATATCTTTATTTGTGTTACGAAGATGGGGTGACTAATTAATGACTTAATTTTCATTTTTGGGTGAACTAACCCTTTAATCTAAGCCCTGTCTGTAAAACCAGGTATATATTTTACTGAACTGCGTAAAAGATTGTGAAGAACAATTTAGGTCACTGGTGTCTATAACATAAGACGCAATTGACTTTCATTTATAAACAAATTTATAAACCAACATTTTTCAAAATATCTTCTTTTGTGTTCCACATTATGAACAAGAGATACAGGTTTGTTAAGATGAACTCACATTTAAATCAATCTAACTTGGTTTAAGATGGTCCTTCAGACAGAAATCTCACAGGCAGAGCAGCTGAAAAGTGCCCGAAACCCCTTTAAAAGCCTGAACAAATGACAACATTGGGAGAGCAGGCAGCTAAGACTAGTAGAACGTTTTCGTTTTTTAAAGGGATAGTTTACCCAAAAATGAAATTGCTCAGTACTTCTTCCTCACCCTCAAGTTCCAAACCTGTAGGAGTTTCTTCTGTTGAACACAAAATATATTTTAAAGAAAGTTGATAACCAGACTTTTGACGGCATCCATTGACTAACACAGTTGAAAAAACAAAACAAAAACATGGAGGTCAACAGGTGCCATCAAAAGTCTGGTTGCCAACATTCTTTAAGATATATTATTTTGTGTTCAACAGAAGAAACCCATGAAAGTGAGTAACTGACGACAAAACGTATATTTTTGGTACAACTATCCCTTTAAGATATTTGCTTGGAAATTATGCATTGCAAGTGAATGGTGACTGACTTGTGTTCAACAGTAGCAAGCAAGAAATACGGGTGAGGGTGAATAAAAACAAACACATGATAGAATGTTCATTTTTTTGAGCAAACTAACTCTTTAACTCCAGTTTACTGCACAATTATTAAATAAAACCCTCTTCCAAAATGAGAAAAAAGAGCTGTTAATGACCTCAAGATCATCTAGAAGTGCCATCCTCACCGTTTATAACATGTTCTGGGGATATGGTCTTCTTCTCTGATTTATTGCAGATCTCGTTGGCCTCTGATGAGACGAGGTGAATGAACTCTGTGCAGCAGTTCACCACCAGCTCTCTGGCATCGTTCGCTACTCGTACATTGGGAAGCGTTTCTTTAATCATTTTATTGATCGCCGCTCTCGGGATCGTCAGATCATCGTCGTTCCCGATGAAGAGGCCATGAGGGATGAGCTGCCGAGATGCTTCGGAGTTTAAAGGGAATCGAAACCAGGCGAGGAGGTTCAATGGGGTATTAATGATGATGATGATACACCCACAGCAACGGCTTTGTGTGGAGATTCGGATGATCTGGTCGGCTTTCTTATAGCAGCTCGCTAAAACACTGTCCGACAGAGTGCAATATTGAGTATAGCTTTGAATTCAAATGCAGGGAGTGTAAATGTTTGGAGGATGAGAAGAGTCAGTACCTTTCGGTTGATCCGTTTACGCTGACTCTCCACATCCACACATCAGTGCTGCTGCTGTTCCTGTGCGCCTTATAATCATGATTCAACTCCGATCGTTCATTCTCAAGCTGCCCGGGTTAACAAATAAACGCCGCGCTTGTTAAGTTAAACTTAACAAAAAGCACGCAGCAGAAATTTTAAGCACCAAAAGCTATTAATTCATTACTTCAACCATTTGGTTAACGACAAACGAAATGAACCCCTACAATGCAACACTTCCGGATATCCGGTGATTCTTCTGCTTGTTATTATTTCGTGTGATTGTGCGATACTGCCGCCTACTGTAAGAAACGGGAATTAAGGAATTTGATCTCAAATTTCGAGCTCAAGATTTTGGGAAAGTCATTTTGGTTACATTGGTGTGGTCCAGGCAGTGTTTTAGGGGTTCTGATGTGGTTTTCTTTTTCTATTTTACTGTAGGCTATGTATATTGTGTATTACTATACATTTATGATATTATATTATTGTAATATAATAGTAGACCTAGATAATTGTAATATAGACAATAGTTAGTACATACAGACAGAAGGAACCTAAAATTCCCTAAAGTCAAGGTCATGAAGGGCACTAATTATACATAATCATTTGATGTTAATAATGAAAAATTTATAATGAAAAATATTAAAATGGTGAATATAGCTAGCCTGGCAAGCCAGACCTATCAAGATGTTAGTAGATGAAAATAGATAGAAAATAGAAAATAGATAAATGTTAGTAGATGAAATAATTTTTGCTGCCGCTAGGGTGCGTCTAGATTTCTAGGCTAGAATATAGCATGACATTTGGCATATGCAAGGCAGTTTTTTGAGAGACCTGGCCACAAGATAGTGCAGTGATATATATATATATATATATATATATATATATATATATATATATATATATATATATATATATATATATATATATATATATATATATGGGAAAAGATTAATTAGCGATTAATCGCATCCAAAATGTGTGTGTAGTGTGTATAATTATTTTGTATGTATAAATACACACATATGCATGTATATATTTCAGAAAAATGTGTTATTAATATATCAAATATTTATATTTTTGTATAATATTAATTTTGTATAAATATATATAAAGTATATACATGCAAATATTTCTTAAATGTTTACATGCATGTGTGTGTATTTATATATATAAAATAATTATACACATTACACACACATATATTATGTAAACATGGACTTTTACTTCTGAATGCGATTAATCGCGATTAATCATTTCCCGGCCCTAATATATATATATTAGAGCTGTCAGTTAAACGCGTTATTAACAGCGTTAACGCAAACCCATTTTAACGGCGTTAATTTTTTTATTCGCACGATTAACTGTCTTTTTGTCCTAGCAAACTTTGTAGTTTTTTCACATACTTTTGCAACAGGACGCGGCATGCGTCCTGATCCATTTCAGCGTCTCGCGCTCGTCATCCACTCAAAGCCGGCTCGCAAGCCCGAAACGAGTGTGTGCGGCGTGCCTGATGTTTTGTTTCCGGTCTAGCTAGATCCGCTTGCGCTTTGGTTCGAAGAAGCAACGAAACGTCCTCGCGCGGCGCAAACAATTGAAATGAATGGGTTTCAGAGCGCAGCACGAGGACGTTTTGTGCCACACACACTCGTTTCAGCTTGCGAGCCGGCCAAATAGTAACGTTATGTTTTGAGTGGATGACGAGCGCGAGACGCCGAAATGGATGCCAATGAGATTCTGAATGTAAAGTTTACTTTTAAAAAGTTGCCAAATTGTCCCATTGACAAGACCAAAGCGATCTGTATGTTTTGTCATTATGAACTGAGCTATCATCATCGCAGCACGTCCAGCCTGAAACACCACTTGATGATGGCCAAGCAAACACACACACACACACACAGATGATGCAAATTCTCCACCCCTCGTCATTATCAGGACCTCGTCAGTATTTCTTTCACCCTTTTATTGATGGACAGTGTTGCATTGTGTGAGAGATTATTTAGGCTATATATGTTAGAGTGAAATTGAACACTATTCCAATGTTATTTTCAATAATAATAATTAAAAAAAAACATTTGCACTAAACAAGCCAATCCACTTTTCCATGTTGATAAGAGCATTAAAATGAGAAAAAAATGTAACAAAAAGAAATCAAAAGACATTAAGAATAGATAAAAATGTGCGATTAATCGCGAGTTAACTATGACATTAATGCGATTAATCGCGATTAAATATTTTAATCGTTTGACAGCACTAATATATATATATATATATATATATATATATATATATATATATATATATATATATATATATATATATATATATATAATTTATGCATGTTAAGTTTTTGCTGGGAATTGCATTACAATGATTATTAATGATTAAAGATGAAAAGAAAGAAAAACTGATGACATTAATTAAGAGCAATTCATTCAGATGACTTCTGCTGATAGACGGAAAAGATTTTGTGCATGTAACATATTTATTATAAGCAATTTGCTCACTTTTAGCCAGCTCTCTGTGATTTAAAATAAATAATTATAATCTGATTAGATTGTCTTTTTCATGATGGAATGATCTTTAACAGAACAGGGGTACAGGTCATTGTAGACTACCGGTAGTCCCTACCTGTAATGTATTTCAGAAAGCAAGGTTTTACCATCAGTGGTTTAATGTAACGAAGTAAAAATACTTTGTTTTAAATCCCCAGTTTTAAATTAACGTCTGCAAACGTATATGTAGGAGTTCATTTAACACTGGGGATTTTGCTTGAGTATTTTTGTGGAGAATCTGTAGGTTTCAACTTTTAGGTTACTTTTACTCCACTACATTCCAAAATAAAATGTATATTTTTACGACATTTTCCAAAGCATGTTTGGTACACTTACTACAAAATGAATTGGGAAGAACACAGACTTCAAGCATGACTTCAAGCATGTGCAAACAAGAGTGTGCTGTCATTATACGGTACGAGAGCGGCCTCTAGAGGTGAAAAAATAGCACTGCACTGACGCCTCGTGTACATAGTAGATGATTCTCTAGCCTGCGTGATTGAGTTTAACACTCCCTCTGGGAGGTTTGAGAGTACCTGTTGATGGCCCATGCGTGCAGGTACCATAGCCCTGGGCGAGGATGCCAAATCGAGCCCTTGGCCTGATAGAGGAGGTCTTTACTCATCTGTATTGGGCATGGGGCAGTGTTTGTCAGCTGCAACCAAGCCTGTTTTTTTTTCCAGAGCATAGCTACAAGTAGCACTGAGCATCCGTTTTCCCTGATTCGTTCCAATACCTGAGGCAAGAGCAAGATGGGGAAAAGCATAGAGTAGGCAGCAGGACCAGATGTGGGCCAGCCTATCTCCGTCTTGAAGAAAAACTTTGGACAGTGAGCTTTATCTTGAGATGCATACAGGTCTACATGCGCCCTGCCGAATGTCTCCCATAGCAGAACTGAATGTGGGACCAGACAGACTGTCCAGAAACAAAGTCCTAGCAGGAGAATGGTCTCTGCACACATGCTCGAGGTTGTGTGCTTTTAGCCATAACTGCAGCAGGCGCATGCAAAGCAGACCCAACTGGAGTACTGATGATGCTGAGGCCATGAAACCCAGTATTTTTTTAAACTTTTGAGTGGAATGACAGCGGAAGCATTTCATGTTGCCCTGAATGTTCAGTCTGCGCTCTGGCGACAGTTGCACTGCCATAGATGGCGAGTTCAATTCTGTGCCCAGAAAACATATTTTCTGACTAGGAGACAGCAAACTTTTAGCCCAATTGACTTTGAGACCTAGATTCTCAGAATGTTCTTGAGATGTGAATCTCAAGAATCGCCTGTGACGTGACGCTATTTGCATTTTAAAATTTGTCCTTCAGATCTATTGATATAAATCAGTCTCCTTGGCAAATCTGTGTGAGGATTTTCCTGGTTGTGAGCATTATGAACTGGCATTTCACAAGCGCTTTGTTCAGCTGTCTTAGAACTATAATGAAGAAGCGCCGGCGGGCAAAGGCTGAGAAGCAGCGGCAGAAGCCCGTTTCTTTGATGATTCATGGGCAGAGGGGGAGTGTTCCACAGAGCTCGCCCAATCCTCACTGTCCAACGGCAGGATAGAGCAGCTGGCCTCCTCTACAGATGCAGCTATCTCGTCATCATTAATGGCGGAAGCGGCAGCGGATGGCGACCGTTGTCCGTCGGTGAGCGACTCGAGTGAAGCTGGTGAAACTCGAGGGCGAACCGCGAGCTTTCATGGGCTGGAGAAGGCCAGAGGACCCGCTGAGTATGGTGCTTTTTATGGCGCTGCACTATAGTGGGCGGAAGTGCAGACTTGGTGAAAAATTCCAGGTGAGTCCTCAGAGTCCCCATGGCAATAGCTCGCAATGATGGCAGCCGAGAGCTGCATGATCCTCACCCTAGCTGGAAATGCAGATGAAATGGCGATCCCCATCGCTGAGTCCGGCTTGGCACAAGGCATCTTTAAAAAGACGCTGTTCTTTTAGATAAAACAAGAAAGAGTATGAGTCACAACGGTGAACACATACTCGGCAGACTGATAAGGATATAAACGCTGGAAAGCTTAGCTTGTACGGTGACTGAAGGCAGCGAGATGAAGGCCAGCGGCTTTAGATGCCAAGGCTCGTCCCGCAGAAAGGTTTTCTCAGACGGCACGGCTTCTTCATTCCGGATCCAGAGATACGCTGAAGTTTCGCTGAAGAGATGAAAAATCTGATTATATCAGCCCATCAAGCTAAATTTATAGGCCCAAGCCATGCCCGCTTTGGCGGGAGGTGATATAGTGGATCCCATTGGATCTGATTCAAACTGTCTTTTGTAGCAGAGTACAATAATCGAACAGAGACTTTGAAGACTTTAAATTTCTTTTATTTTGCACCTGTTTATTGGTTAAGACATTACATACTATATCTTAACTCTGGTCCAGTGTTTGGTAGGGATGGCCAGTATCGGCTTGTTAGTGGTTATACCATTTACTAGGAACAGAGAAGTATAGGAATGCTCTGAAATGGTAATGGACTTATTTAAAGGGTGTATTGCTTACCTTTGATAAATTATATTATTCCTGATCATGTTTATCTGTTCAAAATCATGTGAATGCACTGATATTGTACTAAATGTGTATTCATTGTTATGGGTGTTAACTGACCCCTATGGTAGGATGCACTAGTGTTTGGCGGGAAGATTGCATATATTCAATTCAAATCACTTTATTCATCCCCAAGGGGCAATTTAAATGACACAAATAATAGCATACAGTATAATCAACTACACACAGTACATCATTAACAAAAATAAATAAATAGATAAATAGATAAAAAAATTAGAATAGAAAGTGGATAGGATGAGTACATCAATCTATGGCATGTTTTTAGCCTGGATGCCAGCCCAAACTCCACCCACAACATTTTTTGGTAGGGAAGTTCGGTCTCTAGACTTGATCCGTTGAGAAGTAATTATGATCAATCAAAAAATTTTGGGCCAATCAAATACAATTCGTATCAAGATATGAATATACGATGATGGACAGATGATCTGCAGTTACGTAATCAAAGAGTGCTTGGGTTGAACTGGTTTCCCTCAAAGATGACTGCAGCTGGAGAACTTATATGTATAGATTCCACTATTGCGTCTGTTTTAGAAGATATCGACAGTGCATTAATTTTAAAAGATGAACAGAGAAACTGCAATAAAGGCTGTTGTCGATCGGAAAGATGTGTTTGCCGTCCTTCCTACAGGATTCAGCTAAAGTTAATTTATGAGCTAGCTCCGATTTTCGCTAAGAAGCTGGACGCAATGAAAACCCAGTTGTCATTGTGGTTTTCCTTTGGTCGCACTCATGGAAGACCAAATAAAAGAAGGAAGCAAAATGGGCATCATGGCGATGCAACTCATGTCAAAGTCATCGCTGCACCAAACAGTGGTGACGTTTTGTTACTATATTACTCTCACACACCATACCCAGTCACTGTACCCCTTTCAAGCGGTGTATTTTTTTTAAATAAATTATTAGATGCTATGCTACTCATCATTTTGTATTTAAATTATCATTAAATACATAGTTAAAACATCATTTTGGCTCCTGGTCTCATTTCTCTGAAGACTCAAATGAACAAGCTTCTTCAGCCTGGTCTCTTTCATCGTCTCTCCATTTATTAAAATCAGGCAAGTCGAGCTTCCAACCCTGTTAAAAAATTGAGACGAGAAATGCGAGCAGATTTGTTGGCTTTATTGTTCGAGATAATCCTAAACGGAGAACTTGTTCGTATATACATTCAGACTGATCTCATGAAATGGCGTATGTATGACACGCCAATTCGTATTTCCATTTTTCGTGTGCTATCAACACGCATAATCGCTTTTCAGCGTGTTTATGAACGCCGTTGACTTAACGTTAGATTACTGTATATATAAATCTATGACCTACCCCAACCCTGTCCCTAAACCTACCCGTCACTGGGGTTAATTAATATCGCTCTTCAGATGTAGATCTACATTTTGCTTTGTTTTCGCTCGGACATTTAACGGCGTGTACATACACGCGGAATCCCTTGAACATTTAACGGCGTTGACATACATGCACACACGCGATAGCTCAAAATACGTATACATACTTTCAAGTCAAGTGCCGTGTATGTTTACACAAAAGTCATGATGTCATGTTGATTCATTAACACTTATTTTTCTTATAAATGCTTTTTTCCAGAGTGTGTGCAGTTCAGTTCTGTTGACAACTCGCTCAACATACGTCACTTACTGTGTTGCTCTAAATAGGTTCGAGGTCCGCTACAACAGGGTTGTAGTGGATAAAAGCAAGTTGACAACATTAGTTATACCTAACTGTAATTAAACTAAACTATACCTGTTCTATCTTCGTACAGCATATATTTTCTGGCTCTGTATGCATTAACGTCCGACTGACATTTCAGTGTGCATGAGATTGTCTAGGGGTGCGTTTCCGATACAATGACGTAACTCGATGCTTAACTACTAGGGGTGGGAATCTCTAGGCACCTCACGTTTTGATTCAATTACGGTTCAGAGGGCTACGATTGCTAAAGATGCTAAAGCAATTATCTGAATCTTTTGTGCGTGTGTGTGTGTGTGTGACTATAAATATAGCTTTAAAAGTACAAAGTAATGACCCAAAAAGAATTGCCGTACAATATATTTTATTAACATTGCAAAGAAACAAAAGGAAAATAAATGTGTGCCTGAACTAGCAGCATACCTGTAGAAAATTAATAATATAACAACGGCCGGTAAAGCCGTGTTTTTCCTACTCTAGGTAGAAACGTGTCATATGGCTTTTCATATTTGTTGTGTTTCCAAAATATTTTAGTTTTATTCTACAAATCTTACAAAAAGTGTGGCTCATGTCCAGCTCCTTTTCCCCTTCAACTTCATAGAAGCCAAAATATTTTCACATGTCAGTTTTTAACGAGGAGGGAGCTTGGATTTCAAGCTCTCAGCCATTGCATTTCTGTTATGTGCACACCATAGACGGTCCGGGCACTGCACTTCTGTGCTTCAGAGTTCCGTCTTTTGCGTAAATGACATTTGTAGTATGGCCTATTCTAAATAAAAATAGATTGTACCTGAAAGTCACGTTGCTTATGTTGTTCAAGATACTGATTTATTATAAAAACTAGAAACAATGCTATAACTAGTTTTTGGGAAACACAGACTTGTTAAACTAAGCTGACAATGACAGAGCTTTGCAACCATAGTTGACTAACAATGCTTTTATGAAACAGACCCATTTGTTTGTTGCACAAGCCCTTGAGGCCCTGCCTCCTCTTGAAAGGGGGCCGGGGCCAGAACCTCATTTGTATTTAAAAGGACACACAGAAAAACAGCATTTTGTACATCCTCAAATAGTGGCAATTTTAACACGCTATAAAAAATACATGTGTGGTATTTTGAGCTAAAACTTCACGTACACTCTCTGGGTACATCAGAAGCTTATTTTCACGTCTTGTGAAAAGGGGCATAATGAGGTGCCCTTTAACTTCTACCAAAGTGTTTCTGGTAAGATATCTATACTTTTACTCAAGTGTGGCTTTCAAGTACTATCCGCCTGTGCTTATCATCAAATAAATCCAGAACTATCAGCTCATTACCTTGTTGCGTGTATGTGGTTATTATTTTGAATGCAGTCTGGAGTTAAGGCTGGAAATACCTTACACAGCTTTTGCCCAGATTTCTGCCCTGACTTTCGACGTGTATCCACGTGTTCAGATGTGTTCAGAAAGCCAGAGTAGGCAATGCAAGTTGTCAGATTTTGCACACAAAGGGTTGCACGCACACTGATCGGGACAGTTTTTTTTTAGTTTCAGACTTCGATTACATCCAGTTGGAGGATCTCAAACATTTTTTTACATTTTAGGACATTTAGGCTGAATACCAATTCTCTGTCTTACCCCTTCTCCTTACCCCTTCCCCTTCGTCTTACCCCTTGCCCTTGTCCCTCAAAACCAAGTGGTAAGCGCTAGTGCAAACACACCCCTATGAAATGAGACACCACTCGGTTATGTCATCCTGCATTGTCCTTAACTGGCGTCTGTGTCACCCGGGGCAACAAGTTGATCACAAACTTCTCGAAAACTTTCAAGATGCCGTCAAAATGTCCGGGATTGGGCTTTTCTTTCCGTCTTCACTATTCATTATGTTTACATGCACAAGGTTTTGTTTCAATTGGACTGAATTCATTCATTTAAATCGGTGAATCTGAATGTAGTGTCTGATCTAATATTCCCGTGTTTTCGTCTCAGTCGGGATCCGTTTGAATCTGAATGCATCATCTGAGAAGCTGATCAAGTACGTGTCAGTGTCAATTAATGTACACATAATGAATGGCGACTGTAGAAAGCAAAAGCTGAATCCTGGACATTTTGGTGATCTTGAAATGTGGGACTGATTGTGCAAATCAGCAATGTAACGTTAGCATAGCCTAGCATAGCAAAGTAGCGATTTTTAAAAACTTTAAAAACGTTTCAATAAACAACATAGTTGCAAATATATATGTACATAATTGTGTGTAGCACAAAACAAGACACAAAACATTTTTTATCAATCATTTCAGCGAAAAAACTTGTGCGTTTCTTACCCTTCGGTTTCAAGTAAGCTCGCAAAAATTCTTGGTCTTAAGGGGTATATACCCTTCAGACTTACCCCTACCCCTAGATCAAAATGAGAATTGGGATAGCCCTTCCTCTCGCATGAACGCGCAAAACTAAGGGTAAGGGTAAGGGGTAAGACAGAGAATTGGGATTCAGCCATACTGTATTTTTTTTTCTTCATTTGTTTTTGAGTGAGGCAAGTTAAGTAACAAAGCACATATTTATGTGTGAGTGTTTGAAACTACTTGAAAGTCTGGTATTGTGTGATACTCAGTTGTTTATTGTATGATAACAGTATGAAAACAGTCTTTGCTTGCAAAGATAATATGGTTGTATAACAGGGGTATCCCATCCAGCAGGGTTTAACAAGAGAAATTATTTTTTTTATGGGAAACCATCTAGCTAAGTTCTGCAACAAAACTCCCATAAAATTCAGCAAGGAATCTTGCGGTCATTTCTAATGACCACCTGACCTTCAAGGACCACATTGGTACAACAGCATAATCCTGCAGGTTTGCAATGTACAACATCAGGAAGATCAGGGCCCTCACTCTCTTAACCGCAGCCAACTAAATATAAATAAATTAATTCAATTTCATTAACAATTTCACTATATTCCTTTGCTCTTGCTATTTCTTAATTCCGCCTATTCTAGCGTGTACAATCCTGAGCGATGACTGGAACTTTGTATTACACTGCTCATGTTTATTGCCTCTTTAAGATTTTTGTATTCCTTAGTTGTAAATCAAGAGACAGTCTTTTATTTTTCCAAAGTGAAACTCTTACGGCTTCTCCAGCGCAGAAGCTTGAGGAAATTGAGACTTGCATTGAACACTTTGTCGTGTTCAAACACCATCTTGTAGAAGGTTTCAATGGGAAGGTCACCGTTTGCATCTGGCATATTTCAGGGTGGTCATGGGTGTGTACAGAGTGTTAGTCTGATGCCCGAAATGGTGGGTTCTCCATGGTAATAATTTTGTATGTGTGCTGGTTAGAGAAGAAATGACATACAGTTTGGACTATTAGTAATTCAGAGAGAAAACAAAACATCTATTGGAATGGTAGATTTCTGCATGAAACTTTTGGAAGTGTTGTCCATGTACCTCTGCTACAACCTCTGGTGTTTGTCCAAGACTCTCAAATATCTGGCTGTAATTCTTCAAGTAGATGTTTTGGAACATATCTGCAGTCACTTTATCAGCTTTGGAGAGGTCTATCTTCATCCCTTCCTCATACACCTTACGCTCAAACTCTGTGACGACAGGTCCTGGTTCAATCAGGCTGATACTGCACAGATGAAAATAAAATTGACATACAATGACAACTTACAGCAGTAGTTCACTTTAAAAAAAAAAACATTTGCTAATAATTTACTTACTCCCATGTCATCCAAGATGTGCACGTCATTCTTTCTTCAGTCGAAAAGAGAATACGTTTTTTGATGAAAACATTCCAAGATTTTCTCCATATAATGGCCTTCATTGGGAATCAAAAGGTTCAAGGTCCAAATGAGAGTTTCAGTGCAGCTTCAAAGGGCTTTAAACTGAGACCAGACGATGAATAAGGGTCTTATCTAGGACCCTTTCGAGTCATGACTTCGAAAAAAGATTTCATGAATGAGTTTGAACAGGAGAGTCACGAACGCTCATCACAGAACAGAGCAAGGTGAGCATTTGTGCTTATAAAACTTAATCTTTTTTATTTACTTTTTAAATGACCAATCGTTTCGCTAGATAAGACCCTTATTCATCATCTGGTGCCGTTTAAAGCCCTTTGAAGCTGCACTGAAACTCTCATTTGGACCTTGAACCGTCTGAAGTCCATTATATGGAGAAAATCCTGAATGTTTTCATCAAAAACCTTGAATTTCTTTTCGACTGAAGAAAGAAAGACATGGACATCTTGGATGACATGGGGGTGAGTAAATTATTATCAGCAAAAGTTTTATTAAAAGTAAACTACTCCTTTAAATGTGATGGCCGAGGCATTCAATGGTTTCAAAACACATCAGACGTTTCTATATTACTGCATCATTATATTATCATTAACTCTTGAACTGAGTTTGTTTTCTAGTTTAGTTTTATAAACCTGGTATTGTATACCATGAATATTGCTTGTAGGGATGGGCCGATCCGATTCGGTATCGTAACTGATACCTGCGTAATTCACATATCGGATTTTCCCATATCCATGAGCCATGTCTGCACTTTAACATTGTCTGCTGAAATGACTTCTGTTCAAAAGTGATTCCCGCCGGCTAGTCTGCAAGCTGGCTGCAAACTGTGAAATGGATTTCCTGAAAGGAGGCGCAGCTCAATGGAGACACAGAGTTATGAGACACGCTTCCGCTCAGGAAATCCATTCTGCAGTTTGCAGCCAGCTAGCAGAAAAGCATTGATCAGCACTAAGCTTGTTTGTGATGCACCTTGTATGTATGCAAGAGTGGGCGACTGCAGTGAGTGGTGGAGTGAAAGCGCAGGCAAGACAGACAGATCTCTCTTCTCGCAGTGGATCAGACAACTGTAAGATCAAAGAATGAGATCGCGGGATTCACGCTCGTGCACAGTGTTGCTAATAAACTGGATGTAATTTAAGTTCTGTTGCTTTTATATGAAAATAAATATAATGAACAAGACACCCAAAGTACTTATTTAATTACTTTCCAAATATGTGTTAATAATGTTTTGTTTTAATACAGAAATGTGATTTTATGTATTATTTTAATAAAAATGACATCACATAACCCATATCGGAATGTTCATTGACACATAACATACATAAAACATGATATCGAGAGTTTTAAAATCAAACATTTTAAAAGAGAACAATACATGACGGTTGTTTAAACCAATGAGCATTAAGCTGTGTCGTTAGCAAGTCCTTTCCCATCTGCTTTTGATCAGCCGCAGCCAGTGGAGAGCAACTGCCATAGACAGTATAAGAAGTGGACAGAGCCATCTCATTGGAACTCAATTGAGACAAGTGAAGCCCATTTTTAGCATTTTTTTTAACTTCCGTTCCTGACGTACAGACGTTGCACCTACATATCTACTAACTCCCATTAGAGTATTAATAGAGTATAAGTATACTGGTAGTTTAGGGTTAGAATAAGTTGACGAATTTGCAGTAAGTTACTTATAGTCAGTATGTCCACTGGAGGACCATCACAAAAGTGTTAAAAGATATTAGGCAGAGATCTACTAATATTCTAATGAGACTTAGTTGACATGAGAGTTGCAAAGTTACTAAGAGGCCTAGTCAACAGAAATGTTCTAAAGGGATCATCAAAATGAAGTGTTACCAATAAATGAAGAGTTCAGAGTTCAGATTCAATGCATTTGAAATTTCTTCTAAAATGACAATTTTATCAAGCTTGTATTAATAGGTAATCTTCATTGCCATTTAAGTGAAATTACTGAACTTTAATACAAGCTTTTTAAAAATGATCATTTTAGAAGAAAATTTCAAATGGCACTAAGAGGCTTTTGCATCTGAACTCTTCAAATGTACTTCTTGGTAGTGGGGGATTTGGGGCCATTCAGGGCTTGGACCTGCATATGATCACTTACTTTAGATTGAATCTCAGAGCTTGAACTGCCATACTCTCACAGAACCCTTCAACAGCAAACTTGGAAGCAGCATAAATGTCATTAAACAAAATACCTGTGTACATGAACACGACAGTGATTAGAGATGGCAAAATCCTGTTGAATCCTCTCAGATCTTCTTTAAGCATTGTTTTTAATCCTTTAAGTATCCACAGTTCGTTCTCTCACATACTGGTGTAAAGAGCTCAGATGCAAATATAAGGCTCACCCTGAATCCCATGACGCTGCTGATGACCACTATGTGGCCACTTTTTCTCTTCTTCATATCAGGCAAAACCTCCTTCATGAGTCGCACAAGCCCAAAGAAGTTGGTGTCCATGATCGTTTTCATCTCATCAATAGTCTGGCACTCAATAGGGCCAATTATTCCCATTTCCAGCATTACTAACTGTAACGCAGAGAGCAGAGGGGTGGGAACGACAATACTGATTCAGGATGAATCATTAGGTTTATAGGTTACACTTTATTTTGATAGTCACTTTAGACATTCTACGAACTATAAGTAACTTTTCAACTACATGTCAACTAAGTGTCATTAGAGTATTAGTATGCTGTAGTAGACTGTCAGTAGACTGTTAGGTTAGGGTTAGGTGTTAGGGTTCAGGTTAGGAGAACAAGTTGACTTGTAGTTGCTAAGTTACTTACAGTCAGTTGAATGTCTGTTGGGAGACCAACAAAATAAAATGTTAGCAGATATTAAGCTGACAGTCTAATAATACTATAATGATAGTTAGTTGACAAGTAGCGGCAAAGTTACTTATAGTTAGTTGAATGTCTAAGGTGGACTATCAAAATAAAGGGTTATCGGTTTATATAATATAGGGGGGGGGGATCTCTATTGTGGCCACAAATTAAGAATTCATTTCCACAACTTATTAATTGGTGGCTGATGTTTTATTAATTTATTCCCTCTCTTTAGTTCAATTGGGGAACATTTGCTCAGTTCGTTCCTTTTGTTTTAGGTAAATCATGCCCATTTTGTACTAATTAATTCACTCATTTTAGTTTAGTTAAATTGTGACTATGAATTAACTAAAATGAGGGATTAATTAGTTCAACTTGGACACAATGTATCTAAGGGTACGTTAACACAACAGCAATATACTGAAAACGTAAAAGTTTTTCCTAATTCTTAATTTGTGGCTACAATCTCTTGTTTATGCACTATGTCATCTGCAGGGTTTCATTTTATGCTGTCTCTGATCATTCCTAGTAATAGAAACATTAGTATTATTAGTACTTCCTACTATTAAAGGGTTAGTTCACCCAAAAATTAAAATTAAGTCATTAAGATTACTCACCGCCATGCTGTACCAAACCTCGTAAGACCTTTGTTTGTCTTCAAACACAAATGAAGATATTTTTGATTAATTTGAGAGGCAGATCATGCTGCTACATAGACTCCTGAGGGATTGAAACTTGACGGCCGAGAAGTCATTGAAGAAAATGTTTAAATATTCCATGTGCCTACAGTGGCTCAACTATAAGTTTATCAAGTGACGGAATAACATTTTTGTGCAAAAAACAAACAAAAGTAATGACTATTCGACTATTCCTTTTCTTCTTGTAGGCCTGAGATGAGAGTTCAAGAGATTTTCAAGGGACGTCAAGTTTCGATCCCTTAGGGAATCTATGTAGCAGTGATCCACCTCTCAATTTTAATCAAAAATACCTTCATTTGTGTTTCGAAGACGAACGAAGGTCTTACAGGGTTGATACAGCATGGAGGTGAGCAATTAATGACTTAAATTTCATTTTTGGTTGAACAAACCCTTTAATATCAGTAGAGCTATACAAATGCAATTGCCGCTAAGTGAATACTATAGTGTTTACATAAATATACGATACACATACTGTAGCATTTTATTCCTGAAAGAATATTGTTTAGAGCACTGAAACAAAGAAAAATTACAATGAAGCATTTGTGTTTTTACGTAAGAAGTACATTTAATAAAGTCTTACTGAGAATGTCGACTCTACGCATGGGCAGGCTGTTGATGCAGGCTTTGATAGAGTTCTCGTCACACACGTCGAGCTGCTTGATCTCCAGTGTGCGTCCCAAAGTACGAACCCGCTGCCTCCACCAAAGCTTCTCCTTTAGCCAGGTTTCTCATGGTGGCATACACTGGCAAAGTTAAAACGTTTAATTTAACTTCCATTTAAACTATAGTCTGCTAACATTTTCACTGACCAGTCTACGTGATTTCAAGTAACAGATGGGATGGTCAGCTAGTATTAGGTATTAGCTACTTACTTTAAGAAAATCTTCAAGCCAAGTCAATTTATAGAGGACAATCCACAAGTTACACATGGAGAAATATTATGATGATTTTTTTTAACCTTTCTCATGCATGTTCAAACTGACATAATCACATTAAGTGCACTTTCACATTAGAACAATATAATGACTGCATGATCTTCATATGCGCATCCCAAAGTAATCGTACATGCTGCCTTCAACAAAGTTTCCCCTTTTGAGTTTCCTCTCTGTGGCATACACTTCCAAGGTTGAAACGTATAGCCTAAAGTCATTTTTTAATCAGTGAGAAAGTTAATACTGTCTTTAACCACTAAAAATAATTAAAACGTATAATTAATTCACAATTATACTGAACTAAAACATATTGATACATTTAAATGATTTAGTATAAAATGTGTCAGAATATTTCACTTAAATGTAGACCTACTATTTAATTTGGCACTCTAAAGAATGGTGCAACTGTCCCAGGGCAGTGTTACAGTTGTACCAGGTGTGGGTAACAAAAGCACCCTTGGTCATTAACCATTAACAGTGTAAAATAAACATTATCTATGTAGGTTTTTGACATTTATTTTTTGATAATGTGTAAAAAAGGTTACACAAATAAAAATATTTCTTGATCTTTTCTTGATCTACACCACTATTATACTACTATAATCTATATTCACAATATTTGTATGTATTTTATATGATGGTCTTACCCATAAACCTCTTTCTTCTCATCTTTGGCAATACGAACAGCAAGTGCCAATCCAATGCCAGAAGAACAACCAGTGATCAGAACAACCTTTTGATTCATGGCTGCAACAAAAATGTTGCTTTCTCTGACAAAGCGGTGAGACAAAGAACAGAAAGTAAAAGACAGCTAAGAATAACTGGAAACCAGATAAAGAGAGAGAATGATTGGGAGCTTGAGAGATGAGCTAAAACTTACTCTTGCTAATCCACTGCACAAAGACTCAGCAGAACGACCCACGTGTTACTTCGTGTCTAGACATGTGGTGGACAATGCCTGACAAGTATCGACTGCTCAAGAATACAAGTTCTTATGCACCGCTGTGGTCTAAAAGAAATATCTCATTTAACACAATATCACTGTGATTTTGTAAAACATCAAATCATATTATATACTGTCTACTATTCAAATGTTTGGGGGCAATAAGATTTCTTTTAACATTTTTAAAAGAAGCCTTTATACTAACTAAGTAATATTATACAATATTGTTACAATTAAAATAAGAATGTTACAATTAAAAAAACTGTTTACTATTTTGATATATTTTAAGTAAATTATTCCTGTGATGACTCAAGTAACATGTACCTATTATTATCACATTTTGGAGGACAGTCTGCTGCTAATATTTTTTTGGAAACTGTGCTAAATCCTTTTTAATCCCTACAAAATAACTCAAAAAATTGCATTTTGGCAAAATTAGCAAAATAGGTCAAGTCTTGCCCAAAACTTGAAGTCTGCCCAAACACTTTTCCAGTTGTCAATGAATCTTATTTTGCAGACACCACTTAGACAGCCAGCCACTGAGTTAGCATCTCATCACTCTTTTGAACAGGAAGGGGGCCAGAGCGAATTACAGTGCCTGACATCGTACTTCCAACTTCACACATCTCTTTAACGTTAATTTTAGTGATCTTCGACAGGCGAAGTTGAACATAATTAGTGCCAATAATAATCTTAGACCATGTAATTGAGCTTTCAAACAATGCCAACATTAAAAAAAAGCACAACTCATTTTGAAGGTTTTTTTTTATTATATACTAGGAATCAGAATAATTGCAGAGGTACATTCAAATATTTTTAGCAACTACAATATATTTCTCAGATTATATTTCAGTCTGCATATATGTGAGAGCATCATCCATACACTTTAATAATCGCAAATTCACTAAGTCTGTAGAATTGTCAATAGCAAATAAATGATATCTTGCTTATAAAAATCTACATTTTACTTTTTCATCCATTTTAATGGTCATTAAAAAAAATCATAATGACCATGTGGTTAAAAACATCACTGGAATACAGATTATATAAAAAGGTATATAAAAGAGTTTAAATGTCTAAAAAGGCAAGTCAAAGTACAGAAACAACAAGGCAAAAAGTCTTTAATAGTAGCAAAATGCGGTACATTGTAGTTTATCATGCAGTATTTTTGCATATTGTGTTCCTTCCGTATCCTTCCAGGCCACCACTGCATGGAACACACAAGGTGAGTATTCTGGAAGCTATGCAAAAGTATATAATGATTTATGTGTTTTAGAAACGAGCACGGATGCGATCCAGTGGGTCTGTGTCCCACATCTTCGAGTCCTCAAGCCTGGAACCAGCCAGTGAAGGTTGGGGCTTAAAGCCTTGCTTTAGAGTAATGATTGGGGTGCCATGCGACCAGAGGGGTCAGAGTCCACATATTCTTTTGCTGATGGCAAAGAAACATTTTATGACATTTACCAATCAGGAATTACATTCAATGCAAATGCTAAACCAAACTTAATCCTCCGTTATTGGTACACATGGACTGTTCCAGTTGAGATTTGGGTTTTTGGTGCCTTAACTGAGTTTTCCTAATGATAGAATTATACTTTTCATAGGTATGAAGGGAATATTAAGTTGGTTAGTGCTTCAGCATCTTAACTTACCTATTTGATTTGATCCAGCCCGCTCCACCTCATTGGCATCATTACCAATCCAAAGAAAGATCTAAGGGAAGAATACCTCAGTCACATTAGACGCCATATTAAATTTAACACGGATGAAAATAAGGCTGTTGCAATGGCATCCACTGTAGTAATAAATTTCCAATTTTCCACTGTATGTGTAATTTTCACAACTTTTGGGAAATTTGTTTTGTCAGCTAAACAGTCTGTATGTTGGTATTCAATATTGCAATCCACTGAACTACTTAAGTACTGTCCCTCACAGCCTCGATTTCCTTCCTGTCAAGAATTAAATATGGCACGACCCTGATTAAGATCTAAAACTGAACTTCATTCTGTGCTCTTTTCCAGTTTAACACACACTTTCAATGATTATGAATAAAATCTATTCTCATCATGCTTTTTTTCAGATTTCAGACGAAATGTGTGTTTTAAACATAATTTCATATTGACTTTAAGTCATCAGTATTTCAAATGCTAACCTGATCCCAGGTATCCAGAAGCATGACATCATCAGTGGCCAAATCAGACTGGGTGAGACTCTCCAGGAACTTCCTCAGCCTGAAATGGAAAAAGAGGAGGTATAGTAAAGTTTCTGTAATCATTTAACAAATAAATCTCAATTAGTTGCAAATTCTATGTTAACTCACAATTAGACGTCCAAGTCTCTGTTGGAGCAGCCAAACAGACGAGGAGGTTTAACACTCTTCTGCAGACTTTTGGAGGTCTGATAGTCCTTCTTTCCACCCAAAGCAGACCAAAATGCAGCTAAGAGGAGCAAATAAACCGATAAAAAAGGCCAATCAGTTTAAAGTAACAGGAAACGTCATTAGGTTAGGAATCTCTTTTAACTCTATAAATCACAGTGTCCGAACATTTATAAAAAGCAGACACCCACCCGGCTCTTTGCCCTCTGAAATTTCCGTAATACTGCCTCCAAGGAAGCTGCAGATGTATTTTGCGGCAGCCATTTCTTCCTCTGAAGCGGCCACTCCTTTCCACAGAAACAGGCCGTCAGGAAACTTCAGCACAAACACATCATTAGTGTTCAGTTTAGATGCAGACAGTTCCACCTGGGTGAGAGAAAGAGAGGAAGATTATGGCCTGATGGTCATTCCTGAATGTGTCCACATTTGTGTTCGCCAGTGTTGGGGAAGCTACTCTGAAACTGTAGTTTGACAAGCTACAAGCTACTCGTAAGTTAAAGTAGTTTAACTGCAGTCAAGCTACCCGTTTAGAATAGTAGTTAGCTACACTACAAGTTACAATCAAAAAGTAGCTAGCTACATTGAAACTACTTTTGCTTTTTGAACAATGTATATTATAAATAACTGAATAAGTGTCTGAGGAATGTTTTAAGTATAATATTTAGTGTTTAAAACGAGGCAATGCGATTACGATTTCAAAGAGTAGTGTTTTATTACACACAAAAGTGCAACAAATAGCCTACAACATTGCAAGAATGAAATATACATCCAACGTAAATTGCATGTAGAACATTTTCTCAAAAATACTTATTGAAATTGGACAAATAAGGCCATGGGTAATTGGTTGTTTCTCCATCCTCCAAATCTGCCATCACGTCTTGTCTAATCATAATATGGGTGCTGTCAACCGAGCTTCTGTACGTCAGTGAACCGTTAGCCGCAAGATGCGTGATTAAACAACAGGTAGCAAAAAATGAGTTTCTAATCTAACAAGAAGAAGAATATCCTTGCATCGCGCTGATTCGCGCAGGCTCGAGAATGTAGCAATGTAGCTTTTGCTTGCGGCTACAGTGCTACTTGCTGCAAAAGTAGTTAGCTACTGGAAAAGCTACACTGTTTAAAAGCAACTGAGCTACTGCCAAGCTACTGAAAAATGTCAGTTAAGTTAGTAGCTACGCTACTTGTAGTTAACTACTCCCCAACACTGGTGTCTCGCTGCCATCACCGACCTCCACAGCGCGTGTTCACGGGTGGAGCTCTGACGGATGTGGAAGAGGCCGAGTGTTGCCAGCCCGACTCTGACCACCTTTACGTGAAGTCTCCTCCCAAGTGGATGATCATCTGGCTTCCCCTTGAAACAGACTCATCAAATGGGCTGGTTCCTGACCCTGAGTGACATCGAAACCTACAGGACGACATAACAGTGAATTCCAAATCAAGTAGAACAATTTATTTTCTTGAATTAAAATGGAAAGTAGAGCTGCATCATGTATCTGAAAATGTTTTAAGATTTGAATGACTAAAGATTTATGATTACAATGGTAATCCTGAAGTGTTGATTGCAGCATTTCATGTACTGCCATTACATTACAAATTCTTGCAGTTTGACCAATATTATTAGTTAATTATTTTTAAAGATGACCTTTTAAGTGAGCATTATATGATGGCAAATTAATATACAGTTATTATTAACAATTAAATATTTAATTTCAACCAATATGCAGTGGTGTTCAAACATATTTAAACATATATATATATATATATATATATACATACCACAGGCTTTGGAAGGGAATGTATCAGATCATATCAATAAATTAAAGCAAATGATAAAAATAACGTTCACACACACAAACACACATTATATATATAATATATATATAATGTGTGTTTGTGGTCGATTAGGATTTTTTAAATATTTGCTACATTTGATCTAGCATACAGTAAAACAGTAATATTGTGAAGTATTATCATTTAAATAGTTTATTATTTGTGTTTTCTATTTTAAAGGGATAGTTCACTTTGAAATAATTTTTTTATTTTTTTTTTATCAATATATATATATATATATATATATATATATATATATATATATATATATATATATATATATATATATATATATATATATATATATATATATATATATATATAAAAGTATGGAATAATGACCAGACTTAAGAAATTAGGCCTGAGTTTGGTAGTACCTGAACAGGTGAACCGCCCATGGAATCATCCAGCTTGACAGTTAGAAAAGCTGAGGCCGCCAGCTCATCTTGTGTACACTTGAGTCCTTGCCTGATATGAAAAGCAATGAATCTAATTAGAATATTAAACATTTACTTGATTGGGTAAATATTGGCTAATCGGGTGGTTAGGAGTACGTTCCGCATGTCATCATGTGACTGTATTGACTGACCAGGTGTAGATAATGTGTTGCTCTCTGCTTCCTTGGAGATAGGTGTAGAGAATCAGGTAACAGTCTCCTCCATAGAACTGCCCATAGCTAGAAGGGTCCACAGGAACTTTATCCCCACCCTCGAACCCGCCACACCTGCCGAGGTCAAGAGCAATGGACTTCTACAATTATTCTAGTGTTGTAGTTATAATAAAATAAACAGCAATCTTGAATTTTAAGCCATTATAGTTCAGCCCATTCAAATGGGTCTATAGAATAGAGCATTATTTATGAGTTTGTGGTTAACTTTAAATAAGATGTATAAAATCATTAGCATTTTAGGCTAACAGATTGAGACTTAAGTTTTAGAACAGCGGTGTTATTTACCAATATTTATTTAGCTATGTGTTAGTTATTTAAAAATCCAGTTTTACATAATGTGCAGTAAAGGTAAATGTACATTTACCTTTATTTGGCTAATTTTCATGGTAGAAATCAAATCATTTCAATAGAAATCTGTGCTTCGTAAATTTCGTTCACTAGCAGAAAGCTGCTTGGATTGCAAGTGAATTCTGTGTGAGCTGTGCTTTACACATTGCTACACTATTGTTATTGAACAATGGACCTTGTTGCCCACAAAATTTCTCTGTGACTGCACCTTTTAATTGAAAACGTGATTCTAAAACCAATAAGCAATTCCTTAGGCAATTCCTGGCTCAGAAACACTGAAGGCCCTGTTCTCACCAAAGGTGATAACTACAACAATAAAAACCATTCTAAATATTAAGAAATAGCAGAGTCCAGACCACAATTGACAACGATAATGGCACAAGAGAAACGAAGTTGTTGGAAAAGGATTTTATTCCAGCTGAAGAACAATTAAAACAGCCAATCAGCGTGTGCTTATAATAAACAACGTTATTGTGCGTTGGTGTAGAGGCGGGTGCAGTAATAAGCATTAATTCATGCTTAACTAATGCACAGATAATACTGAATTAATGTGTAACTAATGATTATTTAAGCTATTCATTAATGATTACCACATTAGGAACTAATTAAGAGTCTGTAAGGTTAATGCATAGTTCATTCATTAATTGTTATTAGTTAAATATGTAATTGTGGATTAATTCCATAATAACTAATTTTTAACTAATAGTGTTAATTAATATGTTAATTACCGAATGAGCCAAACCCTTGTATTTCAACTTCCAGATAATGACAGATACACTAATATGCATTAATACATGATTAATTACTTTAATTGTTAGTGCAAATTCATGTGCAAATTACTACAATTACTAAATGACTAGTTAATAATGATGTGCCCCAACAAGTAAAGTCATAACATAATGATACCTTTGCAAATCAGTAGCTAATGATTAATTAAAGCAGACAACTGGAAGTTGAAGTGCATAGTTTTTGACTAATGGTAATTAACACATTAATTTACACTATTACTTAATAAAATATGTTATTAAGGAATTAATACATAATGACACACTGAATTAATAGCAATTCATGTAATACTTAATCTATTAATCATATTGACTCTTTATTAGTTGCTGATGCAGTAATCATTAATTAATGGTTTAGATCTTCATGAGTTATACATTAAGCATGAATTAATGCATATTAGTGCACCCGTATTGTAAAGTGTTACCGAGGCTTTTATAGTTATCGTCATTATTGGTGTGAACAGTCCTTAATTCTCCTTGGGATAATCTATGGTCCTTGGGGGTGACGAGTGTCAAATATTTTTACCTGAATCTTTCCAGAGCCGTCATCCACCATACCGTGCTGGGAAGCCATTTTTTTGTTGGAGTGCAGACTGGAGGCGTCAAAGGGAATCTGCGGAACACGGGCAATGCGGCCAATGCTGTAGGCCTGGCCTGGACCTGTGGTTTGATCCTTATCCTTCCAGTTACTGAAGAACTGTTTGAACAGTGTGGTCTCGCCTCCAGCTGGCATAACCTGGATCTGATCACAAAAAGTTAGATAGACTGGTTAGAATTTGGCTTCTATGTAATCTACTTCCATTTATAGGCTAGAGTCCGAATACCTGTGTGTTTTTGGGGTAGTTCTTGTCTTTGACAAACTGCTCTGCGACCTTCATGGCTGCCTTACGTTCTTCAGTGTTTGCACTCGGCCTGAAATGTTCAAATAGATGAAACTGTGATAAAGTCATAAGCAGCCATCTAAGGTAGCCTACATCTTTCACCCTGTAGCTTTAATTAATATACAGTATTTGTAATATAAGGACTTCAAAATACAATTTGGCCATACCTTTCCAAAGAAAGATCTTGCTGTCCACTCCATTGTCCAGGATGAAGCACTCGGTGGGATTGAGCATCTCCTGCTTGAAGGGGCTGCTCTGGGCCACCAGAGTTGTCTTCATTGAACCTGCGGCATCAGATACCTAACCCAGACAAAACACACAAATGCATACATTTATAAAATGAATACTGCACAGTTAGCATAGTACAGTGTTCATGGTAACTGATATTTGCATAATACAGAAATGTACCATGTAGAGTGATCCCTTCTTCTGATTGCTTCTGTCAGTTGTTCTCATAGTCAGGACTTCCTGCTGGGATGTTGGGCTTGGGCCCAGAGCCTGAAAATAAACAAATACAATGGGAGTTTCACAGTTTTTTTCCATGGCAGAGGTTAACCCAGGACACAAATAAGACCACAGTGCAGAACCTCAGGCAAGTCAAAATCAAAACCAGATGAACTGGCATTCTTTTGTTGACTGCAACACTAATTATATTTACTATTTATTGATTAAATTTTACTGTGATAAACTTATTCCAGCTTTCCTTTTGTTTCTGTACCTTACACAAAGATCATGGTGCTAGGCTAGCAATGCTAAGGTCATAAGTTAAATTATGAGCTTGAATATCATGTAAATGTGTCTGCCATGTAAATGTTTAGAGATTTCATTCTGTTGTAATTTATCCAATGTCCCTGTTGTGTCTGTTTTTTTTTTTATTACTAAAGCCTGTTTCTGTAACTACAAAGATGGTCTATGATATTTAGAGAAAACTATCTGGTAGCATTCCCATTCATTTCAAAGACAGTTGCTGGTAGATCCTTAAGGAGTATTTAAAGGAGTACCTAAAAGAGTGCTGTCACCATCATGCTAATCATGCATAACTGGATCATGCTAACCAGACAAACCTTGTCTCTTGGAACATGATGCAAAGGTAATGAGGCAAAGGTTTGAACTTAAATTCAGTTTGCAGTTAATAGTAACACAGGTTCCGATTTTATGTGGATTAAAAGACTGAAGGAGTTCGGCACACGTGATTAAAAAATTATAAAAGGTCAAACAATTAAAAAAAAATACATATATGCATGGATGAATTGCTAAAAATAAGATTAGTAACATGAATTTATAAAATTGATGTGAATTTCCATTTCATATTCAGATTTAAAGATTCATTGGCACTATGATTTCTTAAAAGATAAAAAAACAAGCTGAATTAAAGAGCTTTGTGCTTTACTGTCCCATACCACTTAAGTAAGAAGCTGCTGATTTGATATACAGAACAATGATGGTAGTGCTACTATTAAAACTCTTTCAAAGTGAGCTGTGGTCTGAAAGAGATGTTTTAGCCAGTTCATAATCACTTGTATCCTTATTATTCCAATAAAAGAAAAATAGAAAAAAAGACCAAGAAGGTCAGTGTCACTGATCTGATAATTGTATCTTGACTTCCTGCCACAGCAGATCCTCATTCTTCTTACACACTGCATGTTTAAACTTGCAACATAATGGCACATAGTTTTATTTTCTTTTATAGAAGAAGGTAAGACTTACACTAAGGATAGCCTCTGGCTCAGAACCGTCCTCAACCATTTGCAGACTGGCACGCCCATTTCTCTCATTATCACGAATGCCAATTGCAACCTCGGACGCTTTCAACCGCTCAAAACGGTTGCATTCGCTCCCACACCATTGGTAGATGTCCTAGGGAAATCGTAATATGATTTGTGAGGTTGTGAATTTTGGGTTTCTCAAAAGGACAGCACTAAAGGTTTTATTAACTTTCTGACCTTGCCGAGAATCAACGATGAAGCAGTCTCCATGATTGAAGCTGGCCCAAGACATGTTCACCTCAGTGGCATCGAATGGCACGTCGTCCTTTAACGTGAAGCACACGCTTCACGTTCATATCATTGGTCACCACATGCGCTGAACCCAGAGGCCACACCACCTTGCTGTGTAGGGAAAAAAAATACAAAGATGCATTAATAAATTGCAGTTAGCATTACAGGGAAAAGTAAAATGGGAAAATGTCACATATGTAAAAGGGGGCAAAGAAATAATTATCAAAGCAATACTCTACAAAAGTCAATTTTTATTTCATTATAATTTGCCATATATTTGCAAGGAAAAATTGTATAGAAAGTTTTCACTATTGATTTGAATGTGTTTTGTGAGATCCTCCTACATAAATGTTTTTATCTGTAAAAAATGAATAAATAAAAACATATTCATACACAACTACCAAGAGCCGTAGCCACCAGACATGATGTTGATGCATCCACATTACTTTTGGATTAGTGGTCCATCCATATAGGATTTTTTATTACCCATTGACCTTAATTAACTTTCCGTCAAAGCGGCTTTATTATTTATTACTAAAATGTAATATACAGTATAATGATCCTAGCATAGATAAAATTATATTCTTCTGGCAGCATATTTTTGACCATAATACCATAATACATCTCCAATGAGAAAAAGGTTGAGTTTAATTTGAGTTCTGAATTTAAAATGAAGCATGTTACCAAAATGAACCCATTTTGTCAGATTTATCAGCAAAACAATTTTTTTTCAATCATCTATATGTAAGGGTTATTACCTTGTACTTAATTCCAGTTTTAAAGTAGCCAAGGAAGGTGACAGACTCATTGCCCTGAACCTCACGGTACTGGACTGGTGCTCCGCCCAGATGATCGTCCAGCTGCATAGCAAAGATGGCGGCAGCTCCACCTTCATCCTGAGAGCACTCATTACCTGTAGTTTAAACAGACGGACAGATAACCAAAATGAAAACAGCGACAAGGTGTGTTGCTGTATCTGCTTACATTCCTGATTAGAAATAAAAAAAATTAAATGTGGTAACTTCTACTCACCCAACCACATATGGACATTGTAAGACGGAGCAGAAGTGGTGTAAAGGACAACATAGGCGTCTCCAGTGTAGAAGTTTCCTTGGAGCTGTTTGGGGACCGGTTTCAGGTCCATCTTCTCTATTCTCCGAATCTGCAGGCCAGGTGCTTTACCAGCACTCTGGAACTCCTTGTGGAAAACCATGATTCCTGGAAAATGCCGGCACAAGAGTGTTGGGACTGGACTATTTTTTTTGAAAATCCAAACAATTAAAAAACTACTTTGAGAGTGATCAAACAAATGCACAATGGATCTTATTAAAGAAAACACTGGAATAGCAAGAGTCTTTATTATTTACTCATTTCAGACCAAGGTCATTATTCATATAATACATACACTATAAGAAAATTACAGTACACATCCATTTCATTCAAAATGTGTGTTATATATAAATATAAGGCAAATGTGTGCATGCACATGGTTAAAAAAAGACTGAGAGTAATGCAGGGTGCATCAGGTGCACTTATTATCAAAGGACAACATGAGAATGTGTATATTATCAGTTGCATGAAAAAAAAATGTGATCAGATGTAGGCTGGATGTACTCAGTTGAAGTACAAGTTGTGTGTGCAGCCCAGCAGGGTGAGGCAGCCAACAAATGAGTCATGCTGCATTATTACAACCCTGGGCTGATATGCGAGAACCAGTTCTTTGGAGTTTACCAGGAAAAGTTTGATGCAAAACAAACATTTTCCATGGGCTTTAAATCTGCTAGTCACAGATTCATGGTGTCAAATGATGGTGCAAACATAAACCCTGCAGTTATAAATTCATCCACTTTTTCGTGACTTTTTGTTTAACCAATTCATATTTTTATTTATTGCGGTTCTAATACAATGTAGCCAAGATTATTCATTTATTTTAATAATTTAATTCACATATGTGTAAGTGAGTTGTATGCCTAACTTTATAATGGAAAGTTTGGTTACCACCATAGACTGTAAAAAAAAACATATTGTAAGGGTGTGTCTGAATGGACACGCCTACTTATTAAAATTTAGCCGGTATTTTGAAGTAAAATAAATTCAATTAAATGAGAACTATTAGACTATTAAAAAATAAAATAAAAAGAACCATTAAAGGTCTATCAGCACGTTTAGAAAATAAATGTTATTGTTTAATCTTGACGTTTTTATTTATTCTGGAAAAGTTCCGCGCATGATCACGTCTGCAAATTAGCTACAAAGGAATAATGGCAACTATAATATAGATGTGAACATCATCAGTTGCCTATAAAAGCGGTCTGCAGAACTCCACGTCCGCATTTAATGAAACTGTTTTTTCCTGTGATTCACGTCATAAAGCGGGGATCTGCGTAGGCTATAAAATGCAAACAAAGCAATACAATCATCTACCGTGAAACACCCCATAATAACTCCAGAAAGTTTAATATTTGCATATAAAGTGATAACTTAGATAAATGCAGTTTATTCTGAACTCAGCTGTCTTTCGGAGACTCAATAAAGTAAGCCTAGCCTACGAGACTAAAAGTGATTGTTCAGTTCTCTTACCTTCCTGGTCAAGAAAATGCACAGAAGGCGATGAAGAAAAGATCTGATTTGAGAAGCTGCTCCGGGTTTAGTCCAGATTCAGTTTCACAAGTTTCAATGGATGCAAGCCGACTTTAAATCATCTGCCGTGTTTCAGGGAGAGGCAGATGCGAGTCCTCAGCCAATGACTCTTTCTGTTTCTCTTCCCCTTAGGCTAAACTGCTAAAACCACATTATGCAACTTTATGGCACTAATTCATCTCACTTCCCCGAAAACCAAATCACACCATAAACCAGCATTATGCCTTATTCTTCTTTTTTATAGATCTATAGACACATACAGTGCTACATTACATTGCACATACAATTAAATGCATTATAAAAACTATATGGTGGGTGCAGCAGGCAGCTAAAAAACGTCAATATATGGATTTAGATTTAGGTTTAAATTGATTTTAATGTTAAACGGGATATGTTCGTACATTGTGCATATTTTGGGGTATGGCTGGTGTTTTATTTTTATTAACAATAAATATAAACGATTTTGCAAAATGCTGATGTTTTATACTTTCTTATAACATAACCGTAGATCAAGTTCAAAGTTGTATTTATTTTTCATGTGCACTCCATGTCAATGTCAAATGCATTATTCATAACATTGACAATGCAAAATAAATGTAATCGACTGTAATTATTTGAAATGTGTGATTCATGTCATCCGGTTTACGGAATTGTAAATGTCTCAAATGCTGTTTAAAAACATTTAGTGCATGCAAGGACAAAGAAATGTGTTCATCTCTATTATTTTCCTTTTTTTTACTGACATAATGTGCATTGTGTGTTCATAGTACATTCTCATTTAACAGTATTTTTGCAGTTGGTAGTTAAAGTGAAGCATTGTTCCCACATTTAAGGTTAAGCTCACAACACATATTTCCAGTGAGGTGGCATTCTCTCATCAGTGAAAGACCACACCTTTCATGTAATTATAGCTCCAGTCAGATCTACTTGTTTGTACTTAATGTACCTTAAATTCACAGTACAGCTAACAATTTCCGTCCCCGTGTCAGTCTAACCATAACGCTTCTCTGACTATATGCACAGCCCTACCCTGATCTTGCATTTGCCTACGATCCTCCACCCAGCCCTCATGGCTTTCCAATGTCATTAAAATCTCAAGGCTTTCTCTGAGCTCTGCTACACCTGCAGACCCGAGAATCTTTCTCACAGAAGCTGGCAGAAACAAAAAGCCTGTAATATTTACTGTAATATTCAGAGAATCTGAAATATTCCACCAGGACACCAAGGAGTGCCCAAGCTTTCTATTTAATATGCTCATCAGATCCACCCTGTAATGCCCTGAGGCTACCAATAGTATTTCTCAGGCATTCCATGAAGTGAAAAGAAATCATAGGTGCATCTCTTGAGTTTCGGAAAGCTCAAGGTGAAGTCTGCCTAAAGATTTGCTTAAAGGCCTGTGGATTTAAAACATGATGGTCTGACATGAGGACCGAAATAGGGAATAAATGGAGGCATGGCGTGATTTAGAGGAGTGAGTGAGTCAAGAGTGAGTCAGAGTCACAGGCTCTATGTGCTAAAGTTAGTCTTGTAGTGGTGTTTCCCCAACTGTCAATGGCTGTTTTCCATAACAGAAATGTAGTGCTCACAATTATGCATAAAACAGATTTTTCAGTCTCCAGGGCCAAAACTATGGTAGCGTTTTAACAAGTTCCACTTTAGACATTCTACTAACTAATAATACACTTTGTAACTATGTTTGTCACACAATTTGTCCAACAATGTCTAACATTACATGCATCACAGGAGAATTTAGCTATTGTTGCCAGAACCAACAACAAATATAATTACCACTATTACGTTTTTATTTCATTTTTTTTTATCATATTCTGTCATGGAAAATAAAATGGTGAGGGAAATGACTTTAAACATGCAAAAGTTTAAATATACTGTATAAACATTTTATTAAAATGACTCCTTTGTTTTGTTGAGGCTAACAATTGTTAAATCCCACAATGTCAGACTAAGAACGTACACTTCCTCAAGTCTTACCCTGAATACTGGTATTCCACAGGGATGTATGCTGAGTCCTGTTATATGCACTCTTCACTCATGACTGCCTTCATGCCCATGTAACAAACGCCATTGTAAAATTTGCAGATGATATTACAATCATTGGCTTGATCACGAACAATGACAAATATGCATTCAAGGACAAACTACAAAATCTGACAGCATGGTATCCCAACAATATCTCATTCTAAACATCAAGAAGACAAAGGAGATAGTGGTGGAATTTAGTATGACAGGGACAATTAATCGGAGTCCTGTGTTCATAAATGGAGCGGCTTTGGAGAGAGTCACCTCTTTTAAATTCTTGGGGTTGAACACTACAGCGGATTTTTCTTGGCCGACACACACCTCCACTGTCATTGGAAAGGCGCAGCAACATCTTTATTTTTATTTTATTTCTTTACATGATAAGATGATTAAAGAAAAGCACGATTGCCGAAACATCTTGTGAACTTCTATCGATGTGCAGGGAAGAGTGTACTGACATTGCATTACATCCTGGTATGGTAATTGTACAATAGAGGAACAGATGGCTCTGCAACAAGTTACCAAAGTGGCACAAAATATCATCGGCACACAGTTACCTTCAGTTGAGGACATTTATTTGTCCAGATGTTGAAGCAGAACCTCCAAAATTATTAGAGATCCAACTCACCCTGCACCACCTCTACAATCTAAAAAATGCTGGGTTGTTTTAATCCAATTTTGTGTCAAATATGAACAAACCCAGTCATTGGGTTACATTTTTAAATTACATTTTTAACCCAATGTTTGAGTTTTTCAATTTTTGACCCAAAATTGGGTTAAAGCAACCAGGATTTTTTAGAGTCTCCTCCCTAAGAGATATAGGACAATTACTCTCATTCCACAAGACTGAAAAATACCCTTTTTTGTTAGAGCTCTACAACTATTGAACACTTCCTGACTGGTTTCCATTAAATTTGTAATTGCACTACACACTTTAAAGGAATAGTTCACCAAAAAATGAAATTCATTGTCATTAATAACTCACCCATGTCATTCCAAACCCCCCACGTCATAGACGCCAACATAATTGTCACTTTCAAGGCCCAGAAAGGTAGTTAAGACATCATTGAATAGTGATGGTTTAACCTTAATGCTCACGTGAACAGTTTTTTTTATCTAGATTGAATACAGATGTAAGGTGACATAGTTACATGTTTTACTGGAATAACAGTAAATTATGAAAAAGCTATAACTCTAAAGTGTACCACAACATTAACCCATTGTGTTATTTGTGTAATAACACTGTAACAACATCCCCTTAAAATAAAGATGAGAATAAACAAAGAAACGTTGTCTCCCTCATTTCTTAATATTTGAATGTGGAAATACAGCTAGAGTATGCAGAACCACACAACAAAACCACTACCCTGAAGTGATGAATGCGTAAGACCAGTTTAGACTCTCTGTAACTTATCTTTATAACATCCTGTTCAGAGGAAGCTGTAACATGTGTCTCTTGAAGCTGGTAGGCACTGTAAGGAAAGGCAAGTTTATTTATAGTACATTTCATACAAAATGGTAATTCAAAGTGCTTTACATAGAAGAAATTAAAATAATCAAAATAAATAAGAATAATTAACAGTTTAGAAAAAAAATAAATAAAGTACAGTACAGTAAAAACAGTCGAGCACTGCAATTAAACTCTTTACTCTAGCCACAGGCACAAACAAACATTTCCATTGACTACAATAGAGGGTGCAAACAGAACGGTTGCTGCATAAATAGAAGTAAACCTACAGGTATAACTGCACTTTTAAAGGCTATACTATGTTGCACATTGTATCAATGAATAGCAGACTTTTGTATTTTGTAATCATAGTTGGTTAGGTTGCACTTTATTTTAAGGTGACTGTGTTACAGTGTAAAAATACATTTAAGTACTGAGTTATAATTATTAACAATCGGTCCTTACTTTAGGGTTAGGTTTAGGATTAGGGTTTGGTTTAAGGTTAGTTGTAATCATACATAATTTATAGTTATATGTATACCTACACGTACACATAACAAGGACACTGTCAAATAAAGGGTTTAAACCCTGGTTACACTTAAAGGAGAACTCCAGCAATAGAGTCTATCCTAACAAGCTTAGGATCTGAATCAGGTGTGTTAAATAAGGGAGACATACAAAATATACAGAGCAGTGGGTCGCGAGGACTGGAGTTTAGAACCCCTGGCCTATACGAAGATGGCCAGATGATCTGCATTTACGTAATCATCACGTTATCAAAGAGCACTTGAGTTGAACTGGTTTCCCTCAAAGTTGACTGCAGTTGGAGAATTTCGATGTATAGATAGATTCTTTTATTGCATCTGTTTTAAAAGACAAACAGAGAGAACTGCAATCAAAGCATTTGTCGAATCGGAAAGATGTGTTTGCCGTCCTTCCTACAGGATTCGGTGAAAAGTTTAATTTACCAGCTGGCTCCGATGGTCGCTAAGAAGATGGGACCAAATGAAAACCCTGTGGTTTTGTGGTTTCTCCTTTGGTCGCACTCATGGAGGACCAAGTAAAAGAAGCAACACTCATTATTTTACACTTCCAGCATGTGTGCAGTTGAGTACTGTTGACAATATGCGTAGCTACATATGTCAGTTACTGCGTTGCTCTGACTGGTTGTAAACCTATCCAATTGAGTGCAGATTGATTTTATTTTTTTCCTGGTTCGTTTAGACATGTCTCATAATCAAAGCCCTATGTAGCAGTATCAAGGGAGTAATCCATCAGCCAGATTTGGTTGTGTCTGTGAGTATTTGGAGCACACGTGTGTTGTGAAACTGGTGAAGATGTTTTCTTAATTTGCAGGTGTTTTTTTCTATTTGCATGTGTTGTTTTATTATTTGCATGCATTGTTTTTCTATTTGCATGTGTTTTTTGGTAACACTTTACAATACAGATGGCAGTGATAAGCATTAATTCATGCTTAACTAATGCACAGCTAATACTGAATTAATGTGTAACTAATGATTATTTAAGCTATTCATTAATGATTACCACATTAGGAACTAATTAAGAGTCTGTAAGGTTAATATATTAGTTCATAGATGAATTGTTATTAATTAAATATGTAATTGTGGATTAATTCCATAATAAATCACAAATTTTTAACTAATAGTGTTAATTACCAGAATGAGCCAAAGCCTTGTATTTCAACTTCCAGATAATATGACAGATACACTAATATGCATTAATACATGATTAATTACTTCATTGTTAGTTCAAATTCATGTGCAAATTACTACAATTACTAAATGACTCAGTTAATAATGATGTGCCTCAACAAGTAAAGTCATAACATAATGATACCTTTGCAAATCATTAGCTAATGATTAATTAAAGCAGACAACTGGAAGTTGAAGTACATAGCTTTGACTAATAGTGGTAATTAACACATTACACTATTAGTTAATAAAATATGTTATTAAGGAATTAATTACACAATGACACATTGAATTAATAGCAATTCATGTAATACTTAATCTATTAATCATATTGACTCTTTATTAGTTGCTGATGCAGTAATCATTAATTAATAGTTAAGTTCTTCATGAGTTATACATTAACTCATGATTATCTGTGCATTAGTTAAGTATGAATTAATGCATATTAGTGCATCCCTATTGTAAAGTGTTACAGCCACCATATGTAACAATGAAGAACCTGATCCACGTCCGCATATAGTAGCTGTTCGTAGTAGATGTCCGTTTCTGTCAGAGTTACAACAGTGTACAAAACATTGTTGTGTTTCAGTTAGGGATGGGCATTTTTCTAAAATATTGCATTCGAATATTCAGGCTCATAAAAATTAGAATATTTGAATATTTGATTTATTAAATTATGTTTAACAAAAAAGACGTTATTTTAATTTTTTTTACGTTTTTGTCACCATTTCTGGACAAGCTTACAATTAGGCAATACACAACAAGCTTACAATAGTATTTAAAGTTTTCTTTTAGTTGAAAACATTAAACAGTAGGCCTATGAGTAAACAAAATATATATATAAAAAAGCATTATTAAAAGCATGCTCAAGCAGCGCGAGCGGAAAAACCCTAATAAAGCAGATTTCGTCAGATATGGTACAGAACGTACACCTATACACACGAGTCAGCAAATGACTGAATATTCGTGTTTATATTGCTTCACGTTTATGTTGAGAAAACAATAATATCTAACGTTACATGCAGGGCGTCGCGCGGACGCCAGCACTTTATATGCTCGAATGAGAGAAGATGCCGCGCTGACAGACGTTTCAGAGAACGGTGTTTCTAACAGCACTTTGCATTTTCTGTTCTTAAACCGGTCTTCCCCAACGAAACTTAAAATAAGTGTGTCTCAAAATCATTTTGCTATTAGATAAGTTATCATCTTTGATCAGTGCGGGTCCAGCACATCCCTGAGTTTTCATGCTACTCACTGATCCTGTCATTTGTAACAATTTTGTTTACATGCACGCCATCATTCAATTCTTGAAATCATATGATCTGATTTGGGTCTTCTGATTGGTTCTGTGGACTTAGAGGCTTTTGCTGACAAAGGATAGTGGCAATTAGTGGTTTGCCAATGAACGGAATATCTGAACGGACTGACGCTGGCATTTTTGATAGAGGCAAGCAAAACAATGAGGAGAACTAAGGCCTTAAATACAGAAGGAGTGGTAATGAGGAAACGAAATAAACAGCAGGTAAATATAATCAGTAACTTAGGGAACAAACTGGCACACTAAAGCTGTGTTCAAAATCAGCCGTTATGACCTCATTCCCTATTCCCTACATTACTCCACTAAAATACTTCACTGAAGGAGTGAATGAAAACGAGTGAGTGAATTCGGACACTTTTGAGTAGTTTGTGCTTGCTGTTTAATTTGAAACCATTTGAAATGTGGCAAACTGGCAGCTCCAGTAATAATGAGATTTATCTTGAACTCGGTCATGAAATCTAGGATTAGAACAATTAGCTCCGTAATTAAACCATTTAATAATGAATTAAAAATGAATTTATACTTGTACGATATTGCGTTAATTACTACAGTAATTATATGAAACATAACACTGTAAAGTATTACGTAATATTTTAATAATATATTTTTTATTTAAACATATTTATTTATTTATATGTACAAATACTATGATAGAAATAGAAATCGTGCAGAATATAATTTCTGTGAAATCTGAGAAATTTCATGTGTCCTTAATGTTGCTGTACTTCTACCCTGTGGTATTGAACAATATGTTTTTCAAGGTAGGTATTGTATCAAAGTTAAAAATTCCAGTATCGTGACACAACACTAATGCAAATTAGACTTTTTTATGAAAAGCTCTCCTATTCGTATACAGTAAATAATCTACACAGATATTAGTGAATGACACCCATTCTTGTTATTTCCAGATTTAAATTAGATTTTAAATCCCAGATTTTCAGTGTCTTTAAACTTTTGGACTTGTGGATCCCACTGTATGGCAAAAAGTGATTTGGTGGATCAGATTTGTCTGTATCTGTCCTGTTTTTTAGCACTTGTCACATGGCTTGTTTTGCAGAGGAATGCGTGCACCTGCATGGGTCGAACCCTCTCATGACTTAACACTGAGGGGGAGGGCTGCAAAATCCCTAAGCCCCTCACCGCAACCTCAGCATTTTCTGCTATTGTCTGGCCTTTAAACACACTCGCCCTTCATACAAGATCACGCACACACAGAAGTACATACCTATACACATGCTTGAACACATGTGTATGCATACACTAAGACATTGACACACACACACACACCTCCTGAAGTGATCAGTAACACACTCCAGTTGTCAGAACTTACACAAACCCCTTTCACGCACATATTCACAAATACAAAAATTGTGCTCTGGTGCCCACATGCACAAAAGACAGGGATATAACGCTATTGTCTTCAAACCGGAGGAGTGTGAGCAGAGCGTGCCATCAGGAATGTGGATGAATTCCAAACAATGTCTGATTCATGCTATTTCAAAATCTAAAATCTTGTTAGATATACCAGTTTTAGATCATCATTATATCACAAACTGGCCAGTGAAGCGACTAAATGTCCAATTTCATAAAAGCTTTCGAAAGGATTGGATGTGAATCCCTGAGGAAAACTTTATTCTCTCTGCATTGCTACATTTGTTCCTGGGCCAATGGAAATTTACCCTGGCTCCCTGTCTCCCCTCCCCTGTGAGATCCCCCACCCACCCCATCCCTATGCTGGATTTGATACTATTGTCCATCTCATGTAAAAGAAAATTCAGCTGAAATATAAGACAGCAATGATCCTCCTTATATCGATCCAAATAAATAAGGTCAACCTGTAGAGTTTTCAAGTACTCCTAGTGTCCTAGTGATGTGGATCTTAGAGAGATTTGGGAGCAACACGTGTGCGGAATGGCCAACAGATGCTCCAGCACTTTCATTTCCTGTTGCTGATTCTTGGATCTTACGGAACAGCCATACTAATGCCACCAGACTTCACGGCATAGCCGTACTAATGCCACGTCTCACTCACATGACCGCCATTTGAACATGTGTGAACAGCACGGAAATCAGTTCTGGCTAGAAATGGAAAACTACTATGACTGTTAAATTGTATTTTTATAGAGTTCACTAGTACAGGAAGCCTAATTGGTTATTTATGAGGTATTTTGTCAACAAAACAAGAATGTACTCATAAAACATCTGTGTAGAATTGAACTATTATAATGCATTGTAATAGCAATAGCAACTTTATGTAGCACAAATAAAACAACACAAGTTGATCAATGTGCTTTACAATGTCGCACAATGAAAACAAGCATCACAAAAGCAACACTTAATAAAACTGTCACTGATTAAAAGCTATTGAACACAGATGTGTTTTGAGTTGTACTTTAAAATTCTGTACAATAGCGACGTCTCTAATATGTTTAGGCAAACTGTTCCAAAGTTTAGACGCTGATACAGCAAAGGCGCTATCTTCATTTTGACTCAGATGTGTCATAGGAATGCAGTCTGTTTACGAATAAGCAAACTAATTAAATGTAAACAGTTATCAAAAGGGCTGGGAAAAGGCTGCTTAAACTTATGACAGATTGTGTGGTTTGATTTGATGCTAATCTGAGAGACAAGTCTGTGATATATCTATTTACTTGTACTTCTATAGAACAATTCTATGTCTATTTTGAAGAAAACATGCAACAATGGCCTGATTGTGATCATATGAAGTCACATAACCAAGATGTCTAAAATTTAGAGTTGTCTTGGGCATTTAAAACCACATCACATCAATTTCGGTTTCTTGAACTATAATTTACAAAGTCAAACAATTAAACATGCTCATACTCTGGCCCCAAAAGCAGTTCAACAGTATCAACAGCATTGCATTAGAAAATATCGAACATAAATAAGTGCCATTTGCAAACAAACAAACAAACAAAAACAGCCATTTTTTGCAACATCCACCTATTTGGCCAAAAGTAATTTTAGTGGATGTATGAAGTAGGACACAGTTGCACAGGTTTTTCATGAATATGTAAGGTATTGCTCTTTACAACGTCTGACTCTGACAAATAACAGTAATCAATATGTTTAGCCTTTCAACTTTGATGTTGGCTTGAGAAAGCCTTGTCCAACAAATGTAACTGTTTTAACAATGTTTTAACAGCTTTAAGTTTTATGGTTTTAATTTCAAAGTTTTTAAGGTAGTAACATTTATTTGAAAGTTTATAAAATAGTTAATTGCGGCGTTGATAGTGTTGCCACAGAAATGCTTAATTTCAAGTCTCAGGACTTGCTCAGAGAACAGCTCAGAGTAGGTCATTGGTTATCATCTCATAATTGCGACATGGTGTGTGAACGCTGCATAAGCTTGGTTCAGGAGGAACTGTAAAAGATGGCTGCTGTTTGTTAGCGGCGCTCTGTGACTGTCTACTGCTAGACCATCCCATTTAACAATGCTCAGTCCGACCTTCGAAGGATGGCCCCTCGGAATTTAGGAAACAGGTTATAACTATGCATAGCCTTATGGAACGAGCTAATGACGTGTGATGTCTGTGCGAGCAGGGTGTGTGGAGTTATGGAAATACAGGTTGACAAGCAGTATCAGGACATTCAAATGCAATGGTGACCATTATTTTGGTCCTGACTGAGACTTCCACAGAAGATATATGAAGAGTTCAGATGCAAAAGCCTCTAAATGCCATTTGAAATTTTCTTCTAAAATGACCATTTTTATCAAGCTTGTATATTTAAGTTCAGTAATTTCACTTAAATGACAATTAATAGGTAATCTTCATTGCCATTTAAGTGAAATTACTGAACTTAAATATACAAGCTTGATAAAAATGATCATTTTAGAAGAAAATTTCAAATGGCATTTAGAGGCTTTTGCATCTGAACTCTTTCATATGCACTTTTTCAATATATTTTAAATTAAGAACACTTCTATTAGTGATTGCTATCAGAAGGTGAAGAGAGTTTCAACCAGTAAAACAAAAACGGTTTATGAAAAACATTGCCTATACCTTTCATGAGTCTCATACCCTTTGTGCCGATTGGATTAGGAGCACCATTGTGAAAAAGAAGTGCACTTAAAGGAACACTCCACCAATTTGCATTAAGATTTCCATTGTTAGAAATCCAGTCATAAATTGAATGGTCATGCAACACTGACGACATTTACATGCAGCCAATAACCCGCTCAAAACCGGGATATTAGTAATAACCCGGTCGCAAACGGCCATGTAAACACCGGCAAAACCCCGAATATGCTCATATCCCGGATTTTAAAAACCGGGATATTATATATTATATATTATTGTGTTCTGCGCATGTTCTATTCGCAAGGAATCTTGGTCTTTTGAGTATAGAAACTTCTCAGCGCATACAAAAATCCGCGTGCAGTACCGGAAGTAAACATGGAGAGACACAGCACAGCTTACTTTTGGAGCGAGGTCAGTAACGTTACCAGCATCACAGCGCAAACAAAGGCGAATCGCTATCTGCTCCGAACTATTCATTATCTGTGCCAGTGTGTTTGAATTCACCAGCAGAAACTTTTTGAAAATATGGATGAAGGTGCTGAATACGCAGACGGATGCATTATAGATAGGGTTGGGTACCAAAACGCGGTGCCAATAGGGAACCGTAAACGGTAATAACCAGACCGAATAGAGTGAAAATGACGGTGCCTGAGTCTCTGTGTCATGAGGCGCACACACGCAAAGTCTCTCTCCCTCTCCCTTATGCGCAAACTATATAGTTTGAAGCAAAGTCTGATCTTTCTCGCATGCGCGGTCTTGCTCGCTCACTCTAGAATCTGGGAAATTTTAACTAATTTGCAGGCATCAGGGAGCCATTATGCGGGAGACTCCCGGAACGTCTGATAGCGAGGGACTAATGAAGATGCCAAAGACAAAACGTTCCAAGGTTTGGCTGCATTTCACGTGTACAATTAAGAGTAAGTGTGCCTATTGTCTGAAGCCCCAGCCCGTTCTCATCCCAAAGCGCCATATACAACGCTTTTGCAAAAGCGTAAATATCCAACGCACATGGCACCCTTTAGCGCCAAATGAGACGTAAAAATAAATCGGGCAGAAGGCGCCTCCTAGTGGTCTAACCCTACCCCTACCCATACCTAAACTTAACCATAACCGAAGCATCTCATTTGGCGCTAAAGGGTGCCATGTGCGTTGGATATTTATGGTTTTGCAAAAGTGTCATATTTGGTGCCTTGGGATGAGAATGCGTTGGAAGTAGAGGTCTTCTCGGGTCCTGAAAAACTGTACCCGACCCAGAATCGACCCGAATCCCTACTTACCCGAAACCCGACGTGCATAAATAAAAATTTTTTTAAGAAAAACCCGACCCGAGACAGACCCGATAAAATTAGACCCGGATTCGAACCCGACCTTTAGAACCCGACTGGACCCGAACGTAAACGGCATTTACAGTGTGCACAGCCTGCAGCCCTGCGTTTCTCAAAAATGCACTTAGACATAGGCAAGTGTAAGCGTGCTGAGTGCTAAAATGTCAATCACACATCACTGTAACCCATTACATCCTATAACATTTGGCATAATGTTATTTACCGGACCATACGATGATTAGAACCATTTAAAATTTACCGATGGATGTTTTTAAAATGTAGCCTATACCAATCAAATTCTCCCAGTCATTGACTTTTACTAAAATTGTGTTATTTAGCCTACAATCCCGTTGTTACAAACTTGTTTAGATAAAATTCGATTAAAAACAGGGCATTAGAACCGCAATAGCAGGTTAAATTGGACGTTCTGAATCAAATCTTAATATGGTAACGTTATTGCAGTCAACACATTTAACTGCACCAGTCTTTTTTCCTTCCTTATCAACAATGATAACAAAAGTTGCCCACACCGATGACGACCCTGGATGTTTCTGTTCTACATATTCGTTTCCCTCACCTTTTTCACAATATCTGTTATCGTCTCCATGCTTGTCTGACAGTGTCGCGTATTTTTTAAATTGATTGACAGGCCTGGCTAAACGACAATTCAAATACTTGCATGTAGTCAAAAATCCATCCACATGATGGCGCACTAGTTCTTCTTGGCAAACAGGTGTTGGTTTATGTGGAGCGAGCAACTGAGTAAATAAATGCGGAGGCAACCGTGCTTATGCTTATATCCCATTGCACGTAAAAGCGCGGATTCACTCTCACTTAAAAAAAGTCAGAGAACGGTCATAGTTTTAAATACTGCAAATGCATAACATTGTTTTAAATAATTTGGGTTTTCTCGGGTCCATTTGGAAAAGGCATATTCATATTTATTTTAAGTTACCCGAGACCCGAGGCCACTAATACCGAACCCGACCCGTGTCCAGACACTCGTGGGAAGTTTTGGACCCGAACCCGCTCGGGTCTCGAGGTCGAACCTCAGGGTTTTCGGATCCAAGCTGGACCCGTGAAGACCTCTACTTGGAAGCCCATATAGAATCACGCCAATCCATTGGCTGATGGCACGGGCGCCGCCTTGACACTCTTACGTCGTCATATTATATTAGTGTGCACAATGATCTGATTTCATTGTGCAAAATGATTTCCAGGCAGTAGCGTAGAGTGGAGCTCAACTCTAGTCTACATTGATGAGTGGAGTAGTGGGAGTGGCCTGCTGAGCATTGCAATGCACTATGGGGATTGTTGTCTATAATCCACAAGAACTAAAAAGTCATTTTCTGCCTTTTATTGGCCTAGAAGGATCCGAATTAGAAATATATGATACTATTCTACTACATATATGACCCACTTTCAATAAATATTCATGTCTCCACAGGTGGAATTACCGTTTAAATGTTTTGAATTGTTCTTTAATTTTAAAAGTGTATTTGCACAGAATACAACATTAATAAAAAAAAGGCCACTTAATTGTGTTTAAAGGTATTTCCGGCAATCCAAAAACCTCGGTGCAAATTACGTAGTGCATTTTTAAAAATCTTGATGTTAAAGATTTCATACACTTTCATAATTTCAAATTACACATATACACTCAATCCGAGTCCTTCAGCACACCCACATTAAATACAGCAAATTACACAACATTATCGGTACACTGCAGTGTTGCATAGCAGATACTGTATATCTTAGTGTAAACTTCCACTGAAAATTCATTTACAAATATAGATAAAGTTTCCTGCATGGTTTTGAACCTGTATCAGCATGAATAGGGGTGTCTGGTGCTGCTAATAGTGTGGGGAGGTTTTGGATGACCGAGGTTCTATATATTTATTATATATATATATATTATATATATATATATATATATTACATTAGGGCTGGGAAAAGATTAATCAGTGATTAATCGCATCCAAAATAAAAGTTTGTGTTTACATAATATATGTGTGTAGTGTGTATAATTAATTTTGTATATATAAATACACATATATGCATGTATATATTTAAGAAAAATGCGTTATTAATATATCAAATATTTATATTTATGTATAATATTAATTTTGTATAAATATATATAAAGTATACGTATACATGCAAATATTTCTAAAATGTTTACATGCATGTGTGTGTATTTATATATATAAAATAATTATACACACTACACACACATATATTATATAAACACAAACTTTTATTTTGGATGCGATTAATCGCGATTAATCTTTTTCCGGCCCTAATATATATATATATATATTTTTTTTTTTTTTTTTTTTTTGGGGCCTTATTGTTTGCATGTCCTCTTTCAAATGTTTCATCTCACTCTTAAAACCTTAAGACACTCTTAAGACAAATTGACATTTTTTTCCTCCATTTTTTAGCAATAGATCCCCCTCTTGATCTCAGCCTGGCTGCGCCCTCCTACGCACTTCCGCTCAATTTCATTTTCCTTCAGTACTACGTCTGGGATCGCTCCATAGCCTTAGGTTTCCAGAAATCAATTTTTTGTAGGACCAATCAGCGAATAGAGGGAGTGGCTGAGAACGATGACGTTGATGTAGCGGCGTCAGTTTGAGTTTGGCAGCGGAGAAAGACGTGAGAAATGCTATTCGGTCCGTTGTTGGAAAAGAAACTGCCGAATATACAGAATTTAAAGCCGGATTGTTATCGTCTCACCTCTTGTTGCACTAACGGAGGATCAAGTGAAGGAGGCAGAAAGGTTGGAAGTTCGTGCTGGGCAGCGCTCGGTGTGCACGATGACCGTGACATTTTGAACGGACGCTGTAGCCTGGTGTTCGGAAGCCCCGAGTCCTGGCTGCTAAACTATTGTTGAATATGCAATCAGGAGTCATGTCAGCTCATATTTCCAACAGTAAATTTACGGATTCTTGTGATGAATAGAACACTTTGAGCCCCTTTGTCTACTCGCGCAGGAGGTTGGTGTGTCAGTTTTACATGTTGTAAATCATACAAATTGGTTGTAATTTTTTAAAATAATTGTCATAAATAAAAATGTGAAAACCCATACTTTTTGAAGACCATATTTTCAGTTTTAGATGGTTAATTTGTTTTAATAAAAAAACAATGCCATATACAAATTTACAAACCACAGTCTATGGTACAAACACATACTTTGAAGACCATAATTAAGCTAATTAAGAAACAATAAGACGTTATATGAGTTGTTATTTATTACACATATACAGATCATTCAGTGTAACTGTTACAGCATTTGCGACAGATCAGAAATGACCGCAGCGGCGTCTGCATATTTGTAATGATTAGACACGGCTGAATGAATACGACCGTTGAATGAATACATCGCTGTCCTTCGTGTCAAATATACATTTCGAATTAATAGTTGTTCCTAGATTAACAAAACCTGCAGGTCTCGTTGACTGAAATCCTATTGTAAACATAATCCTGATATTCGGACTTGCTGTTTCCAGCCGTTTCGGCGCATGATATACGTCACTCACGACCACACGTTAGCGATTGGCTATGGCAGATCCTGAGTGACTGGGCAGATCCAATAGTTTTGAACTTTAACAGTGAACCCGCCTACAAGGAAGGAAACGTTTCTCAATGGAGGGGGCCAGACTCTATGTACGAATTAAATGTACTAGAGTCTGGTTGAACCAGGCTACTCTTGATCTTCATCAATTACAAATACTCATGCATTATTATGACAATGACGACCATAAAACATTTAATGGAGGCCATGGTATGAGTAGCACATGCAAAAAAAATAAATAAATAAATAAAAAGATTAAACCCATTATTATTATTTTTACTAATTATTTACTAAGACTATTATTGGTTTAAATGCATAAGCAGTAAGACAGAATAGATCAGAACAAATAAAAAAAAACATTACTAAAATATTAACAAAATTATTCAGAATTCGTTAAAACATTTAGTCTGAGACAATAGATTGCAAGGTTGAAATGAAGTGAAGATATTTTTTTCTGGCAGTATAAGAATTAAAGTAATTCTTAAAGATGGGAATGATAGAGGGTGATAAACCTCCTTGAAACTCTTTTTGGACAAGGCCAGACTGAACATTGCCGCCCTGCTGGCCAGTATATAAATGTCTGCATGCTTATCAAGATAATAACTTTTCTTTTATAATAATAATCTTATCTTTTATAATATCAGACTATATCCTTTCATCACCATTATAATTACAAAAAAATAAAAAAATAATAACAATAAAATGGGTTACCTGAGAATGACCCAAAGTTTCCAGTATATTAATATTTCATTCTCTAAGCAGTGACATGAGAGGGTTTAGAGAGTTTGGTTTGTATAAAGCACCTGAGATTTTAGTATATTAAGAATATATATATGATAATATTCACTCACAGGCCATCCAGAGTTCTGTAGACTGTTGATGCTTATCAGCCAACAGATAAGTTGATATTCTGAGATTCATAATGACCTGCCAGAGGGAAGAAACCTGAAATAGGCACAATGCAATTTATGTAATACTAAAGATTCAATGTATGTTCCCCGTAAGATTATAATTCACCAGTCCATGATCTCACTGCCCTGCACATGTACAACTTACACCCTATCTGAGCAAGACCCTATCATATTATTTACATTTTTATTTTTCATATTTGATTAAAACTCACTTTCTGGATGCAGATATTGAACACTTTCTGAGTCTTGTCAGCTGCAGCCTCCAGCTCTTTCACAGGGCTTTAATGATGTCTCTAGAAGAAAATGGGTAACACTTTACAATACGGGTCAGGTGCACTAATAAGCATTAATTCATGCTTAACTAATGCACAGATAATACTGAATTAATGCGTAACTAATGATTATCTAAGCTATTAATTAATGATTGACACATTAGGAACTACTTAAGATTATGTAAGGTTAATGTATTAGTTCATACATGAATTATTATTAATTAAATGTGTCATTGTGGATTAATAACTCATTTTTTTAACTAATAGTGTTAATTAATATGTTAATTACCAGAATGAGCCAAAGCCTTGTATTTCAACTTCCAGATAATATGACAGATACACTAATATGCATTAATACATGATTAATTACTTAATTGTTAGTGCAAATTCATGTGCAAATTACTACAATTACTAAATTACTAGTTAATAATGATGTGCCTCAACAAGTAAAGTCATAACATAATGATACCTTTACAAATCATTAGCTAATGATTAATTAAAGCAGGCAACTGGAAGTTGAAGTGCATAGCTTTAACTAATTGTGGTAATTAACACATTAATTTACACTATTAGGTAATAAAATATGTTATTAAGGAATGAATACACAATGACACATTGAATTAATAGCAATTCATGTATTACTTAATCTATTAATCATATAGACTCTTTATTAGTTCCTGATGCAGTAATCATTAATTAATGGTTTAGTTCTTCATTAGTTATACATTAACTCATGATTATCTGTGCATTAGTTAAGCATGAATTAATGCATATTAGTGCACCCGTATTGTAAAGTGTTACCAGAAAATGTTTTGGGGTTACATCGATACTTACTCTTTGTAGCAAACCCCCAGCCAGACAATGGTGAAGCGTACTGATGTTTCCAGAAGCATTTATTTATGTTCAGCCGTCAGCCTTGGTTAAACACAAATCTACGTTCCTTTCAACCTTTCTTCTTGAAACAACGTAAGAGCTACAGGACAGATAAATAACATAAAATGAGCTCTTACAAACATAAACATTACCCGAAGGCCAAATTAACCGTAAACAGTCATTTATAAAAGACATTTTCATGACATTACCTGTTTAGTATTAATTAACAATGCTAAAAAACTTGCGTTAGCTTGAGTTCACATGTCACGAAAGAAAATATACATTTAAACACTTTTTCACAGATGGCTTAACCTTCATATTACTGCACATAAGCATTAAACAAGTTAAACACACAATACCTTGTTCCCGTTCCAGCTAGGTGCTTAAAGGATCCTTTTAGAGCTTTATACAATTTCAGACCGAAATGTGCTTTTCCTTCTTACTTCCGTGGGTGCGTCTGAATAACTAGTTTACCCTATAGAGGGAATGCGCGTGACGTCACCTCCGGCCGGAGTGCTGCAGTTTCTCACAGTGAGTGGCAAAAAGACTGAGCAGCTGTATGTGTTCAGCGTGAATGCCGCGAAAAACAAACACAACACATATAAAGTGGATAAGAGCTTTGCGATTGACTGTACAACTAGATTTGACAAAAAATCGGAAGTATATTTTCACAGACTGCGATAGAAAGAGGAGCAAATGGATCACTGCAATTCACAGAAACAACTGGACTCCAGTCAGCAAAAGGTGGATTTGCAGTTATCATTTTGTGTCAATATGCTGAATTTAGCTGTAAAACCATACCCATATATTTTGTATTGTTATATATATATTAACAACTCATCAATTAAATATGTATCATTCCATATTCTGCATTATTGGATGTTTAATAAACACTGACTAAAAAAAACTATAAAGTTTTAGGGCTGGACGATATGATGATATATAGGCTATATATAACACTGATATAAGTAATCACCCAGATTTAAACCTATATTGTATTTATATAAAACATTCACAGGCAAATTTGCTTTATGTTTACCGTCTATATTGCTTCTATTTCCCCAGTGTCGAAATCAGGCAAACATAAATGTCAGGCGACACGATTCCTGGCTGCATGTCAATAATATCCATGGATCACGATCTTTAGTAAGTTGTAAGGAACACTATATTGAGTCCAATATTTAATTTAAATTGATAAAATTGTTCGTTTTAGTCGCATTTTCGCAGTTCCCCTATTAAATCCAGTCACGCAGCAGATCTTTTGCCACTCGCTCAGGCTGAGAGGGGGTTGTTCCGGCGGGAAAGTCACGTGTATGCATTCCCTCTTTTTAGACGCAAAATTAACGTTCCACTAGGAAGCGCCAAAATAAAAGTTTCTTAATAGTAACAGAGAAAATAATAAAATAAAGCTCTGAAATTATTATTCACACTTTCCTTAGAGTTAGTTACACTCTTTCCGGCTATTGAGGGAATTTTCTGTCATTTATGAGACAACATCCCTGCCATTGACCGAATTGCACTTTTATACGGTAGGGGGCGCTGCATCTTCTGAAAGAGTACAGAATTTCCCGATCAAAATACAGGCAAAAGGAGCAGAAACAAGTGATAAAAGTAGGCTATTCATTTTGCACGTTGTATTCTTTTTTTAACGCGGTTTTCAGTTTTTTGTTCAAAGTGTTGCTTTTTTTAATTAAACTTACCCACCTTAAAGTGTTGATAAAAAAAGAATGCATGGCTAGAATAAAACTTTTTTTTTAAGCAGATGGTTATTTGTTTCTTTTGATATATTGCATGTTCAGATATTCATTCAACAAAATATTCGAAGGACCATTACATTTTTGTGAAAAACGATTAAAAATGCTGGCGGCGGCTGACAATTTTGAATTTTTTTAAAATGGTGGGAAGAGTGCCCCTGACTATATGAGGCAAGTAGAAAAATGCTGTTGGTACAAAAAAGATATTGTATTATTATTCTTTTCATTCATACATATAATTTTATTATGTAGGCCTATAGGAAAAGTTTAGGGTTATGTTTTTTTTTTGTTTTTTTGTTTTTTTGGTAATTTGAGATTTATTTGTGATGGGCTTTAAAACTATTGCCCGGTTTCACAGACAATGTTTAAGTCCAGACTAAAATGCATGTTTGAGCTGTTTTAACTGAAAGCAACTTGCACTGACATATCTTAAAATATGTCAGTGCCTGTTTTTGTCTAGAGATGAACTAGACCTAATCCTGAATTTAATCTAATCTTTGTATCTGTATCATGCAAAAGCAGCAGTTTTCAGACACCAACACTATTGTAGAAATGCACTTTTCAAAGTCAACCAAGATTAATTCAGTCCACCAAACAAAAGTTTTCTTCTGATACTCAACATGTCGACCCCTATCAGGTTACCCGCTCGTTTATTAAGCCACTAATGACTGAAGCAATTACTGCAACCATTACAGGTGAGTGCACTAGATTTTAAACGTATTTTACCAAAAATAAATGTATTTATGAAGTAAATGAAGTACCATTAACCTTTCAACGCAAGGCAAAGTGAGAGACATGTCAGTGGTGATAAATCTCTCTTGCAAGAGTGGAATGAGGCCATAAAGTATGAGAGAACTTCAGTCAAGCGGAGGATCTGAAAAGTAGATTTAGACTTGAATCTTATACTAAAGCTCCCCAAAAGCAACATGAAAAAGTGATCTTAAGGATATGGGGAGGAAATCCACAACTGAAATGGGTATAATGTTTCTGTTTTCTTTTCATAAAGTACAACCTGGAGGACATTTTCAATATTTTAATGAACAAAATCATGAACACACACAGCCTAAAGTTTACCTGCATTACTGAATGCTAATAATGGTGCTGTTGAAACAGCATGTGTAATATTGCAGATCATGTGAAAGTTCACAGGAATAAACCAATTTCAAAAAAGGCAAAAACAGCCATGAATATAGGTGACCAAGGCATTCATTTCAAGAAATGGCCGGTGGACACATTTGCCACTTGCCTTATCTACAAATGTAACGAGACATTATTTGCACTCTGTTGCTGCATCTTACAAAACAAATCCTTAACAAATCCAAGACATAAATTAAAACAAAAAGCACTTTCCTGAAGCCACCATACAGTTAATAAGCACAATAAAATGTGTCAAATGTGACAGGGTGTGAAATTGATTTGACAAGTCAACATGGCATTCCGTTGATGTCTATACTTAAATGATAAATTATGGTTACGGCTGCATTTCAGTGAAAACAGGATTTAAAAACAGGATGTCATGACATCAGAGTTCTTGACAACCAAAATGAGAGAACTGTGTCTATCTTTGGAGGGTAAACATGCCATTTAAAATAATTGTGGCATGCTTCAATTATCCAACAGAGATATTACAACAGCATCTGGTTGCACAGGAATGTGTGAAAAATTATTTTATAATGTCATTTGTAACTATTTCAGATGAACAGCAGTGTTGTCTAGTCTTCACGATGAGATGAACCGAAGATGGACAGGTGATGTCTCACCTCAGCCCTGCAGCAAGTTTTTGCATGGCTGCTTCCCGCTCTTCTGATTTCTGCTGTGAGCGACGCAGTTTGTTGCGCAGTTCCTCCAGGTGGTCCAGCGTGCCCACCAGCTCACCTCGAAACCGTCTTCATCTGACTCTCCAGAAGCTGTGTCCGGTGGAGGGAGTTACGGCGGTCTCGCTTGCTGCGCTGGACCTTCTGCTCCAGATCGGACACTGAGACCAGAGCACAAACACAAGAGTCAGACTCAATACACATTCATTTGTCAAAATGGAAATCACGAATATAGCCTTTATAGAACGTAGCTACCAAGCTAATAAAAACATTTCCCCACAGTTTAAAATTCAAAATGTCCAGTTTATTAAAGACACCATATGGAATCAAAATGAAAAATTCTTATTTTTTATGGAATATCCATAGCAAACACAGAATGTTCCCCTAACGTTTACCTAATGTTCGCGTATGGTTCCTATTTGGTTATTTTTTTGGGAACCAAATAAGAACGTTCTGGGAATGTTCCCTGAAGGTTCCCTGTAGGTTTAATTTTATAACCTAAGAAGAACGTTCTGGGAACGTATTCTTAGGTTCTCCTAAAAGGAACATTCATTGCAGCAACATCTCTTCTTTTTTCTGATGATGTGTTTCCTGGCATGAAGGCGGGATTACTAGCAAGAAATTGACCAATAGCAAACCACAAAGTCCAATGATACCAATCAAATCCTTTTCACTCGGATTTATGTCAAAATCGGAAGAAAAGACTAATATAATATCTGTTTCATGACGACTTTGGTTATAATAATTGGTTATACGAAACATTAATGAAACATTCCAAATGATAATTTTGCAAACATTATGGGAAATTTACTTTTACATGCTCTCAGAGCATTCTGAAACAAGTAGTGTCATTTTAAAAATGTTAACGAACGTCCAGCTAAAACATTTCAGGAAAAATTTTCATGGAAAATCAATGAATAATGTTTTTGTGTAAAGAAAAACATCAGGGGAGCGCACGGACACAAAGCTAACACGGGCTAGTTGTAACACGCTTGTTTTAAATACTTCCACACATGCTGGCATGACTAAACTTGGTGTATTTACTAGTTGCCATTTCAACACTATATAGAGAAAAATTGCGCCAAAATTCAGAAATCTTTGTAAGATATTAATGAACATTTATTTAACCATAGCAAAAGTACATTTCTTACTTAAGTTAAATTTTCATCTCTATTTTTTGTTTTGTTTTTTTTTCTATTATTTTATATGAAAAAAGTTCATAATTGTATTTCATTAAGAAAATATTTTGGTTTGACTTGTATATATATAGCCTATATATATATATATTAGATCAGATAGCATTTTAAGCTGTCATATGGTGATAGCTACAATGTGCCCCTCAAATGTAACAATGTACCCCACCTATGGGGCATGTTATCACATTTCAGTTTCACTTCCATTTTTTCAGGGTAAATTAAAAAAAGTATACAATGTATTAATACAACAAAACCACATAATTTGTATTACATGTGGGAAATTAATGTGGGAAAAAATGTATACTCTAAACCCTACATAGATTTACACAAACTGAGAGAGTCAAAAAGCATTATGTTGTGCCCCGCTCTTCCCTTATGTTTGAACAAATATTTTATTAACATTATTGGACCAATGTCTGTTCATAACTTTGAGGGAACTTTGTGAGAATGTTAGCCAATGTTCTGAGAATGTTCGCTGTCAGCCACTCTTAGAAAAAATGGTTCTATATATGTAGCATATAGGGCTCCAAAGGACCTTTTATGCAAAAAAAAAAATGATGATAATGACAAGAAAGAACCCTTTTGGCACAAAGGTTCTTTATAGACTATTATTCATTCATATATTACATTATTCTGCAACATTTTGCAGTTGTAATTAAATTATTGTTTATTAAACTGTTGTAGTAACTTAATATCCCATTTTAATCATGCTGATTTTTGGAGGATAAAAACTGAAATAGCACTCTTCATGTGATATTGATTAATTACATTTTTAAACCCCCATTTCTTGAATTTTGTGATCATTCATGCATTGCATTTTAGGGGTTCCAAATACATAGCGATTTAGAACATTTTAAGGTAATTTTTTAATTACAAAAAATGTAATTAATCAATATCACACAAAGAGTGCCATTTCAGTTTTTATCCTTCAAAAATTTAGATATAGATTCTATAGGAATGCAGTGCTTATATGTATATATATATATATATATATATATATATATATATATATATATATATATATATATATATATATATATATATAACATACATCTTTATTTATAGTACAAATATGGAAACATACCTAAAACAAAATGTACATAAGAAGTAAAATAAATATTTATATATAATACATAATACACTGGAATATACAGTAGAACTGTTGAGTTTACAAGAAGATGTTTTGAATTCATTTGATTTTCTTATGTGTTTTTGTTTTATTTGAAAAAAATGTGTTTAGAAGTTTTGTTTGAAAAGAGTAAAAAATGTCAATTGGATAAGACCAATGCAACATATATTTTCCAAAAACTGACTATTTTACAATATTGACCTTTTTAAAGAATGTTTATATATATGCCATTCATTAAAATTCAAGAAAATGTTGTTTTAACGATGTCTACATATTTATACTGTAAAACAAAGTACATTATTTTGACATAATTTATTCATAAACACATACCCATAGTGTCACCACATGCTTTGCTTTCTGAATCTGCCTCTGTCTTCTTCTCCAGAAGGCCTTTGGTTTCTTGCAGCATCTTCTCCATATGAGCCAACTGAGAGGAGTTGGCTCCGCTGGCCCTGCGGATGAGCAACCGCTCTCTCTCTTTCTCACTCAACTCTTTCTTACACTTACTCATCCTCTCCACAATGCTGCTAGAAAGAAGAAGATTCCAGATGGATTTAACCGAAATTGTGACCTATATTAAAGCTGCTTTTCCAAAACAAAGCTATGCTGTTTAACCAATCACAACCTTGTCATTCTGTTTTCTTTGATAGTTTCCCATTGCTTGCTTATTTCCCCTGTCTTTTAATTCATCTAAAGTCTTCTATATCATCCACGGCAGTTCTTTAACTGTAAATATCCTCTTTGATGGGAAAGAGAAGATGGTGTTCTTTTATACTTGTCATGGAGAGCAAATTTCGCCAGCAGGCAAACAAACAAAGAGTGAACAGAGAGTTGTGGCAGTCATGAGACCAGCCTGATTCACAGCCTTCAGCAACACAGCCTTTTACACTTCACCACGCACTGAATGGCGTACAAGGCATTCTGGTTAACTCAACTTTAAAAACACTTTTGGTCAATAAATGCTCCTGTTACATGTCGACAACCAGGACGCAATGATTGCCATGTGATGCGAGACAATTCTTCATACCATTTATTGATCATAAACACTATGAGCAGAACCTGATTTTACCAAGTGCAACATGGGGATCAACATTCCAAACAACCAATCAGGTTTGAGGATAAGTTTACAGTTTCTGTCAAGTTTAGGCTAACAGCTGCAGGGTTATGTGATTCTACACCTATCATTTCACTCTGATTTTAGGGATAGGGTAAGGTTTGGGGGTAGGGATATGGTTCGGATTAAACTTTTGGGCAGGAATGTTGTCCCAGGATCAACAAACATGCTGACCCAGGAACGTCGGCAGAAGTGAAAGAACGAACAGAAGAGAAACCAGGCCTTTTGTCTGTTCTCAAGAAAGCACATAAGAAAGATCCTCATAATGTAATGAGAATTTTCAAAAATGTTTAAATATATAGTGCAGTTTATCTTTCACATATCTCATCTGAACAGATCTGAAAACACTCAAGGACTTTAAGACTCTTCTCGTCTACCCGAGGGCACCGCAGCAGCTTTTCATGTCAATATGAACAACAAATAAATGTTCTTAACCATGGGCTATTTATCAAAGAAGCCCTGGCTCTGTTGGGCTTCCTTTTATATTCGATCTTTTATTGAGGACAGTGTAGTCACTAGTAATGAAACAGTCTTGTGATGAATCACGAACACTGATAGCATGGTCAGCAGGAGACAAAGGATGGGTGCCTCCCATGCTGGGACAAGAATTGCAGTCTCTGGGACAGCACAAGCACTTTAGAGGCTTAATTATATAAGTAATGACTAAATAATACAGTTTAATAAGTGACTCAAGGATTTATGGAGCCCTGCCATACTCTTACTGATGTGAATGTAAAAGGGTTGTGATTGTTAATTTCACTGTAAAAATATTATTGGTTTAACTTAAAAAATTAAGTAACCTAGTTGCCTTAAAATTTTAAGTTGATTGAACTGTGAAAAGTGAGTTAATACAATGGAGATTGATTTAATCATCAGAAAATCAAAACAATAAGTTATTTGAACTAAATCAAATATTTAAGTTGATTTGACAAAAGAAAAAATGTTGTGATAACAAATCTTGAAAATATATATTTTTTTACAGTGTAAAACTAAAACTAAAAGTTTTCGGTAATTGAAGTAAAGCTGAAATGAAATAAAATGTAAATATTAGATGAAAAACTTGACACTAAAATATTAAATAAATGGAGAACTAACTAGTAACTAACTAACTAACTAAATAACTAACTAACTAACTAACTAACTAAAAATGACTGAAACTAAAACTGAAATAAAAAAATAAATATTTAAATAAATATGAAAATATAGATATGAAAGCTAACTCAAAATATACTAATATAATACTAAAAATCAAGCAAGTGAACATGTGACATTTTTGTTTTGAAATTCCAACAAAATGTGAACAATACTGAGGTTTAAAAATGACCTCATTCATTTAAAAACATATTTTCATCCAAAAATATGTTTATTTATATACAAATAAATGGACGAAAGAATAAGTAATTGTATTAAACATTTGATATACTTAGCCTAATACTTTTATTAAACACACACACACACACACACATAAAATAGTCAAATTATTTCCGGCCTTCCTGATATGAACTGTGTTTGTTAGCTTGTGACTTCTGTGACTCAAACACACACAGACACAGATTTACCTTTACAGTCATAACCATTCAGATTAATGTCCTTATAGGTGATGATATTGTTATTGTTTTCCATAAGCTAACCCAAGGAAATGTTGAGAGGGTGAACTAACAAATGTTTGTATTCATTTGGTATCACCCTATGAACTAGCACTTGACTTTCAGCAGAACACTAGGAGTATTATCCCATCACAAATGAGATCTATGATTAAAAGAAAATAGGCAAATTTAGACTCAGGGCCTCAGGCTTGTGCTTTCCTGTAAAATGCTGCCTTTATTTACTCTGATAACATTGTTGTATCAAGCTCTAGTTAAAAGTGGCCACACATACAAGACAAAACATTTTAAGATGTTTTAAACACAGAAAAAAAATGTTCAAGGCAAATATATCACCTTGGAGTTTAACATTGACACTGACCAATCAGTCTCTCCATTGCACCTATAACACAGCTGGACATTCCTCATACTTGTCGACATCGCAGCTGAAATGTGATTCTTTGAAAGGACTTGACTGCTTTATAGGCTGGTTTATTATTTTGCCATTTTCTGAACTTTCTGAATGAAAGTGACTATTTCACTCACAGGAAATGAGGGATAAATAAGGACGTCCAGCTCTAGACTGCAGCTGCTCCAAGCCTGACCTTCACTACATCTTCATTCCACCTCAATTCCTCCTGACAGTGAAACAATGTGGACTTCAGAAACTTCACATGCAATTAAAAAGACAAATGGGTTTAGCCGGACGGGCGGCAGCGGGTGTCGCAGTCTTAAAGAGGATTATGTTTTACAAGAGAAGAGATGGAGATTATGCAACTTGCACCATCAGCCTCCTCAGTTGCTCATGATTGCGGCTGCTAAAGGGCTCTGTCTCATTGTCATATTAGGGAGGTGTCATTACATTCAATTATAAATCTAAGTTCTTTCAGGGGAAAATCCTAGATAAAAAGTTGATTAGCGACACTTTTTAATGTACAAACAAGAACATCCAGTTTTCACACTGAATCCACTGTGACTGAATGATTCAACTGAGAATAATATCAGCTATTCTCACCAAAAGCATTTTTTCACATTCTGTACCTTACAAAATAACATTGGAAGGTCTCCATGGATACGTACCATTATTTTGAGTCATTACACTAGAATTTGGTTAAGCATATTTTTTTCATTACCATCTGTCACAGGCTGCCATTCTTGTGGTCTTCCTCTTTAACTGTTAGTAGTAAATATCACCACTAGATGGAGACAAAGATAGATACGACCAGATAGACAAGGTCATTTTAATGTTACACTTTTTCTGAATTGCTAAAACACTACACCCCACTCCCTGAACCAAATTCTTAGTCTAAACCAATTTGTCGAATAAATCACTCTTTCTGTAAAACACTAAACAAGTTCAGGTATGAAACACTGTTTGCAAATCTCATGCACTCTTTTTTCAAAACTCTAAACACATTCTCACTCACTTAAACACATTTTGCACTGTGATGCAATTATGTTTTAAAAATGCTAAACACAGGAAGGCGAAAGTTAAGCACAACTACAACACAGTTGTCATCATTTACACAAAATGATGACTCAAAATTGTTCACAATTATTTCTAATGATCAAACTGTACTTTCTCAACTTAAAATGTTGCACTGAATGTTGATTACCAACAATGGATGGAAACAATATAATAGGGAGAGGCTGGATCTGCTTTAAAGGGACACTCCACACATTTGCATTAAGTTTCCATTGTTAGAACCCAGTTATACTATTGAATAGTCGTGCAACACTCTCTCATTTTCCCCTGAGACGAGAGAAATCAGATATTTACCTTTTTCACTTCCTCCTACGATGACACAAAAATCATCATTTTATGTCATTATAGGAGGAAGTGTAAGAGCGGGTATTTCTGTGAAGTCTACAAGCACTAGATCCCACCCTTTCAAACCCACCCATTATACTTTTTGAAAATGGACGAAGATGAACACACAGATGGATGTATTATGGAGGATTGTAATTACACATAGTGTCAGCCATCTTTTTTGGAAGCTAAGCTAGCAGGCTCTTGTTCTGTGGAGAAAGCGGAGTAGTAACTTTAGGGGTTACCGTCCTCTTTTTCCCGGACATGTCCGCCCGTAGATATCTGGGATTCAGCTTTTACTTTCTGCAGTCGCCATGCATGTAGCACAGCTTTTGTTTCAATCTAACTGAATTCATTCTGATTGGTGAATCTAATGTAGTTTTACATGAATGCTAAAAAGTGTTCGGTTGATGTGCGTTTTAACATTGTATAAGAAAATTCCTGCACCACTGTGAGAGATACGAGACAGGTAACTTACGTCTCACAGGTGTTGCTCATCAGTAATCACGCCACCGGCCTCGCGTCCGTTCTCCACACGGCCCTCACTCGTCCTGCTCCGCCACAGTAAACATGATGAATGGCGACTGTTGAACGCAAAAGCCGAATTTTGGACGATCTTGAAACACATTTTCAGGCAGACTCATCATGGAGACTCACTAGTAACATTAGACTAGACTGTTGTTTAACATACTGCGCTCTGTTGGTTTGGCCTCCTAGGGCAGCGAAGCAAGTGCATTCTGGGAGTTGTTGTCTTTCATCCGCATAAGCCAAAAATACATTTTCTGGCTTTTCTCAATCTAGAAAGCTCCAAATTAAAAAATAATTTCAGATTTCTTCTACATAAATTACCCAATTTAAATACACATTCATCTTTCCAGAGGTGGAATGACCCTTTAAGGTTTTCTCTTTGCCTGCAGCAGAGATAATGAGAAACTCCTCTGGCCAGACTGACATGAAGACATGATGCTGACACAGAATTAACCTCTGTCACTGACCTTGATTCTGCAGTTGCACAACTCCTCTGGGTGTACTTTGTTTACAGTAAAAACTTAATTTAGAGGTTTTTTTTACTGTAACTTTTTTGGCTTTAGCTTGGATCACTGTATTTTCACAGAATGCAAGTGGTGAATATACACTTCCGATAGGCCTACTATTGTAAATTGTATACTGTATCCACTGCAAGTATGATATTGTACCGAATATTCAATAGTAGGCCTATTGAAAGTCTGTATATTCACCACTTGCATTCTGTGAAAATACAGTGATCCAAGCTAAAGCCAATAAGATCACAGGAAAAACTCTAAATGAAGTTTTACTGTAAATAAAGTACAGAGAAAAACCTTAACGCAGATCCAGCCTTGACAACACTACACACTCCTGCTCTTTCTCACCCTCATCTCTTCCTTTCCTCCCTGTTATATTGTTTCCATCTATTGTTGTTAAATTCCTACCGAATTTGTAAATGCTTTCTGCAGATTTGTGTCAATTTACAGTAAGGATCTACCTGAAGCTTGTCCAGTTTCAGCAGTGTTTTTGCATATGCACATTTAAACAAAAGCATAATTTGGTATAGAAATTCCAGCTCTGATTATGTTGTAAACAATTAGCTGTGTAGTCGCACAATGTTTGATGTTTGGTTTATTGTTATTTGTCACCTGCCCCAAATTTTTAGCTGACATGGTCTGGTTCTTTCCAAATGAAGAAGAATTGCACACTTTCCTACACTCGTTTCATTTCAGTGAACTCAAAGGTTAGGTAAAACAACAATGCAACAAGCCATTTGCTTGTTGTAATTCTACAAAATAAAACCTTTTTAAATAGTTTTTCAGCTCAGTCTAATAACATATTATTTAACAATACAAAACGTGTGCTGGTAATTTTAAGGATGGCCTGTTCTGCTCATGTGCTTGCTTATTGTATTCTTCTCAAGACACTTTTACTTTTCCATTTGTCACAGTCAGCTAATCTGAGCAACGGAGAACAGACTGATCTTTTTGTCCTGATTTAGCCTTCTGTAAGAGATACAGAAATACACCAGCCTCAAAATGCCATTTTCATGTTCAAAGTGACAATTTAAGTTTTTGAAGCATTGTAAGGAGATCTCTGTAGTATTATTGAAAATTGTTATCAAATGGAAATCTTCTAGCTTGGCTGTTTTATATTGTGCTTTTATTTGATGTCACAGAATAATTTAACTGCAGATGTATTAACTCTTTCCCATAACCTAAAGGTGAGTTTATTTTTGATTCAATATTAGGTAAAAAATAAAAATAAATAAAATGGGTTATAAATAGGCCTACATTAAACCATATAAACCCTTAACACAAAATGGCATTACTATACTCTTTTAATGAGTGGTTATAGTTCAGATGTGTAATATTAATGGTCCTATATGTGTATATGGAATATATATGGACTGCATGTGTAATCACAGCATTTACACTAATCTTTCTGGATACCAGGCAATACAATGTGATTTTGTAAAATGCTAATGTAATTAAAAAACAAAAACAGAAAAACAAACAAAAAACAAATGTAACATCACTCACTTTATTAATGTTTTTACTCAACATTTGTGCAGTGTTATTATATTTTTATAAATAAAACATGTTTTTTTTTATACAAATATATATAATAATATTTTATGTAAAAATTCACCAAAACTCGAATCCACATTTCTCATTTTCATTCATGGAGATAACATGGACAATGTGCCATGGTTTAATGGTAATATTACTGCCATCAACTGGAGAACAACACTATTAAAAATAAAATAACATGACATCTTTTTCATAAAGTTTTGTTATTTAGATTTCTGTTTAGAAATTCTAAAATAATAATCTTTTAAAAATTTTAGCTTTTTTATTGACTTTTTTGCAATTATGAGACATTATATAAAATCAAACGTGAACATATATGTGTGTTTGTGTTCATTTGTTCTTCATCGTTGATGTGTTGTGGGTGTCACAAATTATGTAACAGAGAGAAACTTATGGTAACCCATTTTATTTTTCAGTGATTCTGTGGGTTTAGGGGAATTGGTGGCGCTCAATTATTTTTTTTATGACACATTATGAAACAAAAGCCATTTTTGGTTTTACATTTATGTCTATGGCTGATTTTTGGTGGAACGATTTATGTGGGTTTACGAGCACAAGCATTCCCCACTGTGGCGCTATAGGGTTGCCACTTCACTTCTGTGTATTTGTGTTCTGTGTTGGGGCTGATTTAGTTTTTTTCATTTGACAAATATAAATTTCCCCATTCATCCTATTTAAATATATGTAAGCAATAAGGTACAAGAGGCTGTGCTGTATCGTGAAATAAGTAACAGCTGAAGGGCGTTGTTAGGCACGACGCGAAGCGGAGTGCCTGCAACCCTTTCAGCTGTTACTTATTTGCACGATACAGCACTTGCCTCGAAGTATCTTATTGCTTTTATAAAGCGGTTGCCACACAATATTAAAGTAAAAAACAATGTTAGTGCAACTTTCTAAAAAATCACTAAAAAAGTAAAATCACTAAAAGCCTACCTTCCGCTGGAAAAAGTAGTCCCCGAGTGTGAACAGCAACAACGTTCCAGTGTGTAAAATGCATGAAAGCTCAAATAAAAACAACATACAGTAGAACCGCAGTGTTGCGCAGCGATCAATAGAACCGTTGAGTGAAGCGGTCGTAGCCGTGTTTTATCGTGAATAAAGCACAGCTCTTGACCAATCAGAATCAAGGATTCGAACTACCCGTTTTTATAAATATATATATATAACACTCACCGGCCACTTTATTAGGTACACCTGTCCAACTGCTCGCTAACACTTAATTTCTAAGCAGCCAATCACATGGCGGCAACTCAGTGCATTTAGGCATGTAGACATGGTCAAGACAATCTCCTGCAGTTCAAACGAGCATCAGTATGGGGAAGAAAGGTGATTTGAGTGACTTTGAACCTGGCATGATTGTTGGTGCCAGAAGGGCTGGTCTCGAGTATTTCAGAAACTGCTAATCTACTGGGATGTTCACGGCACAACCATCTGCTAGGGTTTACAGTGAATGGTCCGAAAAAGAAAAACATCCAGTGAGCGGCAGTTCTGTGGGCGAAAATGCCTTGTTGATGCCAGAGGTCAGAGGAGAATGGCCAGACTGGTTCGAGCTGATAGAAGGGCAACAGTGACTCAAATAACCACCCGTTACAACCAAGGTGGGCAGAAGAGCATCTCTTGACGCACAGTACGTCGAACTTTGAGGCAGATGGGCTACAGCAGCAGAAGACCACACCGGTGCCACTCCTTTCAGCTAAGAACAGGAAACTGAGGCTACAATTTGCACAAGCTCATCGAAATTGGACAATAGAAGATTGGAAAGACGTTGCCTGGTCTGATGAGTCTCGATTTCTGCTGCGACATTCGGATGGTAGGGTCAGAATTTGGCGTCTACAACATGAAAGCATGGATCCATCCTGCCTTGTAACAACGGTTCAGGCTGGTGGTGGTGGTGTCATGGTGTGGGAATATTTTCTTGGCACTCTTTGGGCCCCTTGGTACCAATTGAGCATCGTTGCAACGCCACAGCCTACCTGAGTATTGTTGCTGACCATGTCCATCCCTTTATGACCACAATGTACCCAACTTCTGATGGCTACTTTCAGCAGGATAATGCGCCATGTCATAAAGCTGGAATCATCTCAGACTGGTTTCTTGAACATGACAATGAGTTCGCTGTACTCAAATGGCCTCCACAGTCACCAGATCTCAATCCAATAGAGCATCTTTGGGATGTGGTGGGAACGGGAGATTCGCATCATGGATGCGCAGCAGACAAATCTGCGGCAACTGTGTGATGCCATCATGTCAATATGGACCAAACTCCCTGAGGAATGCTTCCAGCACCTTGTTGAATCTATGCCACAAAGAATTGAGGCAGTTCTGAAGGCAAAAGGGGTTCAACCCGTTACTAGCATGGGGTACCTAATAAAGTGGCCGGTGAGTGTATATATATATATATATATATATATATATATATATATATATATATATATATATATACACATACATATATATATATATATATATATATATATATATATATATATATATATATACACAGTACATATATACATATATATATATATATATATATACATACAGTACATATTAATATAAATTAAAGTACATTAAATCCCCCAATACTGCACAAAAATAAAGTGAGTGATAATACATTTGTTTAAAAAAAATAGCATTATTATGTTACAAAATCACATTTTAATGTCTGGGGTCGCGGAGACCCCGAACATCCTGAGAGGGACTAACATCAGGCTAACATACAACTAGATATCATTCCAGTTTATTTTTTGTTTGTAGCAACGGTCATTTGGGGTCAAAAAGACCCAGAACAATGGATCTAATTTACTTAGATTAATTGCATGATTATTTATGAATACAATTCACCATTTAAATTAATGTTTCTATCCACTAATAAAATGTATCAATCTATCTCTCACCTTTCAAGGAAAAAAGCAAAAACATTCAAACAACACTGGCTTTTATTGTTTTAAAACAACAAATGTAAACCAGAACCACTTACTCACTTACTTACACTCGGTTCATAACATTTTAGAAGCGTCATCATTAAGAGACGAAAAGAGCAACAAGAAAATGCATTTTTTGGTATTCTACAAAGATTCAAGCAACACCCATCAAGTAAACAATATAACTAGAAAATCGCCCACATGCAAAACAACTGCACTGAGGTCATTATTCCAGTCCTTCATTTAGTACCTGTACAATGAGTACAAAATTCAATGTAACTTCACTCAACTTAAGCTGCAACTGGTCTGTCTTTCTCCCGAAAACAAAGAAGAAGCACAGAAAGGAGGAAAGGATGCCATAATCCAAAAAGTCCAATCAAAACATTGGCTGTATTCCAGTCCAAGATGCCATCAGTGATGCGTTTCCAGCTCCACGATAGTCCACTCGCCCTGTGGAGAGGCAGCGTCCTCGGGCGAGAACTGGTCACAGTGATGCTGGTGGTGGAGTCCTCCAGTGGAGAAATAAGCTCGGCCCAGCGCTTAAATGTGTCCTTTTCGTGATACAAGTAGTCCTGTTCATTTAAGCAGTCTCGAGACAAGGACAACGTCTGCTTTATCAGGTATTGTGCAAGGTTTAAATCCTCTGGGACGGAGTTTATGATGCCCAGATTGGACTCTTGATCAGACAGTAGCTGTCCGAAGCAGACTCCAGTCTTTCTCTGCAAACTCTCCGACTTCATTGTCCACTTCCTCCTTAATGTGCTCTGTCTCTACTCCTTTACCATTCCAATGGGATTCCTCCTGTGGGGATCATTGCTCTTGTCTGCATCCATTCTTTGTTCGAGGGCTTCTCCCAGGTCCATCTCGTAAATGGGGGACAGGGCTTTGGACAGACCGCCGGTCATGTGTGCAGGTTCTGATCCAATGTGTCACAACCATCAATGTCCCCTAAAAATAATTGACAATACTGCACAATGACCAAGTGTTTATCCGTATGTGGGCTTTAAAAACAAAAAAACAAAAAACATTTTCTTGCAGACATGCGTTGTTTCTAGCTCCACAAGATGTACAGAATCACCCTAGTGCAACTGTGTCCTCCATGATGCAGTTAACACAAGCTTGAAGTATCGAATCCTATTAAAGACTACATAGATGAAAAATATATTCTGTCTTAGGCAGTCATCACTTTTTAATGGTCATTAATCAAGATTTGATTCAATGACGCATGCATTACAATTAAGCAGATGTGCAAATCCTAAGTTTTCCATGAAGTTTCTATGTTATCCATGGAACAACTTCTGAATTTAGGATAAGGATGGACAGCTGCCATAAAGGTGATGCACAGAGGAAAACCTTACACTGAATGTGTCTCTTTGTTCACAAGTGCTATAACAGTAAAGGCAGGTTTTTGCCATCTCCAGCTGTAACTTGTTTTGTTCACACACAAAATATATGAATTCTCGGTTCTAATCAAAACTGAGCATTTTCTCTTAGAGATATACACATTGAAACGTAAGCAAGCACTGAGAGATTTTTAGTTTGTTTCTTATTTTTTAACTTAAAGCTACACTGAAAATATGAGGAACATGCTGGCAAAGAGTGCTTTATTGCTTTACTTGGCAAACTCAAGATATGCTTTTTGTCAAGAAAAACTCAAGCAAAACCAACAGTGATTGGAATCATATACAAGTGTGAAAAGAGAGACACAAGGAGGACCTTTTAGATTTTTTTTAGAAAACACAACATACAGAAAAACTACTAATTCTACAGAAATACACTGAATAAAATGAAATCTACAATGTAAAATCTAGAGCTGAAACTACTACAGAACTACAAATGGTTTGATAGATTGTGAATGAGAAATAAAACAAAACAAAAAAACACAGGAAGATGGATACAAACATAGATGGGATTTGAACAAAATCACTAACAAAGTCTAGCATAAGCATGCAAAATTCCCTGGTTTGGATGACTGAAACAGACAGAGTCTTGAAAAGTAAGACAGCAACACTCAACATCAATATTGAGTATCAAAAACATTGAGAATCGAACACATTCAAAAGCATCATGGCCTCTATAAGGTGTGGTCCTTTATGGGCAGTATTAAAAATGAAGCTTAGCTCACTGTATGTTTGTGCATATATATATTTATATATTTGAAGGCCAAGTCACATGGTGCTTGTCTTTTGCATAAAGATCTCTTATGGAAAAGTCAACGTATAAAGGACTTGGCCTGAGGAAGAAGCTTACTATTCAGCATGGATAATAACAAACAAACAAAATGATTGAGGACTTGAGTGCTTATATTTTAAGTGCAATGGTACAACTGAGACTGCCCAGCCACACTACATAACAGATGTTCAACACCACACGCATATCGATATATTACTGTAAAAATTAAGCTTGTAAACTTGTTTGTTGAGTTCCTATAGCGCCACAGAGAAGGCATTTTAGTTGTGTTTATAGCTTTTTGAAGTATTAGCAAACAATAGACATTTAAAGAAAGAATTCAATGAAGGAGAAAAGGTAGGCAGTAGTGTGCTACTTTCTAATACTATCAGGATTTACCCCACTGGAAAATTTGAGTTGAATGTGTCAGGATGGAAAACTGAGTGGATGTTTCTAGAGACTGCAGTCGGGGGATGGGCTCTAACATTATACATTACCTGCTGGAGCGTGTGCAGGTGAGCTCACATTCAGCTGTGGCTCAGGTAAGTCCAGCCGCGAGTCAGCTTTCCTGCTGTCTATATGTTTGTTCTGGAGATTGCCATACTGTTCTGCCAGCCGGAGGTCCAGGTGACTAGGGCGCTCTTGTGCAGGAACGTCACTGGTGTCTTTATCTTGCACAGGCGTATCTGATTGATGATATGCACAATCCTCCAGTGGAGATCTCCGGACCTCTGTCAGGAATACCACAGGTTTGGGCTCCCGTTCACTTTCTTGGTGGTTAGATATCACTGTGCTTGTGGATGGCTGGGAACAGTAGTCTGTCAGAGAATTGTGAGGTTCACTGTCAAAGACATCACCTGTCAAAGTCTGGGCGCCTCCTTCTTCGCATCCAAGCTCCTCACACTCATCCACCGAGAGCAAAACAGAGCGACGGAAGTTGGAAGCTGACTGGTACTCTGGTTGCTCATTCTCTTGGTCTGCAGGGTCTTCAAATGCAAGGTTGACAATACCTTGGAACTGTGGGAGGTGGCTCGTTAAGTGGGGGAGCCATTCCTCTCGGTAGCACCTCAGACTTCCGATCTTTCATCTTCAGTCTCTTCCTCCTCCTCTTTCCTCCTCCTCTTCTTCCTCAGTGGAGAAAAGTTGGTGGTCCTGTACACTCTTCAAGTTTTTTAATGCAGAATCCATTTCACAAGGTTCCTCCTCCACTGGGACTTCATCTTTTCTAATCCATGATCGTGGTCTTTGACGCCCTACCTCTTCTTCACTTGTAGTCTCTGCCTCCCGTCCTCTGAGACGTACCTCCACACGTAGTCCGGCCCCGCTCTCGTACATCTTGAGCTCCTCAGGTGTGCTGGTGTCACTGCTGCTGCGGCCCAGAAAGTCAGGGCAACGCATGGTCCCACACTTTGAATTGCCACGCTCATGAGAGCAACAGTCATCATCCTGTGAGCCTCCAGCATCATAATCCTCCGACCGTGGCTTTATGTCATCAGAAGAAGTAGTGGCACTGCCAGTCTCCGACTCTGGGCTAACCTGGGATGAAGCCCATTCCACAAGTCATCTAGGGGTGTCCCTAGACTGCAAGGTGTATCAGGAGGGAAATCCTTTGAGGAGTTCATGGAATTGAGGCCCCGGTCTGATCCAGTGGTATGGGGTGGAACGACATTGGCTGTGGCCAGTTTACTCCCGCTCACCTCACTCTGTTCAGAAGTACATGTGTGCATGTCTGGAGTTAGAGTCTTCACCTCTTTGTTACCTAATTTACTAACTGGATTACTATTTTTCTCCATATCATGAACCTTTGTGGAAGTTACTGGAATACCCTTGGGAACCACTTCTGGTTGGTCTCAGTATAGCCGGACTGTCTGCAGAGAATGCTGCTCCATGGACAGAGGAACTTTGGAACTCTCTGAGACAAGATGCAACTGACTTCCTTGCTTCTTGTCTTACCTTCGGTGGAAGATGGATTCTTCTGAGTTACCTTTTTTAAGTGTTTGGGGCTAGATATTGAATCTTTCACAGCAGTGCCTGTTTTTTTAGAGCCAGCAGGAGTTGAGTTTTTGGCTGCCCCAAAGGATTTAAGAGATGATTTTGTTGAAAGTGTTTCTGGAGCCTTCTGTTTAGGTCCTGTTTTGTTTGGGCAGCAAGCGGCTGCTTAGAGGAAGATGTGGAAGCTTTAATGCTTTGCCTTGTCTCAGAGATGGCCTTTGTTGTCTTCTTAATAGTTGAAGGTTTGGATATATCTTTCTCTACCTCTTTTCTTGGGGAGGCAGGCTTTTTGAGAGCTAAGGGCTGAACCAGGTCTAGAAGAAGCTGTTTAAAAGAGGGAACAGAAAAGACTCTCATTAGTGTTAATAACAGTTTACCATTAGATCCATTCTGAAACCTTCCTGTTTCTTACCCTGGTTCTCTGAAAGGCTTGACACGGTGATCTTGCTCTTTGGATCTGAGCGGGATGCAGCAATTACAGGTACTGCACGGCTAGTTGTGGTAGGTTTAGTCTTGCTTGATTTATTAGTGGGGCTGTAGCAACACAATGAAGGACAACAGATTTACCATCAAATGGAAGAAAAAGACATAGTAACAAAAAAAAAAAGAATCACAGGCTGGTTGCATTCATAGAACAACTCACCTGCTAGTCTTTTCAGTGTCTGCTTTTTGGGCAGGTTTGGTCAGAGGAGATTTTGTTGTTGCCTTGGCTTGAAGCTTTGACCTGAGACCTACAATGTAAAAGGATTATTCAGTCTTTATAACAACGCAACAGCAACAACACAACAGTCTTTAAAACAATCCCAAGCACATCATATAACACATTTGTGTGTATATTTTAGTGCATAGCCTATTAATCTAATTAAACAGATCATTATCAATTACAATCCTGTTCTCAACCCGGTCAACTCAAGAAAATGTATAGTGTTTATTTAAAATGTATTAAGTTTTGATATTTGTTGTACCTCATTGTACACTGGTATATCCTGCAGTATCCATGTGCTATATAAACCCACATTCCTTAACTGTGGGCAAGGTAACAGGCATGTACAATTTTAGAACTGCTAATCAGCTTAATGACAAGCTAACTCTGGCATACTCTGCTAAAACCTTCTCTGCTGAGCACAGACTCTCTGACTCACAGGGGAGTCAGTACCAGGCAAACACTAGCTAAAGAGCAAAGAAAATAGGAGAGATACCCCTGGATTTCAGAGATTCAGAACTTAAAAACATTCCTTCTCCCTAACTTTTTAGAACAATTTTCTAACTTTTATTAAAACTCAGAAGTAGACATACTTTTACACATACATACTGTAGCTTTTACTTGCAGTGACAGAAGAGTAAACAATAGGCAGTAATCTGAGAAACTAAGGATAGCTTCCTGACCTCCATGGACCTAAAGCTCTGTCTTGCTTATTTAATTATAGTGCTGTTTTTAGGGCTGATTTTCTGTTGAGACAGTTTAACTAAATCGGACTTTGCTGGAAGCAACGCCAAAACATTTTAGCTGGAAGCGTCCACTTTTCACAGTAAACAAAGGGACTATCTTAAGATTAAGTAGAGTATCATTAAGGGATGTACGTGGTGTAAAAGTAAATTCTAGGTAAATTCACCTGTTGGTGTACTGTGGCCATTGTTGCGAGGACTCCCAGCGCTGTTGTCTGGTGAGGTGCTGCCAGAGTTAGATGGAGTATTCTGAGCATTGCTGGCTGATTCCTGAGGCAGATCTTTCCCTGACATTGAGTTCTTCTGCAATTTTCCTCCTTTAGCATGGCCTGTTGAGAGATCAGACCCAGCAGAGGAAGACTTTGGCCTTGCTCCTGGGTTCGGCTTCCTGTCCAGCACCGTCTTCCCCGATAGGTGTACTACGGGCACCTGAAGTGGAGGAATTCTCCCGAGGAGAACCACCACCAGTGCCATTTAATACTGGTTTAACAGTAGATGAAGTCTTGGTTTTAGCTGGCGTGTGAGTTGGCTTAATTTTATCATTCTTGCTTCCCAGTGAGGCGTTGTTACCAGATTTTGTTTTCCCAGAAGGAACCGTGTGAGCTGTTGGCCCTAGAGCATCAGACTTCATGGTGCCTGATGCTGCAGCTACAGATCTTGCAGGGGAAGCACGTGGACCCTGTGATACCTTAATGGGACGAATGAGTAGGGCTATCACATGGAGATGAAGTGCCCAAGAGGCATTTTGTAGGTTTCTGTTGCAGTGAGAGATATGGAGAGAGAATGAAAGACTATTATGGCTTTGTACAATATTAATCACATCAGCAACCCATTTGACAGTAATCTCAAACATATAGGAACAAAGCACTATACCATGACCTTTGGATTAAAGGCTAAAAAGCATATTCTTGCAAGTCATAACTTAGGACAGCTGTTTCCTTAGCCCAATGTCTTTGTATCCATATCACTTAAGTCATATATACTGTACTTTTTTTATTGTAGCTCAATAATAAGACTAGGTAAGTCTAGCCACACATATCTGAACACCCATTTAATGTCAGTTCAATCAGCTTTTCTATCAGTAAAAGAATACCTTACAAAATCAGAAGTCACAGCTTATGCCAGTAAATCATATTATGTTAAGTAGTTAACCAATATTGTTTTTTTAATGGCTGATGCTGATAGCAGATATCTAGAAAGTTGGCTGAAATAATACAAATTAATACACAATACAATGTTGAATTTACAGTAAAGTAACATTGATTTGTATACATTTAATAAATCTGTATATTGGTTGATGCAGACAATACAATATTGGCTGATTAATCAACCTGGGACAATTTATCTGTCTTTAGCCAAACATTTCTCACAGTTTCACCAAAATAAGTAACAGAATAAAAGATCACCTGAGAGCTGGTGAGCACAGGTTTTTTTCCAAGCTTTCTGCAGTCTCCTTTATCAAGAGCAGCTGAGAGGGTTGGCGAAAGGAGGGAGGAAGAAAATAAAAACTAATTTTAGATTACAGACAGCTTCAGTTTAATTAGAACATCCACTCCTGCATAATCAACATTTGCCAAACATTTCCTCAATCAGACACGCACATACACTGTACTTGCATACTTACAATCAGTCACAACCCCAATCAGTAAAATAGGCAGTGCAGCTCTGCAGAGAGCCACTGATTTCCAGCTCATTCATCTCAGATAGACAACGCAGATCTAGCCTTTGATCATCTCAGTTTATCCACAGCATCCTTCATATCATCATAAAAAAACTAAGATCTAGCCTTTCTTCCCAGCAAAACAACTGAGCTCTGATTTCACTGCTGTCATTCCAAAAAACAATACAAAACATGGATATCTCCTGTGAAGGAATGCAGCTGTTCGTTGTTGCACAGCGGATGCTTTGCATATGAGGCACAACATTTGCATGTGGTGGAATCTTAAGCAAGCAGAATGTAAGCATGATCTTGACACCCAAAGCATTGCATAATTTATGCGCAAGCATATATGTTAGAGCAACACAAAATCCATTGTATCTAATTGTGGACCCCATTCCCCAGCCCTGTCTGGAAATAATGTTTTGATGTGTTTGGAATATAGCCTTAATGGTCAAAGCATCACAGGATCATATTAAAAGAGTGTGTTGATGGACTGACAGGAGCTGGAGGTTATCCAGCAGGATTTCTCTCACCAGCACTGGCAACCCACTATCCATGCAAAGAAGGGCTCTTCATCACTGCACTGGACCATTAAAATAAATAAATAAAATAACACCCCTTCCTCCTCCTCACAAGCGCAGTCTGCCTTATGTTCTTCTCTCTTCTCTGATATATTCTACACTTCTCTTCCCACATTATTTCCATTCCTCTTTCTGTTGCTATTGTTAAAGTCTTACCTTTTCTCATTTGCCTTCTTACCTGCAAGTATTTTTCCCGAAATCTGGGTTGTAGAGTGTCCCATCCTTGAGTGTGCCGCACTGCAAAGAAGGACTGAAACAGGAAGGTCCAGAGCCTCGTGCGCAACAAACACAGCTCACGCCTGAATGGCTACCAGAGGGACAGAATGAGTGAGAGAGGGTGAGCGAGTCAGTCAGAGAAGAGAGAGAAAGAGAGAGAGCGAAGGAGGGAGGGTGGAAACAACAGCAGGAGAAGAGGAGCGAATCAGCAGCTGCTTCAAAGGGTGGTTGTCTTGGCAACGATTGCCGTTGCCTCCCTCTACCGTTAACAGGATCCTCTCCAGCTAAATGGATGATGTCACTAGCAGAGGCTTGTGTTCACGCCTTCTGCATCGAATGTTCATTAAAAAAAAAGAACCTCTGTATTTTTCAGATCCCGCCTCAGTCTTTCCATCCGCAATTCATTTCTGCCCCTCCCTGCTTTTCTGTATAATGGACATAGGGCCAGATTACGACATGGCCACACCCATGACTCTTGGTCTTTCTCAGACTAATCCATTCTGCTATTTCCCTGGGAGGTGAATTAAATCACAAAGAGACAGGAAGCGACAGTGATGGCCAGAGAGAAATAAAGAAAAACATAAAATGACAGAGCGAGACCATGAACACGCATGAGAAGTGAGGTTGTTTACTATAAGCTTTTCTATTTGTAGTGTCACTTTACAGTAATCCGACCCAGGCCTGGACATGTACATTATAGCGAGTTTAAATTCCAGATCAAATGAAGCACTTTGTACATTAAACACACAGGAAGTGCACAGCAGACCATTGCTGCAGGAAGCATATGGGATCTATTCATCTAGTATATTAATTACTACACCACTGCTTCAGTTAAAAGATCCAAATAAACATGTACATTTTAATGCATGTATTTATTAGTGCATGTAATCCTAACTTAAAAAAGTGGTCTTCTATTTATAATTTGTTAAAGCTACACTGTGTAACTCTTTTAGTTTATTCTTAGCTAAAAACACTTAGTTCCTTTCAAAAATATATGTGCTTATTAGGGCTGTCAACTTTAGTCGTTTAGTCGACTAATCAGTCGAATGCCGTCTTGGTCGACTGAAATTCTTATTGGTTGACTCAGTCGCATTTTTTTTTTCTTTGCCAATAGAAATACATTTTCAATGATTTACTCCCTGATATTTATTCCTTTATAAAGCAGTTATTTATTACTGTATTCTAAATATAATTAGCCTATGTTTTATCCCCAACTTTAAATGCTTTTAGGCTATTTCTTGTAACTGCGCCACAGTTTAGCGCACACACATAACACACTCGGGAACCGCACCTACTGGCTGCGCTGCTGCTCGCGCTCAGTAAAGGATGTACTGGTAGGTGGTTTTGCTGTATTCATTCAGTTCACGCTACTTTAGTCGACAGAATGTCCAAGAAATCTAAATCTTTTGTCTGGCTACATGTTTGTGGAGGTAGGCGACGGTGGCGACCGCGTTGCTCCATTATGAGCGCGCACATCGCGTGCCTATTTGAAATCAAACTTGAGCGCGCAAAAGACGTGAGCAGCTCTTTTAACGGCTTTATCATACTGACTCAATAGATTGTTTTCTTAATAGGTTTTTATCTGTACACTTGACTCATTTGAAAGTAGCCTAAATAATGTAACAAAACGAAATTAAACTTATATGCTATCTTACAACACAGCCTAGATTTCAGATAGTTTTTTAGGCTATTTTGTCTGTTGTTTTAAAACGCCTAACAGATCGGCTGGACAAAAGTTAACCCATAGCTTTGTAAGTAAAGAAGAATACAGCCTGTATAAACGAGAGCTTTTGTTAGGATTTTTCATTATGTGGCAGATAGCAGTTATATTATTTTGTAGCGTGTGGTGTGATCAGGTGCGTGATTGTGACCGTCACTATAGACCAAGGACAGAGCTCCTCACTTGCAGTTAAACAAATCACTTAATTTTCAAAGAATTGTATTATTATTATAGTTTTATTTATTTTCGATGTTTTTTCGTTGTTGTTTTATAAATGCTCTATGACAATTGTTTAAAAAATGTTCAATCAAAACATCCGTTTTTTTTTTGTTTTTTTTTTAGTCGACTAATCGTCGCGCAGGACAAGACCTTGGTCGACTAAGGATTTCTTTGGTTGATTACAGCCCTAGTGCTTATTAATGTATATTCACTTCGTTGAAGTAATAAAGTATTATCGTGAGTGTATAATGAAATTACATACGGGTAAGGGGTTCTAATGTCGGCTCGCATGTTGCCCCTCCATCTTGAAAGTACATTAGCCAAAGAGGGACATACCCGTAATTCAAAGCTTCGCCTTTCGCGTTTACGTTTGAGTTAACAATCAAGGAGCGAAAGTAAAACTGGAAGCCATATTAATCTTGGACTACATTGGCCACCGTAGGAGTTAAAAACAGAAATCGGAATTGAGAGGAACAGAAACTAATATTCACTGGATGATCATATACCCTTTCACCGCTAGATGGGGTAAAAATCACACAGTGTAGCTTTAATAATGAATAAGTTGTCTTCAAAAATGAATAACTGAAACGGCTGTACTTTTCAGTCAATGTCAAACCCCTCTTACTTTTACAACAACTTAAATCCAAACCTCCAACCACAATTCTGGAATGTAACACGCAATGGACAGAAGTGCCACCATACTTTTGAATATCCTGCTTCAATAGGAAATAGAGATTCTAGAAATAAAAACAAATGTACATACTATAATTCCAGTAGTAAATCCAAAAGTAAACATCTTTGTATATGCAAATCAATGCACGATGAATTCTAACTATGTATTCCTCACATTTAATTTATATATTGACCATAATAAAACAAAATGAATAACGAAAGTTCTGAAAACGTAACAATCGTATGTGATTGTCAGAGATAATGGAAAGATAGCTTAAAGAGCCCCTATCATAGCATTTGAAATGTTCCTATTTTTGTTTTGGGAGTTCCCAAAAACAGTTTAACGTGCATGCAAGGATAAAAAACACTTTATTTGTCTTATAATATGCATTTATTTTTAACTGATTTGCTCAACGACTCCCAAATGATTCGTTCGACGATTCATTTTCCCCAAACACCTTCTTTGAGTGACGCGAATCTGCGGCGATTGGTCAAATGACCCAGTTAGTTGTTATTGGTAAACCGTAGGCAGAGATTGTCGGCAACGGACGCCCATAACCAGGATTATAGCTTGTCAAGTGTTGAAAATTGTATATAGTGTTTGAACAAACGTGTCAGAAAAATTGCACTTTCCACACGGTCCCTTACTCGCGTCTCCGTCAAGAGCGAGCTTTCCCGCAAAACTCACATTGTGGCGGCTTTTGAGGGGCAGTGCTTATTATATAGAGCGAAGTCATATTTGGCTAAATCGTTTAGGAGGTAATTTCCTTTTTTCAGTCAATGTCTGGTGAATATCGAACACAAAACTAACTTTACCACGCTTAGAAGCTGCGTGGAGTGTATACAACACACGCAACACAATATAACTATATTGTGCATGCTACAAGAAACATAGCAGCAAACATTATTAATAATACTTACAGATTGTGATTCGAAGGAGGACGAAACCTGATCCAAATACACTGGATACTGAGCCCTCCTTCGGAACAACCGGCTTGTGAATTCCACATTTGAATTTTGAATGATTCGTCATTAAAATGATGAGAACACAAGGTTCGGGCTATGCTGTTGTGGTATCATTGCAAATTTGAACTCTAACCACTGATTCTTCACATGCTCGTCCCTGAGCAATGAAAACAAGTGGCTGAACTGTCTTTGCAATGTAGAACACAGCTTCTCGAACATGATGCTATTCAGCTAAAGTATTTGAATGTAGTGTTATCATGATACTAGAATTTCTAACTTTGATACGAATACCTTGAAAAATATCGATATTCTATACCATTTTCAACAATGAGGTACATTTTACATGAACAAAAATGTCCTGAGTTATCAAAGATTAAAATATACTATAACATAAAAGCACTTAACGGTATCAAATTGGAGGATAGAGTGTCAGTAATGTATAATAATAAGATTAAACATTCAATTTTCAGTTAAAGGCATTTCATTATTGAATTAAGAGATGCCATTGTCTGTTTAGTTTAATTAGTATCTGCGTAATAAAATTGATGATAATCGCTAATGAAGGCAAATTGCAGAATTAAATAATAAAGTTAAATAGGCACAAGCTAATTTACATTTGACCACAGTTACAATATTTACTTGTCTAAGATTCCTCAGTCAGATTATGTTAAATTTAGGAAAACGGTGAAAAAACTAGACAACACAGACTCATATCAACAACAATACTAGTGTGTAGCGCGTGTCCGCTATTCTCCGAGATGCCTGCTCACGGTGTGTTTGCTCGCTCGCGGTGTGTACGCGTGTCCGCGCTATCTCTCCGAGATGCCTGCTCGCGATGTGTTTTTAATGCGTGTCCGCGCTATTCTCCTACATTAACTTCCCTTTTGCTATTTAACCAGAGCGGAATGAGACGAGTGCGTCACGTGTGGTGTTTGTCAATGCGCCTTTGGAGAGAAGTGAAAGTGACCGCTCGGCTAGTATCGATACTTCGGGAAATTGTTTCAGTATCAATATTTATCGAATATCGATATTTTTGACTATTTGAATGTGTTCTAGACTTCAAGTTTATACATTTCCGTCTGCGCGCAGTTGTTGGGATCAGCCAATGAGCTAATCTACAACAGACGACAAAACAGCTAATGACTGGTTTCAAAAACAATTCATTTCATAGACTCAGAGTTGACTCTCACTTTTGAATGACATTAACTTTATATACGGTAGCACTTTCAGATATAAATCTTTGCAGGATGTTTTCGCTATATTCCAAACCATATGAACAGTCATTTTCAAAAATCCATGATAGGTGCTCTTTAACATTTTACTTTAGCAGTGACTGCATTCACAATATAGTCATGGCCTCTCAAGGTGTGTGTGTGTTGGGTCCGTTTTGTTTACCTCCACTTCCTCCTGATTGGCTTGGTCTTCTGTGATTATGTCTGACCTCACTCAGGTCCCCACTCAGCCGATTGACAGCAGTAAAGAGGTCACAGCAGTTCTCCACAGTAACACCCTCCCGCACAGCTATACACACCTTCCTCAGTAGAGTGAGGTCACGTGTAAACTCCTCTCTCTGAAACAGTACACGTCTGACGGTCACAGCTGACAAGACATCTTATATCTCATGTCTAAACTTCATTCGATTGGTCGTCACCCTTCAGAGATCGTGGAAGGCAGCGGTGTGTGTGACCTGGGCCAGGTGTGTGACAATCATCTGCAGACACTCCTCTTGCAGTTCGCTAGCCAGACTCAGCACCTGCTTGGCCCATTTGACCTCCGGCAGGCTCCCGATCAGCTGCTCGCAGCCACACAGCACAGATACGACAGTCTGCACCGTCTGAAAATCAGAACACACATTCTCATTCGTACCGTAGATCCATCTTCCATAGTTATTCTAACACATAGTGGCAGCACTGTTAGTGGCTGCAAATTTCCGAGTGTAAACCAATATGCATCAGTGGTGGTTTCCAGCAAGGCTGGAAGTCAGGAGAGGGAAAGCCCAATGTTACAACTACATTTGGCAGCCGCTGAAAGTCTAGGTCTGTGTGAGTGAGAAATTTCAGGGGACTGCCAGACTAAGGATGAAGTTAATGAGCTGTTCCAGGCTTTGCCAAACACACACACACAACCTATAATTGCTCTAGTCAATGGCCATCCTCAAAACAGAGGCCACAGCTCATCTCATCAATGTCTCATTAGTTGCAGACAGCAGCAGAAAGACAGTGAAAAAAATTGTTGTTTCCCATGAGGAAACATATATACAGTATAAAAATAGTATTGTCTTAAAGGGGGGGGGGGGGGGTTGACTGCGATTTCACTTTTTTCATTTTAAATAGTGTGTAATGTTGCTGTTTGTGCATGAACAGTATCTGCAAAGTTGCAGCGCTGAAAGTTCAATGTAAGCAGAGATATCGTTCTAGCAGAGAAATCAGGAAGTATAATTGCCTACAAAAACGAGCTCGATTGGGACTACAGCTGTCAGCTCTTCTGTGTTCGGGCTTCCCATGGACGCTGTACTTCCTCAACAATGGATACAATTTATGTTTGATTATGTTCCTGAAATGACGATCGTAATCTAGCTCTCTGTGCCGCGCATTTTACGGAAGACCAGTTCAACACCAGATTCAACAAGAAACTGTTACTAAAACATGAAGCAGTTCCGAACTTTAAAACCAGAGTCAGCAGTTGTTGGGCCACAATCTGTAAGTAGGCTAAGACTTCATCATTTTAAATGTATTTGCATGTATAATTCCAGACGTAGCCTTGTGTTTTTTTTGTTTTTTTTTCAAATGCCAGCGCTGGCTTTATAGCCACTACTAGTTAGCCTATGCTATTTTGTGTCTACGACAAACGCGTACAAACATTATGGACCTGAATTTTCTATAAGTACTAATGTTTTAAACGTATTTTTCATGTATATGCTTTATGACCTTATTTTCGATTTGATCAAGAACGTAAAAATGCCAACGCTGTTTGTGTTTAACATTAGTAGCCAGTCAGTTGCTATTGTTGCCAGTCAGATGCTATTGTGTAAAATAAGCGTGTATAAAGTTAAAAAATGTAGCAAATAATCTTTCAGAAACGTTTAGTAAGAGCCGTGTGTGGTGAGGTTCTGTTTGACTCTCTTCATCGCCGCTTCTCGGTCTGATTCTGCCTGAAACTGATACTGCAGTTCGAACACATATTTACATCTGGACGGGAGCTCATACCATAGACTGCTCATGACATGCCCGTTTCGCCCATAAAAGTAATGGGCATTAACCTTCCGGACAATGTGAGCGACAGTTTAGCCAATCACAACACACCGGGCCAAACTAACCAATCTGAGCCCACTTCCTGTTTCTGAGGGAGTGGTTTCATAAAATCAGGAAGTCAACCGCTCATTCAGGGGACAGAGGAGAGCGCGGCTGACAATAAAGGTGAAGTTTATGAAAAATAAGACTTTTAAAAAAAGAAAAACCACGAATACATGTTATATTGCACCCCATAAATACAATCATGCAAAGAAAAAAAGCAGTCAACCACCCCACCCCCCCACCCCCTTCAATGCAAAAATGTAATTGTGAGAAATAGTTTTACAGTAAGATTAAGGGTCCGAAAATATTTTTAGCTCAAAATATAAACAAAGTCAAAGAGAAGTCCCCAACAAAATAGAAAACATATTTTACACACCATGTTTTTGCTGACTGTATTAAGGCAATCTTTCTGTAGTTCTGGAGGGAGGAGGGCAAAATTCCTTTCTGACCAGCACTTCACGAAATGCTCAGCAACCCATCTGTGGATTGAAACGCACATCCATCAGTGTCGACGGTTTTCATTCTTTCTTTAAAATCCTATACTAATCAGCAAAAGTCCAAAATTATTTCCTAGCAATTCCTACAAATGCTGTTTTGTATTCTGCCCCCACCTGTGACATTTCAAACCAGTAGTTTTTTCTTTGGTGAAACAAGTAAAGAAGTTATTTATTCAAGATTAACTTTTATATCAGACTCGGAAAAAGTCACACACAAAACTACCATAGAAATGTCAAGGTTCTCAGTAAAAAAAACAATGTTCCTCTCACAAAGCTTTTGTACAACTTTAGAAGACTTTGCATAAAGTGCACAAGTCAAAGCACTTTTATTGTGTCTTCTCCTTTTTGGAGTGTAACTATCAGCATACATTTGTGTCTGTATAACAAAGAGCAGAGATTCTGATAAATATTCATGCTATAAATATGTGTGCAACAAAATAATTGTTATTTTTGGATTAAATAGTCCAATGATTTAAGTTAGTAACACAAGGACAGTAGGTTCAGCGGATGCTGGACTGGGTCTGAACTGAAGGCAACAGTGCTGCACTGGTCTTATACCATCAGATTCTGATGCGTGATTCTTCACCCTCCTACTCGCAGCCGAGGCGGCGGCAAAACATCAGAGAAACAACACACACACACAGTCTCTCTCTCTCTCTCTGTCTCTGAGGCACTGGAAAAATCCCGACCTACATTCACACGCCTCCATGAGCTGGTTTACCGCAGTGCACTGAGTTTAGAGCAAAAAGAATTAAATGACAGAGTTGGGTAATTAAGTAATGGCGATGGTACGAAATGATTAAAGGTCAAAGATTTCTTTGGAATCTTTGGACATCTAGTCATTCATTTTTACATCTACCTGTGTTACCACCAGTACAAAATTAGAGTAAAATAGAGGAACGATTCACAGCAATAATAATAAGAAACGCCGCAAAAAAGTTCAAACATTAATAATGTAAAGAAATCAATTTAATTTACACTTGGTAAAGATGGTCATAAAGAACTGGTGTAAAATTTTGATTTTTTTCGTTTTGTTCGTTTTTTTAGCGCCATATTTTTTCCAGTTTAACGCTTTAAGAATATTTAACGAAATTAACACAGCATCCGTTTTTACGTCATCCTTTAGCTAGCATTACATTACTTGACCACACTCTTATTCATGCAAATGCTCTTTCAAGCACGATAAGACATAAAGAGAACTCTACAGCGCGCCAGCCTTATTGAGTTTTCTTTAGCGGCTGAACAGACAAAAAAAACACACAAAATGAGTTGAGTATTCTCATGAGCACAGTCTTAAATTAGTTAAATAAAGTCTTAAATGGACGTAAAGAGTTGTGAGAAAATGTGTCAGCTCTGTGTCATGTGCTTCAGGTTTAAAGTGACAGCAGCCTAATAAACCTGCTGCAGTGTGTCAATAATATTAATCAAAGAACAAAAGAAAATCACTCACTGCTCTTAACTGTATAACTTTAGTAGCTTTAATATAAATTATGCAGTGAAGACTATGAAGTGTTTTATAAATTTATTCAATTTCTGGATATTTCCTACCTGTTAGATCAAATATTTTAAATATACTGTCTTTATGTTGTTTCTACATTAAATTTGAAAAATAAATGTGAAATTATTACAATATAAAAATATATGAAAAACTTTAATATTAGGTGTGATTAATCACTATTAATTACTGAAAAATGTATGATTAATGAGTTATTTTTTTATAGCTTGACAGTAAACTTTTTCTTCCTTACAAGTTAACTGTAGGTATTAACAACAATCTGGTGTTCTGGTGGATTATTTGTCTTTGATATTTAAAGGCAGTTGGCAAAATACACCTTATTGACGGCAGCGCCATCTTTAATTTTTAATGAGAATCAAAGCGAGGCTGTGAGGGATAGGCATGCATCTCTTCAATGGGCTGTACTGTTATTTAATGTGTTTTCGGATTGTTCTGCTCATGAAACACTGGAAAAATATCTTTCCAAGTAATTTCAGTTAAGAAAAAACTCCCGATGTAAGTTTTATTTAGATTTTTACAGCGGATGCCATTGGAAACACAAGTCTATCCCTCACAGCCTCACTTTCATACCTGTCATGGCGCTGCTCTGAATAAGGTCTATAGCCTTCAGTATATTGTTTGACGACAAAATCCACCCACTCACCAAAAATACAACTTTGCTCTATTGATGCAAATGCTTGTCCACTCTGGTCAAATGTTTGTTAACTTTTTTCTTTTTTTTAATTGTTATGCCAAATTTTAACATTTGATGTGAAACTGAAAACACTTCAAAAATGGGTTTGTTTTAAATGTTGAATAAATATCTGCAAAACTGATTGCATCCACATTTGGACAGAAGCATAACCTCAGAAATAGAAAGCATTTTGGAACATGTATTATTTATTGATTTATTTAGTCATTTATTATTTAGTGATTCATTTGCACTGCAGTAAGCATATGACAGAAGATGGAGGAAAGAACTCTAACGGGGCAGTACAATCAAAAGCCATTTTAAAAACCATTATTAAAAGCAGAAGCATCCATAGAAGTGCAGAAAATGCCTCACCTCACACAGGAGCTGTAGAGGTCGTGCAGGCCTATAGAGTGGGTAATGGCAAGGCACTCAAGTATGGATCTCTGAACTCCATCAACAGGCTGCAGAAAATGAGAAAAAGGATATTCACATCTCATCTCACCGTCTTTAGTGGTTCAACAGCCTGGAACTCTAATTTACAGTATGGTGTTCAGCTACCTGAACTGGTGAATTTACTTTCATTTTATACAACTTAAATCACACTTAATTTGAACAACTTCCTGAAAGCTGCAATTTGCAAACGTTTGGATAACACAGATTATTTATTCAAATGTTACCATTGCAAAGCACCCGATTACCAGTAAATAATGAAGAAATACCTCTTTATAGGTTATTTATAACTCATTCATAATAAGGGGGAATTAAAGCCATTTGGTACTCTTTGTATGATGAAATTGCATGGTCATTAAAGATAAAGAAATTAAATAAACACCCACGAGTGGATCCCTGTAAATCACAGGCATGAAAACGGGTCAGGGGTGAAAAAGGTGAGAAGGATATTACCCCTCTAGGGGGTTCGGGGGCATGCTCCCCCGTAAGAAAATGTTAAATATTCCATAATTAAAGCCTCAATCTGATGCATTTTGAGATGCATTATTTGCCAACCTGGGGAGAGCTGGAGAAACTTAACTTCAGCCATGAGTCAAAAATATTATGGCCTTATTTTAATAATATTTTTTTTAAAAGATCGATACCGATCCGTTACCATCGCAGTAAAAAACAATAAATAAATAATAATAATAATCTGTAGAATTTCTATAACTGTGTGTTGAACTGATAATCACTCTTTTGTGTGTTAAACACAGTCTACTTAATACAGACAACTTCAAGAAAAACAACAACAAAAATATGATCATAACCTATGACAAAAATTATATCATAAACTAGATTTGTGGGTAACTCAGTCAAATTTAGTCTAGAAAAACAATAATTATATAAAATCAGAACATTTAGTAAAAAAAATAGTGGGGAACAAATATGAGACAGTAACTGTAGCACTAAATCTGGTAAAACGTTGCACATTGATCTTTGTATTGATGTAAAATGCATTCATGAAAAACAAGATAAAAATCAAAAAGATAAAATATTTTATAGTCTACTACAAAATTAAGAATATATATATAGCACAAATGTATAGCACAGCTGTTTAATGAGGCAGCACCATATGCTAGATAGACAGAACAGAACCAAAAAATACTATTGATAATTTTTCATTGCGCAAAAGTATTATGATTTGATTATAAAAGACTCCAATGCGCATCGCTAGCGCTGAATGATGCGCTTGAGGCAACATGAGTCACAGCGCGCAGCTCTTCCATAGAGCTCTTCGAGTCCGCATTGACAAGTTCAAAGCACAAAGGAAATATATCGATGCATAGTGTATTATACAGTATCTATCTATGCAATAGTTTATTGAGCCTTTTCTTTTAACAGTTTTAAATTGTGCTCTTCGGTGTTGTGATCTAGACACACGGTAAAGGATGATAAACATGATTGAGGTACTACAGCAAGACAGTCAATGTATACAAAACCATAGAGCTTTATCTACAGATCGTCTATAGTATAATATAGTATTTATCTATAGTATAATAATATTAACATTTAATCATCTTGGAGAGAGATTCATCGTTGCCGAACGCGACGCTCTGTGCTGTTTGAATGCTGATGACTGACGACGCGCTGTGCTGTTTGAATGGAGAATGACTGAGGAGTCGACGCGCTGTTTGTTTGAACTGAATTGAGAATTACTGTCAGCCGCAGCGGAGGGAAACGTTTACGCGAACTTGAATTTAATGACTTAGATATTAATTCCTACCTCATATTATACTATAGTACGGCTTCATTTATATTATACCCCCCCCTCCCTCAAAACATTTTCTCATCGAATCTACACGATTCACGTAGGTCACCTATTTTGGTTTCAAAACGGCGAATTTCGCCGAAAGGTGAGTGATTTTCATGTCTGAATCAAATAAATGGAAATGTGAACAACAGAGGAAAACTGCATCTTGACACATGTAGTACGCACAAAGTAGAAATATACAATTTGTGTCATTTGTGTCATTGAGCAATGTCATTGTGTTATTAAATTATTCTCGCTATAGCATATATTGCATTGGATTTTAGAAGAGTGACACTTAAAGCTCCAATATGTAGCTTTTTTGGCCACAAGAGGGCGCAGTTTCCAACAATAACAAAGGCGTATGTTTATGACGCAGTGACGAGCTGAATGATGGGACTTGCTGTCAAGCTGATGGATCTAATAATGTTTATAGATTAGTGAAAACACTCATGTTTTGTAACATTACAGTGGTACGAAGCAGGTCGCGATTGCTAATAAGAGACATATATCACACGCGAGTCCCGCAGATATAAAGGAATAAGGAAATTTCATCCTATTGAACTACACGCAAGTGCTGGATTACTCACACAGGTCAGTTTATTAGACGAATTAAACTTGTGAGGGAAACGCAGCGCTGTTCCACTTGGTATAACGTTACACAATCACAATAAACAGTATTTAAATGTGTGTTGAAAGTTGTAATGTTTTTCTATGTGTTAGTTCGTTTGCTATACGAAACTAGCAGCTAGATCAACATAAGAATAACATACTGACCATATTCTAACATTTTCATCATGTCAAGCTAACGTTATAACGTTGATTTGTTTTATGTACATTTGCTCACCTGTCTAATAAAGCTGTAAAGTCGTGACTCGTGATGTTCTGTCAGTAACAAGCGCTAGCTCTCTGTCGAGTGGAAGTCAGTCTCGGACGCTAGCTCTTAAAAATCTCAGAAACGCCACGCTGATATTGATCCTCATTTTAGTTCTCCTTGTTTGTCCCAAAGTCTGCTTGCCATGGTCTATTTTTGAACGAAACAGCAACTGGATGCCGCTAAACATTACTCACTAGGCAGTTGTCCACGTCTGTCGCCATGGTTACGTCATGGCTATGGCAGCACAAGCGGAAACGAGGATAGCGCAGATATTGCGTAACTGAAAGGCGAATTTTTTTCTGAGACGGCCACTTATTTAAAATTGGAATTTCTCTGAAATAAAAGAACTTTGGAGATTTTGGGATATTGTAAGTACACAACTGCAAGAAATATATCACACTGTGCAAGTGATTTTTGTTTTTGTTTTATTACACATTTCTTACATATTGGATCTACTGTTTAATAACTGTTTTTTGGATGAAATACAGGCAGCCTTGGTTAACACAAGAGACTTTTTAAAAAAAATCCAAATTTTTAAATTGATTGATGGTCCTAGTCTAAATCTGTCAAAAGTACTATTCATTTCTTTAAGGGGAAAACTAATTCCTCAGCATACCTTGAATCATTTCTACACCCAAACAGATGATAATTATTTTGAAAGAGGAGGGGGAGTGAATGCATTCCTCTTTCATCTGTGTACAGTAGAATGAAATTACAGGCTGAAATGACAAAAACTGGACTGGTCTAAAAGAAGTTTTGAAAGGTGGGAGTAAGAATGAGAGACTCGAAGCACAAACAAAACAACCCTTCACGAATTGCAAGAGGACTGTCAAACACAACACTTCCTTACTTCTTCTACCTCCCACTAGTGATTTTGTGTCAGTGAGTGCATGTTCAAGATGATCTGCAGTTACTGTGTAAAAATATGTTACACCTGAATTTGAGGAACTTAAATGGGAGGATTCTTCTTTTGGAGCAACACCAGAGGGATATGGCCATGTCCTTTTGGCTGACAAATTAAATGCTCTACAAAAGCTGAACCAATGCCCAGACTTTACTTACTCACAAATACAAATCACATAATAATGTTTCCCTAAAGGGTTATAAACGAGCAAGATGATAGTACTATTGGCACAATATGACAACAGACTCACTGTTTAACAGGATTAATAACACTCATCACCTCAAATAGACTGATTGTGTAAACCCTCCCTCTGGTCTTACCTTGGGAAAAAAGCGGCAGTAGTCCCGAGTCAGGACCATCTCTGCCACATCTTTTAGTCCCTCCAGGCCCAACATGTCTGCTGCTAACACAACCTGACTAAGATTAGAGACAACCACACACATCTTGACATTTGTGCAAAATCTTGACAAAGCCATTGGATTTTTGTATTTATCACATTGGAAGATAGGAAATGTCACTACAGAACGTGCTTACCTGACATTTGTTCCTGGAGGGAAGTCTAGGATGGCACCGTACATGAAATGAAGCAGAATCTCCATCTCATCTGGACCCAGACTGATTGATGGACAAAACAAAAAACGCTGGTCATATGTGTGATGCGTGTGATGTAAAATAACCGAAGCTTACGCTATAAACTAGTAACCTGACTCGGAGGCAGAGAGAAAGTAAATGAATAGTTGAAATAAAGTCGTTATTTTTGTTGTTTTTTTAGCACAAAAAGTGTTCTCGTCGTTTGATAAACTTAAGATTGAGCCACTGTAGTCACTTTTTAACCATCTCTTTAATAACTTTCAGAGGCCAGCAAGTTTCAATCTATAGACTAATATGCAGGAGTGATCCAGCTCTCAGATTTAATCAAAAATATCTTAATTTGTGTTCCGAAGATGAACGAAGATCTTACAGGGTTGAAACAACATGAGGGTGAGTAAATGGGTGAACTAACCCTTTAAGATAGTTTTGACAAACTTAATCCAAAGTTACAATCAGTCCAATGGCGAAACAGAACGTCACAGGCGGGTGACGTCATGACCAAGAAAGCACATCCTGAATGTCCAGCAGTAGCTTCTGTGCCTCAGCAAGCGCTCTGTGTTGAAACTGTGTGTCTTATTTAGTGTTGTCTGTCCCAATATAGTGCAGAATCATAATTCACATTAATATGGTGAGCAAGGGTGTTCAGGCTTGCGTTCCCCATGGTTCTTGCTCTGCTGCTGCTGAGGCAGCACGGTGTTTGAGATTGTGGGGTTCACAGATGGATTTCACGAAGGGGTTCGAGATTTTTCTCTGCCTATAACCGAGGAATCCAAGAGCTCTCCTGCTGAGATCGGAAGCCTGTGCTACAAATTCTTGTTCTTCTTTTTTAAGGCTTTCTGACCACAAGATTCAACTAATCACTGCAATTCTCCATGTGTGATCCTTGGAGAGTCTTTGGGCCCCAGGGATCCAGTGCTCTCTTGCTGGGATCGGAAGCCTGTGCTGTGGCTTCTTCCGACCGGGAGAGAGCCAGGTGCTTTAGCTGTCCAACTATGAGGAGTTGGATGTGCTGAGCATCGAAGCGGGGATTTGAGAACTCGCCATCTCTATCCCCCGAGTAATAACCAGTGCCGTAGCTAAATTAAACCAAGAATTGGTTGACTGAGAAGCAGGGCACTCATCCTAGAAACAAACTGGATGAGCGTGTCTGCACATGATGGCCATCTTGCAGACGTACCAGGGGACCTGCTAAGAGACCTTGACGAAGTCAAGTGGGTGAAGCCCGACGCAGTTAAAGAGTTACGTCAGGCTACGGTTTTGTCTCTTTGGGCCACCATCAGCCGCTCTAGGGCAGCCACAGAGGCATCTCTGGTTACATCTGTCTGACATCAAAGAGAAAGACATTTTTTCTGGCCTCTTTAGCAATGCTATGAATACGGTCACCAAGAAGTTTCAGGTGGCAGACTGGTCCTCTCCACTCACATTCGTAAGATTTTATGATTTGGACTTCACAATGTGCTCTTGTCTTAGGTGTGCTCACAGTATTCACACAGACAGGTATAGAGCATCACAGTCCCGCCCACAGCCGGTGCCGGAAGTAAAAATTCAATACAATTTCTCCATTGACATTTGGGATATAAGCCATAAAAACATAACCATACATGGTAGACTTAAAACCATCTACGGCTGTACTAAGTCATTTGTATATGCTCATATAAATGCCAAAAGATCATGGAAACTAACCTTGTTTTAAGATAAATCCCTTTTATTCATGATGTATTGGATAAGTAGTTCATTACCCACAATCCTGAACAATCCCACAATCCCACAGTGATGCATTTGATTGGTGTCATGTGTCTGAAACCCCGCGAAGGCGTGTGAAGACTGAAGATCGCGTAATGAGGCTAGGTTCATTGGTCGCAGCCTCAGAGACGACCCCGTGCCATTGGATCTACAGTAGCTACAGCTTAGCCTATGAGCGAGCCAGATGCACAATGTTTTATCATGTGCATAAGCTTCAGTATATCGAGGAAAAGGAGTTTTCCTGCACATTCACTATATAGAAAATTCAGTGGAGGAAAAGTTCACGTGGCCGTCCTCAGATTTGGAAGTCACTCAAAATGCTCTTTCACAGTGGCTTTCAGACGACTTCAGTTAGGCGCGGTGGTTTATGGGAGGAGTAGTTCCTTTGCTTGGAAATGAAAATATGTACACAGGCTTGTATCTTTGACTTTTTTGGGGTTTTCTCTTCATTTTTTCACTCGAAATGATATTTTGTATGCTTATGAGTTCAGCTGTAGCTGGTTATCCTCAGACATGCCCTAATACTCTTTAGATATGGATTTTACAAAATGTCAATGGGAGAAATGAATGGGAAATTTACTTCCGGCACTAGCGCTCTCTCGGGCTGTGGGCGGGACTGTGATGCTCTATTTGTAAGCATGGTGGTTTGGGTATTATTGTTCCCAGAGCGAGCGTCGATACTATGAGGCAGCCCAAGTTTGAAAGGGAACATCTTAGGTTACGACTGTAACCCTTGTTCCCTGAGAAGGGTTGAACCGCCTTGTCATACTTCCTGCATCCATGTGATTGTCTTGCTGTGGCTCTTTTGAAGCTAACACCAGTCATACTGGATAAGCTTTTTATGGTTTCCTAATCATGACGTCACCCCGCCTGTGACGTTCCGTTTCGTCATTGGATTAACTAAATGGTGCAGACTTCAGGCAGACATGCTTCATGCTTCAGACGTAATAACAAAGAGGCATCCCCAAAGTGTCAAAACTATGACGCAGCTTCTCGTTCCCTTCCCAGGGAACAAGGGCAACTTATCGTAATTGTGATAGGCCCCCATGAAAAAAAATTCAGTTGAGTTGACATCATTTCTATTGAAAAACAAAGTTTAGGTGGACATAGTCTAGTTTATGTAAATCACTGGCAAAACAAAGACAATTTAGATTCAATCATTGGCACTGCCTACTCTTCACCTACACTTGTTGAACACCCAGAATCAGAGATCAAACTACGAGAAAAATCTCCAAAGATTTAGGCCTACATCTTCTAATGAAGAATGAATTATCAAAATGAAAAAAAAAACTATCAAAATTAATAAAATTAAAGGGCTTTTACGTTTCGAGTCGCAGAGCTCAGAAAAATTAGCATTATGTATTTTATTCTTCTCAATATTTTGTTTTGACAATAGTATAGTAAAAGCTAAATGTGTTTTAGACAGACTGTTGTATCCTCAGTGCAAGAAGGAGCGCTACCGCAGATCCTTCCTTCCAACAGCAGTAAGACACTTTAATTGCAGTAATAACACTATCTACTTCTATACTAGTATTTTTATTCAGTTTGTTTTAACATACTTGTTTTGGGTTTTTTTGTGGAGCTTCTGTAATAAGTTAATTTCCCCGGTGTTGGATTAATAAAGTCTACTTACTTAGTCTATTTTTGATACACATCATGGATTGAACTGTCCAGTATGAACCACTACACACATTATCCTGGTTTTCCCAACACAGACTGAGCAATTAATAATTGATTGCTGGTGGCTGGAATACCCTCCTCCGGGAACAACGTTCTGACTAGGAACTCAGATCACACACAAGACCTATTAACTTAACACACAGAGTCTAGATTTTTAAAGGACATGGACTGCATGCACAAGGGCCACAGGTTCTAAAACATTATTAAAAGACAAATATGTGAACTATAGATCTTCTTAAATTAAATACCTGCTTTGTCATCTTAAAGCAAGAAGTCCCAGGCTCTCAGAGATATCTTCTAGAAAAACAAATCTGTTTTGGAGTTCTGGGGATAAACATTTATTTCATAATGTGATTTTCCCCTACTTTCAATTATTTTACTTCAATGAAAGGTTAAAAAAAATTTGCGAATTGTTTTAATTAAAGATCAAAACAATAAACAATGCCGAGTTATTTTTACAGCCATATTTACCAGGGGTGCCAATTATTCTGAACACAACCACATATATCCGGAACCAGTAAAAAAGGTAAAAGCAAGAGCTACAAAGAGATTAATATAACGACTGGCTTGCTCTTCATTATCCTTTACATACCTTTGAATGATGACAATAACTAAACATGACAGAGTATTTGATATTTGTATTTGTACTATGTGTTTGTGTGTTATGTCTATGGAGGCTAGGCTAAGATGATGAGTTGCAGTGATTGGTCCAATTTTTGATGGTTATACGGCATAACCTACCCCTGCAGAGTGATACACTGACGCAAACTCTCCATCCAACTGCCACACAACATCGACTCGGAAATACTGCGGAGCGTGCACAAAGAATGGCCCTGTGGGAAAGGAAAAAAACATACACACAGATAACGTCAGTTTCCCCTATCACTCACACATGCTTCACGCTACATTGCCCAGGATCAATATTTTGTAAAACAGCCACAAGAAAGTGTGTGTGCATGCTTGTGTGTGTTATTCACTGAATGAGATGTTTGGGCATGTAGAAAAAAAATCAAGAATATAAAGAAGACTTTGAAATGGAGGGAGGAAGATGTAATGGTTTGTTGAATATTTTAGAAGACTGTGGCTCTGACTCAAACCTAGTGAGCTGATTACCTTCACAGACACATCCCGATGGCTGTCATGTTCCAAGTTCTTAGAAAGGTACTCTTTGTAATGGCAAATGTCTTCTGTAGAGCTGATATAGCTGAATTGAATTTTTTGCATAATGGATGAACTCTGCAACACCAGCACTGTTATTGAACACTGAACTGACTTGAGCTGAATACACTATTGCTGTCTGTGACGCTGCTTATAGCTGAATTAAGCTTAATGCATAATTTAATATACTTTTTAGTTATTTATCTAAATTGAATAAATCAATAGTGAACATGCAATCGAATGTTGACCCCATTGTCTTTTTAGAGCTGCTTTACAGCTAAAATTGTATTTGTTTCATAATTAAAGAAATTCAAGAACTTTGCAACATTAATACTATTTTATTATTAATGTGAAGCTGCTTTGAGAAATCTATATTGTATGAAGTGCTGTATAAATAAATTTGACTTGACTATTCATGTGGATTTCATATGGGTTTGAAAAACTTACTGTTTATCATTTTATTGTCATTATTAAATGGTAAAATGGTAAATGGGCTGCAAAGCGCTTTACAATTTGCCAAAGCGCTTTACAATTTGTCTCACATTCACCCAATTATACACTCATTCACACACCGACGGTGGTGTCAGCCATACAAGGTGCCATCCAGCTCGTCGGGAGCAGCTTGGTGTCTTGCTCATGGACACCTCGACAATTGGTCAGATGGAACCGAGGATTGAACCACCAACCTTTCGGTTTGTAGACAACCTACATGAACCACTGAGCCACTGCCGCCAGTTTTAAACAGTTTCATTAAACAGTTTTAAATGTTGCTATCTTGGTTGATCAGATCTGATGGTATGCTGCTGCAGAGTAAGTATGGCGACGTGCTACTGCCAATACATTCAGAGACACGCTGCTGTAAGCATGTAGCACATAATGATAGCATACATGGCATTACCCATAGCAGGTGGAGCTGGGGGAGGTAGAAGGTCTCTGATAGCATACTGCAATACTTTCTAACAGCAAAAACTGAACCAAACCATTTTAATGTTAATTAGCAAGCTCAATGGCTGTAGATGGAACCAATCAGCCTGTGCCATGTACTGAATAAAGTTGAACCACTGTAGTCAGCATGGACTATTTTAACAATATCTTTACTACATTTATGGGCTTTGAAAGTGGTAATGGCATTGCATGTCAATGAAGTTTTTTATTCATTGTGATATCACGGTAATATATGTAGAATTAAGTAAAAATGTCAGGGTAATACAACTATATATACTATATACAGTATATATACAGCTATGGAAAAAATTAAGAGACCACTGCCAAATCAGCAGTTGCTCTGGATTTATTATTTATATTATAAATAATAAATCCAGAGCAACTGCTGATTTGGCAGTGGTCTCTATTTTTATCCATAGCTATATATATATATATATATATATATGTATATATATATATATATATATATATGTGTTACAGCCAGACAATATATTAGCATGCGATATTATACGGCCGATATTCAGACATTTTCCAAATTCTCGATATCGGCAGTTATAATGGCCGATAAATGAATATTCTAAAATAAAAAATAAAAGCGGATGAAACAGCGCTCTGAACCATGTCATGAGTGTTGGAGATTGTATAGTTTGTCCACCAGAGGGCACTCTACACCGTCCCTTTTGGCAACACTCGTTGTCACGAGTTGGTCACGGACATACATTGCTTGAATAACAATTAAAAGAACATCCCCATCAGGTGCGGAATTAGTTCAGTAATAATGGTAATGCTTCCTTTTACAGTACAGTACTTACAGTGTACTTACAGTGTACTTACCTAGAAAGTACTGGCTAATATAAGGTAAGGTATTTTAGTTAAAACTCATAAATAACTACAAATAACTAATGTTAGGGAAATCTGTAAATGTTTTGTTGCGCGTTTTGAAAAATAAATAAATAAATAAAATATATCGGCCGATATATCGGCATATGGATTTTAAAACCAAAAAATATTTGTATCGGTCTTTAAAATCCTTTATTGGCTCTAATATACAGTATATATAAGATATATTGGATATACTGTATACTATATACAATTAATTTATATTTAATTATTTATTGATATATATTTTATATTTATCAAATTATATATACAGTATATATATATATATATATATATATAATTAAAATAAATCTGTTTAATTCAGAAATGAAAAAAAATATATGCAAGATCATGTTGATTATAAAATAACACGTTATGTACTTTTTAAAAATTAAAAGAACCGGATTTAAAACAATGTTAATAGCATAAAAATTGCATAAAGGCATAAAGACAAAAAAAAGTATCTAACTGGTTTATGAGGCAACAGGCTTGTGCTATCAAACCTCATGCCCCAATATTGTCTGAGGCAAAACAAGAATGATAAAATACATGGATAACACAAATTACACACTAAATGAACATACTTTGCTTATATATAATAATTAAATAATGATTACGATTTCCGAAGCCACAAATAAAAACTTCCCTGAATTAAACAGCATTAAACACAGCTGGTGACACACACTTCATATGATCTACAATCTTACGTTCTCTTATGTCCCTCATCTTCTCCCTCTCGATCCTCCTTCTCTCTCAACCAACAGCCCCATTATCTGCCATAAATAATCGACTATAAATAGATTATTATTTTACAACACGTCACTTCTGGTCTCCTCTAAGAACAAACTGCAGCTCTAAGAGTGATGACTGAGGGAGGCTAAAAATAATGCTTACAACAACAAAAAAATGGAATAAAACATTATTATTTGGACTGATATCTGCATGCCTGTCTTATACAGTAAGGGCCTTTTTGTCACAGTCAATTTTGAAGTCCATTTCACATGATGGGAGTGATGAATCTATCTCAGAGGAAGCATCTCCATTTGTAAGAGCATTTCGATTTTGCAGCTTCCCATTTCTATTGAAAATATAAAACAAAATTCTGCTTTTGTTTTGACATACATGCTATTTTGGGTTCTGTTTTTTGGTTACATTAAGACAGCCTAAACGTCTAACATTCAAAGAGAAATACCACAGAATCCAACAAGTCATATTTTATATACAGTACTCAATTGATGACACACATTTATGAACTGACCTACAAAAGTCAGGACTGTCAGCAGCTTTGAATGATGTTCTAAAATTAAATATGTCACAAATTTATTTATTGTAAGCTTTAACTGGCTAATAGGATATTATCCCTCTAAAATATGTTTAAGTTGCTTTCTGTTGAAATAAAGCAATTCAATGTGCCATAGAAGTAAATTGTAATGAATTTCTATTTAAAACAGGATTTTAAATTGTAGTATTCAGTAGCTAGCCATGTGTGAAATCATCAGTGACTAAGCAGCCATGCAAATGACAGTGTCTGTTCTGGTGTATGTGTCCTGCAGTGGAGCTGACAGATCTGCAGCAGTCACCTCAAGCCTGACATACTGATCAGGGGCCGTATTCACAAAGAATTTTAAGGCTAAAAGTAGCTTCTAACTGGCTAATTTCAGAGCAACTCCTAAAATAATGGGCGTGTCACTCCTAACTTTAGGACTCCTAATTTTTGCACTAAGAGTATTTCACAAAGCATTTTAGCCCTAGAAGTGAGCACCTCAGTCTGGGACAGCTTAAAAGAAGTAAGAAGGACTCCTTAACTCACTAAGACCTATTCACAAAGGATTGTACAGCACATACCAGCGCCTCTCGCAAGTTGCATTACGGGTCCAATGACACAAGCGGGAATGCTGTCATTCATACTGCAAACAAATCCTCTCCATGTCTCATGCTAAGTTTTGCTTGAAATCCCAATGCCGAATTTCACTTTTATTTTATTTATTTATTTTTTAGCACCAACTGGGCAGCAGCAGTAACTGATCCTGAGTCCAGTTGGGCTTGTTTTCCATTTTGGCGAGTTCTATGCGTGGTTTTCATTGTTTAGGCAGGTTAAGGTTCCGAAATTAGTGCATTCAGCACCATTCACATATAGCGCCTAAAAACACAAGGCGCAGCCGCATTCTCCGGCAGTTTGCAGCTCCGATTCAGTTCTTTCAGCGCACCGCTCCATATGGACACACTTGGAAAAAACAGGCACACACATACAGCACTACATTGAAAATAACAAACTTGAGCATGCAAAAGACACGATAATGAACACTGCAGCTCTTAGGCTTACCTGAATAAGATGCATTCATGACTTTCTTCTCCTGCCTTTTAAACTCTACACTTCACTGGGCCTGCACAAACATGTCATTATATGGCCTATGCATTTATGACTGACATTACTTTTTTATTATCTATTTTGTGTCAGGACACAGACATATTTAGATGTCGTAACATTCCATGATTTTGTTGCTGTGTTATGTTCCGCATGATGGCCCTGTCATCTAACAACCAATCACCGTGATAATTGCGGAGGAGCTCGTGCATTGAGATTCGACATCATCCAGCAGCGAACGAGCTCACTCTTAGTTTAGGAGTTGTCATTTTCCTTAATGAGTAGGTTGAAAGGCGTTGTGATAACTTTTGGAGAAACTCCTAGCACTAAAATATTTTAGTGCGATTTAGGATGTACTCCTCAGTGGTAGAGATAAAACTCTTTGTGAATCACGGCCCAGGACTGCAGATGTCTCTCTCTCTCTCTCTCTCCATCGCATACAACCTAACCCGCAAGATGCAGCTCCTGGATGATGAAGACGGAGAGCCTGTTGCTATAGTAACAGGTCATGGCAACTGCTCTAACCTCTGCAGCCCCAAACAAAGGTACTTACAAGGGATAATGACAAAGCTACACAAATACAACTATGCTGTAATTCATCTTCATAACACAATCGTACATGTGTCGCATTGATGACATCATCAGCAATCACTACGAATTGGTGTGTTGTATGTATGCAAAATATCATTTTTGTTATTTGGTTTTCAATTTCAGATTATATTCACTTAGTTTCTTTCAGGATTCACTTTGAATTTGCTGTTTCATGTAGGAGAAACTGTAGTTCTGCCACCTCCTCGAAAATTTATGATACAGCAACTTTAGCTGGTTCCACTCTAGTGGGAAATCCTCCAGCAGTTGAATATGCAAGATAATGATTTTAGTACCATTGCTGGCTTTGACACTGGGGATTTGTTTAACTTATTTTCATTCAAATTATCGAGAACTACTGTGCAGGGGTGTCCACAGAAATTTCTCCAGAACTAAGTTCTTAGCACTCCAACTTGCAAGTCAATGGCCATTGTTATGTGTCATTGGACGGATATCAACGGAAGATAGTGATTACAGTTTATAAAGTTACAGATTATGGATATTTTCTTCTTACACAAAATTGGCTTACAAGAGCCCGTTATGGATTACTTTTATGATGGATGAATGCAGCTTTTGGGCTTCAGAAAAAAAATAAATTGGTCCCAATTACTGCAGGTACAAAAGGCAGAGACCCAGATATTAATATAACTCTGAATTGTGTCTGAAAGGGAAAGCTCATATGCACCTCTGGATGGCTCAGAGTACAAATCCTTGAATTACATTATGGAATAATTTTCCTTTTCGGTGAATCGACCACTGCCGTCCTACCTGGACAGATTTTTATATTTCAGCACATCTCTATATGAAAGATGCACTTGTAATTCTTTTTGCAGTTTGTTAGTGGTCATGAGTTTTACCTGTTGTGTAAAACAACAGTCAGTACAGCAGTAGGGCTGTGCTATATTATAATAGCATAACAATTTAATTTTCACTGTTGCATTACCTATTTTATGTTTTATGGAATGTGGAGAAATATTGTGACAAAGTCTTAGTGCAGGTGTTAAAATCTCTGCATTAAAGTACTGAGAGGCTGTAAATGTGAATGATATTGTAGCTGAGTTTGAATGGGAGACCATAGTGTGTTAAATTTTTTAGTCAAATTTAAACTGAAAGACTATGGTGAAAGGAAAGAATGTCACCATTTGAACAGCTGTGGTTAAATGAACTGCTCTATTTGCATTATCCATTCTTTTTTGAATGTAATGATTCATATAGTCTTACATTTTTACATCTGTATATTTAGTTGCTATTTAGGATGAAAAACCGCATTTCAGCAGTCCATTTGACGTTTTGATATTTTTGGCGTTAATAAATCCCACCTACAACACTACCCAAATAAAACACATCTATTTGCGACCGACTTCGCCCGTTACGCACTGAAAATTTCCCCTATTTGAATAGAGAAGAATTGGAGTACCTTGAGAAAATTTCGATTTTACAGCTTCCGATCCTTATTTGTTACCCAGTTTACTTTAAGTCATCTCTGTGCCCAGCTTTGCCCTAATTGGCCTTTCATGAAATAAATACATTGTCATAAAGCTATGGCACGTTAACCCATGAAGTCAAGGCGAATGTCATTAATAAATCCTATCACATTTAAACTACATGAATGGATCTTTTCTGATACAAACATCCGCACTGGGACAAAGACAACTAGTCAGCACAGTCAAGAGACATCAGTCAAATATTGAGAAACTGCCCATATCTCTATAATAGAACCAATATTTACATTAACTTACAGAGAAGGTTATGCACAAATGTGAAATGAGTCTTTCAAGTCGAATCTTTTTTGAATGAACACTGCGGTCGGTTATCAAAGGTAGAGTTCTTTTCGTGATTATAATATAACGACATCTAAAGAAATACCCATTTTGCATCACATAAAGCTATCATATTAATAAATAACAATATTAATATAACGGACAAGTGGTATTTATATACACTTTTATGATCTTTGTGATGTTTTTTGTTTGTCTCTTATTTTGTTACTTGACACGTTACAGTTGGGCTGTACTAGTTCACTCTTCTGTACATGACAAGAAGATTCTTAGGCTTGCATGTGGTTCGGAATGTCCCTTTGTCTTCCACAAAAGTGACTTAGTTGCACATGATAGTTAATAATGAATGACAGTTATCATTTTTGGAAACTAATGGTCCTTAATATCATTTGCAAGGCTGATATGCATGAGTACTCCCAGAGCTAACACTTTGCACAAAAGAAGAATAATTCCTGTAAAGGCCACATACTGACGAAAGACAAATACCAAGGACACATTTTTTATATGAAACTTAGAAAATCTACTAACAACAAGTAAACAGACAGACAGTATGTGAATAACAGAATTAATAGCTACCACACGTAAAGTCATTGACAAAGGCATAGAGTCCAATTTAAATGAGAAAAACATTATCTGTCTATATTTTTGTATATGTTTCACCACTAAAGTGGGCTCTTAATAGAAATGCAATAAAATTCACAAATCAGCAACATAGGGGGCAATTTTAAAGAAATTTTTGTATCTCTATTCTTCATTATGGATAAATACCAGTTAAGATTTCCTGTTGACTGTTTTGCAGCAGACTGCACAACACATTGCAGGCATAGGTGTGACGTTTTGAACTGAACGAGAAATAATTCGCAAAGATAGCGGCAAAGCTACAGTGACGTTGACGTGAACAAAATGAATAGAATGTAGGGTTGGTATTCCGTATACAAGCATGCTTCACATTGTCTAAATGACCAATGAAAAGTTGTCTGAAATGCATGTCATCTGATTTCCACGTATCTTCCATCTGCTGTCGAAGCTGTCAATCACGCAAGCGTATCTCCCCATAGACAGTATAGTAGTACCCCCGCCTGCAGGCATTGGTCCGTAGAGTCTTCTCGACCGGTCCCGCCTCTGAGACCCCTTACACCTGGCAATTCTTGCTAATGCGTCATATCTGTATCTGCGGATAGGTTATCCGGATGATGAGAAAGGCATGTTGATGCAAGTGTATGAGATGTACGTTGTGATCGAGATATGTGAGTCGGTTCTGCCTGACCATCTGGAAGAGTAGCATGACTGGCATTGTGAAACATTGCTAGGTGTAGACGCAATCTGGTTTGTCTGAACAGTCCATTTTATGTATATTTTGACCTTCCCCGCAAAAATGCAAAAAAGAATAAATAAACAGAGTGAGAGCGATGTTATGTATATTGGCTATATGAGCTTTATCAGTTTAGGTTATGCTAGGCTTTGTTGTAGTCAGATATGACGGCGACCACTGCGACACGGCACCACACGCAGATGGGCATCATGCTTTCAAAAGTGAAAGTAAGTCACAGACACAATCATCTTTCAACCCGTCGGCACAATCATCTTCAAAGTAAAGAAAGCGAAGGCGGTGTTACCAGGGCAGGGTGTTGCCTACACTTCTCTTATCGATGTATTTCTTTGATATTGAAAATTCAGCTGATGATAAAATGAAGCTCATGTCTGTAATCAAATGCAGCTCATTTCCGACAAAATTACGGTAGGATTGTCGAAAGAGTATCAACCTTCGTCACTCACCATACCAAGTGTATCTGGTACTATTGTCTCTTCATAGTCTGCAAGGAGACATTTAGATAAACTGCGCGTGTTTTTGATAAGCTTAGACGTCAGTACTATTCATCTGTCAATATGAAATACGTGATTTGGTACATTCTAATTTAAATGCTGTCGGAGAGAAGCACGTGGATCGAACCACTGTTACTACTACAATATGCATGTATGTCCGTTGACACTCGATTTTGGGTCAAATATGGATTATATCATGACACGAAAATATGGTTACATTTGCAGATGTATGTGCCAAGCATGACAATGCTGACGTTCAGCTGCTTATTTTGAAATTACATGTCTTTTTCACTTCCTGAAAAGTGCAGCCGTTTTTGGACAATTTAGGTGTCAGTTTTCTATCGGGCAGCGACGATTTGGTATGGCATCACTTTTGGTTTATTGACAGCAGACTCAAGTCTGCAAGTTGAACTGGGAAGCTTGGGTAAAACCTGAGGAACATGCTATTCAATATAATTTGAGATTGTTTCAAGAAGCATCTTGTGTTTTAATGGTAAAAATGTAAATTTGACCTTTTGTACGAGTTGACATGGTCAATGCTTTTTCACAAATTTGCTTACTTCGATTAGTATGCAAGAATTTTTTAGTGCTTTAAAGGGTCACGTGACTGTTTTCTTCATATTGCTAAAGCCATATCAGTGGGAAAGAAGTCTAAGGTTTTATTTTATTTTTTTTATTTTAAAATGAGCGATCGTTCTACGGTCGATAAGACCCTTATTCAGTCGTCTGGAATTCATTTAAAGCTACCTTTGGACAGTTTGCACGGGAAACCGTTCGGTTACTCAGAAAGTGCAAAATATGGAGAAAGATCCTTGGAATGTTTTCATCAAAACGCCTTCGTTTCTTTTCAACTGAAGAAGAATAGACATCGAATTTCTTGGATGACATGACAGTGAAAGTCTTTTTTTTAGATGGAGAACTACTTCCTTTAGACTGGGGTCTAGTACTATTAAATTACAGTTAACACAGAGTAGGAGTGACTTCTTTCCTCTCCAGAGTGACGTGACGTTACTGCGCAGAGTATCCATATCGATATATATGCGCCAAGTCAGGAATGCTCGCCAATCACTTGCTGTTGTTGTGTTCGGCAAACATTATAGTTATTCACATTACACACTTAGAAAAGTGCAATGTTTTATTTTTGTGTCACCATTCTTGGTTGAGTACTCTACTTGTTTAACTGAAAACGTATGAGCGGTGTTCGGCTCGCTTGCTCTGCTTGGCCCCTATTGAATGAACTGGGCTAAGTTCAGTGCTATCAAAGTGTCTTGAGACGTCATGTATTAACGTTACGAGGTATGCATAGACTCGTATTAGTTAAGGAAATAACATAGTTTAATATGAAAACAGTAGTATGTCTTTAAAAATCACTTCATTATTTTACACCACAACAAGTTTGAATGTTTCCAAATAACCCTAGAACGTTTATTTCCTTGTTTAAAGGAAAAACAAACCACATTTTCAAAATGTTCAGCAACTTTTGAACCCTGCTCATAACGACTTAAGAAAAGTGAGACACAAGCACATTGATCAATTACGCAAAAGATGCAGAAAGCTGGTCATGATGATTTTACCTGTGTGCTGAGAAGACTCTATCTGCCACCTGAATGCTGATGTCAGACATATCGGCCATGTGATACAGAGCCAAAAGATCTGCCCCAAGCCCAGATGCTGATTCTAAATTCTCTGAACCTAACAAACAAAGGGAAGTTAAGCAAATGAGTGACAGAAAGCCACAACATTAATCATGTGGCAATTACTACTCATAAATAGAGAGCAGCACTAATGCAGCTACCAGTAAAGAACAGAGCAATTTATGCAAGAAACAAAACAGTAAAATGTAACTTGAAATGTTGTCCTTACTTGAATCAAGGCTGACCTGAACGTCTGACATCAGGCCATCTTCAGCAGTGCCGTTCACTACCAGCGAATGGCCGTTGTGTATGTTTAAGGCAGTACTTTCCTTGCCAGGCACTTGTCAGCCGATATACACGTACTGTTATAGCAAGCAACATGTAACATTTTAGCCAAACAGTCTTACAGTATTTACAGCGTATTGTATCAAGTATTACAACTCTTTTACAGTTACAGGTACAACATTGATGCATGGTTTTATTTTACAATTTTCAGGAAAACATTTTTTCATTGCAATAATAATACTTATAATAATAATACTGATTGAGTTGATTGTGAAGAGTAATACAGAAATGCCATTATGTACTGTATGAAGTCCTTGAGGCCACAGGTTAAGTCCCTGCAGGTGTATGACAGGTGTATTGGTTCGGACTTCCCAGCAGAAGGTGAGGAGCTCGGGCCAGCAGCACCGCTCTGTGGGCCTTCAGCCGAAACACAGGACCCACACACAGAGTGACGTCAGTCTACTGCTTCCTCCTTCAGCAGCCTTTTGCAGAGAGAGATACACAATTACTGCAGGAGGGGGGCTCTTATGTTCTCTGTTTTTTCAGTGTGGGTGCTTTTTTTAACTGGAATAACATTTTGTCTTGTAACAAACTATTTGCTCAATGCCTCTAACTATTTTGTTGCATTACAGCAACACACTGCTAACAGACTTTCTACATTCTACATGAATGTATTTTATATATATATTTATATATAAAATATTTATATATAATATAAATTATATAAATCTATATACATCTATATTACAGTATATACAAGAAAATATTTCTTAATATATACAAGCATGTGTGTGTATTATATATATATACAGCTATGGAAAAAAATTAAGAGACCACTGCCAAATCAGCAGTGGTCTCTTAATTTTTTCCAAGAATGAAAGTCATGGCAGAATCTGAATTTTTTTGGTGAAATATTCCAAATGTTTATATATATATATATATATATATATACAGCTATGGAAAAAATTAAGAGACCACTGCTGATTTGGCAGTGGTCTCTTAATTTTTCCATAGCTGTATATAAAATAATTATACACACTGCACCCACATATATTATGTAAACACAAACTTTTATTTTGGATGCAATCATAAATTGTTTAATAGTCCTATATACATACATATATATATATATATATATATATATATATATATATATATATATATATATATATATATATATATATATAGTCTATAATTATTATATATATATATATATATATATATATATATATATATATATATATATATATATATATATATATATATAAATAAAGAGAGTTCAGATGCAAAGTCAAATGCCATTTGAAATTTTCTTTAAAATAACCATTTTTATCAAGCTTGTATATTCTAAGTTCAGGTAATTTCACTAAATGACAATTAATAGGTAATCTTCATTGCCATTTAAGTGAAATTACTGAACTTAAACATACAAGCATGATAAAAATGGTCATTTAGAAGAAAATTCCAAATGGCACTCATGCAGGCTTTTGCATCTAAACTCTTTCACATATACACATCACCGGCCACTTATTAGGTACCCCATGCTAGTAACGGGTTTAAACCCCTTTTGCCTTCAGAACTGCCTGGATTCTTAGTGGCATAGATTCAACAAGGTGCTGGAAGCATTCCTCAGGGAGTTTGGTCCATATTGACATGATGGCACTCACACAGTTGCCGCAGATTGTCGGCTGCACATCCATGATGCGAATCTCCCGTTCCACCACATCCCTAAAGAGGCTCATTGGATTGAGATCTGGTGACTGTGGAGGCCATTTGAGTACAGCGAACTCATTGCTCATGTTCAAGAAACCAGTCTGAGATGATTCCAGCCTTATGACATGGCACATTATCCTGCTGAAAGTAGCCATCAGAAGGTATATTGTGGTCATAAAGGGATGGACATGGTCAGCAACAATACTCAGGCTAGGCTGTGGCGTTGAGACGATGTCAATCGGTACCAAGGGGCCCAAAGAGTGCCAAGAGAATATTCCCCACGCCATGACACCACCACCACCAGCCTGAACCGTTGATACAAGGCAGGATGGATCCATGCTTTCATGTTGTAGACGCCAAATTCTGACCCTATCATCCGAATGTCGCAGCAGAAATCGAGACTCATCAGACCAGGCAACCGCTTTCCAATCTTCTATTGTCCAATTTCAGATGAGCTTGTGCAAATTGTAGCCTCAGTTTCCTGATCTTAGCTGAAAGGTAGTGGCACCCGGTGTGGTCTTCTGCTGCTGTAGCCCATCTGCCTCAAAGTTCGACGTACTGTGCGTTCAGAGATGCTCTTCTGCCCACCTTGGTTGTAACGGGTGGTTATTTGAGTCACTGTTGCCCTTCTATCAGCTCAAACCAGTCTGGCCATTCTCCTCTGACCTCTGGCATCAACAAGGCATTTCCGCCCACAGAACTGCCGTCTCACTTGGATGTTTTTTCTTTTTCTGGACCATTCTCTGTGAACCCTAGAGATGGTTGTGCGTGGAAATCCCAGTAGATAGCAGTTTCTGAAATACTCAGAGCAGCCCTTCTGGCACCAACAATCGTGCCACATTCAAAGTCACTCAAATCACCTTTCTTCCCCATACTGATGCTCGTTTGAACTGCAGGAGATTGTCTTGACCATGTCTACATGCCTAAATGCCACTGAGTTGCCGCCATGTGATTGGCTGCTTAGAAATTAAGTGTTAACGAGCAGTTGGACAGGTGTACCTAATAAAGTGGCCGGTGAGTGTATATATATATAGCCAAATGGTTAAAGATCTGAGATGGAAACAGAAAGGACTGAACTCAGAAAGACTAAGACCAACTAACACTATCTACATAAACATACATACAATTATGTTTCTAATGGTTGTAACCGTTTTGAATAAAAAAAGGTAATCTTATGATAATGTGTAAAATAAGAAATAAAGTCACACTATGTGATATAGAGTAAAAATAGAATAAAGTCTCTCTGAATTACAATAAATAAAAAAAATAAGACAAAGTCACAATTGTAAATATCAAGCCGCAATTACCTCTCTTTTACAATTTTTTCAATGCTCAGTGACGTTATGTCTTTAAAACATTTATCTCAGCCATAAATTTTACTGAAACAGGTGTTCAGCATTGAAACAGGCTCCGACTTACTGCACAATAAGAAACACACACAGCAACACCACTAAATGTGTCTCAGAGTACAAGAACTTACCACTAAAGCATCTCTGAGGCACTGGATTTAAAAGAGAACTGATGGAGGCTGCTTCCCTAACATCACATCCACATCAACATTACTGTCAGCATCATTTTTGGCATCTTCTGCTGCACTGCGCTGAATCTGGGTAACCCAGAATCCTCTGTTGCCCTAGGCCTTTGTGCTGGGCATTGGTGTGACTGAAGTCCGCTCTCCTCCGATGTGAACACAAAGATGAAGAGGTGGGAAAAGAGAGATTGTATTTCCACCCTAGAATAAAACTGCGGTGAGGACTATCAGTAATAACTACAGTTCACCATGATGCCACAAGCTTCAGATGATGAAAAGGAGGGCATAAATATGTTTGCTTTCTTCTTTTAAGACTAGTAAAAGACTCACAAAACAACAATAGCAGGGATGTACTGGCATTACAGTTCTGGTCAATACTGATTCAACATTGATTAATCGAAAATCATTTTCATGTTACGGGCAATATTTAAAGCTACCCCCATCTAGCAGTGATAAAGGTATATGATCATCCAGTGAATATTAGTTTCTGTTCCTCTCAATTCCGATTTCATTTTAACTCCTACGGTGGCCAATGTAGTCCAAGATTAACATGGCTTCCAGTTCAATCTCGTCTATGAGTGTTAACTCAAACGTAAACGTGAAAGGCGAAGTCTGAATTAACGGGTATGTCCCTTTTTGGCTAATGTACTTTTTAAGATGCAGGGTCAACATGACGAATCACATTTGAACCCCTTACCCGTATGTATTTTCAATGGCATATTATACACTCACGAGAATACTTTATTACTTGAACGAAGTAAATATAGATGCAATGTAGTGTTGTCAAAATATTCGGTACTTCGGTACCAAGTCGGTACTAAAAAAATTTAAACGTCACGGTACCAAGTGCCGGTGGTACCGAATACCCGGTTAAACCCGGATCTGGATGTGCATGCATGCACGAAGGGCGTGAAGTTGCGTCCTCTTCATGAAAGCAGCGGCGCTGCTGATGTGGTTTCTGTGTATACTAAACAGCAAAACGACTATTTAAATATGAACCCTGCATGTTGCGCTTGTCTCTGTGAATGAACGGCGCTGACGCGCGCTTTCATTTAACGTTAACGTTACCTCACACACACACACACACACGCACGCACAGAAGCATCGAGAGTGACGCTCGCGCTGTTTTCAGTCTCTGCTGCCTCACGATATGATGACATGATTCATGATCCATTCATCTCCGAGAGTTACTTCATGAGCCTTTTACCGTTTAAATATGAACCCTGCATGTTCTGCTTGTCTCTATGTGATTAACGGCGCAGACGCGCAGTTTCATTTAACGTTACCTCTCTCTATGGCGCTCGCTTTGTGTCATTTCCATACTAAACAAGATTAAAGACGTGTTAACGTGCGTGTGGGAGAACGTCTGCCCGTCTGCACGTCTTAACGTTTGCCCGTCATAAAGGGATGGGTAAAATTAACCTAGGGTCCAAATGGTTTCTGAATGGTTCTTTAAGGTTGAAAGAACAGGATTTCATCAAGTACAATGTTCCTGAATCAACATCCTTTTGATCATGGAGTAATATTCCCATTAGTTATGTGTATAGTAATACATATAGTAATATATATATATATATATATATATATATATATATATATATATATATATATATATATATATATATATATATATATATATATATATATATAGTAATATAATAAGTAATACTACTATATATTAGACTTATTCCTATAAGAGTTAATATCAATTTCAGGCTATAACCAATGCAGTGCCTAAGCTCCAGGTAAAGTTTACACAACCTATGAATATGTTTTGTGTTGGAAAGGAAAGGAAAGAGTGAATCCAAATTGTTCCATGCGTCAGTAATTTTTAAGCCTATTTAGAAAGTGGAAATGGTAAAATAAATGCTGCTCTGCTGCCACCTACTGATTAAAGTGTTCATCGCATCTCATTCTTTTTTAAGTGTTTGTTTTTCCTGCAGGTGAAAGCGATGCAGTGTTTGCTCCTCTTACGTGTATTTATTTGGGCTGTCAAGTGTTTTGCCTGACTTAGGCGAGATTTTTGTGTGCTCTTAACAGTAGCAAAACATGCTATGACTAGGTTACATTTAGTAGAGTGCTGCTTTTAAGAACTTTAGTGTAGCTCTATTAAATAGTATATTTATGTTAAACATTTTTAAATTGAACTTGTTTAGAATATCGAATTGCAGTATCCTAGTCCAAGCAATCACAAGTAGGCTAACTCTTATTAGTTTAAAATCCTATAAGCTCTCATAATGGTTTCTGAATGGTTAATTAATGCTCAATCAATGCAGCATCTATGGGTGAACTCTGGGCATGCAGATCGTCGCTGCAGAGCATTAACACATCTGAAAAAACACTAATATATAATGATGAAGACACACTTTTTCCTGAATTTTACCAGCCTGATTGGTTTGTCTCTTAGAAATATCGTAAAATGACAATAGACTTTTATTAAAAAAGTTACATCTATCATTGGGATACCAAATGTATGATACTTTAACAGACATTCAGCATTATAGAAATGAGTTGATCAAATGCAGTCCAACATTAAATGTGCCTAAAAATATGTTTATAACAGTTTCTATGAGGAAATAAGGAAAAATAGATATCTCCGAGACGTATGGCAGACGCATGTGGTCACGTTTGTAAATTTAGATCGTTGCAGACGGGCAGACGTTCAGATCGTAATCCCACACGTTAACTTTTAACGTGACTGCTGCCTGTGACGTCTGCATAGATCAACAGCTACACGTTATTGATCGTGTCTACGTGACGTGCTATATTTGCGTGTACGTCTCCATATTAAACAAATGGAGACGTCACATGCACGTATACACGTGTGTTATCTGTAGTGCTTGTCAGTCTGTCGTCGAATGGAACATTTCGAGCGCCATACTTCTCATACATACACACACAAACACTGAAGCAAGAGTGACGCTCTCTGCTGTTTTCAGTCTCTGCTGCCTCATCAATATGATGACATGATTCATGATTCCATCTTCGAGAGTCACTTCATAAGCATTTTACCGTTTCATTTGAGAAAACTATCATCATATCCATAGGGTCGTAATCATATCATATATCATACACACACAGAAAGTCAAAGGTCTTTACGGCAACAATATATTTAACTACGTCTCCATTTATTAAAAATACTACTGTAGCCTAAATCCACTGAATGCTGTATTTTTCACTTGATTTTTATTATAAACAATATTTCTCAGTATCATCAATATTTTCGTTTAAACAACATGCTATAGCCTTCAAAGCTTTCATAAATGTACCATTATAAATAATAAAGTGATTAAATTTAATTTAATATATTTTTTCAAGTAGTTAAATAAAATTTAAAAGAATAGACTAATTTTGTTGTGGTACCAAAATTGGAACCATAAACTTGACATTTTAATGGTATTCGGTATTGAACTACTGGAATTTTGGTACCTTGACATCCTGAGATCAATGAGCGCATATTTTTGAAAGAACTAAGTGTCTTTAGCTGAAGAATAAACTAAGAGTTACACAGTGTAGCTTTAATAAATGGATCAATATTACAATTTAAGTAAGAATTTTGTCTGACATAAATTAAAAATAAAAGACTGCAAACTAAAATCAATTCTAATTGAATTTAGGGATCACAGCATTATAATGCACAGTATCAAAAAATAATCATTCTGAGATTTGTTAAGATTTAAAATCAACAATGTTTAAATTTTTACTAATAATTCAGTTTTTAGAAGATTTATTAATTCAAAATAGAGCAATGAGAATGCACAAATAAATCCAAAGCTGACAGAAAAAACTGTAAAATCAGATGTTTGTGCCAATATATTGTGCATCCATGAACAAAATACCTATTCTAGAGAATATGGTTCTTTTTAGATATCTGTCAGCAAGTTTTGATCAATGCTATGAACAAAATTATACATTTCTTTTAAAAATGTCTAAAAATGTTTGTTAATAATTAACATTCAGATGGTAGCATACGTTTACATTAAAAACAAATGATCAGAGTTTGCATACAGTGTGAAATCAGCAAAGGGAGTGGCATAAGCTGTGCAAACATTAAAGCAGGTCGGCATGATTTGACTTACACTAGTTGCTAAAAGTGCGTCATATCACAAACAGTGAATGCTCTATGCTACTAAGAGAAATTCATACAAGTTTTGAAAAAGCATAACAAATGTCTTTCATGTTGAAGGTGATTACCGGTTCAGGTCTCCTGACAAAGCATTTGCCAGTCGCTTCTTCAGCTGGTTTCTGCATTTGCGCTCTTTAGCTTGGAACTCCCTGGCAGCCTCGGTGGATGACATGTTATTGCCAAACTGCTGAGCACAAACGTCAGCACATTTCTGGTCATGATGAACATCTAATGAGAGAATAAGAAACACAATTCAGAACATCTTTATTCTACAACAAATAAATGAGGGACGCTTTTGTCTAAAGTGTTATACAGTAACAATCTTCATGGTCAATCAATGGTTATCATTTATTTATTTGTTTGTATTTTTTGTCATTGTTTTATTTTAATTTTGTTCTAGGTGGGTAACTAGTCCTATATAGGATAAAACAAAACAAATATATGTCCAAAGTCAAAAGACCAACAATGTACTGGGAAAAAAATTCTATGAAATAAATTAATACAATAAACAAATATAAAAAAGATATATTACATAAAAAAATAAAGACAAAGTAAACAAAGAAACAATATTAAATAGAAAAAGGGATGTTGAATTTACTGTAAAAGTAAACGTAGGCTTAACCGACATTAAATCGAAACATTTTGGCTGCTGTCAATATATGAAGCAAATATTTAGAAGCAGAATGGGGTATGGCATATATAAATAAGGACATTTTACTTAGCATGTTTGCCAAAAAAAACAATCATATTTAATTGTTTATTATTTATTGATGCAATTAGGAGTGCCTGTACAAAAGACTTGCTAGACCCAAAATTTAGTTTTTGAGTTTAGCAATTAAAAATCGTCCAGATAAAGTTGCTGGTTATTATGAAAAGAAGAAGTGACAGGGTAACACAATACTGTCAGCATTTATATAATCAAAATGGCTATAAAGTCAAGGATATTAGATCTTAAAATAAGAACATGTGATGAACAAATTGAAAAACTATATTAATAATAATATCAAATATAGTTGAAATAGTTGTGAGGGCTTTTAGATTTAGAACTGACACATGGGTTTGAAATGCCTAACGTACACCTTCAGTTCCCCTATCCTATCTTTTGCTATGGTCAGAATCTTTCACTATCAAGTCAAACAAGACTCAGCAGTTGTGAGTAGTCACAATTATAATCAAGTAAATTATTGATTAGGTTTTGCTCAAATTACGCAAATGTAATGATATATTATAAAGCTTAGAAATGGATACATCTGTAATCTGTTAGCATGGTTAGCATTCACACCTTCAAGTTTTTATATGAGAGAGCTACCAAAGCAAGCGTGCTTTCATAAACCACTCATAAAATAATAATATTTACACAAAATCACTTCATCTATCACATCCTATGTGCTAAATGTTTAAATAAAGGGTGTAACGTTATATTTATTAATCTAGCCAGACAGCTAGCCATTAGCCTATAAACTGTCATTAACCACAAAGAGATAAACTTCGATATGAGTAAGTAAATAGAAATATTCTCAGAAAAAATAATATTTAACGTTACATCTCGCCTGAGACGATAAAATTAACAGACCACTCACTGAGGCACAATGACATTTCAAAAGCATCATGAGACTGTTGTGTTGTCAATGACAACTGAATGAGGACACTTACCTCACACACTTTATTAAACCGAACAACGCGTCATCTCACAGTCTAAACATCCACATCTGCACTTAAACGTTCCCAAATGATTCTGATAGCGAAAGCAAATTTGAACAGTCCATTGAAAGCTGATACAACCTTCTCAATTTACATGAGGAGTGCTGTGACTGTCTGGGAGTATTTCTGACTTTGTTATGTTGCCCTCATGCGGTGAGAGATGTGAAATGTAGCTCGCAAAGTAGGTGGAAGGTTGTGTGAGGTTATTAGATGTGTGCCAATAGAACGAAACTGAAAAAATATTTAAGCTATGGAGAAATCTAGACCTAATCTCAAAGTCACAATTAAATCAAAATGGTATGGTATATTATGGACTATTGGAAGTATAAATTAATGTGTCCTATTCGTCCCCTGTGGTAAAAATCTAAATTGTAATGTTGTTTTATGTCTATGTGGTCTTTTTAAAATATGCTTTAAGACAAACCATGTGCAAATTCACAAGTCAACACTATAACTATGTTGTGTATATTCTCTTTTGCAGTGAACCACAGTCTCAAATAAATCACTGGTGTTTCTGACGTCACAAACTACCTTGTAAGCAAACACGTCGACGATGTGATCATCAACAAATGGATCTCTGAGCTGGTGCGAGTAGTGGATTGGCTAATTGAGACAATAGTCGAGTGAAGTTACATTCTAGCTATATTTTAACAGGAGGGAGATGCAGATTTGACTCACTTTTTAAGCCTGCCTCAAGCGGTCAGTAGATGAATTGCAGTTTAATTCACTTATGTGTTGGTTTTAGAGAGAGACAGGGAGGTTGTCGCTTGAATCCTAGATTATTGGGTTAGATTGAAAACTAAAAGTCTTTAATTAAAACGTACTCGGTTATCTAATGTAACCTCAGTTCTCTCTTGAAGTGGGAACGATGGGAAAGATTCATCTTCTTTAGATATTGAAGCCAAAACATTATCCTTAATTTTGTATTCATTGTCAATGCAGTGCAGCAGCTAGCAGACCTAGAGTGGGCATTCTCAGCGCACTCATTGGCTGCTCTGCTGGAACTGCACAGCCTACCATTGAGCCCGAATGTGACGTCACGTCCAATCGAGGGCGCCTCGGGCCCACTACGCACCCTAGCCCACCAAAATGGGCGTGGCTCAGCGTATATAAGCAGGCCTCGGAGGCTGTTTCTCTGGTTTTCATCGACTAAAGCGAAATAGCGTTGTGGCGCGAGCACGGCAGGTTACACATTACTCGTTCCTCTTCTAGAGAGAACCGAGGTTACGTTAGGTAACCGAGTACGATTCTTACGAGAGGTTCTTTAGCTTTAGCTTACGCTACGGGAACCCTTTGTCAACGCCGTGCATGCCAGCATCCACCCATGAGTCCTGAACCCTTTCAGGGAACCCTGATAAGTGGGAAGTGTACATGAGCGCGAGAGATAAGCGCGAGTACATAAGCGCGTGTCACAAGCGCATTAGCACTCACAGGCAATACAGAGCGGCACAGTCGGTCAATGTATAAGCAAACAGCACATAACCTGATATAGTGCAGCTCAACCAGTAGAGCTTGAATTATATGAGGGTAGTCTGCGCATGACAACATCTGGACAGAAGTGGCCTCTCCCTTAGACAGCAGCCTGGCCTGCAAGGCGGGAACTTCCAGGTTATAAAACCTGACAAATGTGGATGGGGAGGACCAGCTCGCCAACACATGTCATGAAGAGAAATTCCACTGGACCATGCACACGAGAAGGCCATGCCTTTCGTGTAATGAGCCCTGATGCCCAAGGGCAGTGCAGACCTTTTGCCGTGTAGGCAGCTGCGACAGCGTCTATTATCCACCTAGACAGACCCACCTAGACAAATGGTATTTCAGGTATTTCAGGTATTTCAGCTCCGCTGAGTCTAGGGGTTCAAAAGGGTGAGCTTTCAGAGCCTCGAGGACCAAAGAAAGATCCCACATAGGAACAGAAGGGGGCGCAGTAGGTTAGCTCCTCTGAGGAAGCGGATGAGCTCGCTTCTGCCTATTGACAGGCCGTGCATTGATTCTGAGAATGCGGCAACGGCCCCCACATTGACTTTCTTTGATCGTATAAAGGGGATCTTCCCTTATCTGACGGCTCTTGAAGGAAACTAAGCAGCCGCGGCACCCCACACCTTTGCACGTCCAGATTTTTGTTGGCGCATCATTTAGAGAACACTGACCATTTAGACGCGCAGGCTAGAGCCTTCTAGTAGAAGGGGCTCTAGACTGCGTGATAGTGTTCAGCACTGCATCCGGCAGGGCAACGGGTATCCATTGATCAACCTCACATGCAGAGACCAGCGCTCTGGGTGGGGATGCCAGATCAAGCCGCAAGCTTGAGAAAGAAGGTCTGCTCTCAACGGGATAGGCCACAGGGCTGTCTGTGACAAGTCTGGTTCTCCCATCGCAGTGCTATGAGGAGCACTGAGTGGCGCGTTTCCCTGATTCTCTTGATCACATGTGGCAACAGAGATATCGGAGGGAAGGCATACAGTGGTTGGCTGGGCCAGGTTTGGGCCAGCACGTCCTCATTTTTTAAAAAGAACTGTGGACATTCCGCTTTGCCGAACAGGCGTCATAATGATTGGACTGACTGGGTGAAGGGACCATTCTTCCGGGGAACTTAGTTCCTGGACAGTCTGTCTGGACCTTTGTTTATGTAACCTGGCACATGCGCAGCTGTCAGTGAGTGCAGATGGTGCTGGGACCAAACGAGGAGGCGTTCTGTCAGATTGCAGAGATTTCTGGATCTCTGCAATCTGGCGGTACCATCTATGGCCCCTTTGCACAGCAGCTTTGCTATTTCTGATCGAAGTAGGTGTGCTACTTCTGCATTCTATCGTCGCGGTCTGTACGTAAGAAAGCTGGCCGCGAGCTAAGTGCATAAAATTATCTGTTGCGATAGCCGGGATTGAACACAAGTCTCTGGCGCGAAAGCTGTGCGTTTCACCACGGAGCCACAGGGAAAAGGCACAAGCTTAATTTAGCGCGAGCAGATAACAGAGCGTCACAGTTTGTGCGTCGGGCGCTTGTAGGCGTGCGTGTTATATAACAGGCTCAGCACTGCCGTATTAACATGACCAGCTGCTCAAACTAAGAGGAGCTGAGAAATGTTTGAGAAATGGGATTAGTCCGGCCTCGGCGAGACTAACACACTATTTCCTCATTTCGCTGGTGACGCATGGACACGGGGCAAGGTTGCTTTCTTGTAATGTAAAGAAAGCTAGCCATGGTTAGAACAGCAGTCGGCGGCGCGCACCCATTCAGCATGACGGCAATGCGGCTTGTGAGCGGCAACTGCCCGTCGGTGAGAGGGGGCGGGAGAGCGAGGCTCGAGGGAGGGAATCCGGCGAGCGTGTCGAAGCGGCCACAGGCTCCGGCAGTCATTGAAGACCAAAAGAGACAGCTTCGTCGTGGAATGCTTCAAGTCGAGCCCGCAGGGTTAACACCGGAAGCTCCTTGCAGTGCTCATATCCACCCATGGAGAGGGAAGAGCAGCGAGTGGAACGAGACATCTTTAAAAAGTCGCTCGGCTCTTTTAAGATGCTTAGGTTTGCAATAAAAGGCTAGGGCGCGTAGTGGGCGCGAGCGTCCTCGATTGGACGTGATGTCACATCGGGCTCGCTGGTAGGCTGTGCAGTTCCTGCAGAGCAGCCAATGAGCGCGCTGAGAATCCCCGCTCTAGGTCTGCTAGCTGCAGCACTGCATTGACAATGAATACAAAATTAAGGATAATTTTTTAGCTTCAGTATCTCGAGAAGATAAATCTTTTCCATAGTGTATGCTAAACTCTGAGAGATATCTCTCGCAATACGAGAGAACCTCTTGTAAGAGAACTAAAAAGTCTAAGTCGAAAATGAATTTGAAATTTAGGATTGGGCATTTGGTATTTAGGATAGGGCATTTGGTATTTAGGTTTGGGTATTTGGTCATTTAGCCATTTAGGATTTAGGATTGGGCATTTAGGGATTTAGGATTGGGAGTTTGGTATTTAGGATTGGGCATTGGAGAATTGAGGATTGAGGAGTGTATGCAAATAAGGAGGCGTGGCCCAAATACTGGAGGCTGGGTTTGAAATGGCTGGTGCGCAGAGGCACCTTATGGACAGCAGCCTTATGGACAGCAGAGGCTTATTTGCATACACTCCTCAATCCTTAAATGCCCAGTCCTAAATACCAAATTCCCAATTCTTAATCCTAAATAGCTAAATGACCAAATACCCAATACTAAATACCAAATTCCTAATCCTTAATCCTAAATAGCTAAATGACCAAATACCCAATCCTAAATACCAAATGTCCTATCCTAACTACCAAATGCCCAATCCTAAATACCAAATTCATTTTCAACTTAGACTTTTAGTTTTCAGTGATTCTGAGAGAAGGCCTTACTGGCCTTGACGGCCCACCACTGGTGCTCCTTACAAAATGCTCCACTGTTCTCTACAGGTAATATAATTTAAATGGTTCTAGTAATTCCAATGTAATTTAACATTAAACACAATTACACACTTTCAAGTCTTCTCCTTTTCTAAATTTCTAAAAAAAACAAAAAAACATAAAATAACACTTAATTTTAACATTTATTCTCTCTTAATTCAATCATATGCAAAGCATGCTCGGAACTAACAAGCACCGCCTATTTTCAGTTAATGCAACACAAATCAGTCATGTGATCCAACACAAATGGAATAAGTAAATTTAAATTGTACATAATTTAAGCAGATGGAACACAATCAAATTAAGTTCCGGCAAAATTACAGTTGGCTTGCACTATACTGCCACCAGAGGCGGACAGAGTACACAGCTTTATTACTTGAGTAAAAGTACAGATACCGCTTGCAAAATTTTACTCAAGTACAAGTAAATGTACTACAGTCAAATGTCTCCTTAAGTAAAATTACTAGAAGTACTTGTTTTTAAAAGTACTTCAGTTTCAAAAGTACATTTTCTAAATATTGCATTACTACTGCCACAGTGCTTATGTACAGAAATGTCCTTTCATAACTGAACCTCTTGTTCAGTTATGAAAAATTTTAATATGTTAATAATGTTAAATGTTAATGTTAATATCTTGGAGAATGTAAAAGGAATTGAAAGTAAAATCAAGTCATTTTCATCTTTTTACCATATTGCTTTATTTAACATTTAAGAAAATTTCGGAAAATTCAGAAAATTTAAATAGTTGACATCAGGGGATGGACCTGCTCCGTCTTTATCCATTGTTTCGTCAATGGTTTCATCTCTTATCTAAATCTGACCATTGAGCTGACTTTGGCGGAAAGCTGAAAGTGATTGCTGATAGGTTGCCCCAATCAGTGGCGCCTGCACAATCCAATCACGCTTGAGAGGGAAACAAATTGAGGGTTTCCGAGATTTTTCTTTTTCCGTTTTTAGTAACGGGTTACTCAAGTAGTAACGGGTACTCATGGTTATGGATAGAAATGTAGTGGAGTAAAGAGTACAATATTTCCCTCTCAAATGTACTTGAGTAAAGTCATGAGTACTCCCCAAAAATGATACTTGAGTGAAGTACAGATCCCTCAAAACTGTACTTAAGTACTGTACTCAAGTAAATGTACTCCATTACTGTCCGGCTCTGACTGCCACCCTCTGGATGTAAGAATTTTTACTTAAAATAAATGGGTTGTGTTTACACAACATGTTAGGATTTTATACTGCTGAGTTGAGACACAATTACATAGACCTTAATAGAAAAAAAAAACAATTCAAGTAAAAAAAACACAATTATTATAAGTAAGCTAAATATAAATATATTATGTAAAGTGCACAACCTTCCTAGTTATTTTTTTTTGTGAAATGCACGTCATCTATGGCAGAAGAGAAAGAAGAAGAGAAGAGAGAGAGAGAAGAGAAGAGAAGAGAAGAGAAGAAGAAGAGAAGAGAAGAAGAAGAGAGAGAAGAGAAGAATATCAGGGAAGGCAAATTTATTAGGTTAAGACCCCTGTAGTCAATAATTCTATCCCTTACAACTTATCTTTGATCACCAAAATCAAAAAGCAGCCTTATAGCCTGGCTAACGCCAGACCCAATTCTCGATGAGACTTGGGTCTGGGAACCACATGTTCATTTTCCGTATTTGAGGCGTGGTTTACAAATGCCCGACGCCGTTTATTGGGTGCTAAGAATGTCTATCAAATGCACCTGTACGTAGCTCATAGCCAATCGGTTCAATTAGAAAAGTATTAAGTACAGTTTAACATAGATGTTGAAGTTGTTATTTGCATTGGAAATTGTTTGCACTTGTACTTCACAAGTTTAAAAAATGTAAATAAAAAATTAAATTTAATGACTAAAGCGTCAACAACTTTAATCGGGTAACGTGTGCACAGCTGAAAGTTATGCAACATTGGTGTCTCGCATAGATGTCGTCATCGTTTTGCTACTCCCTCCCTGTTCTGTGATTGGTTCCCTGAATGAGGCAAAAATTTGTGCCATGGTATCCAGACTGCCTTTCACCGTGAATAAAATCGCACTGCGGAAGGCAGCATGGGGAAACCCAGACTAGCAGCATTATGGTACTTATGACATTTTGCTCTCGGGGTGCCCTACAGTTGGGAAACAGTATTATCTTCTATTATGTCTTTTAATTATTATAATATTTAGAAGGGCAAAAACATGAACTTTAACTATTGGCTTTACTTTTTCAATCAGCTGTCACTTTAGCGCGAGGCCAATAGCATAGCATTACTGTAGCACCTCAGCTCCACCCACGTAACGCCTCTTTGTCCATTTTATTTTAATCCGGGAGTGACGAGAGGTGGCACTCTTCAGAAACCTACGCTGCCGTACAAAGGCAAAACGCCGTAACATCATGTTTGGTCAAAAATTAGTTAGTATCATTTTTGTGGTATTTGAGACCTCATTTATCATGTGTATAAATATCGTGATTCAATTCGATACGAGCTATGACAACCGTGTGAAATGGGCGTAACAGCTGATACGGCGTTCTGCCTTGGTTTCTCATATGGTTTTGGAAGTTACTAGTTAGAGAGCCAAAGTCTCAAAAGCTCTTTAAAATGGGTTGAACCTGACATGGTCTGCCATACTTTTTATTTTGTTTTTTTTTTCTGTTAACTTTGACCCTAAGAAACAAATAATTAGAGGGTCTGCTCTGCCGAAATATCGCAAATTTTTTTTTTTTTTTTTTTGCCATTTTAGTGAATGCACCCTTTATTTTTTATCAGAAAAATGTGAAAAATTATTTTTTTCATCAAATCCTTAGTGGGTTGGGTAGGTTCTCAGTAAATGCATTCCAGATACACAGAACACATGTGCGGACAACATCCACTGAAAAAATTATTATTAAAACACATTTCTACATGATTTTGCATTAATTTAATGCCAAAAAAAAACAGGTTTTTTTTCACTTTTTTCCACTATTTTCATCTTTACTTCATTGGCAATCAACTATTCCCTTAAGTTATGACATCAGGCAATAGGCTATTCTTTTCACCAAACACTATACTCATTCCACAGAAAAAAATATAAAAATCAAAACAAAATCAAGGGAACTGTGATGATTTCACTACTAGTTTGCAATCAACAGGCTCAGAAGTAGATGTTAATTATATTAATACAACTATATATTAAGTATACTGATGATTAATAAATTATGTTTTCTAGTCGAATTGATTCTTGAGGCACACGTATGTGACACATTGATGCATGCTGCAAATAGACACAATCGTACAGGTAATAAATAAAGAATAAATGCAGATTTGAAAGCAGGGTTTTTTTGTCCACCCGATTCATGCACTCGTTCAGTGCTGGTTTATGAAAGTCCTCAGGAAGACGTATCAAACTTAATCAAGAGATGATAGGCTAAGTCATTCAGATCATTTCTATTACTACTCTAAAGGCGATTACTCGATGTTAGTAACAAGGGTTTGTTATTTAATAGCTCGTATAATATATCTTCCTGAAACTGTCTTAAAGCTTAAGCTCATGACAGTTTCAGAAAGATTTTTCATTACTTTTTTCCATTTTATCATTTACTTATATTCATGTTCATTGATAACAGCACCAATAAAAATAGATATTAAAAGTTCAATAAAAAGCCAATAAAATGATTCAGAAATATTTTAAAATTAGGTGTTTTGTTTTATTTTGGTGTAAATAAATGTATTTATTTAGCTGAACTTGGAATTTAAGCTTTTTCTAAATTTTACAGTTTGTAAATACAACTTGCATGATCCACTACAAACAAAAAACTGTACAGACCTAATAAAGAAAAAGAGAGTCACTACTAATTGAATGAAGATGACAAGCTTTAATTGAATCAGCTTCAGAGTCAACACTTCAGAGTCAACACCATCTGTCTTGTCTGTATCTTTATAAATCACACTTCTTCAGTGCCTTTCAGTGACCCTCACCAGCCTCTAGTGTCTTCAGGTAACCTTCACCGGCTCCAGTGCTGTGCAGTGACCCACACCACACCCAGTGTCTTTCAGTGACCCTCACCAGCCCTAGTGTCTTGAGGTGACCCTCACCAACCCCAGTGTCTTCTGGTGACCCTCACCAGCCCTAGTGTCTTGAGGTGACCCTCACCGCCCCCAAAGTCTTTCACACCAGCCCCAGTGATGTGTGACGACCCTCACCGACCCCAGTGTCTTCTGGTGACCCTCATTGGCCCTAGCGTCTTGAGGTGACCCTCACCGCCCCCAAAGTCTTTCAGGAAACCATGTCCCAGTGCTGTATGACGACCCTCACCGACCCCAGTGTCTTCTGGTGACCCTCACCGTCCCCAAAGTCTTTCAGGAACCCATTTCCCAGTGCTGTGTGATGACCCTCATTGACCCCAGTGTCTTCTGGTGACCCTCATTGGCCCCAATGTTTTACGGTGACCCACACCAGCCCTAGTGTCTGAGAGTGAAGCTCACCAGCCTCAGTGTCTCGCAGTGAGGGTCACCTGCCACACAGTGCCTTGCAGCAGGGGTTTTCAACCTGTGCCCCCCAACACCTGTTAAGGGGGCGTGAGAAACTATGACTTCAGAGGCTTTGATTAAGCTTTGATTAACATGAATGTAAAAATGTAGGCTTTGATTAAAATGAATGTAAAATAGCAAATCTTTTAGTCATCCACTAGAGGGGGGCAATCTGATTAGTACCACAGCTAATCAGGTGAGGTGACCTTGACATATTGGTTGGCAACAGAGCAGAGGGGCAGAGTTGACGCTATGGAGTTCAAGCTAAATATTGAAACAAAACAAAAATGGACAGGTGGCTTAAACGTAGTAAGACCTGTGATTAAACAGGTGAACCGTCAGGCAAAAAAGAAGAAGAGTGCTCCGACTGAACCTGTACAACTTCCACAAATTGATGTCGAACCCTCCACGTCAACAGGGATTTCCACGCAGAGAGGATTAATCGCAAAAACCAAAGGCCTGGGTGCATCAAAACGACGAAAGTATGACGAACAGTACATAAAATATGGATTCACGTGCATCACACTTAATCACGAACCACGTCTACAGTGTGTTGTATGTTCTGAGGTGCTTGCAAATGACAGTTTGAAACCTGTGAAACGAATACGTCACTTACAAACCAAACACCCGACGTTAAAAGATAAACCGGTTGACTTTTTTCGCCGGAAAGAATCAGGATTAAAAAAATCAAAAACAAACTATGACCAGCCAAACCACTGAGGTAGTCAAAGTGCTTCCAGCATCATATGAGGTGGCGTATTTAGTTGCCAAGGACAAAAAGCCTCATACGATTGCTGAGAGCCTCATTGGTCCAGCAGCAATGGCCATCTGTAGAAATATGTTTGGAGATAAGTTTGCCAGTGACGTTGAACAAATTCAAATATCAGACAACACTATCAGCCACCATATTACTGAAATGGCAACTGACATCAAATGTCAACTAATTGAGAGAATACATACACGGAATTTCTTTTTCATTGCAATTAGACGAGTCGACAGACATCAAACTCCTCGCAACTACTTGTATTTGTTCGCTGACCGTCATGAGAGAAAATTGCTTGAAGATCTGTTATTTTGCTGAGCAATAGAAAAAACATGTACCGGAAGAGATATTTTTGAAAAACTCAATGGTAAATTGGACGAACTTGGTTTTTGTTGGGACAACTGTGTCGGTGTGTGTACAGACGGAGCGGGAGCCATGTTGGGGAAAAATAGTATTAGCTCTGCATGTGCGTTTCACTCACTGCATGATCCACAGGGACGCCCTTGAAGCAAAAACTCTTCCTGACGAATTGAACGCAGTGCTTAAAACAGCAACACAAATTGTCAATTTCATCAAGACTCGCCACATAAAAACAAGACTGTTTGGCCTATTATGCAAAGAAATGGGGTCAGAATATACAGCTATGGAAAAAATTAAGAGACCACTGCCAAATCAGCAGTTGCTCTGGATTTATTATTTATATTATAAATAATAAATCCAGAGCAACTGCTGATTTGGCAGTGGTCTCTAATTTTTTGCATAGCTGTATATCGTTACTTTTGCACTCTGGTTGCCCAGAGGTAAAGTTTTGGAGAGAATATTTGCATTGTGTGACGAACTAAGACTTTTTCTGCTCGATTGTGCATCTTCCTTTGCAAATTTCTTTACTGACTCAAAGTGGCTCACAGATCTTGCATACCTGTCTGACATTTTTGATAGACTCGATACCCTTAATTCAACTCTTCAGGGCCCTAATTCGAACCTACTGAACAATGTCCAATAAAATTGTGGGGTTTGTGAGGAAATTGGAGCGATGGAGGTTGATGGGGAAAGGTAGACATGTTCCCAACCTTGGATGAATTTCTCACGGAAAATTTGCTTAATTGGGATGAACTATCCATCCATGGAACTCCATCTACAAGCCCTGTCTGCACTTTCAAAAAGTATTTTCCTGAGCAGCATTGGAACCAGTACGACTGGGTTTGTAACCCCTTCATCTAAAGCGCAGTGAGTCTGTCATCAAATCAGCAGAATGCCCTTCTGGACCTTTCAAACACACTGCCGTAATTCTGGCTGTCAGTGGAGACAGAGTACGCTGAACTTGCGAGACTTGCAATTGATATACTTTTGCCTCAACTTGGCCCTGCAAAGCAACATTTCAAAAGCAAGTGTCGCTCACGCTTATTGACAGTGGGCGAATGATTTACGGATAGCTGCGTCGAAGTATCAAACTCATGGATTGGTATGTTGTGCTCTCAGAAACAGGCTCAGCCATCACAGTAGGTGAGCTAGATTTGTTTTCAATATCGTAACTATTTGTATGCACGCTATATGCAGCACATAACACAGGAGAGTACAATTATAGTGCAATTATTGTAATACAATTATTGTGAGATTGTTTTGTATGTAGCAAGGCTACAGTGAATGTGCTGTTGGCGTGACTTTTGTTTGTTGATTTGAGTTTTGTAAATAAAACGAGTCCCAGTCACGCCGACCCAGTGCACGCCGAAAATTAAATTAAACAAACTTGGGGCGGGGGTGCATATCATAAAAGGTTAAAAACCCCTGCCTTACAGTGCTGGCCCCAGTATCTCACAGTGAGGGTCACCTGCCACAGTGTCTTACAGTGCCGGCCCCAGTATTTTGCAATGAGGGTCACCAGCCCCATTGTCTTCTGGTGATTCTCACTGGCCTCTTTGTCTTCCAGTGACCTTCTCTGAGTCTAGTATCTTGCAATCGGGGTCACCGGCCGCATTGTCTCCTACTCTATGTCTACATTTCTGCAGAGGCATCTTCAGGCTCGATGTTGTTACTGTGTGGTGAAGTAATGAAAAGTAAGAAAACAGATCACGTTTGTTCACTCAACACATTCATTACCTGTATGACTAACTTATTCCCATCTAACACAGTAAAACTTCATTTCTAAACTTCATATGGGCACATGCAGGGCAACAACCAGATCAGTCTTAAGATAAAGATAAAAAGATAAAGATCCTGCTGCATACCTGCCAAAGCATGGGAAAAACGTTCTCCCAAAACTGCGTAATCTTCTTCTCAGTCGCCCAAGCCATCCAATTTTAGGTAGCTTTGATCTGGAAAATACACAGAACAAGCATGAAGATGGACTGACAAGCACTCTACAATAAATGGATCTAAATAAACCCATAATGACCAGAATCCTACTGTATGTGTGCATGTTTGTGGGTGTATGTGTTTGTGCATGCATTTGATCATCAACCGTTTGCCAACAACTCAGGTCTGCATGTGCGTATAGTGTGTGTTCAGCATATGTACCTCATTTCTGTGAGTGGCAGCTGGTTGACACACTCTTCGTCAGTGCAGTCCCCTGCCTCCTCCAACACACAAACACATATTTAAGCATTTTCAATCTCTCATACATATACAAAACTAAAGAATTAGCCTATCTATTATCATTTTCACTCTTAAACACTAGCCATGACTAATAATTTAATTGAATTATTTATACAATGACAGATTCAATTCCTAAACTCAATCACATAGATGCCACCATCATTTGAAACATAAACTTTTAACACAGAATAAACTCACTGCTGTGATGCCGGTGGATGCATGAGGGTACATGTCCGGCAGCAAATGTTGCAGGTTGTCCAGCAGGTGCTCTGTCAAAGCATTACACAGCCCCTGTTCCTCAATCATGGTGGGGCCGAGAGGAACGCTGCACACACAGATAACAAACGTGTCACATCACTATACACCAGACACCCGTCTTCCTTTTATGATTGACAGCTCCATCAGACTGGTCTCTGTCTCTCATAAGATCCTGAAAACTTGTGCATGTAATTCTAGAAACCTCAGTCCTGAGTTACATGATGTGCTTTGGAGTACAGACTATATAAGCTGAACTAGGGCTGGGCGATAAAACAATAACGATAATTATTCGCGATAAAATTTTTCTCGATAAAACGGTCTCGAGAGGTCGATAAATGTTCGATAATGTTTATGCGCCAAAAGCGGACAAAACTCATTTGAACCGCGCGCGCCACACAGAGCATTTATCCGCTCGGCTCAAAGTCCAGACGGCAGCGCACTGAGTGCAGCGCGAGCTCACGCAGACTCGCACTCTGATCACCTCTCTCACGAGATCCAGTGAGAAGCGCTTGAGTTCAGTGAAGAACACAAATGTCAAGTTTAAACCAGTTTAAAGGCAGATGAAACACTGCTGACAAAAAAGAGAAACACTGCGTGCAGAATCTTCATTGATACTGAATCCATTTAGCATATCAATGGATTTACTGTAAGGTTAGACTTAGTAATATTAACTGCACCATGAAATGTGGGATATACATATTGAATTGTATAATATTAATGTAGACAATGTATTAAATGACTAATGGAATATAAGTACAGTATTTAATAATGTATTTAACTGTTAGGCTACTGTTTTTCATACAAATACCACAGAAAACATAAAGTTATGCCATGATAGTGAGGTGCTAAGTTATAGGCTATGCCTGATTTTATCTGTGGTTATCATGCTCTAAATGCATGAGACTGGATGACCAATGGTTAATTAATAAAACTCAAACAGTCAGAATATTACTTTTTACCAAATAAAAATATGGTTGTTACATTTAAAAAAACAACAACAGATGTTACTGCTTTTGTTAATGAACATACATTTAAAGAGTAGTTTAAAAACACAATTAACGCTCTTGTTTATACAACTTTCACTTAGGAGCAAAAATCTGCCTTTAAACTTGAAAGAAATAAAGATTTGACCTATATCGTGATAATTATCGATATCGACTGATATAAAAAAAAATATTGTGGTAATTTTTTTTGGCCATATCGCCCAGCCCTAAGCTGAACACACACTTACTGAAAGATGGTGGGTCCAAAAACTATTGACAAGTTTTTGGATGTCATTTTATTTAGATGATTCTCGTCAGCCACACGGGACAAGAAGTACAGCAGGTAGGAGAGGACGTTAAAATGTTCCTCTGGAAGACTGTTCAGGATCACCCACACTGCCTGATTCAGTTCTTCCTCTTTTGAATCTGCAAGACACAATGAAGAAGATTCAATCAGATTTGATTAACCAATCTTGTTGCGCAGCAAGTACCCAAAATGTTCACTCCTCACCACCGCAGCTTCACCTACCCCTGAACACCTTCAGCAGTCGTGTCCTGTGTGACTCAGGAATAAGTCCACCAGGCAACTCCCTGAGGAAAAGTTTTACCAAGGAGGCAGTAGTAGGAATATCCCCACTGTCAAGATCAGGAAACCTTCCTTGATCAAAACTTTTCCTCAATTCCTGGCAGAGCTTCACTGTCCCGCCAACCCGAAACAGGCCACTCTCACTGAGACCTAAACACAAACACACATTTAACAAAAACACACAATCTCAGCATACATGGACTCTGAGAAACACTGCCAAAAACACTCACCATGCTTCTCCACAAACTCCACCATGTGCATGAGCACTAGAGGAAGACCCTGCCTCATCTGTCCACTCTCCCTCAGGCCGATCAGAGGCACACCAAACACAGCCTTCTGTGTTTCCACCTGAACACAAGTTCAGAAAAAACAGGGAGTTACTAGGAAATGTAGGCTACTGTACAGGGAAAAGGGCATGAGAAAATAACTTTAAAATGCACACTTTTTAGACAGCTTCTTAAAGGATGTATAGTCAGGAAATATCACATTTACAATAGCATTTCTTCATGTGGGTTCACTTTTATTGTTAATTTCAATACTTGACATTTAGAACAAGACTGAAAAAATAAGAAAGCTGATTTTAACACAAATTTATCAAGTTCTTTACTGGAAGTCAATCTTTGTCCAATTGTTAGTATAGTGTGCTGTGTGCATATCGCATACTTACACACACTGATAAAACTCCGTTCACCCCCATTTCAATGAAAGGGTGGGCGTACAGATCTGTAAACCAATCCGCGAGTCCGAAGCCGTGAGTAGAAAACAAAAAAGGGTCAAAACCGGGAATCCAAAACAGTCACAAACCAGAAATCAGCGTCAAAAAACAAAAGGCAGTCAAAAACCGAGAGTCAAAATGTGCCGCGAATCCAAAGCTGATAGTCAAAGTCCGAAAGAGAGTCAAAAGCCGAAAATCAATAACCAAATAAATCCAATAACTGTATAAACTCGCCAACCGCAACAAAACCACAAACCACATCTACCGCCAAAAACACAAAACAGACGCGTTGCCATGGTGACGAGCTGGCCGTCACCATGGCAACGCGTCTGTTAACCCATAGACCGTAAAAAAATGCACCCTATCCAGTGAACACTAATAAACAAACAGAACTTTGGGCCCCAAAGTTCTGTTTGTTTATTAGTGTTCACTGGATAGGGTGCATTTTTTTACGGTCTATGGGTGCATGTCTAACTTACTGTCAAATTGTGCCGCTCTTTAACTGTCACCAACCACGTAACATACACACGATACATCTTTGGTAAGAACCACAAAAAAATATTATCAACATGATACATTTTCGATTACATTCTGCTTAATTTAGCTAGTTTGCGAGAACATATACGACCAACTTTGCTGACCAGACCGATAAGCATGCAATCAGAAAGCAAGGTGAACAAGCCATACTTAGATGGTATGCAAGCAAATAAGTTTGTTGTTTCTCGTTCAGGGCGAATTGGTTCTGTAAATGTCAGTTACAGCCCGGAGCTAACGGTTAGCTAAATTTAATCTGTGTCACGTAAATTAGCGCTAACGTTCATGCCAAAAACGAATTATTAAATGCACAGGCACCCTACCTTTCCATGCCATCCGATATAATCCATAGAAAATACATAATCCAGAACAATGCACGTCATCTGCTGTATCCACAACAATCCATACGTGTTTGAGTCATATTTCATTCTTGCAGGTGTTCATGTCAGATAACGTCCGTACAAAGTAGGCTAACCTAAATGATAAAAGTAGTTCCATCTTGTTTCTGTTGACTGTCTATTTTATCTCAGAATTAAAAAGCAAGCAGTAATCCAAGTTGAGTTTGTTGACTGTGCATCTTGAGCAGTTCGTCACCACACCCACCACACCCCTTCTCCCCTCCCCTCCCTTTTTCGCATAGACAGGAAAATCGCTTTCCAAACTTAAATGCTTGTAATTCAAGAATGCTTTGTAACAGACCTATGGAGAAGTTGTGTTCCAATCTTTAGGTTGAAAAAAAAAAAGCTTTCAGTAAAGATTGTATTTGGGCGCAGTAACAAACTTTGTCACTAGATGGACAGCCAAGCTTCCTTACTGACCATATAAGGGCGCCTCCATTTTCATATATGCTTTGAGTGATCTGAACCATAATTTGCATACAATTTATGAAGTAGAAATCCCATTCAGAAGTAGGATGAGTTGTTGTTGGGCAGTATTTGATTTAAATTCAACCTCTAATAATAATAATAATAATTATTATTATAATTAATAATAATATTATTGATAATAATCTATTAATAATAATCTAATTATTATTAATAATAATAATCTATTATTATTATTATTAATAATAATCTAATTTCATGATTTTTCATGTTAATTGCTTCTTCAAAATAAAAGCCTAAAGATGCCTAATGAATATGACATATCTTGTTGCAAATTTATAAATTACGTTTAATAAATGATTACTCTATATCTTGCATTTAAATAAATATACCTTTGTATTCAATTATAATTAAATTTTCTTTATTGTGGAAATATTTCTTGTATTTATTCAGTGGCTACTGCAAAGTAACTCATCTGTCATACTGTTTAACTGTTTAGTGTTGCTGCACTATCCTAAACATGATAGCACTAAATAGGAACAACCATAGGTCTTCTATGTAATTTAAAACACATACCATGGTGACTAGACTTGGTTAGGTGTTCTTATAATGGATGTAAGTATGGGGAACAGCAAGCAAATATTGATTATACGTCAGTTACTGCCTTTTGCCTTTGCACAGCTCCTTATTTTTTGGCACACGATACAAAGGCAGAGTACAGTAACTGCCAAACAATGGTCAAGGGTCAATTTTGAGCTCAAGATTTTTTGCATACAAACATTTCTTCATTATAGCAACTAGTTGTCAAATTTTGGGAGACCTACCTATAATACTTTTGTCTGGACAGAACAGAAACTTTAAAGTCATTTTTCTCAGTTTCACACTTTAGCGAGTTAAGGTCTTTTGCCTTTGCAGGGCAGTACGGGTGACGGTCTATGGTGGGATTATAACTTTGTCAGACCATTATAGTTTATCCCACCCATGGCGCTACCATTGGCCCAAGCCCACCCAGGTTAGGTCCGGGCCCACCCATTTTGACCCAGGTGAGTGATTTTCATTCTAGCAGATCATCTAATAACCAGCCAGAGGAAAGCTTTAAGTGAAAGCTTCTCAGACAATTAGCGGCTTCAATGCCACGTGTGGACTCTTAATCCTGCTCAAAGGCTGCTGCATTGTTCCCAGCAAAATGATCCAATTAAATGAATGATGTTGACGGTGCGCAAGCTTATCAAGCAATGAGATAGACAGTAGCTATTAGCTATTATAAAATGGTTAGTTCCAATCCTTGATTCTGATTGGTCAATAGCTGTGCTTTATTCATGATAAAACACATGACCAATTCGCCCAACGATTCTATTTATCACTGCACAACACTGCAGTTCCTATGTTGTTTTTATTTGAGCTTTCGTGCATATTACACATTGGAACGTTGTTGCTGTTCACAGTCAGGGACTATTTTTTTCTAGCAGAAGGAAGGCTTTTAGCGATTTTACTTCATGAAAGTTGCACTAATACATATTTTTTTACTTTAACATTTGTATTGTGTGGTAACCGTTTTATAAAAGCAATAAGGTACTCGAGGCAAGTGCTGTATCGTGAATAAGTAACAGCTGAAGGACGTTGTTAGGCACGACGCAGAAGCGGAGTAACCCCTTCAGCCGTTACTTATTCAGGATACAGCACAGCCTCTCGTTGTCATGGCACGTGCAAGGCAAAAAGGTGTGAGGACTCAAGTGCAGGAGAAATTAACTTTAATAACAAAATAAACAAACACAAAACAAAACCCACGAGGGGAAAACACAATGAATGAAAATAAAACAACAACAGAACCTGAACATGTTGCATATCAAGGGAACGAGAAACATAAGACAACGTACCGACAAAGACTGCAAATAAGAGGAGACTTAAGAAGGGAACTAATCAAGAGGGGACAGGTGGAAGAACTAAAACAATAAGCAGGTAACGAAAATAACAAAATAACAAAACACCCATGTGCAGCACAAGATAGGACAGGCATGTGAAATTAATTCAATCTGTTGCGTCCGGGGACTGAGAGACTCTCTATATTTGTTGCGGTAAAATCACAAAACCCTAATGCACAAAAAACATGTCCCTGCTTGATATACAATCACTAATAAACAATCAGTTTTGATGAGGAAAATAAACTATACTACTAGTGCGGATTAGAACCCAGAACCTCTGACACACTTGGCAAAAACTTTGCCACTGGACCATTAAAGTTCATGGGGATAATTGTCAGATCTATGTATTTTAATCAAGTGAAATTCTCACCACTAACAACATTAGATCTAATTAAACACAAATTAAACACAATTAACTATTTGTATATTATGTAACACGTCACACTATGTCACTCTCTGCATGAGTGGTTTTTACGACAGTAATGTTAAATACATGTACTACACAGCGACTCTAGGGGGCGCTGTTTGACAAAAATGGGATTTCTGCCTGGTGTCCCTTTAAGGTGAGGAAGGCTGGAAGAATAACAGATGGCACATACAGCTGAGATGACAATTCTGATGGCACTAGAGTGGCTTAGATCTGATAAAGTAATAATATGTTCTGACTCAATGCAGTTCTTGGGAGTTTACAAAAGGAAGAAAAGAAAACTGAAATTTAACAGAAATCATGACCAAATACAACCAGAAACAAATGTGACCCCGCCTTTGAACCCCCGGCTAAAGTCGCAGAATCTAATTGATGAATAAAAGAGCGTCAAATTAGTCATAGCCATAAAAATGACAAAAATAGGTAATGTGTGTTTATTGCTGTAAATGATAGATTATTATAAGGGTTTTGAGATTCAATACTCAATTTTTAATTTATAACATGATAAATACTATAATTAATGATTTTATTGACACTACGTTATACTTTTGCGCAGCAAAAAAAAACAACGGTACGAGGGCTTTAACATTGATTTCAATTGTATTCACGGGTTTATTTTTCGGCGAAACAACACTTGCTGATTCTTATCATTCAGTTCAGGTACTTCTTTTTGACTTATTTTCTATTAGAAAGAGTAAACGGACCTTAAAATCAACGCGCACGAATGCCAATCATGAAAAAAATGCGACTTCAGCTGGCCGGTTCAGATGTCTGATGAGGAGGTGTTTCCGTGTCATCGCCAAACATTTAACTTAAGAACGTTCAGTCTTGCTTGTGAAAGATAATTCCTCGAAACCTGTTTTCAATTGTGTGGCGATTTTGTACAGCCCCAAGCAGCACGAACCCGTTCTCATCCCAAAGCGCCATATTTTGATACTTTTGCAAAAGCGTAAATATCCAACTGCACATGGCACCCTTTAGCGCCAAATGAGGCGTAAAAATAAATAGGGCAGAAGGCGCCTCCTGTGGTCTAACCCTACCCCTACCCCCTTCCTAAAACTTAACCGTCTCATTTGGCACTAAAGGGTGCCATGTGCGTTGGATATTTACGCTTTTGCAAAAGTGTCAAAATATGCAATCAGGAATTTATTTCAATTCTCGTTATGAGAAGTATGAGAAGTTGCCCTCCAAAAATATGGCTGTTGACGTATGGCTAATAGGGCTATGTATTTATTATGTCCATGCTTGGAACCTCTAGCCTGACTTCGTCATAGTCATATTCTAGTCAGAATGTGAGTCTGAAACTGCTCCATAAGGTTTTGATTATGAGGCGTGTCTTAACCGAACCAGGAAAAAAAAAACTCTGCACTCAATTGGATAGTCGGTAGACCTATAACTAATCAGAGCAATGCAGTAAGTGAACTACTTTGCATAGCACAGTTGTCAACAACAGAACTTACTTATTTTATAAGTAAAATAACGAGTGTTGCTTATTTTCCTTGGTCCTTCATGAATACGACCAAACGAGAAACCACAACGACCACCGGCTTTTCATTACGTCCCATCTTCTTAGCGACCGTCAGAGCCAGCTGATAAGTTACACTTTTGACAAATCATGTAGGAAGGACGGCAAAAATATCTTTCCAATCGACAAATGCCTTGATTGCAGTTCTCTGTTTGTCTATTAAAATTAATGCGCTGTCGATTTATTTTACAACAGACGCGACAGCGGAATCTATACATCTCAATTCTCCAGCTGCAGTCATCTTTGAGGGAACCCAGTTGCGCTCTTTAGATAACGTGATGATTACATCCCTTCAGATCACCTGTACATCATCGTATAAAACCCGCCCTGGCAATTTGATTGGCCCGATCATTTTTTGACTGATCATAATTACTCCTCAATGGATTCGAGTCCAGATCGAACTTCTCGACCAAAAAATGTTGTGGGTGGAGTTCGGGCTGGCATCCAGGCTATGGAACCTCGACAGAGGTGGTACCATTTAAAGCAAGCTAAAGAGAGCCGTACCGTAATGTACCACGCAGTGGAAAAGCGCCAAAGTGTGCCATACCATGCAGTGGAAAAGTGGCATAAGATGCTGTTTGCTTTGGACAATTAGAAATCAATCCTTATATATTATATTTAAAAATGATAAAAGTGATGTCTTTAGATTTAACGTGTAAAAAGTGTCAAAAGTAGCCTAATAATAAAAAGAATGTGACATTTTATACAATTAGTAGATGATTTATTTACAGAATGTGCTTGAATTTGAATAAACTGAAAGTGCTTGGCTGCTAACTAATTTGGTCTGGCAACATGTTTATTGCATTACCCTACTAACTTGGACTGAAAACATGGTTGAGTGTGTTATTAAATAGGATTTGTTGGATAAACCAATTATAGAATAAAAATAATCTATATTTTTAAACATCCGTAAATAAAGATAATATACTTATACTGACCACATTCTAATGTTATAAGCGGCATTTAATAAAGGGAGGTTCTGCTCTCCCTTTTTAAATTTATTTTGAAAAATTACTTTATTGAAAATATTTACTAAATAAACAGTGTCAATTTAAAGCTACACTGTGTGATATTTACCCCATCTAGCGGTGAAAGGGTATATGACCATCCAGGGAATATTAGTTTCTGTTCCTCTCAATTCCGATTTCGTTTTAACTCCTACGGTGGCCAATGTAGTCCAAGATTAACATGGCTTCCGGTTCAAGCCTGGTCCATGAGTGTTAACTGAAACGTAAACGCGAAAGGTGAAGCTTGAATTAACGGTATGTCTCTCTTTGGCTAATGTACTTTCAAGATGGAGCGGCAACATGGCGACCGACATTAGAACCCCTTACCCGTATGTATTTTCAATGGCATACTATACACTCACGAGAATACTTTATTACTTGAACGAAGTACATATACATTAATGAGCACATATATTTTTGAAAGAACTATGTGTTTTAGCTAAGAATAAACTAAAAGAGTTACACAGTGTAGCTTTAAGAACAAAGCCTTTAAAACATTATGATGATTGCTATGTAATTGACCAAGGCAGTACAAAGTACTAAAATGTAATTAAAGTGTCTCTGAATTCTGGAAATGCTTTCTGAAAATTTGGTAGATGCAGTTACAGAGTATTCTGGCAAGTCTTTTTAACTTTCCACAATAATTTGTAACTGCAACCTTTTATTTCCGCAAAAAGACCAGACATTTGTAGATCCTACTCCTACATTTGTAGATCCTTCTTGTCAATAACCAAAGGTTAAAAGTGAGTAAGGTCCCACTATTAAGCCTATTTATTCACTTATAAAATCAAAATGGAGCTGGTTCTATTTTCTCAGATGCAGTGTTTAGGAAGAGATACAAAAAAAGTGTACAATATTGAAACATCACTTTGTTTTATCATACAGAAGGATCAAAATAATGACATTCTCAAACGTTTAAGCCAAATCTTGTCAAAAATACAAAAAGAAGAGGACCAATATTTTCCACTAAGACAACACTACCTGATAGAGATGTGAAGGGGTTTAGGACTACCTTAAGACTGTGTTAGAGAGTATCAAAACTGATGATACAAGTGGCTGACAACCCCGCTTGGTCTTGAAAAGACATGGCACAACTTTTAAGCTGCAAAATGGTATGTTGAAAGGCACCACACTTTACAACTTACTCACAGATATTTTGCAACACACTTTTAAACACTGTCACCAAGAAACCTTAAGGCGAATGTCATGTGCAAACTTGAGAAAATAGATTAAACGTACTACTCTCTATGTAACCCCTCCAATTAAAATGTGCTTTTGTTCTTTTCCGCTTTCACTGAAGTTTGTTTCTATATCTTAAATGTACCAAATTTAAAACGAGGATTGCATTAATCATTACATTGGTTATTGTTCACAGGCATTTCCCTTGTCCCCCTCTTCAGACAAGCTCAGAGTGCGAAGGACCCCATTATAAGTTCCTGTAGTTTTTACGACCTTCTCCCTCCTTAATGAAAGTCCATATGAGTGTATTGACAATGTCTGGCTGGTCTTGTTGCAGCCAGTGACTGGCTCCAGAGATGATGTTGAGGCGGAAATGGTTTCTGATGTACAGACGGCAGGCCTCGGCCATGTCCTGCTCCAGGAAGGCATCTCTCTCTTCCCACAGCAGCAATACAGGGGACTTCACCTCACTCTGACTCAGTGGGAGGACACTGCCGAATACAAAAATTAGGACTGTCAATTGATTGTCAAATTAATCACATGATATGATGATTTATCAATCGATAGCATTTTACAAAAGGTCTCTTTAACGTTAGTTAATGCATTAATTAACATAAACAACAAGCAATATATTTTTTAACTGTTCATGTTAGCCCGGGTCCATTATATAATCAAACAAATACTACTTAATGAATGAATAAATGCTGAAATTAACATTAACTAAGATTAATAAATGCTGTAGGTTTTTTATCGTTAGTTCATGTTAACTAATGTAGTTATAATGTTAAAAAATTAAACCTTATAGTAAAGTGTTACCAATTAAACAGTTCCCAATCAATCTGTCATGGCTGGGCTGGCAATGAAGAGGAGAAGAGGATCTAATGCCACACTTTTAGTTAAACCAAAAACAAAGGAGATATTCAACTCACGAAACAGCAAAGAATAAACAGAGAAAATGTGTGGCATCATGAACAACATGAGAACAAAACAAAATGAAGACTGGCCAAAATGAAGAATTGCAGCATGCGCATTAACCTTGCACAGTGTACACAATAATAGGCTCAGTAGCTTCTTCTTGTTTTTCTTTTTTTATTCCAATAACTTTATTGAACAATACAAACGTAAATGATCAGGTACAACATATTAAATGTCTTAATCAGACAACTGACAAGATTCATAGCATAAGAAAGAAAATGTAAATAAAGAAGTAAAACAAAGAAATAAAATTAAGAAATAAAAGAGGCTCAGTAACTTTTGCAGCACGAACACAAGCATGTAGTCCACAGTCGTTTGCTGTTATGTGATGTAGTGGTGTCACATAAAACATTGTTGCGGTCCTTAGGCCTTGTGTGTCTGCCCAGGTGCTGCTTGTTTGTCTTCTGCAGGCCCTGTGTGCACACCTGTCTCCAGTTGGTAATCAGCAGTAGCTGGTACAAAGAGCAAAGAATGGGCAGACTGTTGAGAAATTTTTGCCTATAGTTGTAATATCCCCAACTTTGGATATTAACTCAACCAGAAATTGACATGAAATTACACAAGAACAAAAGGGAAATGGATGAAGTTGTTAGTATAAACAAATACGTTAATGAGTATATTAAAAACAAATATATACAGATGGTTCAAAGAGTATAGAGACTCGAAGGAACAGGGACTGCATTGTATGTTCCAGATCCAGGAAGGCTGGAAGAATAACAGATACAGCTGGGATGACAGCTATTCTAATGGCACTAGAGTGTGTTTATGAGATTAGACCTGATAAAGAAATAATATGTTCTGACTCAATGGCAGTTATTGGGAGTTAACAATCATTAAAAGAAAGAGAACTGACATTTAACAGAAATCATGGTCAGATTATACAGTTTACGACAGGTGGGAAAAATAATTTGATGTGGGTCCCAGCACACGCGTGAATTCAAGGTAATGAGGAAGCAGACAAAATAGCCAAAGAATCATTAAAAATGAAAGAACCAAATATAAGCATGTCACTTTATTTTATAAATGTGCAATAAGAAATGGCACTCAGTTTGGGACTCATGTCATAAAGGTTGGCATTATTACAAGGTCCAAAAAAACATAAAGAGAGGTGATATAATTCACAACTTAAATAGAAGAGAACAAGCTATTTTCACACATTTAAGAACAGGACATTCATATCTAAATCATACTTTACACATTATAGGGAAGCATAACACAGGTTCATGTGAAGTATGTTTAAAGGGGGGTTGACTGCCTTTTTTATTCGCATGATTGTGTTTATGGGGTGCAATATAACATGTATTCGTGGTTTTTCTTTTTTTTAAGTCTTATTTTTCATAAACTTCAACTTTATTGTCAGCCGCGCTCTCCTCTGTCCCCTGAACGAGCGGTTCACTTCCTGATTTTATGAAACCGCTCCCTCGGTGTGCTCAGATTGGTTAAGTTTGGCCCGGTGTATTGTGATTGGCTAAACTGTCGCTCACGTTGTCCGGAAGGTTAACGCCCATGACCTTTACGGGGAAACGCAAACTCCGGTCCAGATGCAAATAATGGTGTTGAACTGCAGTATCAGTTTGAGGCAGAATCAGACCAAGAAAGCTGCGATGAAGAGAGTCAAACAGAACCTCAACACACACGGCTCTTAATAAAGGTTTCTGAATGATAATTTGCTAAATTAAAAAATGCTACATTTTTTAACTTTATGCACGTTTGTTTTACACAATAGCATCTGACTGGCAACAATAGCAACTGACTGGCTACTAATGTTAAACACAAACAGCGTTGGCATGTTTACATTCTTGATCAAATCGAAAATAACGTCATAAAACATATTTACATGAAAAATACGTTTACAACATTAGTACTTATAGAAAATTCAGGTCCATAATGTTTGTACGCGTTTGTCGTTGACACAAAATAGCATAACCAGTAGCCTATAAAGCCAGTGCTGGCATTTGAAAAATAATAAAACACAACGCTACGTCTGGAATTATACATGCAAATACATTTAAAATGATTAAGTCTTAGCCTACTTACAGGTTGTGTCCCAACAACTGCTGCCTCTGGTTTTAAAGTTGGATCTGCTTCATGTTTAGTAACAGTTTCTTGTTGAAACGGGCATTGAACTCGTGGAGATTCTGGATGCTGTCTTCCGGAAAATGCGCAGCACAGAGAGCTAGATTACAATCGTCACTTTCAGGAACATAATCAAACATAAATTGTATCCACTGTTGACGAAGTACAGCGTCCGTGGGAAGTTCAAATACAGAAGACCTGACAGCTGCGTGAACAACACACTCGACAGGAGCTGCTGAAATATGATCATGCCCTTTTCTGCATATTCCGGAGGGAGTGGTTGATGCAAATATGTGGGTTAGTGATGTACCATAACCCAGCTGTAGTCCCAATCGAGTCGTTTTTGTAGGCAATTATACTTCCTGATTTTTAAAAGACGATATCTCTGCTTACATTGAACTTTCAGTGCTGCAACTTTGCAGATACTGTTCATGCACCTACAGCAACATTACACACTATTTAAAATGAAAAAAGTGAAATCACAGTCAACCCCCCCTTTAAAAGAGAAGTCAGTAGAGCATGTATTGAAGGTAAAGGTAAGGCTTAAAATAAAGAAAGGATGATTCTTAAGAAATACTTGCAAGCTGTAGGATGCCAGGAATTCACTATAACCAACCTATTAAATGATGGTATAAATTCAGAAAACATACTCGGTTACCTAATGTAACCTCGGAGGGCTTGGAGCCAGAGGGGCGTAAGTGGCTTTTAACAAACTTCACTGGAGAAACAAAACAAAATTTTGACCACATTTCAATCACCTGTATTAATAACCTTAAACCACAAACATTGCAACCACAGGCATACCTACATGAATGAGGATTTAGGTAAAAAATGTCTGGCATATATTAACACAATGACAATGTTCTAAAAAAATTTCAAATAAAAAAAAGTCAAATATGTCAGATGCACCTTTTTGTTGCTTTATTCAATACAGTTTATCTCAGATAGGTATTTTTGACACCGTTGGATAAAGCTCACAGAGACCTTTATTTTGATATAAAGAACTCATATTCGCCCAAAATGCCACTTACGCCTCTCTGGCTCCAAGCCCTCGCTCGGTTCTCTCTTAGAAGAGGGAACGAGTATTGCGTAAGTTGCTTACGTTACAGGTAAAGTTCTTTTCTTGAGATCTGAAGTCAAAAATTATCCTTAATTTTGTATTTATCGTCAATGAGGGCAGCAGACAGCATCCCATAGCAGACTGAGTAAGTGTGCTCATTGGCTGTCCTGTGGCAATTGCAGCAGCCTATCGTGAGCCCAGTGTGACATCAAGCTACGTGTAACAGCCCGCCAAAGCGGGACTGGCCAACGTATATAAAAGAGGCTGAACTCTGGTTTTCATTGACTGAAGCTCATTCCTCTTCTAGAGAGAACCGAGGTTCACATTAATAACCGAGTACGCTCTTCTTGACGAGAGGTTCTCTCGTATTGTGTAAGTTGCTTACACTGGGGAAACCCATTGTCAATGCAGTGTGCGGCAAGCATCTGTTGCATGAAACATGGGGAGATCCATGGAACGAACATGCAGAACAAGGGCGGCCAGCAACACGGGCCAGCACATTTAAAAGACACTTGATATGAGCACAGAGCGGTACCGGCAAACCTCAGCGCTCTGACTGAGCACAAAAGGTTACCATCACCCTCACTATCGGATGCTGGCAGAGCCGATAGGGAGGTGACTTGTGCTCTAAAAGGCATGCCAATCGCCTTTAGTCATTTGGTCCGAACTCGAGACACACGGGGCTGACAGACAGCACGTGTAGTATCCCAGCACGCTTTATCCAGATGACAGGGCTATCAGAAAAACGGTTTTGAGCAAGAGGTATTTCAAACCCATGGATTCTAGTGGTTCAAAAGAGGAAAGCTTTCAGGGCATCCAGGACCAAAGAAAGATTCCAAACTTGAACCGAGGGGCCACGGAGGATTCATCCTCCTGGCTCCTCTGAGGAAGCTGATGATGAGGTCATTTCCTTCCTATAGCGTGACTCCGTGAACACTGCAATAGCCGCAATGTATACTTTGAGCATGGAAGGGGACCCTTCCTTGTCCAACAGCTCTTGGAGGAAGAAAAGCACCCATGGGACCTCACAAGTGCGTGGGTCCAGGGCTTTACCATTGCACCATTCGGAGAACACTGACCATTTAGATACCTTAGAGCCGCCTCGTAGAAGGAGCTCTAGACTGCGAGATCGTGTTCATGACCCCTTCTGGTAATGTAAAGGGTATCCGTTGATTATCCACGCTTGCAGACACCAGCGCTCTGGATGGGGATGCCACTCCAATCCACCGGCCTGAAAGAGGAGATCTCTTCTCACCGGGATCAGCCACGGGGCTATGTGTGACAGCCTTACCAGCTCTGGGAACCAGGTCTGTTTTTTTTCATCAAGGGGCTATGAGAAGGACTGAGCGTTCTCGTTCCCCTGATCCTCGTGATTACCTGTGGTAATCGTGAGATCAGGTGAAAAGCGTACAGCGGGCAGCTGGGCCAAGTTTGGGCCATAGTGTCCTCGTTCTTTGAAAAGAAACTTGGGCAATGAGCGGTGTCTTTTCGAAGCAAATAGGTCGACCTCCGCTCTGCCGAAAGGGTGCTATAGTGACTGGACCATTTGGGGGTGTAAGGACCATTCTCCCAGAGGAATGTTGTCCCTGGACAGTCTGTCTGGGCCGATGTTCTTGTGGCCTGGCAGGTGAGAGGCTCTCAGCTAAGCGATGAGACCACAGGAGAAGGTGTTCCGTCAGACTGCAAAGATTTCTGAATCCGAGATCCGATCCGTGAGCTCTTGGTCCAGTTGACCGTGAGACCCAGGCTTTCCAGGTGGCTGAGATGCACCGCTCTGTGAGAAAAGAGTTCCTCATCTGATTGTGCATGAATCAGCCAGGAACACACCACAAACACACACAGAGAGAAGACTTAAAAGAATACTGTCGCCGGATAGTGTAGCAGGCATGGGTCGTGGAAGGTGGCGAAGAAGGCCGATTTCTTCTGTTGCTTCCTGAGCTTGCTGGTCTCGACGTTGGCGGCTTCTTAAGATCCAGCGATGGGGAGAGCTTCGCTGAAGATATGAAAATCATAGTTCAGCCTGTTGAGCCCCTCTTTTATATACGCTGGCAACTCCCACTTTGGCGGGCTGTGACGCATAGAGGGCTGATGTGACACTGAAGTGGCGATCGTGAAGTCCCTGCAGTAGTGTGTATCAAGTCGTGTTGGGGCTTACTCTCTCAGTAGGAGGGAGGGTGGTAAATAGTATGGTATTATTTTTCCCTTTGTGGTTTTGTTCCTGTTATCCCGTGCCCTACCTTTTAAGTTGTTGGTGTGATTATCATCTGTAAGCTTAACTGGGTGCTTCCCCTCTGCTTTGGGAAGTTGTTTTCTGTTGTACCTTTTTAAGACTAACTTGGTTAATTACTATTGTAAATAAACGCAAGACTCGAGATAAACCTGTCTCCTTTGTTCCTTCAACCTGAAATGGTATTATTATTACTATTATTATTCTTGTCACCAACCTCCTCCCCTGGACTTTCCACCTGGAGGTTTGGGGCCTGTCCGGGATCTGTTTTCCCAAATATTTCAGGTTGCAAGGAAGAAAGTTGTAAGCAAACTGTGTTGAAAACTGTTTTGCTGTTGCAAGTTGTGCAAGTTCACTTTTAAGAGAAGACCTTTTCCCCAGCTAGTTAGAAGTGTCTAGCCAGGCTGTTCTGCAGTCTTTCCATCAGGCACTTGGTTGTTATTTTTCCTTTATTATTGGACCTGAGGGATTCATCCACCAAGGTGGAGCTGACGACTGGGAAGCCCAGGGAGGATCCAAGCAACATGTCAGAAACACTGGAGGATCCACAGGGCTGAAAGGAGACAGCAGAGGCAAGGCCAAAGAACTGGATGTTTTTGCCAGAGGAGGAGAGAGTGGGAGGCTGAGTTGGACCATCCATTGCGAAAGAGTCTTGGTGCTGGACAATGAAGGAGACTTGGTACTGGCTCAACTCAATGGCCATGAAGACAACTTGGAACTGGGCTTAACCAACAATGTCAAAAATTACTTTGGACTAGAACAGACCAAAGTGTAAACAAGGCTTGCATGCAGGGGTAAACACTGATACCAGCTCACACACCTGTCGTCAAACATGGCAGGGTTCGGCTCTGGTTTGTGGTTCATGTATGTGGCGAGTGCAGGTAATGGCTCCAGGACAAACACTGGCTTGAGCTCGAGTTCCATGGCGGATGTTGTGTTCCAGCTCATAAACCTGGACAGACTCTACAGGCTCTGGGTCTATGGTGGGCTTTGGCACTGGCTCTGAGTTTGTTGTTGCAGACATGAGGAGGAGTGAGGAAATAATAGGGAGGAGTTCTGGGGAGGAGTTCCGGAAGTATATGAGACAAAAGTGACACAGGTTGAAGCACGAGGTGATGAACACCACGCACACCACTATGCCCAGACAGTCAATGGATACAAGCTGTTTTTCAAGTTGAAAAAGTTGTGACGTTGTCTTAGTTTTGGTTTGGTCAATATGGTTGCATTTGTATTTTCCCCTTCATTTGTTTGAATGTTAGGAAATGTGAGTTTGACTGCATTCATTATTTTTGGTCTATAATAAATGTTATTGGTTAGATTGCACCTTGTTTAATGTGTCATTCTAGTTGCTTACCCTTTTAACAAGTGTTTAGGGCAAGGGTTCTCAACCCTGGTCCTCGAGGGCCACTGTCCTACAGAGTTTAGGTCCAACCTTGATCAAACTCACCTGCATGTAGCTTTCCAGTAATCCTAAAGGGCTTAATTAGTTGGATCAGCTGTGTTTGATTTAGGGTTGGGGCTAAACTCTGCAGGTCAGTGGCCCTCCAGGACCAGGGTTGAGAATGCCTGGTTTAGGGGTCCTTAACAATTCTGGCTTACAGAAGAAAGTCATATATGGCTTGAGGGTGAATACATTTTGGGATAATTTTCAGATGCCAGAATTATCACAAGGAAAGTTGTCTCTAACATTACACAGTAAACATGAAATTGTTATATGTATGGTCTGTCTCCTATGTTTTCATTGTGTTTTTGGTTTAGTCCTGTGACCTAGTTTTCCACGGTCTGTTTAATTAGTTATGTCATTAACGTTTGCCCTGTTCATCTGCTCTGTCTTTATACTTAAAACCCTGATTTCTCTCTTAGTCTCTGTAACTTCTTGTTAATGTTTGTGTGGTTTTCTCCTGATCCTGATTAGTGATTAAAGTCTGTTTCGTAGAATTATTCCTCACTGTGCAAGTTTCTAATATACCAAGATACGCAGAAATATTTACATTTACAAATTTCAGTGCCATTTTAAGAATAGTCTATAGCAGGGGTTTTCAAACTTTTTGAGGTATACTATGAATCCCTATACATGATGATTCCCTTGCAAGAGTCCTCTTCTCAAATATAAAGTCATCTAGAACAGTGTTTCTCAACCAGTGGGTCAGGACCCACTAGTGGGTCATTGTTCATTCTATAGGGGGTCGCAAGACTTTCTCTGTGTTAATCGGCACAGCCAATAATTGGGCTTCACAAAAGGCTCATTGCAACAGGCTACATTTACATGCACCCAAATCCAAATAATGCGTTACTGAACGGTTCAATCGGACTAAAAAGCCTTCATGTAAACACCTCTATCCGATTTAAAGGGAATTAATATTTCACAACTCGCAGATTGTACAACAAAGTTTCTCTCTGCCATTTAGCACATCTTTGTGAGTCGGGATTTTCAACAGTGATTGCAATGAAAACAAAAAGCAGGAATTTGGCTGACAACAGTTATTTGTGTGTGACAATACGAGTCACACTTTTCCAAAATCCACCGCCACGTCTGGATATGATCATTTCAGAGCGACAGTCTAAAGTAGGCTATCACAATAACGTGAGTAAAATTGTTTGCCTCATAGTCTGCCTAATTATTGAAAATGTTTGTGTGTTTTCGTGATTATCATTGACTATAATAAGCATAGGCCTACGGTGTAGCCTAGATTAATGAGGAATTTAATTTATTGATTTATTTCCCACCTTAGTGGGTCATATGACTGGCATAGAAAAAAAAGTGGGTCGCAGTAGGCAAAAGGTTGAGAAACCCTGATCTAGAATATGAATAAAGACTTATTTGAGAAAAAGTGTGCTATTATGCTAAATTAAATAATTCGCTTTTATATTATTACTGCGCTGAAGCCAAAGCAAAATATAATCTGACTTTATATTGTATATTTTTTTCTACGCTCTATAAGATGTATTGTAATGTTTCCATTAATGTAAATATTATTGTTTTTCATACTAAATATCATTCCACATTGACGCAAAAAAGACATTTTGTAAAATCTTTATTTTTTCTCGATAATGTTTCCACAGACTCCCTAGAACACTGCGGCTTTCTGACAGCCCTAAAAACCCACAATGGACACACCAGTTAGTCAAAGAGGTAAAGTCATGATCAAAGGTTTGGACACCTTAGGATCCTCTCCTCAGTTCTCTGATATGTACATATTAAGTCTTTCTGGTTTCTGTAGAGGCTGTTATGTTAGCGGCCTCCTACACACACCCACCTGCCCACCTACACACCCACTCGCACACACAAACACAGTCAACGCAACTCTGCCCTGAGACATAATCAAAGTGTGCTTCAGGAACAGATGGAGGGCTCAGTCATGCATGCACATCTCACATGTTTCAAACACATGCACTCCGCAAGCAGAATAAAGCAAGAGTATTTCCACAAATGTCAGAGGTATATTAAAATGAACTGAAACACCAATTTTGATCGTTTAGTACTCTCAGAGATACGCCCAGCAGTTGATCTGTTGCTGATATGGACTCAATAGGAATGAATATCATTACTACATCAGCAGTGAGTTAATGGCTGCTCATGCACAGTTCAGAGAGCATGAAATCAATCTCTTTCCCTCTCTGACAGGGACACATGCACTTATGAAATGAGTTCCCATTCTGCCCACCTAAATCATGATGATACCGATTTCTTTTATGTCTATAACATTTTGAAATAATTATAGAATATTTTCTTTATAAGCAAGAAAGCAGTGATGCTATAGGAATTACTGCTGCATTAGCTGAAGTAAACAAAAAAACAGATGTTCAAAGTTGCTTAGTAAATAAAAAAAACAAACAAACATGAATTTCAGACATTAGAGGGCGGCATTTTCTGACAGCAACTAAGCAGCATTTTTGCATCCTAAGACACCAACAAACCAGTTAAAAGACATAATTTGATATGCAAATTTTAAATAAGAAACACAAGTACCTGAAGACATTTCTGAAGTAGTTGAGGGCCCCTGTGAGGGCCCCTGGCTGTGAGAGGGCATACAGGTATGCTTCAAGGTCTTCTGTGGTGAGCCAGCGACCTCTACAACTGATGCCTGTGCTGCGGCTGGTGAAGAGATTCTTCAGCGCCTGTAAATCCACATTAGCAAGGAATGAGAAAAAGAAGTCACATAATTTGGTCCCACTTTGTATGAGGTGTCTTTAACTACTATGTAGGGTTTGGGTAACAAAACTGAAAGGCCTGGTTTTAGACCACATTTATTAGTTTATTATTATTAATTTTGACAGATGTCCAAATGACAGATACAAGTACTGCATAGTGGCCAGAGAAATTATGAATCATTCCTCTAGCAGAACTGGGGGTAGGGCCGGTGGAGGAAAATGTTTCCTTACTTGCTCATCCAAAACACCAAAGTGTTAATTAAAGAGCTGATTCATAATGACTGAGCTGTGTATGTTGAAGACAGATGGATAAACTTGACCTACTGATTTACTCTGTATTAGTAATTCTGACAAACAAACCGAAAAGCTGTTCAGTTATGAATAATCATCCAGAATGATGGGTAATTAAAACAATAGAGATAGCATTAACCCACACTCTAGTAATTTAGCATTTTTATGCTTCTAAGGTACATATGTATAGTCCTTATATGAAATTCTAAATCAGTCCAGAAATTCAGAATCTATTGTTTGCTGTACATTCATTACATTAAATTATTTACAGTAAGGTTTATCAAGTAACAAAAATATATACAAATATTTTTTTTGAGTCACTGAAATTGTATGCCCACAAAGGCATTATTTTTTCAAAAACACAACAAAAATTGTAATATTTTGTTTTAATTATTTAATGTTTTCTAATCTATTCTATTATGTGACACCAAAACTGAATTTCCAGCAGCCATTACTCAAGTATTTGTGTCACACAATCCTTCAGAAATCATTCTTAAATGCTGATTTGCTGTTTTGATAAGAAATATTTCTCATTATTATTATCTGAAAATCATTGTGCTGCTTAATATATTTTTGGAAACCAAGATACATTTTTTATTAGGATTCTTTGATGAAAGTTCAGAAGAATAGCATTTATTTGACATATTTCTTTTTGTAACAATGTCTTTACTGTAATTTTAAATCAATTTAATGCATTTGCATTATTTACTGAATAGTTTGCTATTGATTTCTTATAAATAACAATTTTTTTTAAAAACGGTAACGCTTCCTTTTACAGTCCAGTTACCCATGTAAATACTATGTACTTATTTTAGCAACTACAATTACTGGGTATTAACTAGTATGAACCCTAAACCTACCCCTGTTCCATGTACTTACCTTATATTAGCCAGTACTTTCTAGGTAATACACTGTAGAGTACACCGTATGTACTGTACTGTAAAAGGAAGCTGTTACCAAAAAACGTACTGACCCCTGAATGTTTAAAACAGTATTGAATTCTGTCAAGCTCACCTTGAAATCGTTTATGGAGAGCATTAGCTCTGGAAAATGTGGCAACTGGAAGAAAAAGTAGTAACTTGACTTGAGCATCTGACTGGGTGACGAAGGGCATAATCTGGACAGAGAAGAGAGAAAATTAAGAAAAAGTACTTGCCTACCAGTTTTGGTTCCAATTTCGACTTAATTGTCCATATAATGGAATTCAAATGGAAACCAAAACCATACCAACATTCTTCAAAATATCTTCTTTTGTGTCTTGCAGAAAAGAAAAAACTCACAGGTTTGTAACAACATAAGTATGAGTAAATGATGACAGATTTTTCATTGTCTGGTGGACTATCCCTTAAACCCTTTTTTTTAGTAAGCACATGAGTCATATATATAAAATGACAATGAAATGGTTTTGCATTTAGACCTAAAAAAATAAGTAAAGAGATTTTTTGGTCACACAAAATCCTGTAGTCGTTTTAAAATAATTTAATCTGGCAAGGTGCACTGCATGAAGAACACACATTTTTACTCTGAACTGCTCTCAGAGAAGCAAATTGCATTGATTTTTCAGCCATCATAAAATATGATTCACTAGTGAATCACTAGTATTTTACATTATCTGCATATATTATATAGATAATATCTATAGCTTTTTAAGTATTTACATTTCTATTTAATACAAAAAATGAGCTAGGAGCCAATTTTGTTTAATTCTGTCATGCAGGTAGTTTTTATTATCAGTCTTTGATTTTTTTTCCACAGCGTTGTCTCTAGGCAACATACTTTTGATTCTAGTAATGAGATCCAGTTTATGTAAGTAAATTGAATCAAATGTCCTTCATAACGTGCATTACAGGGTTGAGATGAAACACTCCATTTAGAGGAGATACATTTCAAAAGAACAAGAAAATCAAAAGGTGTATTCTGTGCATGTGTCACTCTAGGCAGGTACTGAGTGTTATGATAGGAGGAACCCATGTTTCTGCCAAAAGCCAGCCTGTAATTACCTTCTCCTCCAGGCTGGAGTGCACAAGACAGATGGAGGGCAAAGCCCCATGATTCCCTGGGCAAAACCACAATATTTCATTGTGAATGATGCAGGTCATACTAATGAGCCCTTAAAACGAAGCAGAGGCTCTGGAACCAGCATATTTGAACAGGAAGTCTGTTTGTCAGGTGTATAGGGCTCTTACCAGTGAACACACAGGGATGAGGACTGTTCAGCACTATGAGTTTAGTCACCATTTCAGGGTAGTGAATTGCACAGAGCCATGCGATGATGCCACCCAGTCATGCCCCACGAGAAAACATCTGTTGTATCCTGAGGAGAGGATCAGAAGGAGGTAGCTGACATGTTTGTGTTTGTTGTGTATGTATGCCTCATTATTAATAGGAAAAGTGAGAGACAACAGGGGGAATAGGATTGAGAAATGACTCAAACCAAACTCAAATTCATATTTTCCCAAATAAACACCATAACAATTTTATTGTGAAACATATTATAAGTGGTATTCAGTGACATTTTATAGGATTTCATATATTTTCATGACATTAAGGGGTTAGAAAAAGAAATGCTTTTGTTGCCATGAATAAAAAATAAAAGTCGACTCAAAAATAAACCCAAAATAAAAGTTTGTGTTTACATAATATATGTGGGTGCACTGTGTATAATTATTTTATATATATAAATACACACACATGCTTGTATATATTTAAGAAATATTTTCATGTATATACTGTATATAGATTTATATATAATTTATATTATATATAAATATAAATATTGTATATATAATAAATATTTTTTCTTAAATATACATGCATGTGTGTGTATTTATATATATAAAAATAATTATACACAGTACACACACATATATTATGTAAACACGAACGTTTATTTTGGATGTGATTAATCGCGATTAGATCGTTTGACAGCCCTAGAAATTACACAAGCTAAACTCAAACTCATATTTTCCTGAGCACCCTAGCATAATGTCTGACCACTAGGCCACAGTTCCAACATTGAAAGCTCAAAATGATGTGAAAAAACTAGGGCTGTCAAACAATTAATTCGTGATTAATCGCATCCAAAATAAAAGTTTGTGTTTACATAATATATGTGGGTGCACTGTGTGTAATTATTTATATATATAAATACACACAAATGCTTGTATATATTTAAGAAGTATTTTCATGTATATACTGTATATAGATTTATATATAATTTATATTATATATATATTTTATATATATAATAATATTTTTTTCTTAAATGTACATGCATATATACAAAATAATTATACACAGTGCACCCACATATATTATGTAAACACAAACTTTTATTTTGGAATGCGATTAATCACGATTAATTGTTTGACAGCCCTAGAAAAACAAAAACAAAGTAGGAATTCGTTCCTGCATCTTATTAATTCATGGACAATTGTGTTATTAATTTGTTTCCTTGTTTTACCTAAAACATGGTTATGTTTTAACTAAATTAAATTGAGGTAATGAATACAATGTGGCCACGATTGACCTGAAAAGAGGGAACAAATTATTAAAACACGAATTACTTTTATTACTTTTTTATATCAGGCTCCATAATTTTGAACTTAAAAATAAATATTTTAATTTACATTCAATTTTAAGTTGGACCTGTGGCTTAGTGCTTAGACACATTACACAATGGTGCTCATTTGGACAATAGTTTCGGTTTGTGTAATTTGTCGTGGACAAATTCTTAAATCATAGCCACAATATCTTGTGTCCCCTCCCCTGCATGTCACGTGCGAGATCTATAGATTCGAATATCAATGAAATCATATAAAATAAGGCACAGAAAGTCAATTACTTAAAATCTAGAAATCAAGAACAATTTCTTATTTTTTATGTCACAGTATATAACAAAATAAATCATGTTATGTTGGGCCTAATGTTTTACTTATAGCAATACCGTTTACACTGTCCGCTTTTTTGCAAAAATATCACGTTGCAGTTCATTTAGTGTCATATCAAGGACTAAGGATAAATGACACCATTGCTGTGAGCCAGGGTGGAAGTTTCCACCGTCTGCAATAGTGATTCCAATGTCAAGGAGCTGAGACCCTGGAGCAAGACATCATCATGAATCCTAATAACGTGTCGTCGACGGCCTGTCACAATACACCACCAGTCGCTTACACACATGCCACTGTGTGCAAGCAGACAGATGAATTTAACTTTGACATGGCATTCAGTGTTTCTCCACAATTGTCCTTGAGTCACACTGTAATGTAGCTCAAATAGTAATTCTGGAGACAGTTAATTAGACTTCATGTTAAGCTGCCTAAACTGACAATACGTATCTAAAAAGCCAAGGACATCTGTGAACGGGTCACCTTCACATTACAGAGTATTGGGAAGAGCTGCTACATTAGCATTCACCACTACAACAGCCTTATCAAAACCTCCAGACAGGTTGGAATGTGAAATGGAAATAGGGCTGAGATAATGGAGGCAGTCTGTTCTTACCCAGATACTCCACAATGTCCTTGATGTCGGTGACAAGGTAGTCCAGTCGGTAGCTCTCGGCGGAGGAGGGCAGGTCAGACTCTCCGTAGCCTCGCATATCCACGGCAACGACACGGAACTCGCTCTTAAATTCCCTCAGCTGGTGACGCCAGGAGAACCTGGAGAAACCAGGAGTAAATTTGTTTATGTTTTGTATGATTTCTACAGGTTCCACAAGTATACAGTTGCTGTTAAGTTTAGATCAAGAGGTTGAGATGTCTGAACAGTGACACTCACTCTCTCTTTTCTACATTCTTTCTTTTTATGATAAATAACATTAAAATTAAAAATAAGATGGTATAGAACAGGGATTTTCAAAGTGGATCCCAGGAAGTCACAATGGGGAGCTGGGGAAAAAAGGTTAAACAAAAAAATGGAAAATAGAATGAATGAATGAACTAATTTCATATTTCATTTTATTCACTAGTCTGGGCTCAGATAAAAAAAAAGAAATTAGTGTAATTTTATTTTATACAAGGATGCACTAAATTGATTTTAAAATGACAGTAAAACATAATTTATGTTTAAAAACAAAAGTTTTCTGTTCATCAAAAAATACAGAAAAGAGTATCAGTTTACACAAAAAAGGGACACAGCATCAACATTAATAATACTAAGAATTGTTTCTTCAGCAACAAATCAGAATATTAGAATAATAATTTCTGAAGGATCATGTGACACTGAAGACTGTAATGAGGCTGAAAATTCAGCTTTGCATCACAGACATTTTTAAAATATTTAAAATATATTAAAATTTACATTTACAGTTATTTAAATAATATTTTACAATATTAAACTTTTTACTGTATATTTGGTTAACATAAGAGACGTTTTTACAAATTCTACCGAAAACCTAGCCTGACTTTGTCATACTCATATTCTAGTGAGAATATAAGTCTGAAACTCCTCCGTTGGGCTTTGATTATGAGGCGTGTCTTAAACGAACCAGGAAAAAAACTCTGCACTCAATTGGAAAGTCGGTAGACCTACAACCAATCAGAGCAACGCAGTAAGTCAACTCCTTTGCATAGCGCAGTTTCAACTACAGAACGTAGCCTAACTTTACTTATTTTAGAAGTTAAATATTGAGTGTTGCTTCTTTTACTACTCCTCCATCAGTGCGACCAAAGGAGAAACCACAACGACCACAGGCTTTTCATTACGTCCCGTCTTCTTAGCGACCGTCAGAGCCAGCTGATAAGTTACACTTTTCCCGAATCATGGAAGGACGGCAAAATATCTTTCCGATCGACAAATGCCTTGATTGCAGTTTTCTGTTTGTCTAAATTAATGCACTGTCGATTTATTTTACAAACAGACGCGACAGCGGAATATATACATCTCAATTCTCCAGCTGCAGTCATCTCTGAGGGAGACCAGTTAAGCACTCTACATTACGTCCTTGCAGATCACCTGTCCATCATCGTATAAAGCCCGCCCTGGCAATTCGATTGGACCGACCGTTTCTTGTATGATCATAATTTATCCTCAATGGATTCGAGTCCAGACTCGAACCAAAAAATGTTGTGGACGGAGTTTGGGCTGGCATCCAGGCTACTGAAAACCCGTTCAAAACTTTTAAACAGCTGTGCACATGTAACAGGTCTCTAATAAGACTTAAAAAAATACAGTGTTAACCTAATAAGAAATACATATTTTTACTCCACGACAACACAAGAGAAATGGGAAAACAACAATGGAACACAGGAACAAACACAACAGTATACTGCTTTGTGTCAGCAGCCATATCACCCTGTAGCCCAAGACTGGTTGCCCACTGAAGCTAAGCAGGGTTGAGCCTGGTTAGTACCTGGATGGGAGACCTTCTAAGAAAGCCAGGTTGCTGCTGGAAGAGGTGTTAGTGAGGCCAGTGGTCTGTGTGGGTCCTAACACCCCAGTACAGTAATGGGGACACTATACTGTCAAAGAGCACCGTCCTTCGGATGAGACGTTAAACTGAGGTCCTGACTCTCTGTGGTCATTAAAAACCCCAGGATGTCTTTCGAAAGAGTAGAGGTGTAACCCTGGCATCCTGGCCAAATTTGCCCAGTGGCCTCTGTCCATCATGGCCTCCTAATCATCCCCATATACCAATTAGCTTGATCACTGTCTCCACTCCACCAGTAAGCTGGTGTGTGGTGAGCGTTCTGGCGCAATATGGCTGCCGTCACATTATCAGGTGGATGCTGCACATTGGTGGTGGTTGAGGAGATTCCCCTCTCTATGTGAAGCTCTTTGAGTGCAGAGAAAGCGCTATATAAATGTAATGAATTTTTATTATTATAGCCTATTTCTAACAGGTGGTAGGGAACGACTTTACAAGACTGACCGAATTAGATCCGACTAACTAGCTTTTTAAAACCTACAATAATAGAGGGAATGCATTGACGTCACTTTCTCGCCGAACAACCCCACTCAGCCTGACTAAGTGGCAAAACATCTGCTGCGTGACTGGATTTAATAGGGGAAACTGCGAAAATGCGACTAAAACGAACAATTTTATCAATTTAAACGAAATGTTGGATCTCGATATAGTGTTCCTTACAACTTACTAAAGATCCAGTGATCCATGGATATTGACCTGCAGACAGGAATTGTGTTGCCTGACATTTATGTTTGCCTGATTTCGACACGGGAAATAAAAGCAATATAGATCGGTAAACATAAAGCAAATTTGCAAACACATACAGCCGCTCAGTCTTTTTGCCACTCACTGTGAGAAGAAACTGCAGGCACGTGACTGGACGGTGACGTCACGCGCATTCCCTCTATAGTCCAAAATGAAAATGATGTGTGTTGAAATCCACTTGGGGCAAAAATTTGAAGGAGCAAAGGCTATAGCACTTTAACTGAAATGGCTTGTTAAAATCAAATTTATGGAGTGAAAGGTAGTTTGACTTAATCAAGATTTGATTTGATTTGTATTAGTACATTCTGCCAAACTGGCAGCACTCCCTAATGGTATTTGTGTATTAAAGATGGAGAAGAAAGAGGGAGAGAGAGAGAAGTTGAGGAAAAGCAAAAGGAAGCCTATATGATTCTGATGAGTCAGGAGAGAAGAGGCTCTAACCCAAACCCAATTATCACACACTCACACACACACACTATATCCTCAAAACGTCCCTATTGCTCAGAAGTGAGGGACATCTTTGACTTGCAATTTTGAATGCAGAAAGCTAAAGTGGAGCAGAAGTCAGAAAAAGGGCGTCCTCCAGGTCTCCTCTACTCGTCCAAGAGTTCATCACTGATTCTGGAGCAGTAGAATGGCTAGTGAAGCAGAAAGGAGCCATGCCACATTAATTAGGCACTCTGCTGTCCTGATCGCAGTACTGCTGTCTGGCAGTTCACTGAAACGACAGCTTCACTGGTCCCAAGATAGTCTGAATGTCACGACACTCCATATCACAATATATCAGTAATATATCAGCCGTTTTACATTTCATACCAATAGTACAGCAGATCTTGGAATCTCAAGATAATATTAATAGCTTTAGGTTGATATTTTTAGACATTGTGTATTTGTATGTGTAGTATGTGTTTGAAGTATGTGTTTAAAGTAGGGCTGTCAAATGATTAATCACGATTAATCGCATTCAAAATAAAAGTTTGTGTTTACATAATATATGTGGGTGCACTGTGTATAATTATATATATATATATATATATATATATATATATATATATATATACACACACACACATGCTTGTATATATTAAATAAATATTTTCATGTACTGTATATAGATTTATATAAAATTCATCATATATATAAATATAAATAATTTTATATAAATATTTTTTGTTCTTAAATATACACTCACTGGCCACTTTATTAGGTACACCTGTCCAACTGCTCGTTAACACTTAATTTCTAAGCAGCCAATCACATGGCGGCAACTCAGCGCATTTAGGCATGTAGACATGGTCAAGTACAATCTCCTGCAGTTCAAACCGAGCATCAGTATGGGGAAGAAAGGTGATTTGAGTGACTTTGAACATGGCATGATTGTTGGTGCCAGAAGGGCTGGTCTGAGTATTTCAGAAACTGCTAATCTACTGGGATTTTCACGCACAAACCATCTCTAGGGTTTACAGAGAATGGTCCGAAAAAGAAAAAACATCCAGTGAGCGGCAGTTCTGTGGGCGGAAATGCCTTGTTGATGCCAGAGGTCAGAGGAGAATGGCCAGACTGGTTCGAGCTGATAGAAGGGCAACAGTGACTCAAACAACCACCCGTTACAACCAAGGTGGGCAGAAGAGCATCTCTGAACGCACAGTACGTCGAACTTTGAGGCAGATGGGCTACAGCAGCAGAAGACCACACCGGGTGCCACTCCTTTCAGCTAAGAACAGGAAACTGAGGCTACAATTTGCACAAGCTCATCGAAATTGGACAATAGAAGATTGGAAAAACGTTGCCTGGTCTGATGAGTCTCGATTTATGCTGCGACATTCGGATGGTAGGGTCAGAATTTGGCGTCTACAACATGAAGCATGGATCCATCCTGCCTTGTATCAACGGTTCAGGCTGGTGGTGGTGGTGTCATGGTGTGGGGAGTATTTCTTGGCACTCTTTGGGCCCCTTGGTACCAATTGAGCATCGTTGTAACGCCACAGCCTACCTGAGTATTGTTGCTGACCATGTCCATCCCTTTATGACCACAATGTACCCAACTTCTGATGGCTACTTTCAGCAGGATAATGCGCCATGTCATAAAGCTGGAATCATCTCAGACTGGTTTCTTGAACATGACAATGAGTTCACTGTACTCAAATGGCCTCCACAGTCACCAGATCTCAATCCAATAGAGCATCTTTGGGATGTGGTGGAATCGGGAGATTCGCATCATGGATGTGCAGCCGACAAATCTGCGGCAACTGTGTGATGCCATCATGTCAATATGGACCAAACTCCCTGAGGAATGCTTCCAGCACCTTGTTGAATCTATGCCACGAAGAATTGAGGCAGTTCTGAAGGCAAAAGGGGTTCAACCCGTTACTAGCATGGGGTACCTAATAAAGTGGCCGGTGAGTGTACATGCATGTGTGTGTGTGTGTGTGTGTATATATATATATATATATATATATATATATATATACAAAATAATTATATACAGTGCACCAACATATATTATGTAAACACAAACTTTTATTTTGGATGCGATTAATCGTGATTAATCGTTTGACAGCCCTAGTTTAAAGAAAAGGTTTGTGTCTCAGATATTATCTCTGACTCAATGTGTATAATGTGGACTGATTCCACAACAACATATTTCCAATCTGCGTCTGGCAGCATCCCAGTAGAGAAGTGTTTCCCATGTGTGTGTGTGCGAGTGTGTTTTGCGTCTCACCAAAACTCAGGGAATCCATGCAGAAACAGCATAAGTGGCTTTCCTCGTTCCCCGGCAGCAACATAGTGAAATCTGAGCCCAGACTCCTAAAACCACACAGACCACAGGCAGTTAAACTTTGTTCAAGGAGGATTTCAAGAAAGCTGCCCGGTTTCATTAATCACTCGGGCCTGTCCATCCTGATGTAAAATCCATTCTCACATTACTCTCTGCTTTATAGAGCCATAAAATGTATCAAGAGAGAGGGTGCGTTGTCCACAGGCTTCAGCTAATATTAAAGCAATATCTTCCATTGACATTTATGAGAAAAATCATTCCCTGTTAAATGGCAGCCTGCATCAAATTGCATGTGATAGTATCCTCAGGTTGTGTGGCTATTTAACCCTCTGGGGTTCTTCGTTTAACAGTCACACTCAGGACCTTTGTGTCAAAATTGACCCGAAGGGCGGGATTCATATTTAAAAAAGAAAATCTTTTTTTTTTTACTTGTTTTTTATAATATTTTTTCTTTTCTTTGTTGGTGTTTTGAGAAAATTTCAAAAATAAAAAAATATATAATTAGTATTAATGCAATAATTATGACCAAATTTTCCCCCATTGAATATAATAGAAAAAATATATATATTTTTTTTAAAGCTGTATTTCATTTTGGAGTCAAGCCTAGGCCTCATAAAAGCAATTTTTGAAATTAGATGGATGCCATCTCGTGGACAAACTGAGCATTTTAAAAATGAAAAACGCAAAAATGCACAAATCTGAATTTTTTGGTGTGTTTGTTTATAAAGGTGTGTTTGTGTGTGTGTGTGGATGTGTCTGTTTGCACTCTTGATGTTTTATAGATTCACCCCTTCACTGTTGTGTGCTTTTTTCAAGATCGTTGCTGATTTGTAGATTGTACACACAAAAAAAACTCAGTATATTCACATTTTTGCCAATTTCCCATTCATTTCCTATGCGGGTCATTTTTGACTTGAAGGTCCTGAGTGTGACTATTTTTTTCACCATTGACTTTCAAGTATCCCAATTTTTTGGGTGTTCATATACCAAGTACCAATAAAGTCACCAAGTTTTCGGACCATTCCAATGAAGCTACAATTTAAAAAAAAAATTATTTAAACTGCTATGGGTCATTTTCTGACCCGAATAACCCCAGAGGGTTAAAGAGAACACTGTTTGCAGTTCAAAATTGTCCTTTTGAAAAAGTTGTAGGTCCCTGTTTAATTGTAATACTGGAAACAACCCAATACATTATAACTTATTTTACTAATATTTTTATAAGCACATTTGGATATTACTTATTTAGGGTCAGTTGTTATTTTTCTTTTAGACAGAAATCATGAGTTGATGCAAGAGTTTTTCTATACCAAATCCCTCACTTAATTCAAAATTAGAATTGAGTGAAAATTAACCAAATAATTACTGAAATAATGATTGTGTTAAAACACAACTTATCTCCTTATCAACCTTATCACAGATCACCTTATCTATTTGTTCATCTGGCTGTTATAAATAACAGGCAAACAACATCTAAAGTTAATGATTTAAGGGTCAATAGCCCAACTAAAACACACACTGATCACCATAATGGTGACTTAAAAATTATTTTTTTTTACTTCAGTGACTCTGCTTGTTATCATCAGGTGTCTTCAATGATGGCAATAAAAAAGTTCTTAATTCATCTTTGACATCAGTCTGTTTTTACGATATTTTTGTTTAAAAAAAGTGTCAATTTTACTCATTTTAAATGGTTAACTTTTTTAAGAAATTCATTTGGTTAATTATTACTCAATTCTAATTTGTTAAATTTAATTAATAATGTTGATTGTAATCTGTTGCCTCAATTTTATTGATTAGATTAAACATATTCAGTCATATTCATTTTTACAGTGCAACAGTTTACAAAACTTGAAATGTTTGGATGTCACTTCCTAGAGAAAGGTGCATACAGTTAGAATAACATTTGAACACTATAAAGCTCTGCAGGTGTATAAATCACAGCTATATTTACACTGCCTAAGTAAAGGATATGTTTTCAGCACCACTTGGGTGGACAGCAAAGTCCAGACAATGACTATTATTTTGTGGAGAACTACTCATACTGCTGTCCACCCAAGTGGTGCTGAATTTATGTTTACTGATGGTCACTGCGTTCTTCCAGGAGAAAACCCATTGGAACAAAAATCACAAATGCAGTCTCTTTAAATGGATACCCTATGAAACAAAAAATATGAACATTATATCATCGTACCCTCATAGCATTCCAAACAGGCATGCCTTTTTTTCTGCAGAACACAAAATGAAGAGCTCACATGCAAAAGACTCTAAGTGCCAATTGAAATTTTCTTTTAGAATGATAATTTTTATCATGCTTGTATATTTAAGTTCAGTAATTTCACTTAAATGGCAATGAAGATACCTATTGTCATTTAAGTGAAAGTACTGAACTTAAATATACAAGCTCAATAAAAATGATCATTCTAAAAGAAAATTTCAAATGGCACCTGAGGCTTTTGCATCTGAACTCTTCATATACTTTTTTCAGTTACCATTGACTTACTTTGTATGGGCAAAAGTCAAGCGGGTTTGGAATTACATGATATTAAACACATCTTCTCAAGATTGATTTAATTGTTCCCAACAATGTCAACAAAATCTGCATATGAAGAGATTATATGCAAAAGCCTCTAAATGCCATTTGAAATGTTCTTCTAAAATGACCATTTTTATCAAGCTTGTATATTTAAGATCAATAATTTCACTTAAATGACAATTAATAGGTAATCTTCATCGCCATTCAAGTGAAATTACTGAACTTAAATATACAAGCTTGATAAAAAATGATCATTTTAGAAGAAAATTTCAAATGGCACTTAGAGGCTTTTGCATCTAAACTCTTCATATATGATCTAAATACACAAATATTTGTCATCAAATTATCATCAATGTGCTTTTTTTCTTGTTATTATAACCTATTCTTACTGTGCGACTGAGACAATAAAGTTAATATTTTTTGAAGAAATAAAACTCAGGACTCAGTGACATACGAGCAATAAAAAATCAAGAAGCACCGAAGGCAAAGTTACATATAGGCTACTGACATGCATCCATCTTACACCGATGCTTAACGAAATCTCTTACCTTGATTCTAACATAACAGTGGGTTCCCAAGGACGTGTCATTCAGGCACGCGGGGTGTCTACGAACCGTCCACTGAAAGGTTGTTGACGGTCGTAGGATGATATTCCAGCCAAGTTTGAGCAGCGCTACGCCCGTGCACAGCGCGCAATATCCATAGATGAGAGACCAGTATCCCATAACTCTGATTTTTAGCGTCAGCGCGACTGTCAACAACAACAAGTTATGAAGCAGTCTCGCCATCTTTACATTACTGCAGAAATACGCGTGTTGATCACGGCTTCTATAGATTTGTTTACTCAACTGCCTGTGTTTCAAAAACGACGTGCATCGTAATAGCCCTGTCGCACCGTCACGAGCGCATCCTGACAGGGGAGGATCCCTGATTCCCTGTGTAGACCGTAGGCTGCGGAGTCGCGCTTACGTGACTGACAGGAGAGATGCTCAGTCAGTCCCAAAGGTGTTTGCACCTCGGATTAAACCATTACACCTCATATACACAGACAGACAAAACTAGAAGGCTCCCATAATAGTCAACGCAGCAGCCTGGGCCCACCTCGTGCTCAAGCGCGAGCTCACATACTGTCCGCGCGCGAGTTTTCTGACTCTCGTGAACGCTCCCGTAATAATGAGCAGAAGCTTCGTCAATCATGGGAGAAATCTCGTTTGTCACGCTCGCAGTGTAAAGAAGGTTTATCTCTTTCTATATTTTACCTAGGATACAAAAGTATATAGTGCCTCATCATTGAAATAACGATTATTTGAGACTCATTTTTAAAGGTAATTATACTGGTCTTATTAAATGAGAAGATGTAGGCTACAATATTACTATTCTGCTGTTGACTTGCAGTTAAGAAACAAAATATCGTTAAAAACAAGGACAGTCCAAATAACAAATAGCCTTTGTATTTTATTATACTTTAGCCAAGGCTACGAAAATTCATTTAGCCTACCTTTTTCTTATTTAGGCTATTTAATATAATGTTTATAGAATCCTAGGAAAAGACTACCAGTACGAATTTTTATTTGGAACACGGTTTAAAGTATAGGCTACACATGGAAAATCTCTAAATTGCTTTTCACGTTGTTACAACAATATGGCCATGCGTTCATTCCCATGTACAAACAAACAAACAAACAAACAAACACTAGTATTGTGAAATATAATTTTTTAAAAGAACTTTTCTTTTTTGTAATACATTATAAAATGTCATTTATTCCTATAATGACAAGCTAAATTTTCAGCTTCTTTATTTCAGTGTCCAGTGTCACATGATCCTTCCAGAAACCATTATAATAAGGTGATTTGGTGCTCAGGGAACATGTATTTTTATTAACCAATGTTGAAACCCTCTTTTCTGCTTTAATATTTGTTGCAGAAACTGAAATAACTTTTTCTAGGATCATTTGATGAATAAAAAGTTCAGAGGAACAGCATTGATTTGATATATACACGTTTTTATATCCACATTCACCACTGTTATGTACATGTAATGTCCTTGCAGAATAGTAATATTAATTTACTAAACTTGTGAACAGTATATAGTGAGTATATGATGGGGATGAATACTGGGAAACAAGAATACTAATTTTTTTTCAACAATTTTAAATGACCACAACACAAATTTTAATGAAAATACTTATTTTTCTTTTATTGATTTAACTTTTAGAATGTGATTTTTAGAATGTGTTTTCTTTGAAATAATGTCTTTCCCTTACTAGCCTGTGACACCTCAGCATGGGTGGTGTAATGAATAAAGTGCTTGGGATGAAAACTGTCACAACCATCATAGTCAGAGAAAAGATTTTGAACATGTTTTCAGTGCAGTTACAATCACCAGATCACACATTGGAATCAACACGGCTCTGGAGAATCCACTAACTTTAGGCACAGAGAACTGCCTATCATCTCCAAGAGAGAAACATATGGCACTGCACTTCCAAGTGGATACAAATAGAAATACAGGAAGTGCAATAACTCCTCTAAATAAGTCTGATTTGTCGAAGACAGACACCTGAAAAATAATAATTGTACCCCAGTAAAAAAAAAGCTAAAATATTTATACACACATGCTTACATTACATTTCTGACACTACAGAATTATTATTTTTTTAATATATATGTATATATAACTTAAACAGGACAAGTTTAACGCAGCCAACTCATTTTCTGTTTAAATTGCCGCATTAATAAGTCAGAATATATGAAATACTAGCTAATAGGATAAACAGGGTTGGAGCCCTGCACAGGAATATCCTTTACAGTTCTGACAACAGCTAAGCGCAAGTACGACCAGCTATGCAATATTCATACAGCAGAAGGGTCTAATGGAATGCTGTCAAAGATTCAGATGGCAAAATGTAATCCAGAGAAGTAAACATTCTTCTTTATAAACAAAAATAGAGAATAACAAAAACTGTTGAGAAATGTCAAGACATGTTTCTCTTTCAAAACTGCCTCAGACAATCAGCAGCGTTTCAGTGCAGGCATTTCTGGATCTAAGAATCAAACTTATCAAAATATATAGAAGAAAACTCAAAAAATATACACACAACACTGTTAATGGTGCAAAAATTGGGCTTACAACATTGTACAATGTCCACAAGTGTATTCTTATTTTTACAAGAGCTAATTTAGTACAAATGTCAAGTGATGCAGCTGTATTGCAGTATTTTTTTTTTGCCTGTCAAAACACCAAGACCCGTTTCAGTCACCAGGACTCATGGAGCAAGTATGGGAAGGGAAAAGACGGCCTGCACTGTTCACTGAACAGAAGCGCAACACAAACAAGCACATTTTTTATTTGTCTATATCTCAGTCCAAGTTCTTCTCAAAGGTGGCCATTATGTCACTCTGCATGGTCATATCAATGACTCCTGACATCTAGAGAAAAGAATAATAATAAAAAAAGTCAATAAAACATTATGCTAAAACATTATATATTACTACCAATATTAAAACACATTCTATTGGTTAAAGGGGGGGTTGACTGTGATTTCACTTTTTTGATTTTAAATAGTGTGTAATGTTGCTGTTGGTGCATGAACAGTATCTGCAAAGTTGCAGCGCTGAAAGTTTAGTGTAAGCAGAGATATCGTCTTTTAAAAATCAGGAAGTATAATGCCTACAAAATCGACTGGATTGGGACTACAGCTGGAAGTTATGGTACGTCACTAACCCAGCACATTTGCATCAACCCTCTTTCGGAAAATGCAAAAAAGGGCATAAGCATATTTCTGCCTGCTCGTCAAGTGTGTTATGTTCACCCAGCTGTCAGGTCTTCTGTGTTCCAGCTTCCCACAGATGCTGTACTTTGTCAACAATGGATGCAATTTATGTTTGATTATGTTCCTGAAAGTGCCGATCGTAAATTTAGCTCTCTGTGTTGCGCATTTTACCGAAGACAGCTTCCAGAATCTCCATCGAATTCAATGCCGGATTCAACAAGAAACTGTTACTAAAACATGAAGCAGTTCCAAAACCAGAGGCAGCAGTTGTTGGGCCACAACCTGTAAGTAGGCGAAGACTTAATCATTTTAAAGGGGTCATATAATGCCATTTTTGTAAAAGTTAATATGAATGTTTAGGGTCTAAATGAAAACTTTGTAATATACTTTTATTAAAAATTCTCATTAGTATTTTAAGAAAACACCATTAACCCTGGTCAAAAACAGCTCTTGTTTTCAGCAAGCTGTTTGAGTGTCATATGCCTTTAAATGATAAACCCCGCCCTCTGTTCTGCGGGCGTGAATGCACGTGGAGTGTTGCCTTGACAACAGTTGAAGGTTTTGGAGAGAGAATGGCAGCGGAGTCTCTCAGGACACATCTGTGCAACCGTATCAGTTTGAACTGGAGTAACTGTTCATCGGAACAAGATGATGGCCGCAAAGAAGTTCGACAGTTAAGGCTTGAGGACGTTTCTGAATGGTTGGTTAACGTAATGTTACTTTGATCTATCTTTGTATGCACTGGCAGGGTAGAGTAGTGAGATACGAATGCTTGTGTTTACTGATTTATACGTTAGTTCATTGACAGATTGACGTTACATGATAAAAAACGTTTGCGATTTGCAAAGATAAATATAAAGATTTATAAAACTTTAGGTGCAGAGGGCCATAAACAGTTGGTACTGATTATTTTTTCAGGAACAGCTTCTTAGCAAAACCAGCTTTATACTGATCCTCGTTTATAAAGCAGTCTGGTGAGAAATGATTCGCACAAACAAGAAAGTATTGACGTTGATCGTGGGAATATTCCCTTCATAAACAAAACTCAGCCACTGCGTCTTCAGCGGTTCAAATTTAGGAACATCAGAATGATTTCTGTGTTTGTTGCACCCAAGAACAGAACAACAATCGCTTAGACGCCATTCTGCTTCAGTGTATCAACAGTGACAGACTAGTCTTATGATGACAGCTCGCTCAGGGCGGGTCTGTGTTGAAACACTGCTGTCAATCAACCACGGGAGGGGTGTGCGACGTCACACGGTTCGAAACGGCTCAATTGAGACAGGGGAAAACAAATAAGGAGATTAAAACAAAACCACTGGATGGATTTTTATCATTAAATGATGGTTGGGTACAGACACTGACAACACACAATGCAGTACAATCAACTTGTAAAAGTGCATGTACCATTATATGACCCCTTTAAATGTATTTGCATGTATAATTCCAGAGGTGGCCTTGTGTTTTATTTTTTCAAATGCCAGCGCTGGCTGTATAGCCACTAGGCTACTAGTTACACTATTTTGTGTCTACGACAAATGCGTACAAACATTATAGACCTGAATTTTGTATAAGTACTAATGTTGTAAATGTATTTTTCATGTATATATGTTTTATGACGTTATTTTCGATTTGATCAAGAGCGTAAACTAATGCCAGCGCTGTTTGTGTTAAACATTAGTAGCCAGTCAGTTGCTATCGTTGCCAGTCAGATGCTATTGTGTAAAACAAACGTGTATAAAGTTAAAAAAATGTAGCAAATTATCATTCAGAAACGTTTAGTAAGAGCCGTGTGTGGTGAGGTACTGTTTGACTCTCTTCATCGCCGCTTGTCTGGTCTGATTCTGCCTGAAACTAATACTGCAGTTCGACACCATTATTTACATCTGGACCGGAGTGCAGGCACGCTTTGCCCATAAAGCTAATGGGCGTTAACCTTCTGGACAAGGTGAGCGACAGTTTAGCCAATCACAACACACCGGCCCAAACTAACCAATCTGAGCCCACTGCCTGTTTCTGAGGGAGTGGTTTCACAGACTCAGGAAGTCAGAGGAGAGCGCGGCTGACAATAAAGGTGAAATTTATGAAAAATAAGACTTTTTAAAAAAGAAAAAACACGAATACATGTTATATTGCACCCCATAAACACAATCATGCAAAGAAAAAAAGCAGTCAACCCCCCCCCCCCTTTAACAACCATTACTGTTATTGCACAACACTCATTATTAATCAGTGATAAACATAACTTTTAATCATATAGTATTAATAATAGTAACAAGTATGTCAATAGTTATCAATAGTTTGCAATAGGTATTATGAATAATAATCTGGTGAACAAGAATACAAATAATGTAACCCCTGAAGATATATTATGGTAATACTTTACAATAAGGTTAATTAATTAACTAACCTAGTTAACGAACTAAGAACGAACAATACTTTTTAAGCATTTATTAACCTTAGTTATTAAAATCAAACGGTTGTATTTGTTAACATTAGTTAATGCACCATGAACTAACATGAACAGCTGTATTTAACATTACTTTCTTTTATAATAATGAAGTTTTGGACAGATTTATTAAAACAGATTAAATATTGAACAACAGTAAAAAAAGAAAAAAGAAAAAAAAAACATGCTCCTCTCTACAGTTTATTTGCAGCTGACTAACATTTAAGGCCATTGAATGGCTTTTCTGAGTTAAATACAATATTATTATTATAAATAATAATATAATAATAATAAAACCATAACATTTAATAAACAAAACAAACAAAGGACATTTTTAGAGTCATAAAATATCATAATCACTATCTAGATTAAATATTTTCAAATACTTTAGCATTTTTAATTGAATAATTAAATACTTAGTGTCAAGTACTTACGGCCTCTCTTCTGCGGCGTTCCTGCTCTCTCCTGCGGGCCATCTCTCGTTCTCTGTCTACAGAGCTCTGCGGAAGAGAGCAGGGCTCAGGCGCTTTGGGGGGATCCAAGATGGCTGCCATCAGAGGCAGCTCGGCTGACTCTACCTCGGGCTTTGAAGGCTGGGAGTCTAGCTTAGTCTTTTGGAGCTGCTGCGTCAGACTAGAAATCATTAAAAGGCCACATCGTCAGCTAGTTCAGCGAGAACAGTCACACAATAATCAAATGTGGGCTTTGGGGATCTGAGTGTAAATTAATAATAGAAATGACATTTTTAATGCATTACACACACTCGCTAGGTTTTGAAACAGAGCCATGGGAAGCTGTGGTCAGCTGGAATCAAGTCCCCAGCCAGCCAGCCAGCGATTGAAACTCCTCCAAATTGAAATTTACATAACTTTATACACTGTGTTGCCTGAAAACTAAGGCCCTGTTTATACCTGCTTTTGTCTGTGCCGCTCTTCTCTCGACCAGCCTCCAGCTGCAGTTTACGAGCTCTCTCTCGTTCCTCTTTCGATGGCAACTTTGCGAAACTGCTGGAAACTTTCCTTTGATGATTTGATGGGGCAAAGTGTTTGCAGTAGCCATCTTACCCAGGCTTGTCCAGGAGTCGGCATGCTTTAGGACAATATCCTTAAACACATATGAATAGGTCCAGGTTATCAGAGAGAACTAAAGATTGAGCACATATATTGCTTGGTACCCATGTAAAGCATCTGTACCTTTTTAGGCATGGAGGATTTGCCATCTTGAATAGACTTGCATAGTTCACTGGAATCTTGTTTCACTCCTAGAAAATGTGACCATAACAGATTTCAAGAATCCATTGAGAAAAAGGAAAAGAGAAACGACTCAGGAGGAAAACGGCAGAGGAAATGCTGACCGTGCATTTTGTGCAGCTGAACAGAGGGCTCTTCCAGTGTCTCAGGGGCTGCTCTGCTCATCCCTCCCATTTGTTAGTGGACTCTCATGCAGAGGTGACAACAATGAACATTGCTGCAGATAGAAAGACAGTACAAAAAGTCATTTGTGGTTGAACATGATTTTTCAGTAGAACCATGGCATACCATTACCATATTAGTAATGTTTGTTGTTTTCTTTTGGGATCAGGGGAGGTATTCACAAAGAATTTTAAGGCTGAAAGTAGCTCCTAACTGGCGAATTTAGGAGCAACTCCTAGAAAACTCCTGTCACTCCTAACTTTAGGACTCCTAATTTTTTTCACTAAGAGTAATTCACAAAGCATTTTAGCCCTAAAAGTAGCACCTAAGTCTGGGACAGCTTAAAAGAAGTCAAGAGGACTCACTAAGACCTATTCACAAGGATTGTAGCGCATACCACCGCCTTTCACAGTTGTCCGGGGTCCGTGACACAAGCGGGAATGCTGCATTTATCCCATGTCTCATGCTTAGTTTTGCTTGAAATCCCAATGCCGAATTTCACTTTTATTTTTTTTTTAATTTTCTAGCACCAACTGGGCCAGCAGCAGAAACTGATCCTGCGTCCATTTGGGCTTTCTTTTCCATTTTGGCTAGTTTATAATCCACCGTCATTCAATGTTACATTACTTCAATATGAGCAACATGTCCTTGCTTTAAATAGTCTAGTTAGGCTAAAAGAATGTCAATTAACCAAGCAAGTGTTAATGCAAATGTGGTTTTTCATTAATGGGCAAGTGAAGGTTTTCATTATGTATTAGGCACGTACCATGCACATATAGCGCCTAAAACGCAAGGCGCGCCGCACTCTCCTGGTGATTGCGCTCTGGTTGGTTCTTGTCACGCGCACCGCTCCATACGAACGCGCTTGGAAAAAACGGGCGCACAAATCGCGCGCCTACATTTAAAAATAACGAACTTGAGCGTACAAAAGACGCGATAAGTGAACACTGCAGGCCCTTAGGCTACCTTGAATAATTTCATTCATGACTTTTCTCTCTCTTTTAGAAATGGTGATGCCAAACATTATCAGATTCTTCTAATGAGAATAGGGAAGTCCAAACCACAGCTATGCACCTTATTTTGCAATTGTGTATGTGTGAGATTATATTAGCGGCTATAGGCAAATACCTAGAAAAATAACAAAATGTAATAAATGGTAAAACTATTTGCTACATACCAGTGTTTGTACATCATTGATGTACACAGTGACAGTACATCAAAAATAGGGGTGCAACGGTTAACAAAATTCACTGTTCAGTTCAGATAATACGATACAGTGGTGTCATGGTTTGGTTTTTTTAAATTTAATTTTAAATTTAATTTTAAAAAAGGTGCATAAGGTGATTTTTAGGCACACAAGCAGAAAATGTAGGGGGACACCTTAATCAACCTGCATCACATGCAGTTATCCATATTAATTCATAGAAATTACAATGTACAGTTTAATTTCAAGTTTGCTAGGTTCCAGATGAATATTTGAGGGCAGCATTTTTATTCATAGTTCAAAAGCAAAACGATTAAAAAATAAATATTTGGGAGTGGAAATGGCAGCCACCGACTGGTTACAATAGTAATTTAAAGGGTTAGTTCAAGTACAGTGGCTCAATTGAAAGTTTATCAAGCGACGAGACTACTTTTTGTGCGAAAAACATAAATAACGACTTTATTAGACTATTCCATTACTTCCTTATGGGCGCACACCGAGAACTGAGATGACGACGTTCTTCTTCGACTACTTCTTGTTACAGGCTGCTCACCGCTTCGGAGATCTACCGCCACCTACCGTATAAGATGATGATCCATATATAAGGCGCTTCGGATCATAAGGCACACACTGTCGTTTTTTGAGAAGATTAAAGGCTTTTAAGTGTGCCTTACAGTGTGGAAAATAAGGTAATTGAAAAGCATATGTACAGGGCAGATCTTCCTCTGCTTGTAAACAGAAAGTTTTGCGCTTCCAGCTAGATCAGCACATCATCTTATACGGTAGGTGGCGGTAGTACTCCTAAGCGGTGAGCAGCCGGTAACAAGAAGTAGTCGAAGAAGAACGTCCTCATCTCAGTTCTCACGCATGCGCCCATAAGGAAGTAATGGAATAGTCGAAAAAAAGTCGTTATTTATGTTTTTTTCGCACAAAAGTAGTTCTCGTCGCTTGATAAACTTATAATTGAGCCACTGTAGGCACATGGAATATTTCAACATTTTCTTTAATGACTTTATGGGCCAAGAGCCAGTCCCTTAGGCAGCCTATGGAGGAGTGATCCAGCTCAGCACTGGCACTGATCTGTGATAGGTCTGTTAGCGCATTAGGTCCAACCCCCTATGGGCGGGTTCTGAAAGAGTGGGATCTAGTGCTTGTAGTCTTTTCAGAAATCCCCCGCTCTTACACTTCCTCCTATAATGACGTAAAATGAAGATTTTTGCGTCATTGTAGGAGGAAGTGAAAAAGGTAAATAGCTGATTTCTCTCGTCTCAGGGGAAAATGAAGAATTGCACAACCATTCAATAGTATAACTGGGTTTCACACAATGAAAAGCTTAATGCAAATGGGTGGAGCATCCCTTTAATGACAATAACCTAATTTAACTAAATGAATGAGAAACTGTATAAAAGTGCATCTCCATAGGGATATGTTCAGCAGAAAGAGAATTACCTCGAACCGAGAGATGGAGGTAGGTTGGGATCCTGTGACAGGCATGGCTGCAGGAGGTGAGGTCAGTGGTGACAGAAGAGGAGGGACGCCTGCAAGATTGAGAAGGAGAGATAGAGAGAGATGGGAGTTTGCCTTGAATAGTATCCTGTCTTATACATACATTCAAGCGGAGACAGCATTGACATGCAGCTTGGGAGAGAAAAATTAAAATCGATGACAAGACTCGGCGACAATCCACTAGTTAAAGACAAACACACAACGCTAACCTACAATGGAAGGGGAAAGTTGCAGATGCACATCGTTAACAGAGCGAGGGACGGAGATCGGCGGGAGTTGAGTCGACACATCAAGTGACCTCTTACCTTCCTGCTCAGACTTATGTGGAGGCTTCTCTGCAGCAGAGGGTGATGGGGGGCCAACCTGAGATACCTGCGGGTCAAGGGGACTGAGCGTGGGACTACAGGGGAACAATGGGTCTGGAAGGAGTGTGGCGGGTGGGTGTGGAGTGATTGAAACGTGGGAAACTTTGGGTGGGGTGGTTGTGTTGTCTTTACAGGGGGAGGTGGCGGAAATGTTATGTAAAGGGCTCAGAGCCTGGTCTGAAGGTAGGCTGAGCGGTAATGGGGCAGTGCAGGTTTTAAGAGGTAGAGGGGCAGCTTTGCCACTAGGTCTGGATGGCTGAGGAGGCAGCCGGCTGTGTAACGCTGTTGTGGAAGCAGAGGAATGGACAGAAAGGTGTTAAACTTGTAAATCAAAGTTGCAGATATCCATCTGGTCTCCAAATGCAGTTTTAGATTTAGACGAGGCATAAAAAAAAAGAAACCGTTTTTGGAGGTCATTTCATTCTTTTTGTGCAATGAGGCCACATAAAACACATTAACATGAACTGAAGTGTGAACAAAGGCACTGAGCCTAACCTGGGAATGCTGTGATGGTGTCCACGGCAGGATGATTTGCTTGCTGTGACGCAAGCAGGTCTTTGGAGTCTGCCTCTGAGATTAGTGACGCTAGGCGAGACTGGCACGTCACGACTGAGGCAGAAAGAAGAGTCCTTTACCTCAGCAACGGCCTGCCGCATTGCCTGTTTGGGGAGGGGGACAATGGGGCAATATTTCACTCAGGAAAAATCTGGCCCTACATGAAGTGAAATGCTCCATGTGCCATTATCAATGAGTGGGAGTAGGCCATTTAATAATGGTTGTGGGCTCTTATTGGCTTGTGTTTTTTTACCTTGTTTTTATTTTTGTTGGCATGACCAGGGGCTTTGCTTTGCTTCCTCTTAGCTTTCTTTTCTGTAAGACACGCACAATGTACACTGAGGTCATTTCACTTCAGTCGTGGCTGAGGGAAAGGCCAACCCCATCCCATGGGCATTTCTACTGATTTACCCAATTTGTTTGACTCCATTAATAAAAAAAAATGTATAAACTGTATGCATATTAAGGGCTATAAGTGTCAATCACTGAAATAATAATAGATACAAATAATAAACAAGTTTAATTTCAAGTGGTTGAAATTTGGGTGTTCGAGTAAAATGTGCACAATGTGTGAAAAGTGTTTTGTGACGGGAGCAAAAGTGTAAAAAAAAATGTGAAATGACAAAAGGGGAAGAAATCACAACACTAATCTTAATATACAACAGTTGTCTAAAAAATGCGTTTTATTTAAATCTCGGTGTCAAACACCAAGCTCAATGGTTAAGCTTTATACCTGTTTAGGTAAATAAAATGCACACATCTACAAAATATGCAATAGATTTAAAACAGGACAAGTGGTTGCTTATGACAAGCTTGTTTTGGTCCTAGCTTCCATGTTTCAACTATAGTTTACAATTCAAGTACCTCACATACAACATATTGACGTATGCTTTTACAATCTATTGTAGATTATCATTACATATACATCTCTGCATAACCTTTCACACAAGTACAAAAGGTGAAATTACAAAGCAATGGAATCACAATAATGAATGAGTGCAGCAGTTTAAAACAGACCAGCTGTAACTCTTAGCCGGGACAATAGCATGGCAAAAACTACTGTGTGCTATGTTTGATGAAAGTCTGACTTGAAAACTGGCCTTTCTTCTAAGTATTTTTAACCTAAATGCTAAATCAACTTCAGAAAAACACCACACTAAGATCCAACTGGTCTCAAGCTTAAACTACAGCACCAACATAAATAAGTGATTGTGATGAAAACAAGAACAAAACATTGAGCACAGGAAAACAAATAAATAATTGCACCCAAATAAAAAAAAACAACTGAAAGAGTGAGGGACCCCTTAAATGACTAATAATTTCTATCATTATCTGGAGCCAAAAGTGCACAAATTTATTACAAAAAAAAGAGATGGGACAAGTAGTGAAAAAGGAACAAACACCATTTTTTTTAATTGAGTAGAGAAAAACAACTATGTAACGTTTTCATGTACTTTGTTGTCCAGTAGTGAAATAAATCGAAGAGTTTATAACACTGGGGATGTCCAAGTAAGCTTTACAATTTTTGGTTTGTGTTCGGCATCAGTGGCCAGATAGATAGCGGGGGCACAGACTGGCCTGAGACAGTGAGTGAATAAAAGGGTTGGTGGGTAGGTGTGAAGCAGCTAACCTGAATCAGAGTCACAGCTATCAGAGGAGCTAGAGTCACTACTACTGCTGTCAGAGCTGGACGAGCTGCTGCTGCTTTCACTCAGACGAGACGGACGGGTTCGTGTCTTTAAACTCACCTTCCATTTCAACTGCACAGAAAAGAAGAAAAAAAAAAAGAAAAATATACGTTTATATTTGCATTTATACAATTACATTTTTATTAAATATTAAATAAATATTTTAAAAATAAACTCACTTTTAGCCTTTTTACTGGAGTTTGGTTCTCCAGTTGTGTGCTGCAGCTCTTTATCCATTTGCTTGATTTTAGACTTCTTTTGTGACTTTGTTTCTAAAAATTTAAACAGATTACCCATAAATTTAAGCTAAACTTCTTCCCTTTACACATAAATTTGTATTTCTTGAAGACTGTTTAACAGTGTTTTTTTAATGTCTGACCAAAAAAAAGAATGAGGCACTGCTGCTCAACAAAATTGTAAACAGGGTTGCCTGTAACCTTAACCTTATGCCTGTAAAATTATATATATATATATATATATATATATATATATATATATATATATATGAATATGTATGTATGTGCCTATATTGAATGGAAAAATAGCCCTTGTTGTGCATATTCAAGATGCATAGAGGCCAAAACACTGTTCAAGAAAGATTTGTTTCTTTTTCCTTATAATGATGACTTCTTTTTTTTTTTTGCCTGACTCTTAACTATATTTAAAATTTGCATGCATTTAGTCATATCAGACGTGGTGTGAACAGGCTTTTAGTACTACTTCTCACATCATTTATTTACATAGATTTCCATAAAATATGTCCCAGCATGAAAAGCTGCAAATAATGACTGAATATTACTCACTGTCTGCTTCTTTCGGTTTCTTTCGAAGGCAAGTTACAACGTAGGACTCAAGAGCTCGTAAAGTTGAAGGTTTAAGAGTCTCAAAGTCGATCTCAATCTCCTCAGGGTCTGTGTCCCTGAGCAGGGTTCTCGAGCCTTGATGATGTTCACTACTTTGCCAAGCTTGTCCCCAGGAAGCTTGTTAATGTCTAGACTCAGTTGCCGTTTCTCCTCATAAGACATGGGCACAGTGTTCATCTCTTCTTCGGAGTCACATGCTCTACTCTCCTTCCGCCTGAGAACAGAGTTTACATAATTTTAATTTCTCTAAGAATAATTTTAGAAAAATCGTTATAAAAAATAAAATAAAACTCCATACATTATGTTTAGTGTAGAAACGGCCAAGAAAGATGGATACAAGCACCAACACTTATAAAACTTTTTCTTACCCTGATGACTTGCTACTATTTGATCTTTTCTGTATTTTTGCTGATTTCTTCGTTCTTCACCTTTTCGCTTACTGGACTCTCTCTCTTTCTTCCTTTTCTTCTTGGACTTTTCCCTTTTCTTTGGTTTCAAGAGAGGTGTTTGGGTCAGTAACTGCAGCTGCTCTCGTACTGCTTTCAGCTGGAGAGTAAAAACAGAAATGGCATGAAGAGATAAATACAGCCAATCTTAAGTTTCAAAACCCTGCAACCTACCTCTCACTGCCTACAGTACAAATGACATCCATAACTACTTCACTTGTTTCATTACTGGATGAATCAGCATTCTTGAAAGAATCTCTTTAAAGAGCAACATGCAGGTTGGACACCCCTATATAGCATAGTGTATGTTAACGATAAAACAACTAGATTTTCTGAACTGGAGTAATATATATTCAGCCATTAACGATATTTTGAGAAAAATTGTGAAAAAATAACTACCACATCTACGAAGCACTAACCGGAAGTGACGATCACCGAGGGAGTCTGTTCAAGTTCAGGCTCAGGTTACAATGGATGCGAACGACGAAACCGCGTTTTGCGATGTCTAGCGAATATGCCTATAATGGCCCACAGGCATATAATTATGAGCCTCCTAGGCTAAATAGAAGTCAGGGTAAGATCGGGGGACGAACAATGGGCAGAGGAGAGAAGTAACGTTAGGGTTGTGGTGTCGAGAAACCAGTGGCGAATAGGGCAAGTGAGTTCATGTAAGTTAGCACCGTGGCTAACGCTGGTTCATCTACTTTATGGCTAGTACCTTGGTGTTTTGTAATAAATCTGCTTTAGCAAACATACATTCGACTTCGTTCTTGATTAAACATCCATTTAGATTGTCTTAATTTAAGACAGCAACATTTTGTCTTCTCATATTCTACTCTGACAGTGATTATGCAGTCCATCCAAGCTGGTTAGCACTATCCACATTGACTAATGACCATGACATAACAAGAAATAAATAATGCTTTTCAAATGCAGTTAGTAATACCATTTAAAGCGAGTGAAATGTGCGCCACAACGACCGAGTGTGTGTTGTAACGGTACGCGGCAGTGAAGTCTGCTCTATTCACATGCACAAAACGCACCCAAAATAAAAAAGCCTTGTTTTTTCTTGAAGGAAAATGATGGATCTGATGTCCTGACAGGCTGAAATTCGTGCAACAAGCACAAACACCATAATTTACCATTATGGCTTCTGTAAAACTTTCTGTCTCTCACTACAACACCCAGCAATGAGAAGCGGACCGCAAGCTCATCTGATTTCCTCGGACTACGTCATGTGATGCATTGCTTGCAGGAAAGGCGTATTCCAGAGCCTAGCACATTTTCATCAAAATCTCTACATCAAATGAGATTTCATTAGTAATTTTACATACGTGTTTTTAAAAGACCTCTGCAGACAATTTAAAGTATTAATTCAGAAATAAATTCAACCTGCATGCCCTCGACGTTAACGATTCCTCTTATCGAATGCTCCTGCTCTGAGTCAAACCAGTATGTAGACTACAGACAGTGAACTCACAACTGTCCCTTTTGTCCTTTATCAAGCACCATAGCATGGCATCCAAAGCAATTTTTTGTACCACCAAGCCTTAAGGCCATTGCACACCGAGTCCGAAATTCGCATCTGAAATTTTCGCACGTAAAAAAAAAAATTTGACCTCACGTTATGTCAATCATGCTTGCACACGCCTCCGAAACTTTCGTCCGTCATAAAATTAATCGGATCGGGTTAGATTTTTCTGCGTTTTCGCATCCAGAGCCAGTATTTTGATGAGAGGTCTTTTGAAAATTCAGGCCGGGGGGAGCTCAGCCTCAAATCATATGTGCCGTGCTTTCAGTTTCGGATTTTCAGTTTCAATCAAGTGTTTATGTTCTCTTCTCTATATTGGATTATAAAATTAATAAACCTCCCCTTTCAATTAGATTGAAATTTAGGATCGAATAAGATGTGATTGAGCAGCCAATTCGATAACTAATGTATTATTTGGGCACAATATATAACAGTCTAGTTGTTTTGTCTGCCCAGCGCTTCAACCGGGCCGCGCGGGAGTGTGCGCGTGTGTCCATACCTTAGACATACTGCCAGATTCTCCAATCAGAATCGATTGGTTCACAGAAATTGGTGGTCTTGTTTATAATATGTGGCTCCAGAATCGCTAGCAAAGCATCAAACTGTCCCACTGACATTCTGAAAGTAAATTTTGAAATCGCTAGGGATAAATTCGCAACTCTTTGATAAAGAGGTGAAACTCTCCTTCCTCTCGGCGCAATTTCAGGATTGGATGGACGTAATATTTTCTTTTTCTTCTCTTTTCAATAGAGAGAGGGCAACAAAATCATCCTCACTGCTTGACAAATCCATTTGGTATTTTTGCGTTTTTCCGCAAAGGTTTAATAAATACGCATCGGACTCGAGTGTGCAAGGTTTCTATGCGTGACAAATTTTTAGGCTGACGAACACGAAAAACGCATCCGAAAATGTCGTACTCAGTGTGCAATGGCCTTTATTTGATCGGTGAGTAAAATTGTCTCTCTGTAGTTATGAACCGCTGCGCTTGTGACAGGGCGCGTGTTAAACTGAACGAGCAGGCAGAGAGAGATAGCCCGGTCGTGCGCGCGCGCTCACCTCTCTCTGGCTTCACTGCTCAAAACTAAGCGCTGTCTTGCTCTCTCTCTATCCCTCACAGCTCGCACATATTAATCAAAATAATCGACACAATGGTAAGGTCGGGAGACTAAAGTTTCATGTGGAGCATTCGGAGATTTGTTTTATAGGCCTACGTTGCCTTATCTTCTCTGAAAGGCGTTCCGAACATTTAGCCGACATAAACCACACTTCAAATAAACAGAAAAAAAAAAACTATCCAAAGATGAAATGTTTTCTTTGATGACACACATCTTGTTGGATGTCCCAACCACCGGGATAAATCACACACACAACATGCACACGTCCGATGATGACACGTTCAATTGACCCTTCGCTAAGCCCCGCCCTCCCTAGTTACTGTTGCTACGCCTGTCAAGCTTTCGCGCTGGCACATCTATACAGTGTGTCTGCACCGGTGTCAGACATTCCCAATGAGATAATTAGTCATTTTCGGCGAAAGAGTTAAATATCTGAGAGAGCAAGTCAAAAGGCACTGCAGTATTGCATTCGAGGGATATATTCACAACATAATATGCAACCGATTAGAGAATAATTTCTTAAAAAATGAAGCTAAAGCCTAATGTTATTGTCCCAGTGCAAGCAGCAACTGCCTCATATGCTGACCATTCAAATGGGAAACACAAATTGAGGAACAGCTATGTTCATGCACAGCAGGGTATGTGAAAATCCTAATAATTATAAATCAAACAGTTTGTCCATAAATCTTGTGGAACAAAACTAATACCGAGAGAGCCGCGATCGGATTGGGTTAAAGTAACTTAGTCAGGGGTAACGTTAGTAGGACGTCGATTAACAAATCGCTGAAATATATTTTAAAGTACGTCAGTGAGCCTTTGTCTTGTCTTTAATAGTCTTATTTTACGTTATATTATTATGACCAAAGAACCGTCAATATTTCCAAGCAATAATGTTAGGTGTTTTTGTTTATCATGTCGACATTTACCGACATTTATGCTGCATACTGGATAATTTCCCTTTTAACACCATTCTTTGTAAACCCTAGAAATGTTTGTGCGTGAAAAAGCCAGTAACAGAGCAGATTGTGAAATACTCAGACTGCCCCGTCTGGCACCAACAATCATGCCACGCTATTCCCATTCTGACATTCAGTCTGGAGTTCAGGAGATTGTCTTGACCAGGACCACACCCCTAAATGCACTGAAGCAACTGCCATGTAATTGGTTGATAAGATAATTGCATTAATGAGAAATTGAACAAGTGTTCCTAATAATTAGGAAACAAACAAAAAATAAATAAATAAAGTGTAGGTGCAACCCACCCTTAAAAAACAAACAACAAAAAAAACAAGTTTTTTTTGCCACATGATCCACTCCTATGCACAAGTAAAAATTGATCCTGTCATTCCACAGACTTATTTGTGAAGACTTTTCAATTTAGAGTGTACAGTATTGGCATATTCATAAACACCTCTTTCACTTCTTGGCGCAGAACATCTGAAATGGTTTCCGCTACCAAGGATGCATTCAACACTGCCATAGAATTTGTTGGAGGCAGCGTAATGTTGATACAAACCTTTTGCAAGAGTAGTCACATTTGGAGCGTGCCAATGAAGAACTGTTTTGGAAGAGCAAATGTATGCATGTCTACATTCAAGTCTTACCTGTTCCTCCAGGTTGGCGAAGCCTCTGCGCTCTCTCCTCTTCATCCTCTGTGTCTGAGGAGTCTTCTGAAGGAGACGATGATTCGCTGTCACTGCTCTCAGAGCTGGACGGACTGTGTGCTCTCTCCTTCTTTACCCTGTTCTGACTCGAGGTTGGGGCTGCATTCCTTGGTTCGTCAGGAATCTTCAGAGAAGCGAAACTCAAAAACATCCTGATAAGGAAAAACAAACAAACATTAACTTAATTTCCTGAGAACAATATGCAGATATTGCATTTCTAAAAGGAAGCAGGAAGACAAGACACGTAATGGTGAAGAATGATCAAACCACAAAAAGACACACCTGGAGTTTCCTTGCCATTCCCACAACCTCATGGCCTGGTGGATTGTATTTGTAGCAGTTTGAGAACATGAGCCGCATATCTGCAGCAAATTGCAATGCATCCGTGTACTCACGGGTTTCCATCTTTTTCTGTTAGGAAACAAAATGCCAATTACATAGCACAATAATAGTGAGCAAAGATTTTCAAGCTATATTAACACGAATTGTGGTACTCACTTTTATGGTACTCATATCCAGTGGGTTGGTGAATGATTTCATGATAATCATCAAGGCCCAGTGACTTAGCATCCACTGGCTTATAAAAGGGCCAGGCATAAGCAGAATGCTTTTTGGCAAACATCTCCTTTAGGATGGCACAGCAGTATTTGAGTCTCTCAGAGAGTTTGGTCCTTCTGCCTACTTGATGCTGTGGTGGTGATTCAGGAAGGTCTTTACAGGGAGGTTCATGGGTCGGCCACTGCCTCGCCTGGAGAATAACTTTAGGACTTTTGGTCCGGTTACACAAGGGGATGACTCGCAGCTGGTGATGGAAGAGGCAGTAGGGGTCGTAGTGTCCGCTTTTCTTTTCACGCCATTTTTCAACTGAAACAAAATGAGCCCATTGATTTAGATAGGATGCGGATTACGGTTAAAACAACCTAATGCTCAAACATTTTCTCCTACTATCCCACCTTTAGCATAAAATTACCGTAATAGTCACACACCAAGTGACTTAAGAGAGATACAACCAAATAGCTCTCATCTTAGTTAAAGAGGCATAACTACTAGGGCTGTCACTTTTTATTCGATATTCGAATATGCATTCGAACATGACGTGAAATATCCGTATTCGAACTATAAATAAACTAACCGGTTTTTAAAGTGCCATGTTTAACGCATTTTTTGCAGTCTATGTTTAGACCGTTTTTTTTGTTTGTTTGTTTGCCATCTCATCCAAGTGCGGGTGCTCTAAGGGGGTCGCACACCGGACGAGAAGCTCAGCGCCGTGTCACGCAGCGCCACATCTTTAAAATTCGAACACATTATTCTCTATGAGTGTACACACACCAGCAGCGCCATTCGGCGTCTGTCCGCGGTGCCCAGCGACAGCTCAGGACCGTGTTCAAATCGTTGCTAATGGATCCTGACTTCGCCCTATTTTTGTTTGCTCATGGATTCGGATGAATATACATTTAGTTTTGCATTCATTTACAGAAATCAGCTGCTTGAATGACAATTGCTGATGTTATTGGATTTTCAGGTGAGATTCTCAATTCATTCAGTTAACGGATGCTCTGAGGTAAAGTTTTCAGACTGCAGACTCGGCAACGATTGTATTGAATTGTACAGTACAATCATAACATAGAACATACATTATCTTCCTTTCATGTCATTAAACACAACAATATTGCTGGCCATACACTGATGAGAAAGTGCGCGTCCGGTGTGCGATACTGGAGACTCCAGGCTGGAGTTGTCCTTGACGTGGAGCGGCGCGGTGCTTCTCGTCCGGTGTGCGACCCAAATCAAGCGAATAATTGCCAATAGTCTCCCTGTTTTGAAATGGAAGATAACGCACAGAACGGACAATTACGACCCCAACACATCTAAAAAGTAGTCTGGAAATATTCTGGGTTCTACACCGTGCACCTCTCAACATTGACGCGCAAATACCTGTTTGTGCGCGCGCGCGCTCCGAGCGCGTTCTCCACCGCGGGGAACATTGCCAATAAGATAGCCACACTTGATCCAGATCAAGTTGATAAATGGGTGTTTCTAGCAAACAATATAGAATACAGGCTAGGCTATAGGCTTTACTTCTGCTGATGTTTAAGCTGTCAAGTTATTGTTTGTGCCGTGCTGTTCCGATTCAGTTTTTTTTTCCATGTAGCCTAATTTTGTGATTGGCTATGCATAGTGCCACTTCATATAGATTAAGTTGATAACCTGCTGTTTAAAACATTAAGGCAACGATTTTTTTTCAGACAGGCCTGAGTCCTGTTTATGACTGTCAGACTGTTAATAAATTTGTGATTGAATCTCCGTTACGTGTTTTTCTTTCTTTTTTTTTCGGGTGGGGGGCGGGGCTCGTGAGAAATTCGAATATATTCGAATTCATTGCTTGATATTCGATAAGCGTTCGAATATGATTTTTCTCAAAAGTGACAGCCCTAATAACTACACCATTTAATCATTGCCAAACATTGGGTCTCAGTGATAGATCCCCGAAATCAAAAAATCATAGCCGCTAAAGTTACTACATGTAGTTTATACATTTTTTTTATATTTATTTTTGTCGTTCTTTCAGGGCTGCATTCGAGCTGAAGATTGCGCAACCCGCACAATGCGTCGTCCATGCAACTGACAGCAAAGGAAAACAAAAATTTTAGCGCTAGATCTCTTATTTAATAGCGAACTAAAATGAATGATCTGCTAGTAAACTGGAGATGTTTCATTCATTTGTATTAGGTACATCCGTGCCTCAATGTTTCATAAAGTGAATGTGAGTGAAACCACAGTAAAAAAACAACTGGTGTTGATTGACGCCAAATTGAACGTTCAGGTTTTCTTTTCGTCAATTCGAATGTTAGGCCCTGTTTACACAAGGACACCCGCGGGTGAAAAGGTAAAAATATTTTATTGGATATTGCCTTTTGCTTACACTGTGACAGCGTTTTGGGCTTAAAAACGGAAAAAAGTGAAAGCACCCTCCAGAGTAGAAATCTTAAAAACACTCCACGGCCACGTTCCCAGGGCTCGACATTAAGGCTTGTCCACTTGTCCGGGACAAGTGGATTTTTTGTAGGACAAGTAGAAGAGAAAATTAGTTTTCGAACCGGACAAGTTAAATTTCAAAACAAATTAAAATGCCATGTTACTTCACGTTATGTGCTGCTCGTTACGTCTATTTTACAGATTTAATTTTACCGATTCTGAAACGAACACATTTTTGGCGCTGCCTGTGAATGTCCTGAATGTGACTCACAGAAAGACGCGGCGCCAGTATAAAGGCCAATTTATACTTCTGCGTAGGGTGCGCAGTAGGTACGGCGTAGCATGACGCACAGACGCAACCCATACCGCGTACCCTTTGCCGTAGCACTGACGCGCACCTCCTCAAAAATGTAACTATACGTCCGGCGACGGCGGACCAGAGATCGGTGATTGGTCGGCTTGGTAGCATCGGAATTTCCTCAGTACGCATTTCGCGCACATACCATCTCTCTCCGACGTCTTCTCTCATTTCTGCCTTTCAGTTTTAGTAATTTCACTAAAATGAACTGTTTTTCCACCTCAATAAGCTCCAACATGATCCACTCTTTCAGGCTTGTAGTAAACCTAGCCGCAACTCGAGGAATCTAAACAGTGGAACATTAAAACCCTCCGCCGCCAACTAGCGTTTCGGAGCAGTACTGCAGAGCAACCAAGACCTGAACGCAGAAGTATAAATGCTCACAACGGCGTCGCCTACGTGCGTAGCCAACGTCGTACACTACGGCGTACCCTCGACGCAGAAGTATAAATTGGCCTTAATGCCATGCACGACCGCACGCCAGAAGTTCCCTTTCGCGCTTGAACGAACATCAACAACACACACAATTAAGCCAAAATGTCATTTGTCGAGTATCTTCATAACATAAGAGCAGTCTTATGATGGACATAAAGAGTTGTGACTCGTGAGAGAATGAGGCGCGTGTGAGATCCTCATCTCTGTCCACAGAAGCGGCTCTTAAAGGGCCAGCTACCAATAAAGCATTCTGTCAGTAAAGTTAATGAAAGAACAAAGGGAACAGAGAAAATTTCTCACTGCTCTTGACTAAAGAACTTATGTATCTTCAATAAGTAGTAGTCTATATATAATTTATGCAGCGCAGACTGTTTGATAACTTTATTCAATTTCTGTATATGTCCTACCTGTTAGACAGTTAATTTGTCTCCAGAAATCAATGGCTTATTGATCATTATAGGTGTTATCAATCATTTAGTTGTTATTGCTAATTTCAGAATTATCACTAATCATTTGGTTTAGAACCAAACAAGTTGACTCATGAAACCATTTGTTTATTATATCGCAATCGCATATCACAACCACAATATTGACCTCAATAATCGCATTATGACATTTTCCCCAAATCGTGCAGCCCTAGATAAAATTACAAATCTTTACCCCGGACAAATGACTTTTGTGCATGGACAAGTGAAACATAAATTTACTTGTCCGAAGGACAAGTGCCTCAAAAAGTTAATGTCAAGCCCTGCACGTTCCCGTGTAAAGGGTAAAAACGCATGAAACGTATAAAGGTTGTACGCAGACGCGCGAACTCTGGTGTTGTTGTGTGGCAGTGCTTCACATTGCCACCTAGCCACCTGGAGTGCATACTACATCGAATTTCACACACTTTTGCATCACCATATGCATGCGGATTTCCCACCCATTACGCTCGTCTAAACGCAGAATAAAGTGATAACATAACTTTGCGTTTTCTCTTCAGATAATTTCTGTGTAAACATTCTTAGGCTAATAATATAGGCTAATACTAACATGTTGCATTCTATACGACCTAATTATGTCTTTTTTTTTTTTTAATAATGTAGTCTGCCTCCTTTCCTTAACTTGACTAATTAAGAGGCAATATTTGACCAGAATTTCATCAAAATGTCTGTAAAATGAAACCTCTGCCGGTCACTTGGACCAGTACCATTTTTTAAAGCGGAAACTCTGCTGATAAGACATGACATGTTAAAAGTGCAGGTGGTTTGGAACTGACTTGGCTGTTAGTTGTGCAGACAAAGGAGCAGAGGGAATAGTGTGTAGAGCATTTGGAGGAATGACAGTCACTGTTTGCTGGAAAACAACCTCAGACACAGGAGACTGCGGTCTCATCTTTAACCCTGCAGAAACAAGCAAAGGTAAATTTAGTTTCCACAGTCAACTGTCAAACACAACACAAAAACCTGAAACATATAGTAATTTGGTTTTAATCTGTTTAAATAGGAAAACTTTAGGGTGAGAATACCTGTTGTAGACTTCCTTCCCCCTTTTAGAGGAGCTTTAGTTGTCAGAGTAGAGATCTCAAACTCATCCTGAGGCATCTGTGCCACCTTCTCCAAAAAATACTTCTCAAGGTCTTGAGCCATCTTAACAATATCATCTCCTGGCTGGAACCACACACACACACACACACACACACACACACACACACACACAAAATGACTGTGACCAAATGTCGAAAAACAAATCTTCAACTTATTTTTTTACACAAAACAAGACCTCACCCAGATTTACACGTAACAGTTTGTGAACATGGTGTTGAAGTCTTCTATACACTCCATAGCCTTCCAGTAGTAATTGTTCTCAAGACGCTTTCTAATGGTGGTCAAGTCCATTGGGTTCTTAATGATTGCATAATAATCCTAAATTAAATAAAAATAACATTTTAAATCATGTTACTAAAGATTCAGTACATACAAACTGTAATCAGTAAAATAGCTGTAAATAAATAAAAACATAGCAGTAAAAAAAAAAAAAAACACTTTCTGAGACTTACTGGCAAATTGAGTCTGACTGCATCCACAGGCTGTCTGAAAGGCCAGGAGAAGTGGTGTCTCCACAAACGACTTAATCACCACTTTTTCTAGATACTGCAACTGATTGGTGAGGCGTCCAGGCTTTTTGGGGTTCTTAAACGGTAGGGGGAGGGGGGTTCCCATTCATGGTGAAATTCTGTGGGGGTTTTGCTGCAGACATCGCCAGAACTGATCCAGGGAGCGATGACCCAGTATGGAAAGGGTTTTCGCAGCTACGCTTAGGCAGCTCAGCGAGCATTACACATCCACTGTCTGTGCCACTGTAAACAGGGAGAGCAGTGTCAACACACTCATGGTTTTCTGCGCAGTGAGATTATTATCTCTAGGCAAATCAGAACAAGCTTATTTGAATCACAAAAGTATAAAAGTCAATGTAATAACTTTGAAAATGTCTAATTAATCAAATACTGCACTGAAGTCCAGTGCTCAGGACCCATTGCAGGTTTGCTGCAGGTATGCACTGCCCTCTATTGCCCAATAAACAAATATTACAACGCCTTTTAGCTTCACAAGACATCAAGCCATCTTTACAAGTTGAAGTACAAGATCAGCCTTACTCCACGAAAATCATTTTAAAATAAATAAACAGATATTCGTACAGAAACTTGACAGTTAAAATGCAGTGAAATTAAAGTTTGGACATGAGACCATTTTTTCTTTGATAAGATTATACAGCACATTAAAATTATATACCAGTGCGGTTTAGCTAATGTGGAATTTTTATAAATTTAAAAATAAAAATAAACTTCAATCAAACTTAGAAAAAAACTCAGAAATGTTTATTACTGCAACATTTTTCCAGGCAAATTAATAGTACAAAAAAGTCAAGTACTAAATAGAAATGTATCCAAAATTAATTTTCATTTCACTTACCAACTCAAAACGCTCTCCAAGACCCATTAGTAAAATGATAAATGAAAAGACCTTTAGACTACTACTTGTGTGCTTAAAAGTCACAGAATTATTTTAATAGTCTCTGAGCAAGCTTTATTTAGCTCAACTGCAGAGGTTATTCTTCATCACACTTACCCCAAACTAAAAGGTCATCGACCACGCTCAGAAATAACATTTTGATTTCTCATACTCAAAAACATTTACAAGTTACATTGATCATTATGTGTACTTTATTTAGATGAAAGAAAAAGGGAAAATCATTGTACATGAAACCTAAGGATACTTACAAATGTATTTATACAATAAAAAACAATATGGAGAAAAAAAAGTTAAATGCCATTTTATTTTTTTTTGGAAAGCTGTGTAAAAACATTTAGTCACATTGGTTTGTTTATGATTAAGTATTTTGTTTCTGGAGGGGATGGAAGAGAAGGTAGTTCAGTGGAAGGAAAAATAATTGTTTCGTGAATATTTTCTAACAAATTTTACAATTCGTTTATACAAATGGAGCGACGTTGTAACAATGTGTGTGTTTATTTTGTTCAAGGGCATGCCGATTTTACAAATGTGATGATAATAACATTCATCTAACATTATCCAGGCCAGAAAGAGACTTCATATGTTTTGTTAACAAAATTGTCCAGCAATATAATATTGAACTAAAACCAGATCCTTATGCTCAGAGTAAAATATGCATTGTGTTGCGTTCATATGCAAACAATGTTTGTTCCTTTACTCAATCCAGGGACATGCGTTACATAAACCCGATGGCCTTCTTATGGGTGACGCAATACCAACTTCCGGTTCAATACGAATGCCACAGAAGAGTCGCCTGTTTATATTAAGGGTATTAGGAACTTATACAAGCACATAATACAATTTAAGTCATTTAAGACACAGGTTTACATTAATTCCCGATGACCGAGATATCAAGCCTCGAGCTACAAAATGGCGACTGGCTAGCTTTAGCACGGCTAGCCACACATTACCCCGCCCCGTCAGATGCTGACATTGAGCTCAGTTAACAGTCCCTCCCCTATCCATTCCGCTAGCGAAATGAAGCTAGTTAAACTTGGACCCAAAATTTTACCTTTCCGTCTCGGGCACAACAAAGAAAGTTTAAACTGCCGAACTGAAACAGGCGCTTGCAGTGCAGGAGGAGCTCTGCTGGAAAACTTCACCAATCGAGGAATCTTGTTGATGCGTTGCGCCCGAAAACCCTCTCTAGAAAACGAATGAAATATTTTTGAGCTTAGTTTTCAACGCCAACAGAACAAATTAACATCATATATATTTGAAATAACTCTGTTTCTTTGAAAGGTTAGTCATCAATGGCGGATGTCTCTCACGGCAACCGCCTGGTATTTATACCCTCCTGCTGAAAGCGCCCAATCCCATTGGACAAGACCCCTCACGTGCTCTCTTCTTCCCCTCGCGCCTCTAACACAGAGAAAATATTCCTTTAAAATGTATCCCACGGAAACCTCACTCCTTTTATACACGAAATAACTCCGAAACGCTGTTTTACAAATGATCACGTTTATTTTTACGACGACGAACGAACTCCAGTAAGAAACAGACACGTACGTCAGAGTATTTTTTTTTTAAGTGCGACATAACTGGTCTCCGGACATCACATGACCATTCTAGAACATTCTGTCGATTGCTATAACTCAATTCCCCTTTTAATGTCTGTTAAATGATTACATTGTGGCTCTTTTCCGTAGCTTTGGTTGTCAGCTTCTGGCGACTGTCGGACATCGGTCATCTCTGCAGCTTGAAAATCTCACAAAGAGAACTATGATATGATAGAGCAAGAGCACTGAGCAATGCCGGAGAGGAGGCGGAGGCGAAAACGAACCAATGCGCATGCGTACTTTCTTGACAGGGATTGGCTTTTCAGTTGACGCTGTCCCCGTCTGTTGTGTAAGAATCTCCGTTTTTAATAAATAAAATAGATCAAATAAAGTAATAATCAGGCATTATCATTGTTAAACCCAAACACAGAATATCATAGACTGTAAAAAAAAAAAAAATACTGTAAAAAAAAGTCCCCTTTCAGCTGTTGACGATTGGAATAAAATTGGATTCATCTTTATTTGAATGCCACAAAACTTGGAGCAAGCTATAGAATCTCCTACATACCAGTGGCATAACTTTTATTTTAACTGGATGGGAGTGTGTGTGTGTGTGTGAGGGTTGATGGAGTGCTGGAAATGTACAATAAATGCACAAAACACAACATTACGAAGTCCTGAAAACAACTGTATGCCTAGTTTATTTATTTTTTTCCTTATTTAAAACCAAATAAGTCTTTAGTGATTGTATATCTAGAGCAGGGTTTGTTTCTTTTCACCGGAACGAAGGATTCAAAAATCGCGAGGTGTTTGAAAATATTTGGGACCATGTCTGGAAAAAATTGGACATGTCCCACTCGCAAATTACGCAATATTGCATGCAAATATGATTGGAGAGATAGGCCTATGCGGTTTGTGCCAAGTGCCATTGTTGGAAAAATGTTATAAATTTGGGTTGGTGGATACATTTTTTTTATTACGTGCATTTATAAAAAATAATGCCTACACGTAATGCCTTCCATTATGCTTTTCATCCTCTTGTTGTATATATATATATATGTATATATATATATATATATATATATATACACACACTATATAGTATATATACTTCAATTCTATTAATAAGTCTTGCAAACCCTTTTTTCTTTCTCGGAGACTTTTTGAATAGAATTGAAGTCACTATTCACTTTCATTGCATCTTTTATCCTCACAACGAAAAGTAAATGGGGACTGAGAACATTATTATATTGTATTTAAAAAAGAAGAAAAAAGGAAAAATCAGTAAGGATTTGTTTGGAACAACGGGAGTGAGAAAGTGATGACATAACTATCATTGTATTTCAATAAATTAAAAACATTATTCAAAATAAACTTTCCACAAGAGGGCAGCAAATGACTTATTTTGGATTTAAAAAACTTTCCATTATGTTTTCTAGCTTGCAGTGCTGCATAAGCTTACATGTGGTCATGACACATTAACCAAAAGGTAAAATAAATAAATAAATTGGGTGAACGCTGTCTTCTGTTTATCTTTGCTTTTATAAATAGTGAGAGCTAACTTATGTCATATGTGTTGATTCATGTTTGTTTGTTTTATTCTCATTTTTGTCTTTAAGAAAACTTTCAAGGAATCTGAAGTAACCATACATAAACATCCCCTATATTTGCTCATACTTCAGATGAAAGGCTTCATCATACCATGTGGCTCCAAGGTCAAGAGTTCAGCACCCGGCATTCCTCATGGGTCACTTCTCACATGAGAAAGTGTTATACATGAAAGCACTTTCACAACTAAAGATTGAGAGAGATCAGGCCATGACTAAGACAGGAGAAGGGATATGTGTCTTCGCAGCTATTACAGTATGTAGAAGATGTGGTGAGCCATTCCATTTTTAAAAGCAATACAACCAGTGCATTGGATTTACAATGCATTGGTTGTATTGTGTTAAAAAACAAATCTACAGATGGTTTTCTTATTTTCTTTTCATTTTTTTAAAGAACAATTTACTGCAAAGGGTTTGAAAAAGATCACATATGCAAGCAAAACAAAGGAAATCAAAAGAATTAGGGCAGAGATTCATGTTCAGGACTAGATTTTGTCACGTCTCTCTCCCCGTCATGCCTTTGAGAAGGCATGGTTCTAAGGCATACATATGCATGAGAAGTGAAAAATGACATGAAGCTTCTGAGTACATCTTCATTGACACTCAAAAGCATATCACTGTTTTCAAGACAGCAAGAAGCTCCAAATCAAAGTTTTCAATCTTGCAAGGGTGCTGTACTCATTAGTGGCAAATCACAACTCTGACATTTACACTGTAAGCAATGGTAATGCATTTCCATTTCCTTTAGAGCGGAGCGGAACATTTCAGTCAGACAGCATAAGTCTGTTTGTTCGGGAAAACAAGCCAGGGGAGGAGGCAGAGGCAAAAGAAACAAATAAATAAATAAAGAAAAATAAAAAAAGTAAACAAAAATATCCTGCAAACACAAAAACACACAAACATACATCTGTAAAGGAGTATAACTCACATCAACCTAAAAAGGATCTTGCATTTTTTCCTTTGTTCATGTTTAAAACTATATGTAGGCTATGCAGCTGAACAAATGCATTATAAATAGAAAACCACAGGACAATACAATTCTTCTTTTATGGCAGTTCATTGTTGATTGTCAATGGTTTAGTTAATCCCACAATCAACAACTCTTTAGTGAACTTTAACGGCAGCTTTTGGTCCTGAAAGAGGTGTTAGTCCTTTTAAGGAAAGGCCAGTCCAAGTCAGGACAGCATGTTCTTTGCCTTGAATCAAATCAGTTGGCAATGAAAGAGCGATGACTACTATCACTAAATTACTTAAGATAAGATAAAACACATACAGCGGAAGATCTGATTTATCTATATCTATATCAGAGAAATAAACAAATCTGGTCTGGTAAAAATAGTAGTTTGAAATTCACTCCGAATTTCATTTTTGCTTACATGAAAACATAATGTTTTTATGAAAGTCTTGAATTGCTCCAGATCAGCTAAATTCTGATCTGGAATTTATCACTCTCAGAAAAAGGGACAAAATGCTGTCACTGCAGTAAAACATTGCATTTAATCCTATTAGGGTGCATATTACACTGTAAAAATCAATATATCTTATCATTAAAATTGTGACAACAGATTACAAGCAATATTATTAATTAAATTTAACAAAGTAGAACTGAGTAATAATTCATCTAATTAATTCCTTAAAAGTTAACCATTTAAAATGAGGTAAAATGTACACAAAAATAAACAAATATATCTGTACATAACAGATGAATGAAGAACTCTTTATTTTATATTGCCAATATTGAAGACACCTGATGTTAACAAGCAGAATCACTGAAGGAGAAAACCATAATTTTAAGTCACCATTATGGTGATCAATGTTTGTTTTAGTTGGGCTCTTGACCCTTATCATTCACTTTAAGTTTTGTTTGGCTGATATACCTGAGTTATAACAGTCAGATGAACAAATAGAAAAGGTTATCTGATGGTGTTGGTTATGTTTTAACATATTTTTTTAACAATCATTTGACTGGTTAACTTTTAAGGAATTAATTTGATTCATTATTACTCAATTCTAATTTGTTAAATTTAATTAATAATACTGTTTGTAATCTGTTGCCACAATTTTATTGCTTAGATATAGCATATTCATTTTTACAGTGTAGTACCTTAAAGGTACATCGTTGTGAAAGTGTATTAGCTATTGCCTTAATGGTTCAAATTAGAAATACTGTCTCAGTGATAGCTTTTGTAAAAAAAAAAAAAAAAAAAATCTGAGTATATGAAAATAAGGCAGAGTTGTTTCAGAATTATTTTAGTTAATTATAAATATTTTAATTATTGATTATATATCGTCCCCTTGGAATTATAAGGTTCTATCTGCGTTCTGAGCAGTTTTGAGATATTGAGCTTCAAAAGTTTTTGCATTCCATATAGGAAAATGGGTATGGGGAACAAGTTTCTTTCAAACATTAAAATAATACATGCGGCAACACTAATGGAAATATTTTGTGCTTTAGGTTGGTTGGTGATCTATTGGCTTCATTGCTTAATGCTGCAAAACACTCTAAAAAATGCTGTGTTGGTCAAATATGAACAAACTCAATTGTTGGATTGAAAATGTTAAAATGCAACCCAACAGCTGGGTTTGTCTCTGACCCGAAACTGGATTAAAACAACCCAGCATTTTTTAGCATGTAGAAACCTTTGACAATCTTCAGAGTGCAACCAGGTTGGCACTGAATTGGCTACTTTCAAATGAATAAAGTGGAACTAATAAAATGTTAACCTTATAAATAGTGTTCATAAAATTGTAAAACTGCTCAACAGAACAAAAATGCAATCAAATATGAATAAATCAACTATTTGAATGTACATTAACTTTTCAAATGTTGCTTGTTCATGGGCACTTTACTTTGTTTTTAATTATTTTATTTTATTTTTAATGTACAGTAGGCAATTATTAATTGTATTGTTGTTAATAAGTTGTTAAATTTAATTTATACAATTCTCTAAAATATAAAACCAATTTGTGTGGAGTGCAAAATCCATTTCTAAATAGCTCCTGAATGGACAATCTTGGAATTGTTGCTATGATTAAAGGTGCAATAGGTAACCTGGGAAATATCTAACTTTAGCCCACTAGCATTGAAAGCATACCGATCCCACCCTCCCGGCAAATCGAGAGCGATCAGAGGTAACATTATTGGATTACATAATGTTTAATTCCTCGTATGTTTAATTAATTGAGAAAACCTTACAGCAGTTAGTAACTACTAAAATAATGAACATAAACAACTGTTTGCCTGCCATTCTCGCTGTGCATAACGTATGTGAAACGCGCAAATGACGTATGGAGCCCGTTTTCATTCCAAGGTGTCATATACGACGCTTTTGCCAAAGCATAGGCATCCAACGCACATGGCACCCTTCAACGTCAAATGAGAATGCAGATATAAATGGGGCAGAAGGCGCCTCCTAGTGGTCTAACCCTAACCCTACCCCATACCTAAACCTACCATAACCGAAGCATCTCATTTGATGCTAAAGGGTGCCATGTGCGTTGGATGTCTACGCTTTGGCAAAAATGTTGTACATGACGCCTTGCACTGTAAAAAATAACCATGATTTTAATGGTAAAATACTGTAAAAATGCTACAATGCAAAACTGTTAATTGGTGAACAGAAAGTTTCTGTACTATACACGGTAAATAACTGTGATATAATTTTACAGTAAAATACCATTAAATTTACAGTTTTTGAAAGTGAAAAAACTATGGTCCCTCATAGATTTATTGTTTTTTTTTCTAATGAGTTTTGTACATTAGGGTTTTATGTTACATTTATTGTTGTTAAATTAATGTTTGTTGCATTTTTTTAATTTCATGTGTGTTACCATGATGGTGTTTAATGTTTGTGTGAATGACACTGAGCAGCTTCTTTAAAAAAGAATTACTAACGTCGTATATTGACGAATGGTCAAAAACTTCCCAAAACGTCAGTTATATGACGAATTGGGATTTGAATGTGTTGCAATTACTTGTGATGAGCTGTGATTGCTCATGTAACTCTCATACTGCTGTGATGATTGTTGGTTGTCAGTGTATTACAAAGGTCTAAAACAGATATCAGTACGTCAATAAGTTGGTAAATCAACATTTTATCAGAAAATAAAATACGGTTTATTGCTGTAAAAGTTAAGTTAAGTCTATAAAACCATTAATGTTCCAACCATATTTTTAACTGTAAAGTTCTGGCGACCACAGCTGCCGTTTTTACCGTAAAATGTACGGTTTATTTTTTTACAGTGTGGGATGAGACTGCATTGATGTGTGATGTCTGCCAGAACAGGCTGCGCAGTCTTATGCAAACACACGTTGACTGTTGTCATTTGGACCTAATGCAATGAATAAACCAACATCATATGGTCATAAGCCTTCCACAGACGATATATATATATATATATATATATATATATATATATATATATATATATATATATATATATATTTTTTTTATACAAGATATGAGTAGACTTTCAACCATCATAACTAAAATGTTTCTACAGAGAATCACCCATTGCACCTTTAACTCAAGACTTTTTTAAAGCTTGGAAGAACATGAGTTTGCCTCTATCGGTTTTAATAGCTAGCTACTGTATAAAGTAGCCTAATGTGGAAGGATTACTGTGTAGATTAATATTCAGTCTAACAGTCTGACACCTCCACATAATAAAAGAGACATTTTCAGCTTATAGCCCTAAGCATAAAATAAGTAAAAGCTTGTTAGTGCAGATGCTGGGAACCAGCAGATTGTGTGAGATATTACACCCCATTTCACTAATTTAAACAGCTTTGTTCTAATACTAAGCTTTATATCATTTTTATGACCTCATTTTAATCGAGAGACCTGCTATGCTATGTGTGAAAATCAAGTAATTAAAGTGCTAATAAAGGAAATAAAAAAATTAAATGCTAGGCCTATATATTTAAGTAATGTAAAAAAATATATATTTTTTAATACTGTCAACTACCCAATAATTTCATATCAATAATAATAATAATAACGGTAACACTTTACAATAAGGTTCATTAGTTACTACATTAGTTAACATTAAGAAAGAATGAACAATACTTCTTCAGCATTTGTTAATATTTGGTAATGTTAATTTCAACATTTACTAATACTTTATTAAAATCTTGTTAACATTAGTTAATGCACTGTGAACTAACATGAACAACAATGAACAGCTAGATTTGTATTAACTAACGTTAACAAAGAATAACAAATACAGTAACAAATGGTTAGTTCATGTTAGTTAATGCATGAACTAATGTTTAATAAATGAACCTTATTGTAAAGTGTTACCATAATAACAATAACAACAATATGTATTATTATTATTATTATCATTATCATTATTATTATTATTATTATTATTATTATTATTATTATTATTTTAAAAGTAAACTCAAGTGTTATCATGGCTGCGGAAGTTGGTAGGTTTTCAAACCCACTTCATCCTCTTATTCTTGATAGATGTGAATCGCAGCCTCCTCCTACTGGCCCCTCCCACTGAAACACACACTACAGATACACAGAAAGCGGGAGAGGTATTTAAAACTTTTTGAGATCTGTCACAGGCTTTGTCATCCCGAAAATCGTGGTGTTTGTCGCACGGTTAATCACTGTCCTGACAGAAGATTTTGCGCAGGTCTTTTTACTATAACAGCCGAAGGAAACGTTACCGTGAACTCCCTAAGAACGTTTTCCTCCGCATTACTGAAGATTCGCTGGTATGTCACTTTGTTCTATCATTGCTTTTGTTTTGACGTGTACATTGTGTCAGGACCATTGCAAGACCAGTTTAGGGTCCTTGTAAAAATATTGTTTTATAGCATGTTTACAGTCGAATGCTCATTCCATAGACGCGCGCATGCACGTTTCAGAGCAGCATGTTGAGTGTGAGTCTCGCGACGAGACAAAACCAAAACTCTTCTACTGAAATCTATGAAGCTGTTGTCTTCTTTTGCAATGCAACGTTGTTCAAGTGCAAGATTAGAGATTAAAGTCCATTCGAATTCAATGTGATTGTAAAATATGTGTGTTTTATAAAAATGACAGAAGTCTAAAGTGTTTTGTAAGTCTGCACGAGCTCTGCAGATGTTGTGATGTGGTCAGGATGAGCTGTGAAACTTGAGGTGCTTGTGGTGCCATCTGACAGCTGAACTACGAGTGTGTTGTCCAACACAGAAACACTTTTTTTTGTCCATTAACTTCAAGCCTGACTCTTTTTCAGGATGAGTGGACTGCCCTGCACAGGAATTTCATTTAATCAAATTAATGTACATAGTTCACATAACACTGGAGGTACAGTCATGACATGAATCTCTTTCAGTGCATGTAAAGACAAAAGCCTCTTCCATTTACTAAGTGCAGGTATTGTGAAATTCTCAAGCAGGACTGTGAGTATTACACAATTGGGAATGGTATATTATGTAAAACATCACAAAACTTCAAGGTAGCCTTACTAGCCTATAACTTTCATGGATTTCTGTCACTGAACTTGATACTATGAGTGATACTTAACAAGAAATGCTCATAAATATGTCTTGTGTGTGCATTGTGATTGTCTTCTATAGATGCGGTTCTTCAGCAAAATGAACAGCAGAGAAGTTATTACATTGTTGATTATTTTCAGCAGATGTAGAATTCTAGACTTGTGGTTCATAACTGCAGACTAAAATGTGTTCGGACTGGGTTGCAATCACAGACAACAAATAAAACAATGCAAATAACAAAATGCAACTAGAGTAGTTAGTTTGTATGTCACCCTTTCTTAGGGAGGACAAACCTCTTCCATATTTTTTGGTCATGAGTCATGACGTCTAATAATGTGCAACAAATAAAAATCAAATCAAGCCTTTGTAGAGCTCATTTACAGCAGAATTTGAATTAGTCTCATGTTTGATGAAGTTTTCATTATTAATTCTGTTATATTCCTGTTTATTACTCCGACCTGTCTAAATCTATCTATCTATCTATCTATCTATCTATCTATCTATCTATCTATCTATCTATCTATCTATCTATCTATCTATCTATCTATCTATCTATCTATCTATCTATCTATCTATCTATCTATCTATCTATCTATCTATCTATCTATCTATCTATCTATCTATCTATCTATCTATCTATCATCTATCTATCTCATAAATGTGTTTATTGATATAACTTTGCTGTTCATTAAACTTAGCATTAGTATTTATTAAACATATTATTTATTAAACTAGTATTAAAAATTTTGTAACCGTGGACACCCTTGTTGTTATGCTTCTTTGTTTGTTTACCAGAGAGACAGTTTTCATCTTCATCTAACATTTTATTTGTGCTTACAGGTTACAAATTTATAAAAGTAATATCTTAAGTTGAGTCTTTAGTTGAGTCCGTTCGCATGTAAGTCACTTTCATTATTGGTGCATGGCTGATCTCCTCAGGGGGATTTGTTCTGGATCCCGGTCAGGCAATTGCCTTCTAGACATTAGATGATCTCTGCAAGTGTCTTGCGTGAGAAAACGAGGGTTTCTGGGCAGTGAGTTCCACGGCAAAGGCTAATCAGAGCTCTAGAAAGTACTTTGAGACTGTTCATATAGTGATTCTAAAAGTGGAGATTAGGTAGACGAGTGGAGGTGGTTTCATGAGGACAACAGACCTGTGACTGTTATCTGATTCAAGACTCCTGTGACATGTTGATTCGGGTCCTCAGGGGTTCGCGATCACTCACTCCCAACTTATTACTTTCTAGTCTCAAAGATAGAGGGAGACAGAGAAAGTTCAGTGCTTTTGGAGGGAACTTAATTCACTGCACATAGCTGAGTAGATTAACAAGAGATGATGCATTTGAACAACTTTTCCTTCTCTGAACTGTCTTTGTCACATTGCCGTTCTGTGAGTAGAGCCAGTGATTCATAACTAGAGGAGTATGAGTAAAAATGCATGTTGGTGCAAGAAGTGTACGTGTGTTACTTTGCTGGCTCTGATGTGACTCACAAATAAAGGTTACATACACGCAGATCTGCAGATGTTCCATATAAGTGTGTGCTCTGTGGTGTTAGTGACCACCCTGAGGTGTGATTTAGTGTGTGTTTGTGTGCATGCTGTGTGAATGAATGTGTCCGGTCCTAAAGATGTGCAATTGGCCCGGTGAGCCGATTAAATTTATCAATTTGTATCACTGTTGGAGGTTGTGGTTTTGTTTTAGTGCAGCTGGCCACTTCATGTCCCTAGTGTGTCACTGTTTGACACGTGGCTACACTCGCAGCCAACACGGAGAGGATCCATTTGGGCCGACGAGCACATCTTCCATTATAAACATGTCAAAGAGGCTCCCGTCAGCGTTGACTTACGCAAACGGGAAACCACACTACTGTTTAGGCTGAATGACTCAATCCAAATAAGATTCATTAGCAGGCAGCCAAGAGGCCCGTGTTGGACATCATTATAGCTTTCAGAGAGGCCTCCACTACCAAAGTGGCCCTATATGATATAGTCACACTCAGGTACCCACATTTTCATAGAAACTCATGCCATGTTTCATAGCTTGAACAATGTAGGCTGTTCTGTTTTATTTATACATGGCTGGAAATAGTTGTGGTGTTATTCTCTAGAGGTCATGATGTATTCTGGTCTATCCTCTCATGCTGAGATGGTTTTCAGAAAGACACGGTCAAAAAATGTTAGCTGTTAGCTTGGTTGCTATAAACCTGTTCACTTTTAAAGATTTGAAATCCCAAATATAAAACAGTGTTTTATTTGAAGAAAATGGATCATACATATGAATAAATCACCTTGTTTGGAAGGGTGAATGCAAATCTGTCTTTCCACTCTAAAGCTTGAAGGGATAGCTCACTTTGAAAATAATTTTTGATATGTTTTTAGCTTACCTCAAGGGCATCCAAGATGTAGGTGTCTTTGTTTCCACAGTATTTTCAATTTTGACATTTTTCGGTCAAACCGCTGTTGTCTGTCAGTCATATAATGCAGTTTTAGGGGGTCCACCTCAAAGAGCATGCACAGAAAAGTCAAAATTAAACATGATTTAATGACTCATGAATGTAAGTACACACTGATTGCCTAGGACACGAAACGAGTGGTTTGTGTGAGAAAACGAACAGTATTTATATAGTTTTTACCTCTTGTTAACAGCCGTTGAACTGATCTGAATCCGATGTCCATCTGAACCGAACTGAACCATCTTCAGACGTTGCGCCGGAAGTGATCTCTCGCGCGTCTACGTCATCGCATTGTTTACACGGAGATTTCGGAAGTTTTACCTTTCACTAAACATATTTAGATATATCAAAATCGTCTTCCATTGCAATTTCCCGTATATCTAAATATGTTTAGTGAAAGGTAAAACTTCAGAAATCTGTAAGACAGACAATACCGGTTTGACCGAAAAATATCAAAATTGAAAATACTGTGGAAACAAAGACACCTACATCTTGGATGGCCTTGAGGTAAGCTAAAACATATCAAAAATTAATTTCAAAGTGAACTATCCCTTTAAAGTTCTTTACTGGCATGGATTCCATGAAGTAACTTCCTTGTGGTGGAAAAAGGTTCTTTGGATTATTTACACCAGGAGAAAATTGTCTGCGTAAGAACTGTGCAATGAAAGGTTTTTTGGGAAACCCAGAATGCTTCTTAAATGGCGTTGTTGGGAAAACCCTATTTTGGAACCGTTCTCATTCAAAAGGGAAATGAATGAGCATTTCCCACCTAATACCACTTGTAGAAAATGGCCTATCATGTTGAAAACATGGTAAAAAAGGAGGAACATTTAATTACAATCTTGTATGTAACAAAACAAATTTTATTTTGTTGGTGAACTATCTCTAAATCTATAGGCGGATCTTTTGTGATGTCATTGTTTATGTTTGTCGCATAATCGCTTTTCAGCGTGTTTATGAACGCTGTTACATTACTGTATATATAAATGTATGACCTACCCAAACCCCATCCATAAACCTACCGTCACTGTGGTTAATACCATTTATGAGTCTTCCCCTACCATCCTCAGGAAAAAAATATCGCTCCCCAAATGTAGATCTACATTTTGCTTCGGACCTTTAACGGCGTAGACATACACGCATAGCTCAAAATGCATGTAGTCGATTTGAAAAGTGGCGTGTATGTTTACGCAAAAGTCATGATGTCATGTTGCTTTTAGCACTATCACTGCTTTCTGTTTGGCAGAAAAGATTGGCCTAACTTTTCGAGAAACAAAATAATCATAGGCCTCGAGACTTTTGAAAGGGTCCAGGGGTTTCTATTAAATAAGAATAAATGTCTCCCCAGCAGATTGGTGGCCAAGACACGGGCAGAGTTGGACCAACGTTTTTTGACATCCCAAATTACATATGGGCTTTGAATAACTTTTTGTCACCAATACACATTTTGAGCTTCTCTCCAAACCTCCACTGGGGTGCATCTTCCCGAAAGCATCGTTAGCCAACTATGGTCGCAATTCCGTCGTTATCAGCATAGTTTAACGAGTCGATGTTTCCCAAAACCATCGTTCCCAGCGAACAGCATCGCAAAGTTGCGTGGTTTGAACGACAGCTCTCGACCTGTGGTTAGAGGCATCGTTTCTATATTGCAACATATTTGGAGGTAATAAATCCTTATCTTGAGCAAAATAAGCAAGCTGACATTCAGTACAACCGGTGCCTTTTATTTAGAGTACATACAAATGTAATTTACGTCTTTTAGTTTGTCAAAAGATTTGAAGTAACGTGTTTGAAGAGTGCGCATGTGCGAACGTGCATACTGTGTAAGAACGAGCCAAATATTGAGTCTGGTAATAAAGCAAAACAACTGAGAACAATTAGAAATAGTCCTCAGATGACATGTCTGTAATTTATATTAAACAAATTGAGCGCTAATTGGATCTCAAACAGTTTCATTAAAAGTAGTTAAACTCCACCACGTGCAAAACCAACGACAATGGATTTTGGTAAACCGTCGTGACTAGCTAGTTGATTTCTCCAACGATGCATCATACTATGGTAGTGAAGCAGTGAACTACGTCGTTGTATGGGAAACACACCCAGGTCTTCAGATATTAAAGTGCTTATATATTGTGGATTTTGCCAGCTAACTCTCTTGAAAGTGCTTGTCGCATCTTTACAGCCGGCCATTCTGTTTGTTTTGTTGCCACAAGACCACTCGCGCATACGTACAAAGATGTCAACAAAGATCCTCCTATTGGAAACTTAAAAAGAAGGAAGCCATTTGTAATGTGTCATCCCAACTTTTTGTTTCAGTAGAAAATACATTAACAAAGGAAAGAAAAGTGCATTCATCAAACCTTTTCGTTCACTCTTTAAAGCATAACTTGGATAGATTGCCATGGGAACAGTTTGCCCTTGATTTTATACAGAATATACATTTTCCACTATAAATTCGAATATGATCAAAACAAATTCTTTGATTGTGAAAGATCTGTATCTTTCATTAAAGGGCAACTCCACCCATTTGCATTAAGCTTTCCATTGTTAGAAACCCAGTTATACTATTGAATGGTCATGCAACACTTTATCATTTTCCCCTGAGACGAGAGAAATCTGCTATTTACCTTTTTCACTTCCTCCAACAATGACGCAAAAATCGTCATTTTACGTAATTGTTGGCGGAAGTGTAAGGAGGCGATTTCAGTAAAAAACTACAAGCCCGAGTCCCCACCCTTCAAACCCGCCAATCAGGGGGTTGGACCTATTGCGCTAACAGACCTATCACAGATCAGTGCCAATGCGTTTGATTTCACTGGCAGAAACATTTTGAAAATGTGGACGAAACTACTGAATACGCTGACGGATGCGTTATGGAGGATTGGGATTAACATTACACATCTTTTTTGGACGCTAAGCTAGCAGGCTCTTGTTCTGTGGAGAAAGCTGAGTAGTAGGGGTTACCGTCCTCTTTTCCTGGACATGTCCGGCCGTCGATGTCCGGGATTCAGCTTTTAATTTCTGAAGTCGCCATTCATTGTTTACATGTAAGTTACAGCTTTTGTTTCAATCTAACTCAATTCCTTATGATTGGTGAATCTGACTGTTGTGTTTACATGAACGCCAAACAAGTGATCGGTTGATGCGTTTTAACATTGCTAAGAAAATTCCTGCTCCTCCGTAGAAGATGCGAGACCGGTAACTGCCATTCTTAGGTGCCGCTCATCGGTAATCACGCCACCGGCCCGCGCGTTATCCACACAGCCGGCACTCATCCCGGTCGACACAGTAAACCTGGCTCGTCTCGCCGTTATCCACACAGCCTGGCACTCATCCCGGTCGACACAGTAAACATGATGAATGACGACTGTAGAACGCAAAAGCCGAATCACGGACATTTTGGGCGATCTTGAAACACATTTCGGACAGACTCATCACGGAGAATCACTCAGTAGACTGTTGTTTACATACTGCGAGGTTAGCGGTAGGCAGTGGCCTCCTGAGGGCAGCGAAGCAAATGAATTCTGGGAGTTGATGTTTTTCATTCACATAAGCCAAAAATACATTTTCTGTCTTTTCTCAGTCTAGAAAGCTCCAAATTAAAAAATAATTTCACATTTCTTCTACATAAATGACCCATTTTAAATACACATTCATCTTTCCAGAGGTGGAATTGCCCTTTAAGTCAGTTTTTCATTTCAAATTGAATATGGATATAGTTTTAAGGCACACTTCGTCCTCCAGAGTGAAGAGGCTCTTTGAGTTCAGACCGAGGCTGCGTATTAAACCATATGTTCGACACTCCACCTACACAGTAATAGTGTGGAGTAGCTACTTATTATGTTCAGTCTGGGGTCTGCTGCCTTGAATTTTCAAATGACTTTTCCAGACTGTTTCTGATTGTTATTGTACTATATCTTTCTACCGAGAAATAGAGGAAGAGACGCAATCTTTCAGCGGGAGTCATATGAGGTGATCGGTCTCTAAACTGAAACAAATACACTTTTATTTTATATCTAACCACAACTAATCAAGTTATAGGGTCTGACCTCCATGTTCCCAATGGTTTAAGTTTGCTTCTTCACTGATCAGTATTTGGTTGACATGCTATAGTCTTAGGTCATGTAGATTTGTATGCACTTCATTTAGCTGAGAATATCTCATCTGTTATAGACTAATATGATCTCATTGAATAACGTGGGATGTGTGCCAAAATCTCTACCTGGGACAAAAGTCCTGACACAGTTATCACACTACAGGTGAGTGGGACTTTTTTTTTTCCTTTCTAGATATTCTCATACATTTCTACCAGTTTAATCTTCACATCAAGAGAAATACTTTCTGTATTACACTTTGTCTTTAGGCAAATTAGGCAATATCTATAAATATGCATACATACAGCCTAAACTCTTGAAGCTACAGATTTTCTGGGATGATCACAATTTTTACAGTGACCATGTAGTGTAAGTGTAAGAATTCTGGTTTGATATTTTTTTAATTGCACTTCTCACAGCTGTAGAACCTGGAACACTGTCAGTCTCATGTGTCATTTTTTTGGAGAAACGATTGACCATCCACAGAAAATAGTCTGAATCTATTAACTTGGGAGAGGGGTCTCTCGACATATTTAAGACTCCTGATGCTGCAATAGTGAAGCTCTTTGTATTTGGAATAGGTTCTGTGGCCATTGCAATGGGGCCTGTTGACATGGGTGAGATCCTCTGTTGCCCTGGGAATCACATCAGATACCACTGTTGTAGACTCTGCTGAGGCTGTTGCTGAGGTAGAGAGTTTTGATTGTTGTTGATCAACTGCTGGAGTGAGAAATGGAGACCGTCACTGATACCTTATAGTTGGCGTGCATCTCTCTGTCCTCTTTTATTGGCCCCATCGTGATAATATTTTGGCAAAGGACTCCAGACCTAAGCTTTACTGTGGTCTGGCTGAGTGTCAACGGACCTTGCAGAGAGTTCACTTTCAGCTGATGGATTCTCTTCATTGATTGGAACATTTCGGAAGATTACAAGGATGTGTGGAGCCTGTTACTGCTTTCATTCAAGTTATCCAATGCCCCATTTATTTAAAATACTACTGTTATTGTGTCATGAAATGCTATTTTTCAGGAGTGTTTCGGGTTAGAATGTAATTGTTTAAAGCTCAGATCTGTGGTTTATTTATAAAGATACACGCCTATTTGAAAAATGTATCTGACGTTTTCGGAGTTGTGAGATCCAGGCGGTCACCGGGTGTTCAACGCTCATTAAACCCGACTGGAACAGCTTTTCCTCTAGCTAGTGCTTCTGTTTGTCACTTGCTTATCCATCGCAATATGTCTCTGATGTCTCTAGTCTAGTGGACAAACATGACATATAATCCAAAAAATTGTTTTGGCTGAGGGCAAAGTAAAGTTTCATAACTTTATATATTTAGGCTATTTAACTTTGTAGCCTATTAGAGAGCTTACTTACGTTTGACTGAATTGTTTGCTTTATTTCTCATCTGTAGCTTCTATACCATTTTATATTTAAAAAAAATAAATAAATGTAAATATATATATATAGATATATATTTTTTTAATTTTTTTAAGTAAATAAAATAAAACTTAAAACCTGTCTCGTTTTCGTTAAATGTCAGTTTAACGAAAACAGTATATATATATTCAGCAATATATATATATATATATATATATATATAATATTAATATGTATTAACATTCTCTTCACTATGTACAATAAAATAAATAAATGAGACAACCCTGCCTGTTTGTTAAATGTCAACAAAAATGTAGTAATATTTCATGAAAATGAAAACAAAACATCATGTTCATATTATAAATATATGCAGTGAAGATTATCAATGTACGCGCTGCCTGAACCACATGGCCATTAGGCTATGTTTAAGATTTTTTTTAAATGAAAAGAGGCAGAGTGGTGTTTTATAACATGTCTTTTTTTTGTTGACGAAAAAAGGCAAAGTTGTAGCATAGCTACAGAGTTCCACCTTAAAAAAAAAAAAAAAATTAGAAAATCGATTATTGATATTTGTGAATTTGTGATTATTGATAATTAGGTAATCTTTCAGAATAGTCCGCTTTCGCATTCGCGATGCATCTAAGAATCGAATTTCCCCACCCTGATATCTTGCTCTGTGTCAGTTGAAGAACCCTAGAAGTTTAAGATGTCATAATCTTTGTTTGTTTGGCAAGCAAAATAATTACATCTCTGTTGATTTCACCATTAGAGGTACTCAGATTGCATCTTCTTCTTCTGGCATAGGATGCACTCATCAAGAATTCATCGGTTTAGGTGTAGCACAAGAAGCAGTGAGTACCTTATTCTGAAACTAAACAATTATACCACTGTTAAGTTGCTCAAAAAGCTAGATTTATTTTTTTCAACCATAAAAATATAAACACATTCTCATCATTTGGCATCATATATGTTTCGTCTAAATACAATGCACATGGCACCCTTTAGCGTCAATATAACACACACTGTTATGGGTAGGTTAAGGTCTGGGTTTTGGTCTGCGTCTCAAATTGATGCTAAAGGATGCCAGTCACCTGTATGACGCCTTGGGTTCGGCATGTTATATTGATGCTAAAGGGTGCTGCGTAGTATTTCGACGAAATGTCATATGGCGTCACCTATATGACGCCAAAGGATGAGAGCGGGCTCAATATTTCCCACTTTAACCTGAAGTTGCCTCAAGCAGTGTCACATTTCTATTTTTAACCCCCATAATCCACAGAAAAATTCCCGCTGTAGCCCAGTTCAATGATGTATTATCTATGTGAAACTGGATGGATACGTTGTTCACTCACTCTCAACAGATCTTTTGGAATTTTGTAAAATAAGGTTTCAAATAAAAGTAATTGGTACTGTATGTACAATTTATCTGTTCTTTCTTTGTGAGGAATAACTTCATGACATGAAAACACTGTAATTTCATCAACTTGTCTGAGACACACCAAATTAAATATAAAACTAATACAAATTAAATATAAAACTAATTCATTACAATTATTTAAAATCACAAAATTACAACTCAAATGATAATGACATGTAATAAGTGTACACGCCAACACAAAGAATAAAGACCTCAGATCACTATTGCTACCAAGTAAACTTTTGTCAAAAAAAAAAAAAAAAAAAAAAAAAGTTGGAGTTGATGACAGCAATATTTCCAATAGGTAGGATATGTAAGTTTTAAAGTTTTGGTTAATAAATAACTGGCAAAAATGTTGTATGTAATAGGTTGACTGTTTTTTAATCTATTTTCTTTATGTTAAATCAGAATGCTTACATTCTTATATAACCTCATAATCATAGTCATTGTGATCACCTCAGAAAATATGTAGCTTCAAGAGTTTATGTGCATATTTTTTAGACAAAGTGTAATACAAAAAAGTGTTTTCCTTAATATGAAGATTAATCTGTTTGAAATATATGAGGATATCTTTAAAGGGAAGAAAAAGTCCCATTCACCTGTAGTGTGATAATTGTGTCAGGACTTTTGTCCCGGGTAGAGATTTTGCCACACATCCCACGTTATTCAATGAGATCATATAAGTCTATAACAGTTGAGATATTCTCAGCTAAATGAAGTGTATACAAATCTTACCCAGTACCTCTACTACTAAGGAAGTTAAAGTTTAGTTTTCTATTTTGTTTTGCTCTAACTTTCCGTTAAGCTTGCTAGCTATTTATTTATGTATGTATGTAACTAGGCTATATAGGACAGCTGAAAAATATTGTTATTGTTTTTTTTTCTTATTTATTAATTTATTTTTTCTGTTTTATTTTTTTTATTTGTTTTGTTTTGCCCAAACTAGGCCAGCAGATTTTTTTACACAACTCTTATTTAGTTTTTTTAGATGTTACTTTTTTTGCCCCATTTTTTAAATATTATTGTTTTAAGTGCTTTTGTTCATTTTTTTGTTTGTTTGTTTTTGCTTTGATTTCTGTTTTTCTTTGTTTTGCCCTTGATGATGTCCTCTTTGATCTCAGGAATCCAAAATGCTCCTACCATTAGTGTGAGAATGGCAGGAGAGGGGCATCGAATCAAAGGCAGAGGGGCACTGGCTTGGGGCCCCTGTGCTGGAAGTGCAATATTTGTTGAGATCCTCCAAAATGACTTCCCAGCCTCAGCAGCTGCCCGTGTGTGAATGGCTCTTTGTTCCTGCAGCTGTTTGCCGAGGAGAGAGAGAGAGAGAGAGAGAGAGAGAGAGAGAGAGCTCACCTTACTGGGAGAATGAGAAAAAGGCAGAAAGATAGAATGAAGGAAGCAGAGAGAGTGTGCTAGTGACAGTTTCAGATACTGATGAAGATGGGCTTTCATTTGTGGTTGTTCTTAACCATTGATGTTTTGATTGACTTGAGGTTTTAATCCACCTGTGCCACTGTGCATCTTTGTGTAAATTTGACATATTGATTCCCCATAATACACTTTAGTAGCATGTGGTGGTGGGTTCAGGGACCGTGCATCACCCGTGGCTGCACGGTTGGATGCTTGCTCTGAATGTGGCTGCTAAAACCATTAGTGAAATGCTTCTGCAAACTAGCGTGACAAACCTGTGATGTTGTTTGGTCAGGATAATAAAGTGTTATTGGCCTGCGTACGCGTATCTTCGCACAATGTGTGGCATTGTGATGTATGCCTCTTAAAATCTGCTACTTTCATTATAGGTAATCTTTACGAGCTGATGAAAAAACAACAGAGGGTTGTGCGACCTGCGACAAAGTATAAATTCTTAGAAATATGACACTTAAAGGTGATGTTGTCACAGTGTCATTACAATAAATACTGAGTAATGTTGTAAATGTTCTTAGGTTTAGCTTAGGGTTTGGTTTACCAGTAATTATGCATCATCTACTGTTATTATCATAGTAAGTAACTAGTAATATTGTAACATATATCACCTCAACATACAGTGAAGTGTTACCACAATATTAAACAGTCTAAAAACAATTGGAAATTGCTTTTAGGATACATTTTTGCTGATGCTTGCCTAGAAGTACTTGATTTTAACCTAAAATCACCATTATTTACTTAAAAAAAAACCTGAATCTCTATCTTAGATTTGGGATGATGGCCATGGAAAACTAAACTATTCATTTTGTCAGAATGGAATTAATCAAACTGAATCGGCTCTCTGGGCAGATGTAAATGTTTAAATGCCAGTGTAGATTTGTTTGAAATGTTTTTAATTTGATGACTCAATATCTGTCACGAGGCAGTTGTTAAGTTTATTACTGTGCCATTTTGTCACTTAGTTGAGTAAGTGAAACTTTGTGTGGATAATACATGTTGTATTTAAGCTCTATTGGTGTGGCATGTGTTGGCATTAGCCCACCCTGCAGTGAACTCGAGTTAGCTTCTTTATCTCTCGGGTTCAGTTGTGGTCGTGTTAATTAGCTGTCGCCTGTTAATGCTCTTAACGGCAAACTCCAGGTTTCTAATCGGACTGTTATCTTCACTTCAGCATTTCTGTTATTGTCTTGTTATTCATTTGAAATTGGCCTTTTTCATGCAGCAGTTGTTAGATGATGAACCATGATTGCATGTTCTCCTCATTCCCACCGTTCACATCATGATGCTTAATTAGTGGGTTGCGAATAACAGCGCCGTCACATCAACCAGCGCTGCTGTCTCGTCCCATCTAAGCCCACATGATGTGACCCTAATACCTTGCTGCTTGGTCAGTGACTGACATCTTTTTCTCTCTCATTCTACAGAGTGTGTGTGGACCATTCAAGAAGACACCCCGCTGCTTCTGTTTCTGCCACGTCTGGCTTCAGGAAAGCGTTCTCTTCCAGTCATGCGGCTAACGGCACACATACACCCCTCCGCCATCCTGTTTTTGACCCTCAGCAGCTTGGCCTCTGCAGGTAAGCACTGTTATCCTTGTAACCCATCATCTCTCTCCTGGGCTTTTGGAATAACAGGTAAAGAGTGAGTGAATGTGGCATGACGTTGCGTGAGCCGTCTATATCATATGTTCCGTTTGCCTTATGAAGATGAAGGAAAGGCTGAGAATTTATGAGGGGTGTTTTTATCGCCTTGCAAAAGTGCTGCTGTGTAAATGGCTCTTGATAACGTGAATACCAGAGCTCAAGCTTCCTTAGCTAATTTTATGTTTTAAAGTGTGTTTAAGTGTTTAAGGTAAATGAACATTTCTAGTCACCAAGCAGAGCCAAATGGACCCTAGCTGCTTTTTTAGGACAAAAAGTTAGTTAGGCAAAAGATGACATGTCAGTTGAACATGCTTAAAGCTACACTGTGTAACTCTTTTAGTTTATTCTTAGCTAAAAACACTTGGTTCTTTCAAAAATATATGTGCTCATTAATGTATACTTACTTCGTTCAAGTAATAAAGTATTCTTGTGAGTGTATAATATGCCATTGAAAATACATACGGGTAAGGGGTTCTAATGTCGGTCGCCATGTTGCCCCTCCATCTTGAAAGTACATTAGCCAAAGAGTTCATTCAAAGTTAGCCCGTTAATTCAAGCTTCGCCTTTCGTGTTTACGTTTCAGTTAACACTCATGGATGAGGTCGAACTGGAAGTCCTGTTAATCTTGGACTTCATTGGCCACCGCAAGAGTTAAAAGGAAATCGGAATTGAGAGGAACAGAAACTAATATTCACTGGATGATCATATACCTTTTCACTGCTAGATGGGGGTAAAAATCACACAGTGTAGCTTTAATGTGCATTGTGGGGTGACTGTGACGGGGACAAGCCTCAGTCCACCCAAAAATGAAAATTCTGTCATCATTTGCTCACCCTCAATTTGTTCCAAACTTGTATGAAGTTCTTTCTTTTGGGTTATGGTGAACACAAAAGAAGATATTCTGAAGTATAGCCTATATGGTTAACCAAACAGTTGGTGGGCCTCATTGATAGTATGAACAAAATTCTATGGAAGTCAATGAGGTCCATTAACTGTTTGGTTACTGACATTCTTCAAAATATCTTCTTTTGCATTCAGCAGAAGAAAGAATTTCAATTAGGTTTTGAACAACTTAAGTGTGAGTAAATAATGGCAGAATTTTGATTTTAATGAATTGCGATTAATCGCATCCAAAATAAAAGTTTTTGTTTACATAATATATGTGGGTGCACTGTGTATAATTATTTTATATATATAAATACACACACATGCTTGTATATATTTAAGAAATATTTTAATGTTTACTGCATATAGATTTATTTATAATTTATATATTATATATAAATATAAAAATTTTATATATAAATAATATTTTTTTTCTTAAATATACATGCGTGTGTGTGTGTGTGTGTATATATATATATATATATATATATATATATATATGTATGTATATATATATATATATATATATATATATATGTGTATATGTATGTATGTATGTATATATATATATATATATATGTATATATATATGTATATATATATATATATATATATATATGTGTGTGTGTGTGTGTGTGTATATATATATATATATATATATATATATATGTGTATATATATATATATATATATATATATATATGTGTGTGTATATATATATATATATATATATATATATATATATGTGTGTGTGTATATATATATATATATATATATATATATATATATATACATACAAAATAATAATACACAGTGCACCCACATATACTATGTAAACAACAACTTTTATTTTGGATGTGATTAATCGTGATTAATCATTTGACAGCCCTAGTTAAAATCAATATTTTCTTTTTCATGTATAGCCACAGTTGTGGTCAGAATTATTGGCACCCCTGGTCGTATAAATAAATCTGCTTTGTTTATCCTTTTGATCTTTCATTCATTTTTTTTGGCGCATTTTTTTTGGCGCAAAAATCTAAACATTTATTGAAGTAAAATCCCTGAGCAAGACACTTAACCCCTAGTTGCTCCAGAGGCGATCGAACCTCTGACATATATAGCAATTGTAAGTCGCTTTGGATAAAGGGTAAGCTAAATGAATAAATAATTGCATGTTTGGGGAAAGTCACATTATGAAATAAATGCTTTTTTGAACCTTCAGAAATCATTCTAACATACTGATTCAATGTTGTAAAAACTTGCACTGTGTTTGATGAATAAGAATAATTTATTTAAAATATTGTCACTTTTGATCAATTTAATTGAAACTGTACTCCTGACCCCAGACTTGTGAAAGGTGTATTGATTAATGTAAATGTATTGATATGTGTTACTAGCTCTTCAGTTTAATTATTATGATGTGCTTGCTTCCTCATCGATTATAAAATTATACGGATTAATGATATGAAGGATCATTAACCAACATATTCATCAATAATATGATGGAATAACACTATAATTGACCATAAGCGTGTTTCGTCTAGTCTAAAACAGAAAACGAGGCATGTTCTGCTGCTGGACTCTTCGCAGGGCGTGTTCTCGATAAGCTGTGCCTCGGCGCTCATTGTCTTGACAGAGTGAGGCAGTGTTGCCTGTTTTGTCAGGCAATCACGATTCGCCCCCTGTGTTCGGAATTTCCCCGGTTCCTCCCAGCATGAGTCTTCTAGATCTGGCTGTCAGAGAGCAAAGGCCGGGGGATTTGCATTAAGAAAGTGCTGACAGCCTCAATCTCTCAGCCTCGAAACAACAGTGCCGCACGTCAGCTATGCGTCCTCTAACCCGACTCATGCAGCTCTATCTGTGTGATTGATCAGGGCTCGTTGGCTCAGTCTCTTCAGAAGAGTGATGATTTGTTCCCCTCTGGCACAACAGCCTGACAGATAGTTGCATGCCAAGAGAAAAAGGCAAAGAATACAATATGGCAGCAACCAAACAAACAGAAGGAACAGGCAAAATTATGACAGTCATCAAGTCTGTGTTGTTGGATGGAGTGTTATGACTTAAGAGTGCATGTATTTCACACTGTTCTATGATTTTACTTCAGCTTGTTCTGTCGAATGCCTCTTTGTTGGTAACGGATCCCACTGGCCATTCTCAGCAGTTGTGCGACTTCTGTCACTCAAACCAAATGCTTTTCTTCTCGAGAAAAAAGAGAAAGGAAAGTAGTGTAAATATTTGATGGAGAGACATTCATTTATGGTGGAGGGTGCATGATTAAATCGATGTTTTTTACACTTTTTCCTTGTACATCAAATAGATATGTGAAAGTAAACACAACCCTACTAATTATACGACATAATGCAGTTGTCAGAAAGCTGATGTTTAAAGGGTTATAAAAAGTATACAATTCTTAGAGATTAAGAATTATGCCATATATACACTCACCGGCCACTTTATTAGGTACATCTGTCCAACTGCTCGTTAACACTTAATTTCTAAGCAGCCAATCACATGGCGGCAACTCAGTGCATTTAGGCATGTAGACATGGTCAAGACAATCTCCTGCAGTTCAAACCGAGCATCAGTATGGGGAAGAAAGGTGATTTGAGTGACTTTGAATGTGTCATGATTGTTGGTGCCAGAAGGGCTGGTCTGAGTATTCAGAAACTGCTAATCTACTGGGATTTTCACGCACAACCATCTCTAGGGTTTACAGAGAATGGTCCGAAAAGAAAAAACATCCAGTGAGCGGCAGTTCTGTGGGCGGAAATGCCTTGTTGATGCCAGAGGTCAGAGGAGAATGGCCAGACTGGTTCGAGCTGATAGAAGGGCAACAGTGACTCAAATAACCACCCGTTACAACCAAGGTGGGCAGAAGAGCATCTCTGAACGCACAGTACGTCGAACTTTGAGGCAGATGGGCTACAGCAGCAGAAGACCACACCGGGTGCCACTCCTTTCAGCTAAGAACAGGAAACTGAGGCTACAATTTGCACAAGCTCATCGAAATTGGACAATAGAAGATTGGAAAAACGTTGCCTGGTCTGATGAGTCTCGATTTCTGCTGCAACATTCGGATGGAAGGGTCAGAATTTGGCGTCTACAACATGAAAGCATGGATCCATCCTGCCTTGTATCAATGGTTCAGGCTGGTGGTGGTGGTGTCATGGTGTGGGGAATATGTTCTTGGCACTCTTTGGGCCCCTTGGTACCAATTGAGCATCGTTGCAACGCCACAGCCTACCTGAGTATTGTTGCTGATCATATCCATCCCTTTATGACCACAATGTACCCAACTTCTGATGGCTACTTTCAGCAGGATAATGCGCCATGTCATAAAGCTGGAATCATCTCAGACTGGTTTCTTGAACATGACAATGAGTTCGCTGTACTCAAATGGCCTCCACAGTCACCAGATCTCAATCCAATAGAGCATCTTTGGGATGTGGTGGAACGGGAGATTCGCATCATGGATGTGCAGCCGACAAATCTGCGGCAACTGTGTGATGCCATCATGTCAATATGGACCAAACTCCCTGAGGAATGCTTCCAGCACCTTGTTGAATCTATGCCATGAAGAATTGAGGCAGTTCTGAAGGCAAAAGGGGGTCCAACACATTACTAGCATGGGGTAACTGATAAAGTGGCCGGTGAGTGTAAATAAGCTAAGAAAGTAGAGGAATTTTTCTATCACATTATCTGAATTTGTTGGTCAGTGTAACGCTAACATAGGATAAACACCTCCATCAACACGGCTGGTAAAGAGAGATGTTTGACCCGAGTCTTGAGCTGGTCAAAGCGGAACGGTTCCTGTTAGTGTTGGTAGAGCAAGAGGACAAAGGCTACTGTGTCTGAATGTCTCTTGAGTTTAGTGAAATGTGGACAGCATACTATTTCAGCATAGGCGTCATTTACGGGGGGACGGGTGGGACATGTCCCCACCACTTTTGTCAGGGTCAATTTTGTCCCCACCACTTTTGAAACATCTCGGCACAGATATACCAATACAAATAAAACTTCTCCAGTTAACAGAATTCGTTTCATTTGTTTGTTAAATAACAGGCAATCTAGCACTGAAATGAGTTGTCTTCTCTTCGGAAGCATTGCGAGATTCGTTCCGGTGAAATCACAAATCAAAATGCGCACAAGCATGTCCCTGTTTCTCATGGGTTCTAATCTGCTCTCGTATATATTTTTCCCTCATCAAAACATATACAACCACTGATAAACATTATATCAATTCAACCACTGATAAACATTATTGGTTCTGATGAGAGAAAAAAAAAAAAAAAAAAAAACTATACGAGTGCGGATTAGAACCTCAAACCTCTCGAGTCCCGACATGCTAGGCAAAAATTCTACCCCTGGACCATCACTGCACATATGTAGTTAATTGCGTATATACTCTATATACTCACTAAACTTGGACATTGTGCTCATTTTTATTTATGTACATCAGGAAGCTACAGGACATCGTCTTTGAAAACATGACCTACTCGAAAGAGAAAGAAAGAATGCTTCATTGTACCCAGCACTTTTGAAAATGCCCTTCCAAATGCATCTCTGTCCCCAGCACATTTCAAACCAAACTGACGCCCATGTATTTCAGGGCTCCAGACTGCGACCAAATGGTCACATTTTGCGTCCAAAATTTGAGCGTGTGCGACTGAATTTTACATCCAGTCGCACATGTGCAACCAGTAAATTTGCCACACGTTAAACACATGGTTAAACGTGGAAGGGGCGCGTCAATGAAGTGAGTGTGACAAGAATAGGAAGTGCGCGTAAACGTCTGTGGGAAGGAGACGGAGACAAATATCACAACCTGCTATGTGCGTCTGAGAAATGAGCGAATCTATCGACTCGTTACCAAGCTCCGAATGCAAACAAAATAAAAGTGGAACGAAAGTACGCTACTAATTTATGCTTCACGAACCGTTCATTAGTTTGGACCAATAATAGCAGCGCATTGCCTTTCTTATGTATAAGTTATCTGTGGGGCAGCACCCCCAACCATTGACAGTAAAATAAAGACACGAACTTGGAAAGTTTGATCTCATGAAAGTTCGTATTTATAGCACAAATGTTATTTCTCAGTGCCAATTATACGCCCAAAACAGGTTTTGCGTGTATATGGTACGCGTTTTCGCATTGAATTCGCCTCAGAATTAATAACATCATCACCACGAGATCCAGTGATAAACATTATGATTCATGGCAGAGTTCCATAGATATCAGACCAAACAGCGCTGACGTGGAAACCAACACTTATAGAAGGCTTTCAGTCCACAAATCAGCAACATTCACCATGGATTTAGGCTAAGTTAACTCTAACCATGAAATATGATAATGTGATGATAATGTGATGTGATATAGTCATATACGCTTACAAGTAGCCTACTACACATCTTTTTCTAGCACTTCAAAACTATAAAATCATACATAAATGCTTTTTTCAAATTCATTTTTATGTGATGACCAACACATTTTTTGTTCATCTTTTAAAGACTGTCATAAAACGAAACATTTTAAGATGTTGGATAACACTTATTAAAATAAAAATAAAATAAAAATAAAAACATTGCAAACAGTAGGATGTTAATTGGCTATGTTAATTGGCTATATAACATTTTTCACTTCTTTTTAATTAATATTAAGACATTATGAATGATAATAACTAAAGTTAATTTCATCTGCACCCTATAAATTAAGCTTATTATATATATATATATATATATATATATATATATATATATATATATATATATATATATTTTTTTTTTTTTTTTTAACTCAGTGCAAGTTCTCATTTGAGGAGATTCTGCCCTCAAATTTGAGTCTGAAGCCCCGTGAACTTAAAATAAAACTGGATATCATAATATATGTACTTTACGTCTCCTTATTATTAAGGAAATTTGTCAGTATTACAGTTAATTTGGGGTAAATTTGAATAATTGCATTGCGAGCTGATTTAAGCTGTGCCCCTAAATTTTCTGCTTGTGCTCCTAAAATTTTCAGTCTGGGCAACAGCGCTCCTAGTAAAAAAGTTAGTCTGGAGCCCTGCCTTTCCTTTTAATACTCTTTAGCCAGCGTTGTTGCTTTGCAGCATATATTTGCTTCTTTGAGTCTTCCTCAGACATGTTGCCACATTTACCTGAGGAGCAGATTTATTTAGGCTCTAGCTTCTTTTAATTTTTTTTTTAATTGTTGATGAAGCTGTTCTAAACCCTTGTTTTGGGTTATGTTGATTTTGATCAAATTGGAATCTAAACAAACTTAATGGGCGTCATATCTGGGCTGAATGTTTTCTTTGTATTCCATTTTTTTTCCTTTTGTTTTAGAGCATAGCGACCTCTCTGAAGTCTTTTGTTTTCTAAAAAAACAAGGACACTATCTAATCTGCAGCATCAGAGTGTCTGCAACCCTGAGCCCTTTCCACATGGACTTCAAATCACTTCCAGTCATAACCTGTGTTCAGCGGTAGTCATCTGATTCTAGAGATGATAGAGGTGTGATATATGAACATCTCCATGTCTTCTGAGACCTTGTCATCAGAACGTCTCTTCCACAACACTGAATCTCCTGTGAGAGTGGAGAAATGTGTAATCTATATAATAGATTAGGAAGAAGATCTGTCTCACTGTGGCCCAGGATGGTTCTCGCTCATGTGATGTGACTGATACCGCAGGAATAGTGTTGCACAGGTGACATGTATTATTTTTAGGTCTATATGTAATGAGCACAAGTTAATGAGACTCAAATTTAAAAGGTCATGAAACCCTAAACTAAATTTTCTGAGGTTTTAACAGAGGTATGCGTGTTGAACTAGCCTGGTTAAAACCAGACCATTCTCAGTTATAACTGAGTTATGGTCTGGCAAAGATTCATAGACAAATCAATTCCAAAGGGGCGTCACCAACGGACGTAGCTCAAATGCCTCTGGGCGCAATTGGATTGACCAATCAGAGCGATGAAGCAGATGATGTATGCAGAGCGACGTTTGTCTGTTAAAGAAAAACTTGAATAAACAAGCAGACACTGATGGGTGATTCTCACGAAATTAGACTTATGAGGTGTCATGAAACATTTTGATTATAAAAGTAAATGCTATCAAAATAAAAAGGATACAGTTATAAACATCTTATCATGTACTATTTTGCACATGATTTCAAATGACATCATAAATACCAATTTTGTTGTTTTTTCCACATTTAAGGGGAAATTTCTCATTACCGCAACGTGTCCATGACTGGATTTGGGTTCTTTGAGATTAAAATATTTATAATTAAAAAACATAAAAAAAACTTCAGTGCATGTTATACTATAAATATTTACAATAAAGAAACATGTGGTATTTGGTGATCATTGGTAAATGTAGTGGCAATAATAAGGAATATAAATGTGTCCAAGACCAATTATCTCATCCTCCGCAACAATTTTCAATTATTGTTTAAGTCCTCAAGGAACTAACATGTTCAAGATTTTTTTTGGAAGGGACATAATTGACTGTGACACACAAGATGCCTACCAGATAAGCAGTTCTTATTTTTTCTCTCCAGATAAAAGTTAAATTTTTGTTTGTCATAGTACCTACACGACTTTTTAGTTCTCATTACCGAAACATATACCATATATTTAAGGTAATGTCATGTTGCGGTAATGGTAATTTTTTACGGACTTCATCTAAAAATGTAAATAATAATATAGTAAATATTTTTTTAAATCTTCTAAAAATAATGGTTATAGTAAGTTCAGACCCTAATCTTATATGTGCAAAAAGAAAATAGGCATTTTAAAGAAAAAAGAAAGAGAAAAAATGGCATTTTAAAAATTCTGATGCTGGGCACCTTCTAAATCTGGATTTCATGAGAATCACCCTGATTAGCTACTTGCTCTATCAGGCTGTCAGCGGTTACTGGAATTTCCCTTGCGGTAATGTTGAGTGGCTCAATAGCCACTATTACCGCCATTTATTTATTTATTTAATTTATATGAATTTGTTGCTATATAAATAAAGTTTACGATGTGGTCAAAAACGATGACATTTTCAGTAACCAATGTAACCGAAACTAAATAGCGTCTATATGCGCATTGAAAGGCTTTCACTGTCATTGTTATGACAACGGACTTTGAGCGAGTCATTGAACCATTCATTCAAAGAACACATTCAAAAAAGCTGATTCATTAAAAGAGATGTAGCCTAATGAAACAAGATGTTAATTATTTTTAACTTTGAATTCCACTTTTTAAGGCTCAGCTGAGCAGCAATGCATTGCATGGGTAATGCTTCACTTAGAGACCAATATGGCATTGATTCAATGTGTGACTCGCTGATTTTATTTCCCAGCAGCTTCCTCGCTCTGTACACAATCTTGCGCGGTACTACAATATTGCGGTTATAACGATAGCCCTATTGCTCTCGTTTATTTCACATTAACAGCAAGACAATAGATAAATCACACACAACAGACCCTTTTACAGCCCACGTGATCGAATAGTTGCGCGCGCATTTTGGCAACGGAAAGTGCTGTTGTTTCCCACTGGCTCTAACGTGTTAGCAACTCCGAAAGTTTATTAAAACGGTTTCTCAGCTTCAAAATGTCTGGTTGTTGCGTTTACGGTTGCACTAATCAATATCCCACCAAGGGGCTTAAGTTTTAGGATTCCAACAGGATCACGGCTGTTTCAGAAGACCGGCGGCGCCTGTGGCTGCAGGCGATTAAACGTGTTGATTGGAGCGTGGACATAATGAAAAATCCGTTCGCGTAGCTTGCCAGAGCTTGACAAGCTGCTGATTCTCGCCATACTTCCGTTGCCAATATGCGCGCGCATACGTTGCCACGTCATCATTGTGTACAAACAGTAAAAGGGTCTACAAACAAAACCTTAAAAAAAATACTTTGCAATGAACTTTGCAATTTAGACGCGCAAACTGGGTGCCAGTGCAACGTAAGTTACATGCTCGGCCAGATTCGGCTTGAAGTCATTCATCCTCGGATGCGGCACCGCCCACACTGTTACAAAAACAAAACGTGCACATAAAAAAATGGACAGAAAAAATTTGAAAAATGGAAGTGTTATCAGCTGTCAATCAAGCTGTCAATCAAAGTTAACCACGCCCTTATTTGTCATACATTTTGTATCTAAATATGATCTAAACTGAACGAGTTAGAAAAAACTCACCCCCCTCACAGTTGTCAGGAACTCGCAACCTATCGAAAAATACAATAAAAGTCCATGGGACCAACCTGGGGTTTATGGACATCTGCTCACTTTTGGGACCAGCCCCTAGGGGATTTTCGATGTATTGCAGTTTTTCACACTTCCGGGTAGGCATCAAGTGTAAACAAGGCTTTACTCCATGTCAGCACACGCTCTGATCGGTAAAGGGGATCCGTTTATTAAGGACATATTGAATTTGAACTACGTGAACTAAAGAATGAAATGCTTAAAATAGTCTGAATAATATGTTTAACTTTAATAACTTTAAATAGTTTCTCCAAAATTGTAATTCTGTCATATTTAATCACCTGCATGTCATTCAGCCATGGCTGTCGCACAAGATTTTTAAGGCAAGATTAAAGTGAATAGCAGCTTAAATTTCAGTCTGGTCATATGAAGCTCTCTTATGAATTTAGAGGATGCTCAAAGGTCATATGAAGGACTTTTAGTGTTTTTTTTGTGATGAAGCACATGCCATTCTGGTCCCCATCCACTTTCATTGTATGGGAAAAGATCAACTGTTAAATATCTCTGTTGGTGTTCCATGGAGGAGAATGAGTACACAATACACACATTTGAAAGGTTGTATATGTGATGCTAGAATTTTCATTTTCTGGATGAACTTTCTCTTTAAAAAGTATTTTTAAATAAGCTGTCTGTTCTTCAAAACATTTCTCTTTCTCACTGCTTCTTTTCATCCCTTAATTTGTCAGACATTCCTTTCTAAGCACTTTTTGTACATCTGAGTTGCCTTTTTTTGGTCTCTCATTTTGCCAAGCTGTAGATTCTCAGTACGGTCTGTTATTATGGGATGGCAGGGCTTTTGTAAGCCCTCGAGTTTCACTGGTGAAGTGAAGAGTGGAGCAGAAATCCTGCCAGATATTAATTTGCAGCACTTGCCAAAAACAGCTCTTGCAGGATGCTGGTTACGCCAAGGGCCGAGCGTGTGGCCTGTGGGGCGACTGCAGGAACACACGTTGGCTCATGTACATGGGTGAAACGCCTCACTTTCCCCTCAGCGCTCCATCTTATTTACCCTCCCACAGCTCACAGGGATGAGTGACAGTCTCGTCATGCCTGTAGGGCCCATACAGATTGTATGTCTATCCTTCCATTCTGTCATGTGACAAAGACATAGAATTAGTGCTAAAAGGTGAGTTTACAGAAATATAGCTGCAGTTATACTCAGCTTGACGTGTTTTAAAGAGGATCAGTCCTTCATCCTCATTTTAAAACAATAACGGCTCGTCTTTGTGGAGATAAATGACCCTAAAAACTGAATAAACCAAATCAAGGCAGGACTCAACATTAGGCATTGCTCAGGGCCAGTGTGAGAAAGATTCAGGTCTGTTGATGGAACTGTTGTGTGTGTGTTTGACTGCATCTTAGGTTCATTGATAAAGTGCATGTGCTTAAATGATTTTTAGAATGTTTTTGAGTTATAGCCTACATAAATTTTGAACAACACCTGTGCTACTTTTTTGATCCAATTCAAATATTGACTACTGTGTGTGTGTATGTATATGTGTGTGTGTGTGTGTGTGTGTATATATACATATATATATATATATATATATATATATATATATAAATATATAAATATAACATATATATATATATATATACATATATATATATATAAATATATATATAAATAAATATAACATATATATATATATATATATATATAAATAAATATAACATATATATATATATATATATATATATATATATACATAGCATTACTGTTCATGATTCTTTAGAAATTATCACATATCATCCTTCTGAAATCATTCTAATATGCTGATTTGGTACTCAAGTAACATTTATTATTATCAATGTTGAAAACAGTGTTGCTTAATATTTTTTGTGGTAACTGTGATTGTTTTTTTTTCAGGATTATTTGATGAAGAGAAAGCTTAAAATAAAAGCATTTATTTTAAATAAGTCTTTACTGTCACTTTTTTAGTAGAAGTATTCTTTTTTATTGTAGAATTGAATAAAATTAAATTTTAATGTAGAAATCTAATTAAGTTTATCACTATTGGTGAACAAAGTTAAAACATTGGCACGGCAGGTAAAATATATGACGAAATAAAATCATTATTATTGAGCCCTGCAATGCATAAGACATGTTTGTTTGTCTTGCTGAGACAGAAAGGACCACAAACAACATTTTATTTTAATATTCTCATTTAAAATGACAGAATCAGACAGACTATAATAGTGCCTCTCCAAATGTTTGAGGTCAAATGATCTATGTGCTGTTTTATGGTTTGTGTGACGGACTACGTCTGAATGTGCGTACGTCTGTGTGTGTGTGTGTGTGTGTGTGATATGAGGGGCTCCAAATTGTATTGCGCAACCGCTGCAATATGAGCCGTGGTGCTGTGGAGGCAGTGAGATCCAAACCACCACACGACTCCACACTCTGCTCCAAACTGGAAGTAACGAGAGCGATCTCCTTTTTAAACCAGATGTTGCACAGTGATTTAAGTGTCAGTAACCAGACTCCTTCACTGCTCTTGGGTTGGCACGAGGTTGAGGTGTAGGGATGTTTACATAGCAACAGCAACCCGCCATTGGCTTAATTACAGGTTACTGCAATCTACACCACGGCTTGCAATCTCTACGAGTCGGTCTGATACTCTCTCTCTCTCTCTCTCTCTCTCTCTCTCTCTCTCTCTCTCTCTCTATCTGTATCTCTTTCCCCTCCACCACAACCGTTATGCCAGTAAGTGAGTGTGTAGACGACCTCAGCCAGAAACCTAATGGAGAACAGCTGGGGTGACCCTGCATTTTCCATTGTGTTTCATAGAGTGCTGGAAAAAAGAAAAGAAAACGAAAAACACAGGCCACAAGATTTGGAGAGGTCTAGGGAGCGTGCCGTGAATTCATTGAAAAAGACAAGAAGAATCGAATCGCTACAGTTAACTCCTTTTGTGCTGGTTGTGTGAAAAACAAGTTGGCAGATGAAATCTGAAATAATTATCTTTACACAATTGTGTTAATATGTTTACCTACCCCTAAATGAAGATATAAAACGTGTGTGTGTGTGTATATATATATATATATATATATATATATATATATATATAAAGCTGAATAGCTGAATGTTCTTCAGGAGTCGCATGCTTTTTAACCAATGGATTTACAGCCCGTTCTCATCCCAAGCCGTCATATACTGACGCTTTTAGCCTAGAAATCTAGATGCACCCTAGCGGCAGCAAAAATTTCTTTTCAGCAAAGTGTGGTCTAGCAACTCTCCATAGACATTTTAGCTGGAAAAACCTAACTCTGGCCGGGCCAATCACATCGTGTATAGAGTCGGCAGGCTGGCTTAACATAATGACGACAGAGTTGCGGCGGTCAGAGCAAGCTCGGACATATTTGATTTGAAGTCGTTCATCCTCGGATGCGGCGCCGCGCGCTGTTACAAAAAAGCTGTGGCGAAACGATCAACTTGTCATTTTTGCCACGCTCGTGCTGTCGTGTCAGAGTATAAAGGCTTTACTCCGTGTCAGCGCGCGCTCTGATCGGTAAAGGTTCATGGACCTCTCCCGAATCATCTCCAGCACTCCGAAGCACCACCACTCTGCCTCCGTTTCCTCGTAAGCTGATATTAGTATTTAAACATTCTCTATGATATTATTTTTTAAATGACGCACTTTCTCTTTCTCTCTCATACACACACACACATATTGTCTCTTTCTCTCTCACACATATGTAGGCTAGTTATAAACTCTTTAGACTTTTAATGATTAGTGTTTTATTTTTAAAGTTTGTGGGTTCGTGTAAAAAAAACAAAAAAATCCCTTATTTTGGGGATGGATTCTGGGAAATCTCCCTTATTTTCAATGTTCCATGTTGACAGCTATGGACTGGATACGGTAAAAGTTTAATACTTGCTCCGCTGACTACGTCACTTTCGTCATTGCTCTGATTGGCTGTAGCGCTATCCAATTGCATGCAGCGAGAATGTGAAAGACAACCGTTTATCCCGCCCTCGGATTGAGAAGTTTAGACGATATTTCAAAAGTGTCACTATATGATGCCCTAAAATGAGAACGCATTGGAATTTACATGACTTTTGTCATTGTTTATGATTTACTGAATAAATGGGATAACTATTTTTAAAGGGGTCATGAACTGGCTTTTTAATTTTTTTTTATATTGTTGTCTGAGGTCAACTTATGACGTTCGCTTGGTTTTTACATTTAAAAAAACTTAAAAATGAATAAGTTATAGGCTATTTTCTACCCTAGTTTTGAGCCCAGCTCAGAAACGCTCGGTTTTTATGGGCGTCTCGCATTGAAGACTTGGAAGGAAATGCCCACTGCTGTGAGTGGATAACAGTTTTGCATATTATAATGAGTTTCACTCTCGACCCAGTCAGTCATCACGAGGTAGGCATCTATGTTATTTAGCTACGAGTATAATGTGCAAATCGGTGGGCAGGACTAAACCGGCTGTGTTGAAGTAGGTGTTGATCTTCTGCGGGGGTGGTGTTTTTTCCTCTTTGACGTCATAGTTCCCTACTTTAAAAAACGAGTCGTTTGCTGAAGCTGGTGTCAATAGAAGCGTTTATCGGACTAACAAGGATGTAGGATTTTCTTATATTATGATGACCTCTTGGATGTCAAAAGCTCAAGGAAAATTTGATTTCTCAGTTCATCACCCCTTTAAGAATATAGAGTTTGGCATAATGATAAAAAAGTATAAATACTTATATTTACTTTTTTGCAGGTCTAGAAATTAAACTTAAAATTATGCATTTTCAATGTTTAGTTGTTTTAGCCGAGTTTAATTCTGGTTCCATCTTATTTGAAATCATGTTAAAACATCTTGAGCCTGTTTGGAATTTTACTGAGGCCCCGTGGTTGAGAAGCACTGCTTTAGGGTATGTACACTCGATCCAGTCCAATACATAGAGCTTAATTCTCTCAGCACTTCAGCATAGGTTATAGGGAGTCTCATAGTCAGATGTTAGAGGGTCCTGAAATATTTACTGTCCTGTAGCTTGCTTTTCCTGGCTTTTCCTTTTCTTCTTACTTTCCTTTTTTTCCCTCTTTCCTACCTTTAAGATGTGTTTCTGAATAAACCTCAAAGATAGAAAATCACATTTCCAGGAGTCATTGATCTGTGCAGTAAATGCTTAATAAGGGAAGAGCATACTGGGTTAGATGTTTCAACAAACTACCTAATAGTGTTATAAAAACACATTTGTAGCCATTTTAGCTTGCTTCTGCAAGTATTTTAGCTTTTTTCAGCGAGACGTGTGTTTAACAGGACTGGTACTCGAAAGTTTTGCATCGCAAGTGCAACGCTGTACCTGATCTCTGAATATTTATATGGAGCTGGTTATGTGATGCAAACCTCAAAATGTATTAGATTGCAAATCCTACACTATAGTTAAAGCATATTGTGCAAGGAATCGGTGCTAAACTAGGTCTTATTAAATGAAAAACTTACCATGCAATCATATTAAGTGAGTAAAAGTGAATAAAAGTTGTTGCTTTACTGCCTCTAGTGTTAAATCAATTATATATAATTTTTTTGTAATTTTGCAAAATTGTGCAAAAAAAGGCATGAAGTTTGAAATTTCAAACTGATCTGAAATCTAGCCGATTATTCCTCAGCACTAAGCCCTATACACACTGGGACGAATATCAGTGCGTGTTATTCGTCAGCGTTTTTCATATAGTTATTTATGTTCTAGCACCAACGAGAACAGCAGCTCTACATTCATCTTGCCTTGCATCTTCCTCGTCTTATTTCTTCCTGGCTGTGTAGTGTGTAGACGGCGACGCGTATTTCTTCTTCGCCGTTGCATATGTGTGCTGCTCGGCAAGACTGTTTTCTGTGTGAGCGCCCCAAGTTGTGTTTTACTGTAACTTCAGAAGCTTCAAACTCGTGAGTAAAAGCGTCTCATTGGTCGAATAGTTGTAACTAAAAAACGGACCTGAGGCGTTTTTAAAAATGACGCTTTTTCGAGTGGCGTTTTACGCGTTAGTGTGAGCACTCACATTGGCGCCCATTGTTTAGTCACGAGGCGTTAAACATCGGTTCAAATAACGCACGCGAAATTCGTTCTGGTGTGAACAGGCCTTTAAGTTGATAAAGTATGGACTCGTAGGAAGGGGACGGGCCTATATGTCATCCTGACTAACACTTCACACTTCATCCAACCCTTTGTACCTTTTTCTGCTGAGTGCTTGTGCTTGGAAGAAGGAGGGCTGACTTTTGACTTGTCTTCCATTGACAGCCTGCCCTCTGACCTTAAAAGGGCTGATGGTATACCCTCTTGACTGTTTTACAGCTTGTGAAACACTTATTCAACATGCTCATGCCCCCAGCTTGCCCTTCCTGACACACTTACAGAACGGTCTTTATTTCCTGTGTGCCCACTTCTGGCAGGCTTGTCATTGGTGCCCATCAATCATTGAGGCAGGTTGGAGCATAGAATGACAATAACAAACAAAAAAAAAAACAACAACTCTTCTATAGATTTTCATATAGTTTTTTTTTAACTTCGGATTGCTACATCCAGTATGCAATTTGTAGATCATTTAAATGTTTAAAAGGGGTCATGAACTGGCTTTTTAAATGTTATTATATTGTTGTCTGAGGTCAACTTACGACGTTTGCTTGTTTTTTTTTCACTTTAAAAACATAAAAACAAATAAGTAATAGGCTATTGTATAGCCTAGCCGAAAAACGCTTCGGTTTTTATGGGCGTCTCGCACTGAAGACTTGGAAGTAAACACCCACTGCTGTGAGTGGATAACAGTTTTGCTTATTGTAATGAGTTTCAACTCACCCGTCGATGCACTTGAGGGAAATTGTTTTGAAAACGTTGGATGTTGTAAAATGGCAACCGGAATGATTCGCCAATACATTCGACCCAGAGTCCGTGTGTTGCACAATTCCTGTCAGATCCAATATAGACGGCACAGCATGTTCTTTAATCTTAATCGGTCTGCAAATCCAGTCTTGTTTACAAAACAGTCCTCAGTGAAATGAAATGAACAGACGGACAATGTTTTACCCTCATCAGCTAGAACGTCATTAAAAATAAAGTTTATCCATGCAATCCTAATGGAATCCAGAGGAAGCATATGCAGCGACTGTTTTCTTCCACAACCAGGCACTGCACAATATTTTGTATTGCTCGGTAGCTTGCTCCGGTTTGTCATCACGAGGTAGGAATCTACGTTATTTAGCTATGCGTGTAATGCACGAATTGGTGGGTGGGGCTAAACCGGCTGTGTTGACGTTAGGCGTTGATAATCTTCTGGGTTTTATCCTCTTTGACGTCGTAGTTCCCTACTTTGAAAAACGAGTCGTTTGCTGTGGCTGGTGTCAATAAAAGCTTTTACTGGACTAACAAGGATGTTTTCAGTTCTGAAACTTACAGGATATTCTTATAATATGATGATCTCTTTTGATTTCTCTGTTCATCACCTCTTTAAATTATCTACAAATTGGACACTGGATTTGGGTGTAGCAATGTAAAGTAAAAAAATATATATATATATATACATTTTTCAGGCTTAAACAAACAACACACATTCACCAATAAGCCTGTTTAGCTTGAGCCAAACAGGCTTCTCAACCGAATGACCAGATCCATATGGATGCTACGTTTTTTTGTGCTGATTATGTGAGGAAATCTAAATGGTCACATAACTCTCTTTATTCAGTAGATGAAAACAGTGTATTTAAAAACAACAACAAAAAAACAATATATATATATATATATATATATATATATACACTCACCGGCCACTCTATTAGGTACCCCATGGTAGTAATGGGTTGGACCCCCTTTTGCCTTCAGAACTGCCTCAATTCTTCGTGGCATAGATTCAACAAGGTGCTGGAAGCATTCCTCAGGGAGTTTGGTCCATATTGACATGATGTCATCACACAGTTGCCGCAGATTTTTCGGCTGCACATCCATGATGCGAATCTCCCGTTCCACCACATCCCAAAGATGCTCTATTGGATTGAGCATCTGGTGACTGTGGAGGCCATTTGAGTACAGTGAACTCATTGTCACGTTCAAGAAACCAGTCTGAGATGATTCCAGCTCTATGACATGGGCGCATTATCCTGCTGAACGTAGCCATCAGAAGTTGGGTACATTGTGGTCATAAAGGGATGGACATGGTCAGCAACAATACTCAGGTAGGCTGTGGCGTCTGCAACGATGCTCACTTGGTACCAAGGGGCCCAGAAGTGCCAAGAAATATTCCCCACACCATGACACCACCACCACCAGCCTGAACCGTTGATACAAGGCAGGATGGATCCATACTTTCATGTTGTAGACGCCAAATTCTGACCCTACCATCCGGAATGTCGCAGCAGAAATCGGAGACTCATCAGACCAGGCAACGTTTTCCAATCTTCTATTGTCCAATTTCGATGAGCTTGTGCAAATTGTAGCCTCAGTTTCCTGTTCTTAGCTGAAAGGAGTGGCACCCGGTGTGGTCTTCTGCTGTGAGCCCATCTGCCTCAAAGTTCGGACGTACTGTGCGTTCAGAGATGCTCTTCTGCCCACCTTGGTTGTAACGGGTGGTTATTTGATTCACTGTTGCCCTTCTATCAGCTCAGAACCAGTCTGGCCATTCTCCTCTGACCTCTGGCATAGACAAGGCATTTTCGCCCACAGAACTGCACGCTCACTGGATGTTTTTTCTTTTTCGGACCATTCTCTGTAAACCCTAGAGATGGTTGTGCGTGAAATCCCAGTAGATTAGCAGTTTCTGAAATACTCAGACCAGCCCTTCTGGCACCAACAATCATGCCACGTTCAAAGTCACTCAAATCACCTTTCTTCCCCATACTGATGCTCGGTTTGAACTGCAGGAGATTGTCTTGACCATGTCTACATGCCTAAATGCACTGAGTTGTCCCGCCATGTGATTGGCTGCTAGAAATTAAGTGTTAACGAGCAGTTGGACAGGTGTACCTAATAAAGTGGCCGGTGAGTGTATATATATATATATTATTATTATTAACCCTAAAATGCATACCTCAGGTCTTTAGTGATCAGGAAGTCATTCATTACCCTCATCCTCAGTATTTTTTTTTAAGTTAGTCATCAACCGGATTCATCTATCAATTCTTTATAAACATCTGACACCATTTTTTTACATAAAAGAATCCATAATTTCCCCATTCATTTTAGTTCAAATTGTGTATGGTTTGAGAAGTTTTAGAGTGTATCTTCAGAGAGGATGTGGCGGCTCTCACCGATGACTCAAAACATGACGTCTTTTGTTTATCCGAGGAGAGTCCTAGAAGAGCTGCCATGGAGGGAAGAAGAATCGCTGTCCAAATAGCCACAGGACTTGAAGTGTTTACTCTAACATCAGACCCTCACTTTCCCTGTTTATGTGCTACAGAAAACAGTTGTCTCAAGTTTATTCAGGTGCTATAACAGAAGAGAATCTTCTACGTATGTACATTTGTTTTTCTTTGTGAACTTCATGAAGCAATTTAGTCTTGCCTTGGATTCATTGTATGTCGAAACAAGAGAACTATACTTGAAATGTATCCAAGGACCTCAAAGAGGGATTGTTTCCTGATTGAAAGCAACAACAACAAAGGGTATCTGCTCAAACCTAGTGAGAAAGGCACGTTCCCCTTTGCGCACCCATTTTCGAGGAGTCAGCCAGTAGTTGTGCTGTGCTGTTCTGTATGCTGACAAGGTGCAGCGAGGTCAGAGGAATGTTCTAGTTTGCCAGTTACGGCAAGAGGGCACTACAGGGAACAAGCTGTACAAGTATCATTGAAAAGCACTCTTCCCTGGCTGATTGAATGAGGACTTATTTTCTACTAATCAAACACCATGAATCTCCTGCTTTTTCCATGGTGTCTTTGATTAACTATTGATTTTGATCATGTGACTGCAAATGAAATCAGCATTTTCTAAGAGAGATAGTGTGTCTGTTATTGTCTTTCACTATTGATCTTGCGATCTATTGCAATCCTTTGTATTTGTTTGCTTCTTCGTCTTTGGACACTTTTAAGGGTTTATATTTCTTCCAATGAAACAGATTCCAAGACATTACAATTGTCTTGAAAATTTTTAACCATGACTTCATCATTTATTTTTTCCACTTTCCCCAAAATTAAAAAAATAAGTAAGTCTATATATATATATATATATATATATATATATATATATATATATATATATATATATATATATATATATATATGTGTTTCACTTGTACATTCACAAAAGTCACTTATCTAGGGTAAAGATGAATAATTTTATCTAGGATGCATGATTTGGGGAAAATGTCATATTGCGATTATTAAGGTCAATATTGCGGTTGTGCTATGCGATTGCAATATAATAAACAAATGGTTTCATGAGTCAACTTGTTTGGTTCTAAACCAAATGCACACACAGATTAGTGATAATTCTGAAATTAGCAACTGTCTAACAGGTAGGACATATACAGAAATTGAATAAAGTTATCAAACAGTCTGCGCTGCATAAATTTTTAATTATATATAGACTACTCCTTATAGAAGCTACACAAGTTCTTTAGTCAAGAGCAGTGAGCAATTTTCTCTGTTCCCTTTGTTCTTTCATAAACTTTACTGACAGAATGCTTTATTGGTAGCTGGCCCTTTAAGAGCAGCCGCTGTGGACAAGAGGATCTCATACGCGCCTTCATTCTCTCACGAGTCACAACTCTTTATTTCCATCATAAGACTGGTCTTATGTTATGAAGATACTCTGACAAATAATATTTTGGCCTAATTTTGTGTATTGTTGATGTTCGTTCAAGCTCGAAAGAGAACTTCTGGCGCGCGGTCTGTGCATGCGCATTATACTGGCGCGTGTCTTTCTGTAGTCACATTCAGGACATTCACAGGCAGCACGAAAAATGTTCGTTTCAAATCGGTAAAATAGACGTAACGAAGTGGCACATAACATGAAGTAACATGGCATTTTATTTTGTTTGAAATTTAACTTGTCCTGTTCGGACAACTAATTTTCTCTTCTACTTGTCCTACAAAAAATCCACTTGTCCCAGACAAGCCTTAATGTTCAGAGCCCTGTATACTGTATATATATAGACACATTTTATTTTATTTATTTATTTTAATAAAATCACATAGTTGTGGCATACTACGTCTCAGACTTCATACTTCCGCTCAATTTTAGTTTGCTTCTGTACTCAGTCTGAATTGCAAACTAATTGTTCAGCTTTCCTCCGGCCCTGAAACAGTCGGCAATCAACGAAACACAGGCGGGCTGAGTGCCGTGACGTAGACACTAGCGCCGAATTAATATTGCATTCTAGGTTTGGGAAATTCAAACGACCGCGAAATATGGAGATACCAAGATGCAATTCACTCTGTTGTGGGAGAATACATTCCAGGCATTTGCCCTCAACTGAAAGCCCTCGAAACAAGGCGAGATGTTTGTTAAACATTTTGAAATGCAGGTGATGTGTTCGAAGCTAGAGAGAGGCTGATTGCGCTACAGTATGTGACTGTAACCAGGGATTAACTCAGCTGAGCTTCTACTAGAAAGAGAAAACACTTTTTCATTTATGAACCATGCCAGACTTCTGTCTAAAGTAGCAGAGTAGCACGAGTTTGGTAGTCTACCAGGCTTTAGACAACTGTGCTCTTAATAAAGTTCTCTTCAACAAAAGTTATGGTGTACATCGTCTACCAATTTTATTCCACCATAATGTCATGTAAATTGGCCAGTCGCCCAAAACACTTAGTGTTCTAATTTGCCATGAGGGAACCGATTCTGATCACCCATGGCCTGTGTTCTTGCTGCTTGTAGCTCAGCTGGCTCTCTTGTCTGCCTTGTCATGTGCATTTTGATGTATGAGGCATACAGTTTCCTGTTTTATGCGTACTGTGTCAGCAGTTCAGGTACTTGAGGTTTCAGCAGGTCGGAACATTAGAGCCCGGCTCGTGCACACACATGCGCAGGTCTCTGCATGGAAGCAGCTGTCGACCTGTGGAAGAGCAAGTAGCCCTCTCCCCTCCCTCCCTTCTCGAGAGTTCTTCACTCTCCTCTCCTTCCTCCTGTCCCCTTTCTCTGGGAATGGCCATGTCACTGTCTCCAATTCTCAGAGACCCATGAGTCATCCAGATGACCTCAGGACTAGTACCCACAAGAGAAGAGAGAGAGAGAGAGAGCGAGAGAGAAACAAAATGCTGAGCAGGACAGAGAGAAGTCCTACGCGACTGTCAGCGTCTGGCGTCTCAGACTCGTAACTCATGGCCATGAGTTTCACTCTGACCCCTAAGCTGCCTCTTCCTCTCTCTGGAATGAAAAATGTGTCCCCCATTGACATGTCGATTTTAACACCTCTAAGGTTCAATGCCACGATTGTCCCCCCTGAACCCTTTTGCCCAGACACCGATTCTAAGCCCCCAATCCATACACAAAAATAGACACCTGGTAGCGTGTCTGGACATGGTAACAAAGGGCCACTAGTCTCTGAAGGATTTAGAGCTCTAAGACAAGCCACACACTGCACATAGTCTGGGTCTTGGGATTTTTGCTGTCGGCAGACAGATCTTCCAGGAGGCCTGCTACAAAAGCTCCGATGATCATGCCCCCAACTCTGTGCTTTGTTTGCTTTGCGCTCTCCTGTCTCGAAGCAGTCACAAGACGGTGTGATATTTTCACACCAGTTGATGTTATTTCGCCCTCACTGATCTTGGAGTGTGTGCAATGCCAGCCACAAGGGGGAAGTAATCCAGCCAATCACCAGTGCCTGATAGTAAAAAGGAAAAAACATGCTAAATCAAATTTTACTGCAAGTACTTTCCATTGTCTGGTTTCGGGACTGTAGGGAACTGCTTCGCGGTATGTGGAATTTCCCCGGGCGGTAATGTTCGAGTGGCTCGATAAGTGTCGATATGCGGTGCTACCGCCATTTATTATATTTTATTTAATTTATATGTAATATTTGTTGCTATATTTTAAAATAAAGCTGTACGATGTGGACAAAATATGAGGACATTTTCAGTAACCAGTGTAACCGAAACTAAACACGCGTCTACAGTATATGCGCATTGAAAACTTTCACTCAGCAATATTGTTATGACAACGGACTTTGAGCGAGTTTTGAACTGTTCATTCGACGAACACGTTTAAAAAAAGCTGATTTATTAAAAGAGATGTAATGAAACAAGATTTTAATTATTTTTAACTTTGAGGTTCAACTTTTCAAGGCTCAGCTGAGCAGCAATGTGTCGCATGGGCAATGCTGAAGCTGATGCTTCACTTATTAGAGACCAATATAGCATTGATTCAATGCGTGACTCACTGATTCTATTTCCTCGCGGCTTCCTTGTGCTGTGGGATGCTGACCAGCGCTGCTGCTGACACGCATTTATGGGAAATATGCCCATGAAAGAACGTTAAAATGTTTCACGACTTCAAAGACTCTGCTCAATCGCTCTCATTCACTGTCCGTGTGAAGCCTCGGTAGGCTACACATCACCATGGTAAACAGTCTTGTTATCATTATGAAGCTTGTTTAACATTCAATACACATGAATTAAGTTCAAAACAAGAAGGGTATAGTGTGAAAAAGTGAATATCGCGGTTGCTGCGGTTACGTGCAATCCTCTGCGGTTGACTTGTCAGAACTACAATATCGTGATCTCGTGACAGCCCTACGGGACTGTCTCTTTACCAAATGTGTTGTAGCTTGTGCACCTTGTCAGTGTTGTGTTATAGTGCACACTGCAATGATGAGTATGATGCACAGATGACTAAAAACCTGGTTGTGTAGTGTGATCAAGTGGTGTGTGGGTTCAAAAGATGTTTTGTATGCCTCATAAGTGACTATTTACCAATGTCCCTGGTGAAGTGTGTCTTAAAATCTGTCACTTGCAGTTCCTTTACAGGATGCTAGATGGCCGCCAAGGGTTCCAGTAATTAACACTCAAGTGCCAAATGTGAGGAAAGGTAGTTATTCAACAGTTTGTCAACTTTATAAGGAACATAAATTAATTAAAAAAAATAATAATTTTGGTCCCTGAGATGCAAATGTAGGCATTTAGCATATCAGTAGGTTTTGAGAACAAAGGCCCCGTCCCACACTACTGCGTTTCGTTTAAAAACGGAGACCTTTTGCTACATTTGCACCTTCCGTCCAGACTAAACGGGAAAACTCGAAGACCTAAAAACGGAGAAGTTTAAGAAACGCTGCAGCTCCGTTTTGCGTTTTGAATCTCCGTGAGGGCGTTTTAGTGTACACGGAACAAAACGGAGGACTTCAGAAAACGCTGGCGCAGAGGCTGAGGTTTGGCTCTATGATTAATTGTCATTCGGTCATGACGTATCCTTCCAGGGATTCGCCAGCCACTGTTTACACCGGCACGCGCATGCCCAGTGTTGGTGAATGGTCGACGTGATTCCGCGCTTTCAGTCCGTTTTAATGTGGACGGAGATATGCTGATAAAACGGTGGTGTGGACGGAGAGTCGTTTCCCGTTTTAATTCTCTGTTTTTAAACGAAAACGCAGTAGTGTAGACGGGGCCAAAGTCATTGCCATCCTTTATCATCCCTATCATCCCTCTCACTCCTGTAGAACATGAGTGTTTTTCATGCCCTCATATATTTGAACTGTAACTGAAAATTTAGTTGTTTCAAACTAGACAATGTTAAAATAGCTTCTTCTGGCATTTGATAGATGCTGTAGTTAACATCATACTGATGTTGAAATTTATGAACATCTGCTGACAGCATGCAGAATTACTTCCTGACTACATTTTTTGTGTCTTTCGTCCATATTCTCTCCCCTCTCTTCACCTACATGTTGCTCCTCAATGGCATTCTGTGTAACCATATTTCATCCCACAGACAGATGAACTTAACTCCCTCTATTCCCTGCTAAGGAGTACATTGGCTTCCTGTATTTGTGGCCTCTGGCTTAATGGGAATGAGCTAAACCAGTACGACAAGCAGCATAGGTCTTGTGATTACAGATAAAAACACAAGCAGGAGAATATTGTGTTCATTCAAATGTACTTGGTGTATACATAGCCTTGGAATTTCATAGAGCAGCGAAGATGGAGAAGGTTTTGAGGATTGGCCTCAATCCTCATTCTCTATATGAGAATAAAAATTTGTTTCCTTATGGTTTATGTAGAGAGTCTCACCATGCTGAATCTGTGACTCCTCAGAGCCTACATCTTCTCCTCTGTTCCATTTACTGGTCAGTGAGAGCTGGCTCTACGGTGTAAGCTTACATTCTTAATTAGAAAACATATTCTTTATGGCTTTTGCTGCACATGATCAGGTTTCAACGCTCGTAACACATACCGGCATGTTTGGTCCAAGGTCAAGGTCTGAAAATACTGATGATATATTTAATGGTAAATGTTTCTCATCATCAACCAATGTTGCTCATTGGCATTTTTCTTTTTATTCATCCAATTTTGAAGCGAATAGGTATATTACTGATAGAATACATGTTGGGTGGGAATGAGTGTTATCATATTGTTGATCCATCGACAGTAGCTGAAATATTAGGTGGATTATATTTAGGTATCATTATCTAGAATGTTTATATATATCAGACTGAGTCATTACATAGTAATAGCTCACATACATCTTAAAAATGCCTGGGTTGTGTTAACCCAATTTGGGTAAAATATGGACAAAACTACCCAGCCATTGGGTTAAACTGTAATTTAAAAATGCATTGTGTGTTTTTTGGGTAACAATCTATTTGAAGTGGTGTGCATAAGGCTGTCATGGCGACACAGCCATAAACGCTGACATAACACCTGTCACTGCACATGTTTAAGGAGTCTTTATGCAATGTTTATGGACTGTTGTCATTATTACGTCATTCGGTAAATCATGACACTTTTAATCGCAAAGTTCGCACTTAAAAATGCTTTAATGTTTGTGACTAACCTGACATTAACCAGGAAATCACAACTCAGTCCAAGCAATCTTCCATCTTACTTGTAGGCAAAGGGGACATATTAATAACACTGTTGTTAAAGCACTTGACCAGTGTCATGACCCTTAATGGCGTCATGTTAGTTTAGTACAGTATGTGTCCACTTTACTTCAGACAAGCGGAATGTCCATGTTGCACCAATTACTATAATGGCGTCATATGATAATCAACAAGGTAAACCAACCATGACATATGATAGGGTAAGCGAGTAGTATAACACATTACAGGCTAACAGGTTATGATTTTCTTGGTTATGTCAAGATGTCGATACCAAGACATTTTTGTCTTGGTTAATGTCAAGTGTGTCATAACAAAGCCATTTGACAATGCACTTTGATTATAAATTTTCATCATTTACACAATATGACACTTAATGACAACAGTCAAAAACAATCATAAAGACTCCTTCATGTTCATGTACAGGTGTTATGTCATGTTTATGACAGTGTCATGTCAGTCTTATGGACACCCCTTCGGAAAATAAAGTGTTACCGCTTTTTTGTAAATACTGACTTTTTGACATTGTATAATAACATTAATTTGTTATGAATGTACACGTGAATTAATAAAATTAACATTAACCTAGTATTCATAAATGCTGTAAATACTGTTTGTTGTTAGTTCATGATACTTATTGCATTAATGTTATTTTGGCAGGTCACTGGAATACTCGACTCTAAGTGGTCAATCATTGCGTTCAGTGGTCCTGATTTTTTCTTTAATCTCTACGTTGTCAGGCATAACTGAAACTGGCAGCTGATGTTGTACACAGCAGACTCACTCTGTATCTTTGTTTTCGTCAAGTTGTGTCCAGATGCCGATCTAGACACTGTGTCCCTTTAAACGATGTATTACTGTGTACATATAACTCTAGCCGCTTTCAGAACCGGAGACTTCTTGCAGTTCCTAGAACCTAACGTTCCTCTGACCCTTCTTATTGTGTAATCCGACCGGACGTAAATTGGGGATTTTTAGCTCCTGGGCCCCCGAGATGGTTCCCATCACTCTTTCAGTACCTAGTTGGACAGTGAGGACTAGGTTTTTTACGTTCCCTTTCCCGATAAGGTTCTACGTCCATTTGACTTGGCTTTAACTCTAAGTCATGCCCACTGTTGAGAAGAACTCAGGAACTTGTAGGCCGTGCTTGTCTGCTATTGACGCTGTGTTTTTGCAAAACATTACAGTCGAGATTAAGACAAACATAGCATCATTAGACTCACTAGATTGCTAAATGCCAGCCACAGCTTACTGCGATTCCCGCTTTGCCTCCTGCCGCTTTTTGCTTCTATCTATTCTTCCATACATGTGACTTATATTTAGTATTACTCTTGGAGCCTTCGTCTTCTGTGTTTCTCTGTCCAGTAACTCAGCAGCATGATCTTTAAAATCGCCACCGTTCGTCGTTCTCCCGCTCTAATGCAACTAGCCTCCTCCATGCTGGTTTGTTTGTTGTCTGTTGGCCGCGCTGCGTCGTGGTGATGGCGACTCTGTGAGACCATTCGCCCATGTCTTGCGCCACCCTCCGCACCAGTTCCCACGGCCACTTGGCCAGCGAACGCAGGCAGCACAGACAAAAACTCGAGTTTTGGAGGAGAATCAGTTCTTAGAACTGTTTAGCCGTGGACAGCTCCCTATAACTAAGTTCCTGTAGCTTACTGAACGTCAGAAAGCGGCTCATGTATCACTATATTGGAGGTCCAGACGCAAAAGCCTCTAAATGCCATTTGAAATTTTCTTCTAAAATGACATGTTATTAAGCTTGTATGTTAAGTTTAGGTAATTCCACTTGAAGGACAACTTAATAGGTAATCTTCAGTTGCTATTTAAGTGAAATTACTGAACTTAAAATATACAAGCTTTGCATAAAACTGATCATTACGAGGGAAAGTCTAAATGGCACATTAGTAGGCTTCCTGCATCTGAACTCTTCATATAGCCTGAAGCTCAAATGGCTGGGCTTGTTCCATATTTTACGCAAATCAGCTAAATACATCCAGCACTTTTTTGGTGCATTTAACACAATTACTAATATAAGATGAATGACAAAACATGTGAGTCTAAACTTTCTTCTTTAAATAATGTGCACAGAATCATTCATTGTGATATGTCAGAGAACTACGCATTTCTTAGAACGTATTGTGATTAAAAAAAAAAACATTCACATCCAGGCACAATGGAGATGACCAAGGCACATCGTAGTTTTGTGTATGTCTGAGTCTGAGGGCTTTTGTTTGATTCTCTTCAGAAAAGCTGTCTTGCAGATTGTAGTTTTGCTGGCAGTGAGGGACTGCCATCACCACCTGAGCCCAAATCCAGGCCTTCGGCCTTTTACTAAAGTGTGTGTATGAAATCAAGATTTTCTTGGAAGTTACTAACTTTATTTAAAAGTGGGCACTTTAGAGAGTAATTGAGACCCTCAATGCCAGAAATGTTCTTGTTCCTGACTTCTACGTAGCATTTCCTGCCTCTGCCATGTGACTTCAGCCATGTTTTCACTAACTTCTCTCAAATTCTAATAATGCTCAAAAACTTGTTAATTTGAGATCTGCGGTTTGAGATAAGCTTCTGTCGCTTTACCTGAAGAGATTTGACTTGCACTGAGAACAAACTAATTCTCAGAAGATCCAGAGGACATAAAAGCAACCTGTGGTGAATTAAAAGTGAAGTGAGTGGGAAGTGCCAGAGCCTGTCTTCATTTTCTGCTTCTGTAAGAAGCAAAACTTCACCTAAAAATGAAAGTCTCATATTATTTCTTACATTGTTCAAAACCTAAATTATTTTCTCTTTGTGTAACACAAATTGAGAAACTTTGAAGACTGAGCTGGTTGCTCATTTCTGAAAAATTACAATAAATGGGGACTGGAGCTTTTCAAGCTTAAAAAACATATGCAAAAGCACCATACTGTAAGTGTTGTCTGGGCTACTCTGCGCTCTACTAACAGTCTTTATTTTGTGTTATAACACAGTGTAACTTTGTGTTTGCTTAGAAATTTAAATCAATGTAGTTATTTACTGAGAAAGTTAATTGTTTTGAGTTAAGTCTTTTCAAATAATCACTTTATCATGGTCTTTGTATATTCTGAAATTGAATTCATTCACAAATTAGACTGGTTGAGTTGATACAATTAGATTGTTTGAATTTTATCGATTTTCATTCTGTTATGTGATTCCAGTTCTTATTGATTCCTAATTTCGATTCCAAAAAGGGAAAATAAATAAAATAAATACTCTAATAAAGTCATATAATAAAGTCTGAATTGCAAAACATTTCATTATAGCTATCTTGAACAAAATTCAACAGGCTAAATAACACACTCACACAAGGAACTTTGCTTTTTAAAACTATGAGTTTAAAAATACCATAGCACAAAACAACTAGCCTAATATAAATTTCAGGTATTATTAGAGGAATGTAAACACTGAAAAACAAACAAACTTGAGTAATTAAATAAACAGTGTTTTAAGATTTTCAGGTATTCAGATACAGAAACTGTTGTCAAATTAGGGTTGGATTCGGTGGACTTTATCGCGATACCAGTACTACTCGGTATTTTTAAATGGTTCCGGTGCCTAAATGGTTCTGAAAATGGAACTTAAAAAAACAAAACCGCACACACTTTGTCAAAAAAATAATACCCCTTTATTTACAGGGCCAAACTGGACAGCATTTTAACTTACAATATAAATACAAGTAACATAATATGGTAATAATAAATAAACAAATATAAAATAAAAGTTCAAATTTACTGACGAGAACATTCAATCTCCTCGGCTGTGAACCGATGCTAAAGCGCGCGGTAAATGTCGCCGTCAATATAGAATTGCGCCACGGAACAAGCGCATCTCGTTCATCATGCTCTTAAAGGGAATGTGATATGACGCTCTTACTGGTTTATTTCCGTTTTACCCAAACCACACCTATGAATAATGAACTACTCCAGATTAACCCTTTTCAGATTTTGCGCCAGGCGCAAGAGGCATTTATCCCGCGGAAAATAGCAACAGCGCCGGGATCCGCCCACAAAGTTAATTCGCGCTTCTGCGCTTCGACACTTGCATTTCGATCGTTTAAAATAGGGCCCTATGTATCTTTCTACTCTGGAACACAGAAACGATATTTCATAATGTGCTTCTTACCAAAACAATTAAAGTCAGTGGGATCCAATGTTGTGGACCCTTACACTCTATATTGTTCCACTGAAGAAAAAACTGCAGGTTTGAACTAAATGAGGGTGAGCGAATTTTCAAATCAAACGTACGATTCCTTTACACTTTGGTCTGTTCCTCACATAGAATTACATTAGAAGACTCTATATGCACTTATGGACTATTTTTATTAGGGGCTTTTACCCCATTTGAAGCTCTAAAATCTCAGTACCCATTCATTGTAATTGCATGAAGAAGACAACCAGCACAATCTACAGAACTGCTCCTGTAGAAAGTCAGGTTTGGAACTATATGATAAAGAGATGACAGAGCTTTCATTTTGGTGTGAACTATTCCTGTGAAGCTTCTCAAGAGCCGCAAAAGGTTTTTGAGCCTTATCAGATTCAGGGGTGGTCTCTTTCACATCTTTCACCTTTTCCTCTCAGTGAGCACTCTGAAAGTTTCTGTGTTGTACAATATGGAAGCTGTAAACCTGTGTCCACATAACTCCAGAAAGTCATGCATCCACTCTTATCACTGCATGAGCTCAACGAGGTTCGGCATACATGTGCACTGCTGTGTGCAACACTCTACACACTCAAGTTTTGCACACACTCTACTTCGCTATAATCTCTGTTTTCTGCTGTAGTCTGATTTGTACACAACAGTGGGAACTTTTTTTCTCTGTGTTTTACCCACAACCTGTCATTCAAGTCATTAATTGGCAAGTGTGATTTTGACACTGTTCGTATTTCCCCACCTGAGAAAATGTGACAGAATGTGTGTGTTGTATGTGGTTTCTCTGTTCAGCGGTGCAAGTGCAAGATTTTGCAAGCAAGATAATGATGCTAGTGGAGATAGAAGTTAATTTACTGTAAATGGCAGAGAGCTGTTTGTGTGTTGCAGAAATGTTTGGTGTAGACCCAGTTACAGATATGGTGTGGGTCTGTCACTGAGCATCAATGAAACAGGTGCATGTGGGCGTTAGTAACATATTCTCTTTGCAAGGCAGCAGAGGCTTTGGCAGGTTGTCACAATGTTTTTCTTTTGCAGTGCAGTATGTGTTTACATAGTATTCACACAGTTCTGTCTGGAGCTAGAAAAGCCATTTGTTGGAAGTAAATATTGTTTATGGCGTTAATGTCTCCCATTGGGTCATTGACAAATAAGAGTGTTCATGATAATACGTTTTTTTTTATTTAACATGCATCATCAGGCAATTATATATTTACCTTACACCTTGAATATGTCAGTGTACACATTTGAAGTGGTTCTTTTCAAAAAAGCTTTTACTATATATTGAGGTAAATTTCATTAATTATTTCTGTAAAATAATACATTTCAATAGTAAAATTCAACAGTTAAAATAAAAATAGTACATTTCATTACCTATTTTTGAAATATTGTTATATTTTTTAAGTTATCATCACCAAAATTGTGATTTCCAGTCATTAAAGTCATTCAAATTGGTTGACAAAATTTTGACCAGTTAAAGGTACAATATGCAGAATTTTCCACCACCAGGGGTCGCTGAACCTCTTACAATAACAAAAGCGTATATTAATGACGTATATTCCGCATTAAGCTGAACATTGTAGTCCCGTGGATATAAATGAGATAAGGAACTACATGCAAGTGCTGAATTAATACTTGAGGTAACAGCGCTGCTTCACTTGCTCTAATAGTTACACTATCACACTAAATGGCATTTGCGGGTGAAATGGTGTTAGATTGTTTCATTGGCTGTATGAGACTAAGCTAGATTAACATTAGAGAATAACATACAGATCATATTCTAACTTTTCATCATGTTGAACTACAAAATTGATTAGTTTTATGTACATTTGCTAGCCTGTCTAATAAAGTAACTTCAGATGCAACACTCATGATTCTCTGTCAAGTCAAAGTTAGTCGCGGACGTGGAGCTCTCAGCATCTCGAAAGATGTTGATCTTCGTTTTAGTCCTCTTTTTGTCTCAAAGTCTGCTTAACGGGCATAACGGCATAACCCAGTTGTCAATGTCTGTCGCCATGGTTACTATTGCAGTACGAGCTTCTACGCCATTGTGACGCCATTGACTGGCAACTCCTTACCCCTGCTCCCACGCCCCGTTTCCTTGGTTAAATTTGCAATTTTCATCGATTTACAAATAATTGGAAACACTTTGACATATTGTACATATTCAACTAAACAAAACATATAACATTGGCATAGTGTTTTTTTGGATACATTTATGCAAAAAATCCTGCATATTGTACCTTTCATCATGTCTCCACCCCTTGTTTTCACTACATGGTCATTTGGACTGGGCAGTGAGTTTTGAGCTCTCAAAGTTTGATAATGTTTTCATAATACGATTAACTTTTTGTTCTACAGATCAAGGATGATATGCAAATTTTCTGATATAACTAACATTTTTTAACCTCTTTAGCACTTTTTGGACACATAGACATTGTCAAAAAGTAGCTTTACTGGGTGTTTTGACCTAAAACCCCTCAAAGAGTGACACAAGGCAATGAAACCTCCATGAGTGTAAAAAGTACTGAACTTTGGGGAACCAAGAATGAAAGCAAGCTGGCAGTATACGACATTAGAAGAAAGATCAGAGGTGATCTGGAAGTGTTGGGATTTGAAGCTGAGCCTTTTTAGAGGTGCAATAGTGCGTAGGCTGCTTTTAAGTCTATAGGCCTGCTGAACTAGCTGAACAATGGTGTCTCTTATTTCTTGTATTTCTGTGCGTCCAGCTGCAGACAGCCACAGACCTAGCAGCTGCCAGATAGGACCAGTTTGTCCTCTGCTCGCTGAAAGAGGGAGCACAGACATACAGGCAAAAGAGGGGAAATGAAAGATATGTAGAACAGTGATTCTCAACCAGGAGGAGTGGAAATACATTTTAGCTTTTATAAACCAGATAAGTTGATGACTCAGAACCAGTAAAAGGGTACAAGATGCACCACTTGCAGGAGATTAATAGGAGAAATCAAAATAACTTTAGCAATAAATGTCCTGCCTTTTCCAAGTTAACAGAGCCAATACAGTTGCACATTTGCTTAACTTTTTTATTATTATATCTAATTTTTTATTTAGCAATTAGCATGAAATAATATTTCAGAAATAGACGGGCATCAGTCTACTGTCGCGCTGCATTCATTGTAGACAGCATCACTGATTATAATGGGTTCTATTTGCTTTTGTCACGTTGCACAGCTTGTGTCTTTTGTAGGCAGTGTTGGGCAAGTTACTTTTAAAAAGTAATTAGATAAAGTTACTGAGTTATTCTTCCAAAAGTAACAAAATTAAGTTTACTCAATTACAAATTTTAAAAGTAACTAGTTACTTCAGAAATAGCTATTGCGTGTCTTTAAGAGTAAAATTAAATTTGAAATGCTACAAATTGTGACCCCACCTCTTCCCCTCTTAAACTAATTAAAATACATGTGCATGTTCAGTTCACTTTATGATAAATCCGAATATTATAATGAAATGTACACTTAATACAATACATTAACAGAAACACTGAAACATTGTACACACATCTAAAAAAATGTTGCTGTGCGGACAAAGTGAGACTAGCCTCCAATCATATGCCATGTATGTAGATATTATGTTTATATAGTGGATAAATGTGTTGTGTTGTTCCTTGGTGTCCTGTCCTGTCTGATTAATTATGATGGGGTCGTTCGCAATTTCATGATCGTTCAGCCATTAGTGATGATATGGGTTGTTCGCAGAATGAGCTTTTGATGGGTCGTTTGTGATTCGCGAATGAGGTGAACTTTTAGGTGAACATCGAGAGCTGGCTTGCATATCTGAAGAGCGACTCTGTTTTACAAATTTAGCCTATAGAAATTAAATAATTATGTAATAAAAATTTAAATATTATAGTAAAAATCATTTAAAGAGCCGTTTGTGAGCCAAAAGAGCCGAATGCCCATCACTACTATGCATGCTTTCGAACACCCGCCAACTCTACCTCTGATTGGGTTTACAATGACATTTTACTCTACTCAGCCAATGAGTCAGCATTTATGCGCTTTCTAGTGTCTCTGCCCACTAACCAAGGCAAGTAATAGTAAAAAAAGGTTTTGCCTCTCGCTAGAGATCTATTCTGGTCTGGCTGAAAAAAAAACAGATTCATCAGTTATAGGCCACGCTTACACAAAGTATTTAGCAAAATGAATATTTTCCCCTCTCCGTTTTCAAAAATAACATTGTTTACTGGGGTGTAACGATTTTACGGAAAAACCGCGATACTGAACTCACGATTCGAATCGGCGATACTCTCTAATTGCGTACCGAACCCGCCCCGCCCCGCCCCCTGCTACCCGGCCCCGCCCGGCCCGGCTCAATGGACCTCATGTCTTATGTAAACAGTACACAATGAATTCAGTTTTGTAGCCTAACCACCATTAACACCGAATAACAAGCTCCGTGTTTTGTTACTTTCGATAATAAGCAAAGTGTGATCTTTCAGATTCTGTCTATTTGATCACGAAATTCAAACAATAAATGGCGTTTTGGCGCTCTTTGATGTGACGTGACAGATCGCTTACTAGGCTCCTCAGTTTCAAGCGGCAGCGAGGCGCGCGAAGTAAATCAAATCATCTCTTCCTCAGTTCACAGAAAAGACACCTGAAGGTATGTTGAAAGATACAGTATACTTACCTGAAAGGCATCATAAGCTCGATGTAATCGACTAAATCAGTGATTTAAGCAGCGGAAAGACGTCAATAAAACAGCAAAGCTTTAGCTTGTCACTAGCATTATATTTACCTCAGCAGGCAAGTGATTCAGTGTCCACAACTTCCTATGAACCTTTGCACTGAAATAAATGCACTATGTTCAGCCTGTATATACTATTTTACTAACCTGTTAATAATATCTTATTATTTAATTTATGTTTAAAAATATCTTTCACTGAAAATGACAACTGTGTAAATTATTAGAGTAAAAACACAAGTTTGTAAAAACTGCCTTATGTTCAGTTTACATGTTTTCATACAATGTGTTGTGTGTTGATTATTATATCTAAAAAATAAATGGCATCTGAATTTAGGTTAAAAGTCTACAACATTTAATGTTATTGTAATGTGCAGCCTTAATATAGTTCACAGCATTAGCAGATTTTTTTTTAATCCTTGTGAAATGTTTAATTGTAACTGAATTAATTTAAAGACAAAGACCTTTTTTTTCATTAAACCACTGTTTAAAAAAAAGAAGCCATTTTAGCTTTATAAACCGAACCGAATCGAAACCGAAACCGAGACGTCAAAACCTTGGGAAACACAAACGTCAGATTTTGTGTATCGCTAACACCCTATTGTTTACACACCCGCATAAATATGCCGTAGAGCGCCATCAGTAATTATGCCAAACCTATTGGCAGCAGTGTAGGGGTTAAGGATAAAGCCATGCAAGCCAATCAGGAATCCTGGAATGCCCAAGAGAGAACCTAAAACGCCGTTTCTCCCAGTTTACATGGCAACACAAAACCGGCGCTTTCCAGAAATCTCCACTTTGGCCGGAGTTTTAGAAATAATCGTTTTCAGTGATAAAACAGCGTTTACGGTGTAAAATGAAGGGGCAAAGGCAGAGAAAGTATTGCTGTTTTCCATGTGTAATGGGGCCATAGTAATTGCGCCGCATTTTTTGCCAGTAATGGTAGCGGCGCTAGCATTAGATGAGAAAGAGTAATCAATTTGATTACTCGTTACTGGAAAAAGTAATGCCGCCATTCCCATCACTGTGTTGTAGGTGTTCACTAAAAGCTGCATTCGAACAACAGTAATATTGTGAAATATTGTTAAAATTGGAAATAAGCTATTACTCCAGTCTTCAGTGTCACAGAAATCATCCTAAGCTTCAGCCTCAGACAGCTTGGATTGTTTTTGTAGATGTTAGAGGATGGTCGCGTTGACCACAGTTAAGAGAATGTGATGAAATGTTTTATAACTGTTTTTGGTCTTGTGTTGGACTAAATGCTTCTTTTTGTCTCCCAAAGCTCAACAGGAAACCAAATATGACACATGTTATATTTTGTTTTATATTCCTGAAAAGATAGTGTTTCTGTATAATTTGAAAGAATAATCCTACCTCATCAACTTACAATAAAACTCTCCCACAGAAGACCTATTTTTAAAATAAATATCTCTCTGTGAAATATACACTATACAAAATTAATGTATTGAAAGCATTCAGGTTATTTTTTTTTTCTTCATGGGAACATATTTTTGTTTATGGCCCCTGATTTCAATTCCATTATTGTTTGGAGAATCACACAACAAATGCTCAGCTTCCCTCTATTATTCTCCAAATCATCCGTATTTCTTTTCCCCGAAGTACTTTGTCTTGTGGACCCTTTCCCTAAGCAGTTAAATAAAGAAACAACATGGCTGGCCCAATAGGAACTGTAATCTTTGGCCGTCTTCCACAGACTCTGTTTCACTCTGTGAAGGAAAAAGTGAGTTTGAGTGATCTCAGCCTTTGGTGAGGAGCGAAGGCGTGATGCCGTCAGTAAGACAGGCAACAAGACTCTGTTCCGCTGGGAGGAAGAGGGAGGTAGTGGAGGAGGAGGGAGTATTGAAGTTCACACAAGTGACTGTTAACTTCATTTATCTGTGATTTTTAAAACCTTTCATTCTTGATCAACGTGTTTTCCCAAAATGGCTTTTTTAGAGCACATGCGAAAGTGCAGTATCCTTGACACTTACAGAGATGACGTCAAGGCTTGCATAAGATTGATAGAGCCTGTAGAAAGAAAAAAAAAACAACAACAAAAAAACATTTGAAATTCAGAGGTCATTCGAGCCTTGAATACAAGTGTTTCTGTCATCACTATAAATACTCTACTGTCCAAAAGGTCTGTAAGATTTTTTAAATGTTTTTGAAAGAAGTCTATGCTCACCGGCTGCATTTAATTGATCAAAAAATATGCAGTAAAATCTGTAATATTGTAAATATTATTACAAAAAGAACAAAATAACTATAAACAGTAAAATTCTTTGTCAGTTTGAACAATTGCGTCCTTAAACTGACTGACCCCAAATGGCAATGGCAGTGTTTACAGTGTATATACATATTTACACAATGTAATGTCATTCCAAACTAATATGACTTACTTTCTGCTGTGGAACATTGAGATTTCTGAAGACTTGGAATATAGTTCACCAGTCCTGTGGGCCATTTTTATGATTAGTTTGTGGTTCTTTTTGTTCTTTATGAGTCTTCATTTACTTACCATTTATGGAAAAGAGTGTCTATGATATTGTACATAATCATAGTAACCATATTCACAATAAACTATGTGGCATATGCCGATTTTAATCATAATAAACAGATATGTAAACACCTCAATCACATTACGGATAATGTATGATTTGTGTTGTATGCCAGAAAGAAAGTAATACGGATTTGAAACTACATGGGAGAGCACAAAATATCGCCAAACATAACACTTTCCTGACGACATACTGTAAGACATTTTGAAGAGAGGAATCTTTATATCTCCCTCTCTCACACACTATAATAGTTTCCAAATGTTTTTCTGATCATTATCGCAGTGTGGTTGTGTGTTTGTTGTGTTGGAGCTGAAATGTGAGGTCATGGTGTGGACAGAGATAAAGACAGACCTGCAAGAGGCCTTAACCTCAAGCTCTCTCACGGGAGCTTACTTCCTCAGGAAAAGACTTTGTACGTTTATATGTGTCACTCAGTGTGGTTGAGGAATGTGTGCATTAAAGTGACCATTTCTTAAAAAAAATCAGTCAGTTAGCTGCTCTAGAGAATGATTGGCTACATTCAGGGTTCAGTGGGCAGTTCCCGACTGCTGCAACAACAATTCCACTGCTGTATGATTATTCAGTATTCAGATTATAGATGATTATCAGGCTATCTTGACTTCTGACTCATCCTCCTGCATATTGCTGGCTAAAATGGCTGTCTATGATGAAAGTAGGTAATGGATTTGCAAGAATGTAAAAGCATACTTCTTACAAGTTCAAAGATATTCTCTATAATGGTACCTTCACACCGGACGGAATAGCAGCATCA